>CM050649.1:75201144-75933172 GCA_027574665.1 Rhynochetos jubatus | reverse complement strand
CTGAATTTCAAAATAACTACGGGGCAGTGAATCTCTTGATTGAAAAGATTAAATTCAACTATTTTAGTCAAACTAAACTATTATGGAAGCTGAAAAATATCTTTTAAAACTAATGTAGCAACTCAACTTTGAAAAATTACCATTAGAAGGTGGAATAAGACATCCTTTATTTTCCTTTCCACCTCCAGTTTTGTGCAGGAATTATTCTTATTTTATTTTTATGGTTCTCCTTAACATTTCTCTTACTACATAGTAGGTCAAATCTGGCCTTATTCCCAGATATTAGGTAAACTATTTCATGAACCTGTTTGATCTTAATCAATTTTCTTCCATTAACTTTGACATTTTCATTATCAATAGATTGTATAGACGGAACTGAAGAAATGTGCTAGTGTGACAAAAGATACAGAAGGCTCAGTTTCTCCAGGATTCCTTTTCCCATATTTACTATGAGAACTCCTGCAAAGTTGAAAGCCCAGAACTACAACTCAAATTGCAAATACATTTATGTATTTAATGCCATTGCCACATCACTATGAAGTCTTTTATCTAATCAACTACTCAGGAAAAATAATATTATGTTCCCTCTCTTATCTATCTCTTTAAGCACAATTCAGAGATATGAGAAACATTTGGCTGCAATCATTTTATTCAGTACACGTCTTCAGTTCGGCAGCATAGAAAGAACACTTCATTCTGATTATCTCTTTGTTTCTCTCTCTACCTGGGTGGCACCAAATCTACTCCAAATCTAAATGTTGGCCCTATTCTTCAGTCCTGAAAGGACTGGACCATGACTCCTTCATACCTGCTGCTTACTCTGACCCGGTGTAGTCTTTTAGGAACTGTGACAGACTGAGGCTACAGTTAGGATCCTGGCAACTGCCTTTGTCTGCTAGTCTGCTTTGCAGACAAGGAATTTCTTTACATCAAAAATTAGAATAAGTTCTGGACCATAGCACCTTACAAGTGAAAGTGAAGACCCATCTCTTTTCATGTGCATTCATTTGGTCACCTCTGAGTCACCAAACTGTATTCCCTTAGAGAGAAAGGTGAGGGAAAAACCTGATACGTTCAGGTGCTGTAAGCAATGAGGAGTGGATAATTTCAGCCCTCTGACTGCTTTGTTTTATAAAAGACTGTTAGTGCTGAGATTCTGTTTTGATGGATTTAAAATGAATGCAAAGATTAGATAAAATACCTTAGATAAATTGCTTATGTTTCCATTTCATTTTCATACCAAACATATTCCTGCAGCAAAACACATTCCACAGGGAAATTAGTTCATCAAGAAGAAAAGCATGTTGTGGCCATTAGCTTCTTCCCAGTTTGCTCTTTTCATTCCTTCTCAATCCATCAAACTCCAGATCCACAGTGTTTCTTAGTTCCATTTAGCTCCATTCTTTATCACAGATCTACAAGTTTCTGCTTGTTCTCATCTATGACTTTATCCCATATATCTTCTTGTACTCAGAATAGTTTTATAAAATATACTCATTTAAGCAAAAGTGAAAACAACTTTCCTCATGTATCCTACTTAAAGTAGTATAAGATTTCATTATATTTACCTTTCCCTCCGTGTTTTTTCATGCCGGTTCTTCAATGTAAATATGGTATAAACATGTCTATGTTTCTGCAGCTTGTAAATTTTGGCAGTCCTCAGGAAAATCTTGAACTCCTCATGTCTTTCCCCAGCAGAACAAGTCACAAATAATACAGGACTTTATCTGCTTTCTTTTGTGCCTAGTCTGTTTCAGTAACTTTATTAGCATGTCAAGAGTTAGAGGAATTTCCAAATTCAATAAATCAACCATGTGTGAGCATAACATGGAACCTTGCAATGAGGGACAGAGGGGGGTCCAGTGTCTTGAATGTATATCAATTCCTGCCATTATAACACTCAAGTGAGTATTTCTCTAACCCTCTGACTGTTCAGTTATTCACAGAAAATAAATGACATCTTCCTTAGTGGGAATTGCAATTTAAGCAGACAGTACATTGCCTTAGTTTTCAGTTGCTTTCACTATTTTTTAAATGACATAATCTGTCATCAAGTATATATTTACATTTGTTATATCATTAGCTGCCAGGTTTGCCTTATACTCCTTTGCATGTGAGAAGGACTGTGGGTACCTACCTCGTCTTAATTAACTCCACCTGGCTTGAGACTCTGCCTTTCAACAATCTGCATCAATGCCATTATACAGGCACAGCAGGAGAAAGCCACAAATCTAGTGAAATTAAATCACTCACCATAGAAACATCTTGAACAACAGCCCGAGAACATGGAGCCAACCAATCGTGTACAGGCACATGGAAGAAGTAAAAAAAAAAAAAAGTTGCAACAAAGATAAGTGTATGGCAGCGGCGGCAGCAGCCAACGCACAAAAGAAAAAAGATATAAGCTTCAAAAAGGAATTTATTCCCCAGCAAAACATTTCATAATTGTTCCCATCCTGGTGTTTCTTCCCTCTCAAATAGTTGCAAAAAGTCACCACTATTGTTTGAAAAGAAAAAAATCCTGAGTCACCTTTTGCAAATGCTATATACTTAGGGAATGATCTAGGCGTATGTCAAGCACCACTAAAGGGCTACACCATCCATAAGAGGGCTCAGCTTGTCAGGGTCAAGTCTCTACTCCTACTGTAATTGGAATCAATGCCAAATTTTGTATTGCTTTCAGTGATTCAAGAGTGAGGAAGAGCAAACATAGATGATATTTTTTTTGTTTCACAAAGAGAGATAAAGGTCTTATCCTTATAAGAGGTGAATGATACAGTAAGCTGCAAAACCAATATATTTATGGAAAAAATTACAGAAAAGAATGTGCAAGTATTGTATTATTTCTAAAAAAAGCTTATAATAAATCTAACTGTAGAATGGCAGAATTACTTTTCAAAACAAATGAACAAATATGATGTTTTTCTCTTCTACAGTAAAGCTGTTTAACATGTATAGACAAGGAAAAAAAATTTAAAAAAAGTTTTTGTCCAGTAAAACACATTAAAAGACAGAATCTGCCAGGCTTTCTCACAGCATCCAGCACTTTACCGTTCCAGTAGTCCTATTGATCTCACTAGGTTAACTTCAGAGTAAGAAACTGGTCAATACACGTAGGTTGGCAGAATTTGCCTCTAAATAATTATATCCCTTACATTTCATCTCTGTAGGTCAGTACTGTCCCCTGCCAACTGTTTGAAGTAATCATTTGTAAAATTATGTTTTGCTAATTTCTCAAATTAGCAAATACTCTGAGCAATAATTTACAGTATTTATTTGTAATTGGAAAACTGTACTTTTTGGAAGGCGTTCACTAATATTAAAAATGTGAGTTTACCTCATTGTAGTCTTCATCCCAGCAGAATCCTGAAAAGGAAAAGGATGAGAGATACATTTTTTTCACAAGATCAGCAAAAGTAATTTATAACTAATAGTTTCTTCCCATTTGTTTTAGTATTATTGTGCTATGCACTATAACCTGATTTTTTCAAAAATATTCTTGATTTTGCAGTGACATTTTATTTGTTGAGGAGAAATCACCAATTTTTGTCATGAATACTCATAGCTGTAAATATACAATTGGCCAAATACTCATATTTGTAACTTAGTAATTGATGGATAGAAATTTCAGCCAATATTTTTTTCCTTTTCAAAGTGTATGAAAAGCAGACACAATGAGTGAGTAAATAGATGAAGCGAGGAGAGGAGGAGGAGAGGAGAGGAGAGGAGAGGAGAGGAGAGGAGAGGAGAGGAGAGGAGAGGAGAGGAGAGGAGAGGAGAGGAGAGGAGAGGAGAGGAGAGGAGAGGAGAGGAGAGGAGAGGAGAGGAGAGGAGAGGAGAGATCAGCCAAAATTCTAGCTAGAGCCCTCAGAATCAGAGTGTTACAGCATCACATTTGGAAAATTAATATATTCCTAGATTGAATATATACATGGATCTTGGTTTAACATCAGAAAGTTGCTTTTTTTATCAGAAAGTTTAATAGAATTTGTAAGGTAATGTACATTAAATTGCATAAGCAGTCACCCTCTAGCTAATACTCCTGTAATGAATGTAGGGTTTTTTTAACAATATGTATCTAAAATATGGTTTTAATATCTGTTATGATTTGTTGTTGTGTATTGCCTAAGGCCTATCTCTTCTACACAGTTACTTTTGCCTCAATGTTCTTTTGCTAATGTCAAATCATTTAAGAAAACACTGAAACACATGTAACGTACCCACATGAATAAATTGAATATTTAATGGTTCACTGGCCTGACCTTTCAGATTACAATACAGGACAATGAGCACACTTTGCTGAATGTGAAGGCTAGTGGGTGTGCACATTCTGAGTAAAGTACTTCAGTAAGGGAGAGGCAAAGTCAAGTTAGAAGAAATATTCCAATCCCAGAAGGTCTGCTACAGAAATCAAATTATAGGCTTGTACTATCATAACTTATTCCTCAAAAATTCTTGCTTTTGCATCCTTGCGAAACTATATCATGCACTTGGATAAACACGTTACAAAGAATCAAGTGTTAAGCAGTAAAGTGTCAATCAGGTAAAGTGGGTTTCTCAGATGCATACACATACAGCCTGCACATCAGATCACATGCCATATGTCACCCCTGGAGTACTATAATACTTTGCACCAACTCATATGCGACTCAAAGCCAAACCTAGACAGTACATCATTTAACATGAACCACTAATGCTGCAAGATCCCTATTTCTATTTTCTTTCTTTTTCCCCAGTAATTGCCTGATCATGCTAAAAACTCTATGTCTCCTTGCAGGACAGACTGCTATTTCTAAATGTACCAAAACTGCCTTCAGACTCTTAGAACCCTTAGGGGAAAAAAATAAAAAAGAGTTTTACATAAAGAAGAAAAATATATGATTGGATTTGTCCAGTAGGAGTGGTAGGTATCATCATAGATTTGCTTATGATATAGTTCTATAAAGAGAAGTTATTTCAGTTGAAGACCTATAAATGCTGTTCTTTAAATCATACTGGGTCTGTTATGTATCATGCAGAATTGTTATTCTGATGGAATACAATCACATCATAGTACAATGTATCTTTCTTTTCTCTATTTGATAAAAGTGTCCCTGTTGCTTTTCTAAGTTCTACAAATTAGTACCCTTTCTGAAGAAAAACATTGTAACAAGAGGATTAATGTACCTGTTTCCTTGAACATAAGGAAAACATACCTCAGACGATACTTCTTCATGATAATCCTGCTCAAGAAGAAAATTATTCTTGTATTTGTTATATCTTTACAATTCACCCTTATTTAAAAGTGGAAACAAGTAACAGCATGGAATTATGCTCTACTACAATAAAAGTTAAGTAAAAGTTAAAAACAAAATAATGGATGTGTTACAGAAGGAAAATCAAGTCAACCAGAAGATTTAGATCTAGAACAAAATATTCTATCATATAGAAGCCTGTAAGTATTAAAAATGCAGCTCTTAAACAGACCCAAACCTTCTGCTATAGGGAGAAAAGAGGACTCTCATCCAATGCTAAACAGCCCATATTCTAGTAATTCTCATCTGAACTATAATGCATAATACATAATTTAAGAAATTACCCAGTTGAGCCTTCTATGTAAATATTTTGGTATTTGAAATTCTTCAAGAATAAAAACATCCAAAAAACCCTCCGTTCCTCTTAAAAAATCTCCCCTAGACAATAAAAGGAGGATGTACCAAATAATGACCAAGTTACTGGTATTAATTCATGTTGTTGATTGAACAGGGGAGCTAAGGATTATTTAACTTTTCAAAATAGTTGATGCTATTAGCCCAATTGAAAATGCTTGATTTTTGTGTTGGTGACCATTTCAGTCTAACTCCTGTTATTTAAATAGAAATGGTGATGTAAATTTTAATTTAATAATGTGAAAATGATTGCTTTTACCAATCAATGCACTCTAGAATTTTGGTATCTTACCTCATAAGAGTAAGTATCTTAACATAAAACTCTTACATACTATCTTCCATCCTATTAAACGAGGGGATACTACACCAAAAAAGTACAGAGATAATCTGGTGTTCATATGTGAGCTATAAATTCACTTCTGGTACTTTGAATACTAATGTGTTTATTAACCAAATGGCAGATATATTTCTGCCCTTCCTTATATGTCAGTGGGATGACACAGGGTACAGATTAGAGCAATATTTAGCCCAGACCTCTATGTTTTCTATGGAAAAAGAAAAAATCGATACACCAAAGCATGCGGTGAATATTTCACTAGCACGTAGGTATTTCTCTGCAGATATTCTTCAAGAACACTTTCTCTCCCTTCAGCTTTTTGGCTGAATCAAAACACATTGATGACAATTTTATGATTCACTTTGCTTGCCTATTCACCATTCCCTGGTCTTAGTCGTGCTTTGTATCTTTATATTTGGCCTTTTTGTCATATAGTGTGATGACCATCCTAACATTTTCACGATGGAAACAAGCTATTGGTCAGTGGTGACCCTGCACAAATATGCAGGAGCAAGATTAATTAAGATGATGAAGTAGCAACACAGACATTATGCATAACAATATTTCCAACTTTTTCTTATTTCTAACCATATACTTCAGAATTATGTTCTGCATCTTCTTTTATCCACAACATTATGTTAATCCAAGAATTCCGTAAGAGCAAAATTAATTCTTCAATATTTTTTTAACCTAAGCACAGAAGGCATAATATACTTCCCATGGGATCAAATACTCCGAGAGTTGTATGGATGTCCTGTGGTGGTCACAACAGATCTGGTAATAGCCAGGCAGTGTCATACACTTTGTCTCTTCTTTCCAGACCTCTTCTCCTTTCCAGAGGGACACGTGGAGAACTTTTATACCATCAAAACAGTTACCTTCCAAAGAAGTCTAGAAAGGTGTAGGAAAGCGGCATTATGTGAGTTGGTCATTCTATTTCTTCTTTTTCTATATGCGATTTCCTGTGATTCTAAGCAGTAGGGCCCTTTCATGGCAGACGGATTGCAAGGCATGACCTTGGGGACCTGTCACAGTCAACAGGAAACTGTCATGTCTGATGGCCCCATTTAACTTCTCTCTAAGGTTTCTTGCTGAGAAATGGTTTTCAAACTAGTTAATGTACCTTTCCCTCACTCAGAGAGGCAAACCAAGTTTTGGCCCTGGGCTGGGCAGCAGAGGGAATAGATGGATATGGAAGACAACATGATATTTTGTAGTTACCCTTTACTAGGTACTGAAGTGCCTCCCCTTCTGAATTTTAGAAACACATCCAAAGGTGAAAGCTCTGTACCTGTCCAAGCCATGATGTGCTCCAAAACCCCGGGTGGGTCTTAAAGTCGAGATCAGTTGAAGAGTAAGAGAGTGTGAGAAGGAGGAGATTGATGGTACTTCTGAAGATTGGACATGTTGGGAAAATAACAGTGTGACTTCTTCACCTTCTGAAAAGTTTGTGCATTTACAAGAACTTCCCAGGTGCATTACACAACTGGTTTCAAGCCATGGGAACTGCTTTCCGGGTGCTGAAATCTTTCCAGCACAAGGTGACAGCATGGAGTATAGCCAAGGGAAATGGCAATAGTCTGAACTGGTGATTTACACCTCTTAGAGAACTTTGATTTAAATAACTTCTGGTAGGTGTCTCTAACAGATGATGGTCCTTGACAGATATGAGATGCCTGTTCAACTGCATGAAACTCAGGCAACTATGAATTGATTGCAGTGATGAGAAGGTTGTTACTTCACTAAGTGGTCCTGATGTAAAGGTGAACAATATCTCTTATGGAGGAACTACTTACTGATGGGATGCATCCTTTATTGAGCACTTCTCAATGAGATGCATATGCATGGCATCCTACAGGGCATGCAGGTAAGTAGGAAAAAAATTGATTGTTGTGGGATACACACTAAGAGTTTGCTCCAGGAGCTTTGCAGTGGAATGTGTGAAGTCCACTCCAGAAGAGGATAACCTAGAGCAGTGTAGAAATCCAGTCTCTGGTAGGTCAGGTCAATAGGTCTGTCATTGACATGTTGCCTCAGCAGTAAAGTGATCTTAGAATGAAAACTAACCCATCAACCAACCAAAATCTCCCTGTGGGTAGTTAGGATCTGGCGGCCGGAAGATTACGTGCTGTACGGAAAGACAGGGACCCTCCCCTGATAGCCAGTAGCGTGTAGTTTGCGATGTAAACAGACGGAAGTGACGTGACAAACCTAAGCCATATAACGTGGTGTTACACATCAATAAACGCCATTTGCCATCCACCACATTGGTGTCTGTGAGCAGATGGCCCGAGCGGCCCGGGGGGGGTCGCCGTGCCGTTCCTGAACCAGGTCGCCACGCCTTGCGAAGGCAACAAGTGGTGCCGAAACCCGGGAAAACTCGCCTGGATTCGGGTGAACGGCGGCCGGAGCGGCTGGACCAGCCCGGCGGGGAGGACGCTCCCGGACCAACAAGGAGGATGGAAGCCCTTGTGAAGGTCGTATTGTTATTACATGAGCAGTGGGGTATTGATTGTAAATCCAAAGATTTTACTCTCGCAGTTGCGAGGCCTTTTAAAACTGGGGTCATTGACCAGCCAGTGGATATTTTCCACCCTGAGGTGTGGGATAAATGCACTAAAGCGTTAGCCGAGGAGACGATGTCCTTGGGCTGTGGGAAAAACCTTAAGTCGTGGGGGAGAGTCGTACAGGCCCTGCAGAAGACCTTAAAAGAACAGGAGACCTGGAGGGTGGCAAAGGACTGTTTGTTGGCCGCCCCGAAAACGGCAGTCGGGGCAGCCACACAGACTTTGCACCCCCCAGACGGTAATGATTCTGCTGAGCCTAAAGACCGGCAAGAGGGCGACACGCCCCCTCAACTCCCGAACCCCGACCCGCCTACGGAAGAGCAGAAACAAGCTAAATCTTTCTGGGGTGGGCTAGCCGAGGAAGCCAGGGGCGCGGCGGAGAGACCAGAGTCGCAGGAGGGTTGGGTTAAACCGCCGCCCTATACGCCCCAAAATGGCGCCGGACAGAAAGAAGAAGGGCGGGGCGAAGATGCCTGTGGTGGAGATAAGGAGGAAGCGTTAGCAATAACAAACGCGCGAGAACAAGAAAGGGAGGAGAATGGAAAAGAGAAAGAGGGCGGGGGCGATAGGGGGAAGGAGGGGAGCGTGATCGAAGGGCGGAAAGCCAATCACAGCGGCCATCTGGAGAAACGCCCCAGTAGGGCGAACACCCCGCCGCGCAGAGGGCGGGGCGACACAGGAAGGAGGGCCGAGTCAAGAGGGAGGGAACGACCCGCCCACAGAAGAAGCGGGCGGGGCCGGGTCCCAACAAAAAGGTACGGAAAACCGGAAGTACCCGGTCAGTCGAGCTCCGGCTCTGAGTCTGACACTAGCTGGGACGAGCGGCTCGCAACCGATTCAAACTCAGAGGAGGAGGAAATGAGACTAGATACATTCAAAAGCCAAAATACTCCCATCCAAAATAAAAAGGGACCCCGAGAGGAAAATATTCCTCTCACTGATTGGAGGAAAATAAAAATTGCGTGTGCCGATTGGGCCCCATCAGCCACGCTAACGTTCCCAGTCCGGGTGACAGACAGGGGACAGAGGGTCCACTCGCCAATAAACCCTAAGGATATACAAGCGATTGTTTAGGCAATTGCAGATAAAGGGCTTAATTCTGCCATGGTCTGCACCCTCATAGATGGTATTTTCGGGGGAGACGATCTGCTCCCGTTTGATATAAAACAAATGTGTAGATTGATCTTTGATGGGGCAGGAATGATTGTTTTTAAATAAGAATGGGAGGACAACTGCGTGAGGCAACTAGCCCAAGTAACCGGGGCGGATCACCCGTTATATGGGTCCGGCGTGCAGCGACTGATAGGTACAGACCCAACAATGATTACCCCCCAGGCGCAGGCCCAAGGCCTGGGGGCCTATGAAATTGTGACAACTATTCGCACCGCTTCTAGAGTTATTGTCAAGCCATCACCATGGTCCACAATTAAGCAAAATGAAAGCGAGAGCTTTACACAGTTTGTGGATCGCCTTCAAGCAGCGGTCGACTCCTCGACCCTGCCCGCGGAAGCGAAAGGCCCGGTCGTTGCAGATTGTTTACGCCAGCAGTGTAATTCGGCAACCAAAGAAATCCTGCGATCACTGCCAGCAGGGTCAAGTATCACAGCCATGATCAAGCATGTCGCAAAGGAAGAGCATTTAGCCCCAATTCAGCTAGCTGTTCGCACCGCAATAGCTAATGTGATGGTATGTTTTAAATGTGGTCAGGCAGGCCACATAGTGGCAAACTGCCCTTACTTTGGGGACCCACCCACAGCGCCCCCCCCGCGTCAAAATCGACCGAGGGGACCGTGTTGGGCCTGTGGAAAGAAAGGACATTTCGCTAAAGAATGCAAATTTAAAAACCAGGGAAACGTATGGGGGAGGGGGCACCCGGGCCGCGCACAGCCCTCTCCCGCTTGGGACATAAGGCGGCCCAGTTATGCCAACCCCAGATGGAACCTACTGCCCCCTCGAGAACCAACCAATTTTATGACTCCACCAACAAACCATCCAAACCAGTCCCTACCTCAGGAGCAGCAACAACCAGCTCCTGGGGACGAGACCTTAGGGTGGCCCTGGCAGTAAAATGCGATAGTCCACCAGTTGTATGGGGGATTTGTTCCCTCTATAATACCTTAAATGACACTACTATTAGTATCCCCTTTTTGATTGACACCGGAGCAGATGTTACAGTTATCCCTGAAACGAATTGGCCCCCCCATTGGAAATTGGAAAACGCCCCCATGGTAGGCGGAGTCGGAGGACTAACCCGAGCTCGGAAGAGTACTCAATTGGTAGCAATAACGCTTCACACTGAAAAGGGACCAGAAAAAACCATTACCCTCTTTCCATATGTCATGTCAGGAACCCCACCCCTATTGGGAAGGGACACTCTATCCCTTTTGAAAGCCAGGGTGACAAATTTATCATGAGGGCCACTGCCGCACACCCACTTCCACCTATTAAACTCACGTGGAAATCGTCCGACCCGGTGTGGGTCGAGCAGTGGCCCCTATCAAAGCCTCGAATGGACGCTCTTCTTGAGCTAGTTGACCGTGAACTACAGCGAGGTCATATAGAGCCTTCCACTAGCCCGTGGAACACACCAGTTTTTGTAATACCCAAACGAACCAACGAAGGGTTTCGTCTCCTTCATGACCTGCGTGAAGTAAATAAGATAATTCAACCAATGGGTCCCGTTCAAACACTGCTGCCCATAAACTCCATGATACCAGAAGGGCAACCGTGTGCCGTCCTTGATATTAAAGACTGTTTCTTTTCAATACCATTACATGAGGAAGACAAGGAGCGGTTTGCTTTTTCTGTCGTGTTCACAAACAGCCACAACCCAATCAAAGGGTTTTTCCAAACTGGCAACGACAAGGCAGACGCCGCTGCAAAAGGACTGTGGATGTTAAGAGATGCTCGTCAGCTACATGAGTCTCTCCACATCGGAGCTAAAGCGCTAGCAAAGAAATGCGAGATCTCAATTACTGACGCAAAACACATAGTAGCCACATGTCCCCACTGTCAGAAAACACCACTGTGGTCTAGCGGAGTCAACCCCAGAGGTCTTAAGGCCTCCGAGGTGTGGCAAACAGATTTCACGCTCTGTCAATTGCTGAAACCTCGAGCGTGGCTAGCGGTGACCGTAGACACATACAGTGGAGTGATCGTAGCCACACAACACCTTAAGGCCGACTCGAAAGCGACCATCCAACATTGGCTGACGGCCATGGCGTGGCTTGGCATCCCCAATCAGATTAAAACAGATAATGGCCCAAATTTCGTCTCTAGATCTGTCCAGGCATTTACATTGAAATGGGGTATCACCCTAACACACGGCATCCCGTATAATAGCACTGGACAAGCTATAGTCGAACGGGCGAACCAAACCCTGAAAGCTAAATTAGAGGTGTTAGCAAAAACAGAAGGTTTTACCAATGCTGTTCCCCCAAAAGACCAAGCACGCCTGCTAGCGACTGCTCTGTTAGCACTGAATCAATTCCCTAGGGGGGAAGAGGTGAATAGCCCCACCCAGAAACATTGGGCTACTCGAGCGCTAGAAGAAGGCCCGCTGGTCATAATTAGAAACGAGCTAGGGGAATGGGAACAAGGGTGGAGGCTAGTTCTTACAGGACGAGGGTACGCCGCGGTTAAAAAAGATGGAAAAGTTAAGTGGTGTCTGCTTAAATCCATCAAACCAAACCTTCAGAATGAAACTAACAAAAATTGTGAGTTTTTATCCACAGAACCGGTTTATCAGACGCCCTTATAACCCGTACGCACTGGTAGCAGGAGAAGACTGCAAGTCAACAAGCATCCTGTCCACACCTGAAAGTGCGAGAAGGATTGGAGAAGCGAAAAAAGAAGAACGAGAAGCACAACAAAACTGGTTTGCATCATGGTTTAACCATTCACCATGGCTGACCTCCCTGATATCTACTCTGATAGAGCCAATTATAATAATTGTAATAGCACTGATTTTTGGACCCTGTGTATTGAATAAGTTCATGTCATTTGTTAAAAGCCGGCTAGAAACAGTTAATATCATGATGATAGAATACCGACAATTGCTATAAAAATGTTCTTGTTCAGAATTGTTTAGCTATCTCCAGTCATACCCTGTTATTCCCAGTAACACCCCTGTTGCCTCTCACCTAGCGTGCCTTATATTTTTTATTCAAGTTCGTGATATGTGTCAAAATTGTTGTAAAGCATAGCTTAAGAACGGGATACAATTCCAAGATTGCGATATACGTATTTTCGAGATTGTTACATTTTAGTCAATTTACTTACGCATAGGGAGGGGGGAAATGTGGGTAGTTAGGATCTGGCGGCCGGAAGATTACGTGCTGTACGGAAAGACAGGGACCCTCCCCTGATAGCCAGTAGCGTGTAGTTTGCGATGTAAACAGACGGAAGTGACGTGACAAACCTAAGCCATATAACGCGGTGTTACACATCAATAAACGCCATTTGCCGTCCACCACATTGGTGTCTGTGAGCAGATGGCCCGAGCGGCCCGGGGGGGGTCGCCGTGCCGTTCCTGAACCAGGTCGCCACGCCTTGCGAAGGCAACATCTCCCACAAATTAAAACAATGAAAAAGTGACAATGTAAGATGTATTAACACTTCTAAGTTATGTATAAATACAAGCAAAAAAACCCCAAGCCCCATCATCAGAAAGTAATCAAGTGAGGTGTCTTTAACTCATGTTTTGAGAGCTTTTTTTGCCATGCTAGGTAAGGCACGAAGACATCGATCCAGGTCCTTCAGACACCGAAAATGTAATTTTCTACTTGATTAAAATGGAATTACATATGTGATATACATATAGATACATACACAATAAATTAAAAAAAGTATTGGCAGAGTTTTCAGCAAGTAGTTACCATGCAGCTCTTGAATGCCTGATACAAGGATTTCTGTTTTCCTGTGTCTACAAAGAGAATATAATTGTACAGCACTAGCTAGAAAATCAAGCATAAGTTTTGTTTCTGACATATATTATGAACTTTTAAGCAATTCCTCTGCTCAGGTACCACTTTGGTTATTTTCAGAGCAATTATGTCCCATAATTATACAGCTGCTGCAATGACTGGAAATATACCCTACACATCGTAAGAACATCTTAGATAAGACACAGAATAGTATTGTGTTCAGCTTCTGGACCTGAAACACTTCATCTTATATGAACATTCACACTATTAATATGTGATACTTCATTTGAGATGTATATGAGATTCTGAGTCACTTGAAATGTATGATATTTGATAGATTGGAATAAAAAAAATTTATTCTGAGAATATTTTCTATGTAGGAATTTAAACTATCTGGTTTTAACTTGTGTAGTCTTTAGACATTATATTTTTACATTTTTTAAAAGATCACTCATGATAAGTAATATATTTCAGGGGAATATTAGTTCTTTATATCTTACATCCAGATTCTGATGTTTTAATTGTTATGAACACCACCATTCATCAGAACGGTTTCTGGGGTAAGATTCTGTTATGGCCTTAAGAATAAAAAAGAAAAGCTTAATGAAAGTAATTATTAAAATGTAAAGATTATTCCAGTCATGAAGAACTATAGAAATTACCTATGAAATAGTAGCTTTAACTATGCAACTGCTATAGCACAAGCCAATTTTAGTTATGACACACCTGTAGACAAATAGTAAGTCTTATACATTACTTTTTAACAAACTCAACATTTTAAATGCAAGAAAGAATTCCTCTATTAAATAAGTTTACGCAAAATTTATCTAATATCACCACTGACTTTGCAGAAAAAGAGTAAGAAAAAGTTAATTAAATGGGAGAAGGAGAAAAAAAGATTGAAAAAGTTGTTAAAAATAAGTGAAGGAATGTGATCTCATTCAGATGGGCAAGTTTGTTGTTTTTTTGGTTTTTTTTTTTTTTTTTTTTAATTTCTCAGAAATTTAACTATCTCAAACAGCAATTAGCCTATAAGGGATACAATATTCTGAAACAGGGATGAGAAATAGGAGGGGGGATTTAAAATGAAACTAGATCTACACTGTTTTTATCAATAAAAATATATCACGTAATGTAGTTTATTGGACTAGAGTGAATTGCTGTCACATGTGAGTCCTAACCCTTTATGTCTTTAACCCAAGTGTACTAGACTTTAGTCTAAGAATAAGTATTTTATAAGAAATGTAATGTTCAGTGTTATTTAATCACTCCCTAAAGATGTTTAATACCTAATAAATATGTCAAGAGGTATTTTTAATTTCCTGGCACTTTGCTAGCCTTCTACTTTAGCAATAACAATAAACCAACAAAAGCAGACATTGGTGAGAAAATCTGCAGTGCCAACAGTGTTAAGAAAGGTGACTATACTTTTAAAATAAGGCAACACTTCATGTAACAAATGTAAAGAAATAAAAGTAAAAATTAGTGTAAGCTCTTAAGTTAAGCTTTATATGTAACTTCCTAAGCATGTATTAACATAATTTTTTAGATAATAGGTTTTTTTAATACCACATGATTATTAAAATCATATTTATTGAAGTATTTTCTATATTGTGATTGATTTTTCTATTTTTTCAGTTACTACTTAAACCTCAGTGTTATTAATAATAATTTATTACCTAGGAACATACTACAGAACTTCCCATCTTGCAAGCAAACCAAAAATTCTTCTGTTATGAAGTCTTCCCTCTGAATGATGTTAAATGATGAGAGGACACTTTAAAAAACATAACATATCCAATAATACCTTTTTTTACCTGCCTTTTGCTTCCCTTTCTTCCCCACCATACATACACTGAAGAATAAAAATGTGATCATGTGCAGACCCTGGGACCTAGTCTGCCAATCCAATTGCCAGAAAACAGCAATTCCATTTTATAAAATGACAATGATGATGATTATAACAACAAAGACAGCAACAATATTAATAAAGATGATGGCAGTTAGTGTATGTGAAGTACTAACCCATCATAGTTATGTGGTTTTAAAAGTCAGTTTACAAAAAGCTGTGGGAGGTGTCAGACTAGCCCTTCCTCATTTAGAGCAGAATCTTCAACATTAATTTTCTGTATACACAAGTCATCCCTTGGCATATATATCATTATCTTCTGTATATCCGTAAAGTACCCAAGTGATTGTTTCCAACACAGTATTTATGATCAATCAGCCAGTTAACAATAAACAATTCCTGCAGCATTTACAGTTCCCTAATCTTTCACAGTTTCATTCCACTCAGGTCTGCTGTCTCCTGTTGTGTAGGTAACCACCACCTATGGTATCAAGAAGCAGCAGCCCAATTAACATTGGAGATCATCAATGGCACAATAGTATCTGGAAATCCCTCTTGGCCAGCAGCCTACACCTCCACAGTGACTGTTTCCCCCAAGCCATTGCTGAGACAAAGCAACTGAGCCTGGGAAATGTGTGAAACAAGCAGCTAACCTTTCAGAGTGCAGCTCAGACAGCTGGGTGGGCAGGGGATGGGGCACAAATAAAACAGATTGTTGGAATACATAAGGCAATGAGCACACATCACTGTTCATAAACTACTTATATCTCAGTACTTTTTCATTATCACCAGTCAATATCTATGTGTTAAGAGAAAACAGAAAACAGAAAATAATCCTTCATCACAAGAATTCCTTTATTATAAGAAAAATATTTTCAGACTTAGTATTGTAATTTCTCCCATTGTGATATTCTCACCAATAACACATATACTAGCATTAAAAAAAATGCTGAAATACTTTAGGAAATAGTTTTTAATTGGTCACTTTCAATCTATGTCTAATAAAAAAGTTACAACTGCTTTCTAAATCAACTATGCATACTCCTACATGCAAGTAGCCATTAGTTTTATGAAGAAGACATGGAAATAGAAAAATACTGTGAGGTTAGCAACACGTAAGACATTAAAAAAATGGCACTTCTGTTACAACTTTAGTTTTCCTTTCCTCCAAAATTGTGCTTGCTTGCAGTTCCTTTCTTATATCCCAGAGACCAAGTTGGAAATCCTGGTCTGCAGGACTTCACAACTCCCATCAGCTTCAGCACAGCCAGAACTGATCTTGGGTCTGTAATGTGGGATCATGTTTGAGCAACCTGACCTAGTGGAAGGTGTCCCTGCCCACAGCAGGGGGGTTGGAACTAGATTATCTTTAAGGTCCCTTCCAACCCAAACTATTCTATGATTCTATGCATTCTGCAAATTTAAAGAGCATATGAGTGACTTGCTCACATACTGGACATGACCTAAAGACCATTAAAGTAAATAAGTTTAGTGTTGCTGGCCTTAATGAGCTTTGGATCAGGACTGACAGCAGACACCATCTGAAACTACCCTAGTTCTGTAAAGCATCAACATATAAATTTCATTGTTGCATCACTTGAACATTTGAAACATCTCGACTATATTATTGCTTTGTGTAAAAAAAAAAAAAAACACTTTAGGATGTTAACATTAAAAACAGCATTTATATAATTGTCTGTTCTCTATTTCATCGTTTTCTGTAAAGCAAGTGGAGTGACCAGTGTCAACAAGCAACAGTTTAAAATCTATTTCTTACCAATTCAGAGTGGTTTCTGCCACCCCTGGGGACACTGTTTCTGGCAAGAACATTTCAGTCTGACAGCTCCTGATTTTCAACAGGGAGGGGAAAAAAGCAGAACTAATGGATGTGAATGAGCTTAAAAGCCAGTGAACTTATCAATCGTAGAAAACAACTGTATTTTGGGAAGCAAATAGAGGTACTTTGGCAAACAGAAAAAAAGTCAATAAGTATTTTTTCAGAGACTGATAACTATGATCAGGTTTTGGTCAGACAATTTTGGTTTCATAATACTCTTGTCAGCATTGATTATTACACAAAATTTCTCATGCACTGCCTGAAATGCATCATAGTACTAGGGGCAGGACAAATTCAGACATCCCAGTTTAGTTTTTAACTATGATAAAATAGTTTTCATTCAACAGCAGGTTGTTTCAATAACGACTGAACAAAATGAAATGAAACCTTAGGATCTGAACTGAAGAATCAAATTATATTTACAGTTTTTGAACATCTAGTCTATTATTGTTCAGCTAGGTGAGGGTTTGTGAATGTGTTTGAAGACTTACATATTTGTGCTCATTGTGTCTGGTATAGAATTAATTTTCTTCATAGTAGTTAGTATGGGCTATGTTTTGGATTTGTGATGAAAATAGTATTGATTACACAGAGATGTTTTAGCTATTGCTGAGCAGTTCTTACACAGAGTCAAGGTCTTCTCTGCTCCTCACACCAAAGGGATATCACATACTATATGACATCATGCTCAGCATATAAAGCTGCGGGAAGAAGAAGGAAGGGGGACATGAACACATTTGGAGTGATGGTGTTTGTCCTCCCAAGTAACCATTAGGCGTGATGTAGCCCTGCTTTCCTGGAGATGGGTGAACACCTGTCTGCTGATGGGCAGTGGTGAACAAATTCCTTGTTTTGATTTGCTTGTGTGTGTGGCTTTTGTTTTACCTATTAAACTACCTTTATCTCAACCAACAAGTTTCCTCACTTTTACTCTTCTGATTCTCTCCCTCATCATACTGTGGGGAGCGTGAGCAAGTAGCTGTGTGGTGCTTAGTTACTGGCTGGAGTTAAACCCCAACAATATTTTACAACATAAGGAATCTCATGCCATGTTGCTTTATGTAAGCAATACTTTGGTTGCTCTTTCCATAGGATTTACATGAATGAAGTAAGTAGGGAACTCTCATTTACTTCTGCACTACTTATTACCCAAGTTGTTTACTTTTTCATTTGGCACTTGACTTTACTCAGGTATTATACACAAATATTAAAAGCGGTTAAAGTTATGATGGCTTGGAGAATGAAATGGATTATTTTTAACCTCTCTGACTAAGTTTAAGATATTAAGAACTTTCTCAAACCAGATTTCAGATAAAACATTTTAAGATTCAGAAAGAAAAAAAAAAAGAAAAGCTTTAAAACGAAAACATAAGAAGTAAGGTTCAATAAATGTCAACCTTTTACAGCCACAATTAGCTTAATTTCCAAACAAAATAATTTTGAACTATAAAACTTGACATTTTCAATAAAAATGTCAAAATAAGGCATTCTGATAATTTTCAGAGCTTATTTCCCTAATGTTTGGAATTGATAGAAATAATGAAAAATAGTTTTGGCAAATGAGCATTGTCAGTGACAAATATATGATGAAAAAAGTCTGACTCCCTAATATTCAATGATTTATTATCTCTGTGTGCTATAAAACTCACTTGGTGAGTTCCTTTATCTGGTTTTGTAAGGCTTGATTGTCATCTACAGGAAGCACTTTCAAGAAGCTCTGGAGGGAAAAACAGCTGCTCAGAGGTTTGTAATTTCTTATTGGTTCGAAGTAATTTCACATTGGCAAATGCAGTGCAAAGTTTTAAATGTAAGCAGTCAGGATTACATAGCCAAAATGATTAATTAATTGTAAAATATTTGCCAGTATATTACATTTCATGTCATTCACAAAACTTCTATTTACCTCAGCTAAAAAAGGCTTGCCTTATCCCATTTTAGGAACAGATAAGTCATTATTTCCCTGACTTCACTCCCTGGACTACACTGTCTCCATAAACCCTCCGTTTCCTCACTAAACTGAGTTTTACAAAGCAGGATCCTAATTTAAAACCCTCTCCCATTACTTTTTACCCATGGCTGTCATAACTTAGATAGCACTCTACAGTGGATGATTTGCTACTGGCTGAATGCACTTTTAATCTTAGGAGCACATCTATGTTTTCTTGCTACATCCTTATGGCTACCTTCAGCATTGTAGATAAATACTACACTCACACACCCTTCACACACTCTTTAATTACCACACACAACCAAATCCAGAGAAAGGCTTTCCAGGTGAGTTACTATTCATGTGAAAGCAGAAGCAGGCAGCTGAGCCTGCCTAAGTGATTACTGAAGAAAACAAAACTTCTCATCACTAGAGATGAGTGAATCCCTGGATGCTGAAGCTGAAAGTGATCGGTCGCTGATGGGGAGCCAGAGGAGAAGACAAACATCAGGGTTGCAATTGCCACCCCACGACTGTGAAAAAGACAATGCGTCTGCACCTGGCTTGCACAGAGCTGCTCTGAATAGGGTGGCTTTTTGCCTTCTCATTCCACTGTAAAATTCCAGTCTCTCTTAAAATCTTCCTGGGGGTGTGGTGAGGGAGGGGCTGGGAGGCCCCGTATTCACAACTTGGTTGTAATGACCTTGCTTTTGAATGATTTATCTTTGAAGCTTAGAAGTTGACTACATCCAACTGCTTTTCTCACCAACGATTCCCTGCTTCTGAATCCTGTATCTTAAAGTCCTAAGAAGTGCTCTGCATGCTATTAGTGTACTCTGCCCATTTCTCTTTTTTCCCTCAGGGTAACCTGAGGTGCTACCACCCTCCAGTCAAAATCAGTGCTTTAAGTAAGCTATGTTAAAGATGAACAGCAGGGAAAGTAAGTAAAAAGAGAAAAATAAATTGAGAAAAATCTAAACCGGGTTTTTTCAGGGGAAAAAGGAAAAGGTAGATAAACAACATGGAATTATTTCTGTTCTCTTAATGGAAGTGTTTCCTGAAGCATTATAAGTTTAAACTCTTCTAAATTTCACTCTCAAAAAAATCCCATTTTTGCTTTTTTCCACACTATTTCATGAACACTGTTTTTTCTCTTCCTCAGAATACCACTGGATATGGAGTCAAGCTTTTTATTTCTCTACTTGTTTTAAGTCAAACCCCCAAAGGATAGATGCAGGCTGTTTCTCTCCTGCTGAACGGATGCTTTAATGCAACAATAGTCCCACTGAGACTAGCCAGACATTGTGCTGGGGAGAAAAGATGGAAAGACAGAGAGACAGACACGCACGCATGCATACACACACACACACACACACACACACACACACACACAAATCCCTAAATAAGAGCAGTCCCATACATTTTCAAGGCATGTCCAGAAATAACTGAGAACATTGTGCCATCAGGAAGGGCTGGAATGTCAATTTTCTTATCAAATAAGCTAGGGTTTGTGGTGAAAGGCTTGCTGTTCTTGTTATCTATAGGCTACCAGTCAGTAAGTGATAGCAGGCCATCTCCAGAAGTTACACCTGGCAAACGTTACTGTCAGGATTTTCAGTGTACCCTAAGGCTTATTACTGACCTTTACTGTTGAACCCATTAATCTAAATGTGTCTGACAGGCAGCACTGCAAACATTACAAGATGAGGTTCAGATTAAGGAAAATATTAGTCACTTTCACTTATTTGTGAGATCTAATAGAATGCAGTAATTACTGGCCACTAAGACAGCTCAGACCAGCTTTTGCTTTTAGGCATGGGTCTTATCTATCCTGCCACTGGGTGAACTTTAAATGAATTTAAAATTTCCCAAAACTATCAGACAAGAATTCCTGGTTGTGAGACACAGAGTTAAGAGTTTGTGGACTATTTTTACCTCTGTAATTTTAAGGTTACATATAACCATCTATTGTGCCCTTCCCGCACCCCCCCCCCCCCCCCCCAAAAAAAAAAAACCACTAACCCAATAATATATATTGAGAATCAAAATGCTAGACGAATCAAGAAGGTCCTAAACTGCATCTGGCTGAATATTTGCGGCCAAAGGGCACTTTCCATAAAGGATATTGTCAAGTTTCTCATCCTTAACATTTTTCTTTCTCTTTTACTCTTTTTTTTTTCCATAGGTACTACATTTCAATCCTACTGAGTTGTTTTCTCCTTCCTTGAAAACGTTAGTATTTTGCAAGATATTTTAAAAGTGAATTGGCTCTATTGCCTGTCAATGTTGGAGAAGTTTTGAAAAAAGGTAAATTAAGATGTTAGGTTTTGCTACTTTAATGAGAGCTCTGTCATTATAACAGTACCAACAACAACCATACTAGAAATGACAAATTTGTCACACTATGCAAAATCATATTCTGCAGAGCATCTGTCATTAATGTATATATATATATATATGTATATATATATATATATATGTTTTAAAAGTCAAAATTTTTCCATTGTCTGACTTATTATGTAGGTCAGTGTTCCAATTATCCTGTTTTAGTAATTTTCAGAATCAGAAAATTAAATTCTCTGTTTTGGGGTATTTGCAAACGGTATTTTTCTCCCTTATTTAGTGTTAACATAAAACTCACAAAGCAAAATTCTGTGTGAACCAGCTACATTGTTCTGAATTTCTAGCAAATATATTTGTTATAATTAATAATGGTATTTTTTCCTGATGATTCTGCCTTCATATTATATATTGTGTGACAGTAACATGATTTAAAACCAGGATATGTCATTCTCCTTCCCCCACCCCTGAAAAAATATTTGTAAGAAGCACTGTATATCTAAAAAAACCAGTAGCACACTCTATCATCTGGTGGGACTCTGCTTTAGAGACTTAATTCAGCTGTTCACAGCTGGGACAAAAGCAGCTGGAAGTGCAATGTACGATATTATTTAGGAGTTAAAACATAGAGTGGTGATTGCTGAATAGAGATAAAGCAGGAAACCTCTTTCCCTTTTTCACATTTTTGTAGCTAAAACCAAGGAAAGTCATTGCAAAAAGGGTACATATATTAATACTAGATTAGTTAAAATACTAATGTTCTTTTACTGATGGCAAGTAGATGATGGATATATAGAATCATAGAATGGTTTGGGTTGGAAGGGACATTAAAGATCATCTAGTTCCAACCCCCCTGCCATGGACAGGGACACCCTCCACTAGACCAGGTTGCTCAAAGCCTCATCCAGCCTGGTCTCGAAGACAGCCAGGGATGGGCATCCACAGCTTCTCTGAGCAACCTGTTCCAGTGCTTCACCACACACCCTGCTTTCAATTTAAATCCTGTCACTACAGGCCCTTGTATTTCTCTTAAAAAAATGAATGTATGAATATATGTATGAATTCACATTTTATGCTGCTAATATAATAGAAAATATTTAATTCCTGTGAATTTTAACCCTTTATAACCTGCATCTTTTACACTTCTATGTAAACAATTCTATAGCAGCTAACCAGAAAAAAAATCCATTATCAGATTGATGTTTTCTCAGTCATGAGGATTTTAGATGTGCCCTTCTACTCCATGTAATTAAATTTGTCAAGATCAAGATGGACTTACTGCATGTGTTGCATGTTTTTGGAAACTGTAACCAACCCAAGCCTAAATGACATTTAGTACTTTGATGAATACTGACAACATGCTACAGAACTTGATGTTTTGTATTGTTTTGTTTTAAATGAAGGCTTTGGATCAAAAAGGAAAAAAAAAGGATGGAGGAAAATCTATAAAGTTGAAAAAAAATTGGCCTTTTTTTCTAATTGTGACATTCATGTTCTCTACAGATAGAGATATGATGATATAAAGACTGGAAAAGAAGAATGAAAATGTCAGGAAGAAATATTCCAAGTTGTAAATAATTTTTGGCACACTTAAATGAGAGAATCATGATGCATGGAAATCACTACACAGAATATGAATACCATGTGCTAAGTTACAGCAATCAATACTAACAAAAACATCTTAGTATTGCAAAATGATTCATAAATTCTTGGCTCTATGATAATTATACTGCTACTGGAAAAAGATGACAGACTAATGTCAACTTAAGAGAAAAGCTATATCGAAGTAAAATTCCCCTTCATTTAGGGACATAAAATATAAAAAAGCTCCAAAAACAAGCAAACAAGAAAACCAAAACTACATGCTTCTTGGTCATATAGGCATTTACAGCACTTTCATATCACGGTGTTTTTTATGTCTTTCACTCCACTGACTCAGAGACAACAGTCACGCCTATAGCAGACTTCCTAATCCTGTGCTCTCCCAGTGTTTTGAGCTCTTCACACTAAATCTTTACTTTAAGTGGCAGTTTCCATCTCTCTCCAGGTGGTGCTGCCAGTCATTCCCTAAACTTGAAGGCTCCCACAGTGCTTCTGGTAGTTGTTTTTTAATGTGCATGTACTCTTATCTATCACACTGAGACCGCATCTACAGAAACAATTAATGTGGACCGTTAGAAGTGGATCTGCAGAGTGGAGCAGTTGGTGCCGAGGACTTGATCACCACAACATAGGTAATGTGGAGTGTTTTTACTTCACAGCAGCCCTGATCTGGCCCCGAGGGTCCAATTGCCCATCTGCAGTTGAAGTGCACTTAGGTGAGCTCTCCAGCACGGATTCCTCTCCTGTTTCAGCTGCAGTGAACCCAGTTTCTGCACCCTGGGACCGTTCCATGACATGACTCCACATAAGTGTAGACAAGCAGAAATGTTACTTAAAAATACACTCTTAACACAAGCTAAAATGTAAATGACATCTGAATCTGCTGGGGAACATAGATGCGTAGTGTTTATACTGAAAATGGCTACCTTTTTTTCTGAAAAAAAAATTATAATTTATAGAAGTATATAGCATATATATAGTATATAGCCTTCCCATTGACACAGTAATTACATGGAAGAGAATACTGGTTATTCAACAATACACCATTAGTTTTTTGGGACTATTTGTTTAAACTTTGTCCAAAAAGCTATCACCCGTTAACAACAAACCTTTTATTACAGTAGTGGTAAGCTTCAGAGCTATTCTACAAAGCCAGTTGCTATTAAAGTATTTCCAGTAAAAGTACCTATTGATAGTCATTATTCAGTAACTACAATATAAAATAGTTCCGGCTACTGCAATGAAAATGTCTTTGCCTCAGTATTTCACATTCAAAAAAATTTATCACCTTGTTGTTCTTGCCAGAAAGACTAATTAATATTAAATCTTTTGAATTTCTCTGGGTAAAACTGGCATCTGGGAGCCTAGCATGGCATTAGTGTGCTTTAAAATAAGTCTATAATAGAGATTAGTACCTCTTGTGTAATACTGTATGCATTGCATTTTGTTACATTTATTATACAAATTGAAATGAATAACAATATGCAGTTTAACATCCCATGAATATTTTTTAGTATTCTCCAACAGTAGTTAATATGCTAACCAACTTCACTGAAAGGCATACAGATGTGGAAAGAGTCTATCTAGGGACTTTAATTATCACCTTGTCAAATTCAAATTATTATCTTGCGAGTTCATTTCCATAAAGTATCCCCTTTGCTGTTCGATGATTTAACATGTGTCTGCTTTTTCTTATCTTATTTGTATCTATCTGGAGGCTCTAAACCTTTCAAAGTAGGCTAGCTCTTTGTCAGATCATGATGTTTACCATAACTGATTTTGTCAAATACATTTTTGCAAACACTCAATTTTGCCAAAGATGGGTCTGTAAAATGTGAAGAGGAACTGGCATGCGTGGCCAATAATGTTACATAAATCAGACTAAGGCTTCAACTATTTCTAAACAGGATAAGCTTACAGTGAAGAATCAAAGAGTCGGAGGAATGACTTACCTAACAAAATCCTGGAGACACTCATTCTTGGTTGGTAAATCATTTCATGTTTCAAGAAGCCTGGAGTAATTCCAGCTGTAAGAGTTCGATGGACATAATTTTCTATACTGTTCTGGATCACATGATAGGGGAAAAATATCCCATGAATATTAATTACAGTGTTTCTTCAACCTATTTGAAGGCAACATAATGACCATAAAAATAAAGGAAGACAGAAGAAAAATGTAATATTGAATAATGCTTATATACTGCCCATCTGAAATTTGGTAAAAGATCAAATGAAGGATAAATGTAAGTACAATGCCTGTGATTTGGTGATATAAACATAGAATAGATCAATACACCAAATTTCTATTAAAATTAAATTTTTACTAAAATTTCACTGTTGGGCTTGGCCTTGGCCAGTGGTAGGTCGGTCTTGGGGCTGGTGGCATTGGCTCTATGGGACATGGGGAAGTTTCTAGCAGCTTCACAAAGAAGCCACCCCTGTAGCCTTCCCACCCCCGCAACAAAAACCTTCCCACGCAAACCCAATTCTTTAAGGAAAAGTTGTCTATCTAATACAAATAATCCATCTTCAAATCAAAGCCCAAAATGTACCCTTTGCTTTTCAGGAAACTTTTCAGGAAAAGGAATGAAATAGTCACTTATCTTTGGTGACTAGCAGAAGACAGAAAAAAAAATTCCTTTTTATTCTTATGGGTCCTAGTGAATTTCCTCAATTTAGAAACAGAGTTAGGTTTATCTGGAATTTAGAGAGACTATTTATATATGTACATCTATAGATATGTATGTGTGTGTGCACAAGTGCATTAAAAACATTGAAACTGCCTCCTCTGGATACTTGTAAACCAGAAGTTCAACTTTATTTTATTTTAGTTTAGTTCTTGCCTGGATTTCAGTAGAACAGACCAAGAATTTGGATCATCAAGAGGGTAACTATAATTTATTATGTTTTTTAAGTAACAGGCTATACTCCATGCTTCCAAAACTCTTTGTAATTCTAATTAGTGAGGACTACAGTAAAACGAGTTTGCATAATTTTCCAAAAACTTGCTCGTTGCCTATAAAAATCCTTAAAAATGAAAGTGATATTAAGAAAGTGCTATATAGCAAAATAAAACTAGAAAGAAAATTTGAATTGTTATTGTGAAAAATTCATTTAAAACTCCAGTGTAGATAAAACTACAGATTAGAATATAAGAAAGAAAACATTCATAATTAGAGGTTAAATTATGGTTTTAACGTTAATACATCAGTGAAATGATTCAAGTTTCAGAGGACTAAAACTAAATACGGCTTTGAGTTAGTTCCCTACACTTGCCATCCATATCTCTCACTTTAGCACTAAAATAGAATTAAGGGATATGTTATTCCTCTAAGTGCTACCACCAAAGCACTCTTTTCTCTTATAGAGTAAGAGACTTCAGAGCAATTGTCTTTAACAACAGTATACACCCTCTTACAGCATCGTGAAAGCCATAACCTCATTTCCAGCGTGGATTTCTACAGGGTCTGATGAAATCTTTGTAATGCAGCCATCCTTGCCAACCATAAAAGTGTTCATACTGTAAAAATAATTTCCCTGACATTTGATATAGTGTAATGGATACAAAGTAGTGTGTTTTAAACAGTGGTTAAATGCAGGTCATTATCTTCAAAATATATATTGTACTGAACAATTCCTGTGAGCCAACATTGTAATGCAGATGCTGTGATCATACACTAGTGATTACAACAAAGTGGGAAATCCAGCTGTCCACATCACTATACCTGACAGAAAAATAAATGCCCAACCAAAACAGATTTTGCAGCTTTGATCTCAAGGTGAACACTGATTTAAAATTGGGCTATTCATAAGTGAAAGAAAAAGAATAGTTGAAATAGCTGACAGTGCAGTCACCTGATTATTTCATGCAAAAATCACAGGAATAATAAGGTTAAGGACCACACGGAACATAGTGAAAAAATTTAATACATCTTCAGAAGGCATTTAATTTGTCATTCTAGCAATTTAAGCAGTACTCCATTTGGAGGTTGTTTTGGTTTTGGTTGGGTTTTTTTTGAGATACAGAATTCTTTCAAACACTGTCTTTAATAAATCAGTATTATCAACGAACATGTGTTATTGTCACATGACACAACGACTGTGCTTCTTTGGGACATTTCTTCTAGATAAATATTTCTTCATATCTGCTGTATCCTGACTGAGGTAAAAAGAAAGGCAACCTAGACAAATAAAGCCAAACTGTCGTAGTTTTGGATATAGTCAACATGATGCTAGAAAAATGAACTACTACATAAAAGCACAGATTACTTTCTTTTAGTTCTAATAGCTATTAATTATAAGCTACAATAACTTTTATGAGAAATTCAGGAAGAGATGTTACATAAATGAATCAACTGTGACTGCATATATATATGTATATTTTTGAAATGCTATGGCAAATGGTATTTTTAGGGGATACACTGGAGGCACAGAGGTACAATATTTAATCTATACTCCAACTATCCATAAGGAAAAGTTTTGACCCCCATTTCCTTCTTTCTGCAGTGTTAAAGGGAGCCATTGATTTCCGCCAACTGACAAGCAGTCAAGCATACAAAACAAGTAGCAGACCAACTCAAATAGTAATTCCTGTTAATTCTCTCCCCAGGGTTTGTTCTGTAAGAGAAACATTGATTTGAACACAGTTAGGTGGATTTTCCAAAATCATGACATTTTTATAACGTTTTACTTCCCAGAATACTTCGAATAACATACTAGAAACAAAACACACATGAAACTTCATCAAAAATTCAAACATCTTGTGTTTCCCAGGAACAATTCCACCCACTGATACTTTGTGGGGTTTTTGTTTCTTTGCTTCATATAATTTATGCTAAATTCATTAGGTAAAATTGTTTCATATGGGTTGTTGATAAGGAGATTGATTAAGTGCAATGAAAATGTAATCAATAGGTCTCTATTTTTTCCCCTGGCTTAAAAAAAAAAAACCTAAGCAAAAACCAACCAAACAAACAAAGACCTAGTTTGATAAAGAGGCTAGGAAAAAAACACGAGGGGAACATGAGGACTGTGAAGCTGTCGTCATTATTTTGGAAGGAAGTGTTGAATTCCAGACCTCAGGTCTTTTGCTAGACATGATTAGCAGCAAGAAAAGGGGTTAGAGGTCTTTTCTAAAATTAAGCTGATGGAGTTCTGCCCTCTCATCATTGTCTTTCTAGACCCCCTATTATTAATCAGATTATGGTTTGCACATTTGTACCTTCTGCTGCCCTTAGTGTGAGTGTGCAGTAGATGAAGTGACCCAGCCATTTCTTCAGTCTCTACCCCTCTGCTCTCCCTGTCACATGCCAACTGTGATATATTCTGCTCACGTTAAGAACAGAAGATGAAGTGTCTGCTGACTGGCTATTGCAAATCATTTGGTCATCTATGGAAGCTCTGTAAAGAGAATGACTAAGGTAAATAAATGAAAAAATACTAGTCCTCAGGTGTGTTTTGTGGAAGAATCTAGACATCCATATTAATTAACTTCATGTTTGTCTGTTATAGATTTTTTTGGAATATACATTTTTCATTAAGGAGATTTTCCCCATCCCTGTCTGAAGAATTGGGAACCCTTCCCTCAGTTATATTAAAATAGCCTGTATCTGTTCTGCAGACAGTCTACTAAGATCTTTTTTCCATCAGTTAAATTTTGGTCATTGCAAGAGTGAAATGCATTGTGGATTGGCCTTCATTTCCTTGTTTGTCTGGGGCTTTCTATGGTAAGGGTTTGGTAGGAAGAGGGAAGAGAAGGGAGCAATTATTCATGAAAAGAGAAGTTTATTAACATAATGTAGCTTAAATAAATGTTTTTTATTCTTCTCAGATCTTTCTCACTACGCTATTTCTTCCCCCCTAGAAGAGCGAAGTTGAGGTTGGGATTCTGTAAAATCACTTTCTCTAGGGTCTGAACAATACATATACTTATTTCTTACCTTCTTTTATGTCTAACTTTACACTTCTTTGACAAAAAAAGAAATAACTTTGCTAATTCTTGTCATTTTCAGTGCTTCACTGTGTAGAAAGAAGGAAAAGAGAAAAAAGACATTTAACACTTTTGAAACATCAGTGTTATTTATTTATTTTAAGAGTGGTCTCTGTAATTCATATAATTGTATTTTACTTTTCTCCTTTTTTTCATTTTTTCCTCCTGAAAAGATATATTTGAATTTTACTTCCAAAGATTTTTACTTCCAAAGATTTTTACTTCCAAATTAATATAAATAAAACTATATCAAAATCAGTGTTGCAAGACCAATCACATTCCAATGCATATCAGTGTATAATACCAGCCTTTTAAAAAATGCAACCATTAAGGACCAACAACAAAAAATAATCAACACTTGAAACTTTCAGATAGTGATATCAAGAGGTTGTTTTCCATCTTAAAAGTTCAGGTGCTTTAAACTTCAAACATATAAACTAGAAACCAAGCAAGACATTTAGGTGACCATTACTCTGTGACCAGTGTCAAATGTTTTTAATTAACTAGTTTGGCAAGCTTAAGAAAGCCTGCTGAGCAAAGAAGTATGATGTCAAAGAGTTCTCTTCCTTTGCCACTTCTATTAGGCAGTCAGAATTAGTAAAATCAATGACAAAGGAACAAGAAAATCAGACTCTTTCCTCTACAGCAAAGGTCAATCTGTATATAGTAGATTTAGGTGGTAATGTTAGAATAGACATTAAAAGTAAATGCTAACCATGAACACTCCAAGCGGTGACAAAATAAAAGATGTTGTCAACAATGTTTATAATCCCACACTATACTGAATTATATTTTTATTTTTAATCAATAGTTTAGTCAAATTAAAATCAGATAAAGCTGAGAAAAATGCAAAATCCTACTTGAAAGTCAGGGAACTTCTGCACTGAACACATATAATTGAGCTGAAACACACTAGCATCACTGTTACAGAAATACTGTAGTCTCTCCAAAGGATTGTGCTTCCCTGCATCAGTGATATCCTGTGTGAAGTTCAGAAATATCTTTATTTGCTTTGGCACCTTGAAGATGAAGGAGAAGCATAGGTACTCCTGGCTACTTGCACCCATTGCATTTTTATCCTCAATGTAAATTAAAGAGGATATACAATAACAAATGACAAACTAGGAAACATCACTAGGAAGCATACATTAAACCTGTCCTACTATACCTGCTTCTATTGCAGCTCCTTTGTCATATGTTACGCCTATTCAGACATCAAATGCCTAAGAAGAAGCTGCTGTAGGAAACTTTAAATTCTACACTGACCACCAGTTGGCCACCCTAGTATAAGATGCTAATTTCTAGGTTAAGGAGGTGTTTAGGTCAGTGCCATATGCTGACTGAGTGTTGGGAAGAATGGTTAGTCACTCTAACTTGTCTCCTTAGGCTGCCTCTAGGTTTGAGTGCTGACCTCTCCAGGGTAGGGGGTCACCGTGGTGGGGGTGGAGCTGTGCGGTGGAGCAGGCACCCAAGACACACCGACCCCACTTAACAGCGTTCATTCTATCATCCAAGAGCAGACCAGGGCACATGGATGGTCTGGGCTGAACCTGTCCCTCTCCCTCACTCCTGACATTGGGCCTGAAACAAAAGAAAAAGCAAAGAAAGGAAAGGAAAAGAGAAGGGGGAGTGGGAAGAGGGAGGGCAGGCAAGCTCTGTTTTACTGTTCATTCATTCCTCTGCATTCAATCACTCAGACGCAGTAACTAGCTCAGCCCCAGGCTCCTCTTACATGCACAAAAGAAAAGCAATCCCATTCAGAAGGAGACCATGAGTTATTGATCTCATGCTGAACGTTATGTTCGGTTCAGCAGCACTGTCAGCTCCCTCACACAGAAAGCTTATGTTTCCCACCAACTTCGCTGAATGATACTCAGCTTTTTGAAAATGAAGTGTTGGGTGCTAGGGGTCAAGGGCAGAGACATCTTAGCTTTCATCCTGGGATTTCAGGACACATTCTGGGTCATGATGAAGGGTAAGCCTGCTTGGCATTAATTGTACAAGTTCTGTGGATCTTGTTCATCAGAGTGGCAGGCAATTCATGATTGCTTCACTTTCTAATTCAGACATTAGAAAATGAGCCATAAAGCCATCATTTGTTAATGTACATTAGATTTATTTAACGTATACGAATTAATGAACAAAGGGGTTTTCTTTCAAACACACTTTATAGTTAATATATTTATTTTAATATCTTCATTTGAAGAAATATGCAGATTTAGTTTTAATCACTGAAAAAATTAAAATCAAAAATAAAATGATACATTTATTTCTTATAATATTTTTCACTCTCAAAGCTACCTATAGCCTTCCTTTACATGCAATTATGCATAACACTATCCCACGTGTAGACACTCAGTAGGCTATATATATACATGACAGAAAGCTACAGGGACATTTTAGTTAGTTGTTAGAATAATCCAAACTCTAAACATTCAATGCATATCAAGTCCATATAAAGTTCTTCCTTAAAACTGAAGAAATATAGTATTTTGTCATTACATCTTTATGAAAGTAGCACATGCCAGAAGTCTAATTGTGTCATGAGGATAATTTCTCACAAATTACTCAGTAAGAGCGAAAATTATTTTTTTCTGTCACAAATATTCTTTTTCAGAGGTCTTTTTTTAAGCGAAGGACTGAGTATGCACCAAAACCAAGGAAGAGCTGGACGAATATAGACTTTTCAGAGGAATAAATTAATTCACAGAAAAACAAAGGAAAAAACCCAAGGAAAGTGGGAATGCATATTTAACGGGAACCCAGAGCTGAGACACAGAAACTCCCTTACAATCTTACTGTCTTTATTTCAGTGCAAATTTATTATACCTGAGTAATACTGTGATACTGTCATTTCACAATCGTGTTCATATAGTCAGTCACACCCTCCTGAAACAAAATATCATAAATGAGTTCTATGTTAATTCCATTCACTCAAACTTAAAAATTAAAAGTAGAATAATATGCAGTCTGCTGTAAATTTAGTCCTTTATTCTTCTCAAAGCGCCATGAATTGTACGAATGTTTTTATTGACTTAAAAATGAAAACTTCACTGAACATGTTATGGAAACCAATTCTGGTTTTGTGTTGATACTGAAGTATTCACTCATTTCATAAAATATTATTGATTCACCATTGTGAATTATGTGATATTTTTGTCTATGTTTGAATAACTAAAACTTTTCCAAGGGGCAAATAAATTTTGAAAAGTTCTTCCTGACTAAAACAGTTTTAGTATGAGTAAGGACAGGCATCCTAATTTCAAGCACTGAAATTTTGTATACAAATAGGAAAAAACCCCAACAAATCACCAGACAGCAAATTAAATACCCTGATTTCACTAATGAAAATGAGAAAATTTCTAATAATTTGTTTGAATTTTTTCTCAGCTGGAGATTTCTGTAGCTTTTCTATCTGATGATTCTAAGATAAACACAGAGAAACCCAAACTGTTCATGGTTTGACATGGAAATGGGGTTTTTCCGATATATGAAATGTGAGCCTCTCTCAGCTTTTAACTATAGCTACTTTAAATGAACATAATTACTTCAACGTAATTATTCTATGTGAAAACTAGAAATTTTTTTCAGTGATACCTCTCTCTTCTCACACCAATTTTGTGTTTTCTTCAACTTTTTTTCTAGTCTTTTTTCCAATTAGGATTTCTAATTATTTAAGAGAAAGATTCTCTTTTTCCTTCTTATGTGGGCCCTCCATCTCTGATGACAACATATAGTCATCAAAATAACATAACCACTATATTTGCATTCACTGCCACTGGCTGTCCAAGGATGTTTAAACAATTTATCTCCACTTGTAGTTAAGTGCCACAAATGCCTTCTCTATTTTCTTTTGTTGATTTTCTGAGAGGAAGATAATTCAGGCAGAAGGAAAAAATAAATCCTATATTACACTCTGATTCAGTACTCAATATGCTGTAATCATGCAGAGCAAGAGACACAAGTCAGATAGATGAGTGAATTTGTAGTCTACTGTAAGGATCTGTTAACACATAACATATTAGCTTTAAAACTCACTCTTTTTACATGGAAACTCCACCAGCATTATGTTAACACTGGTAGTAGGGATAACATTATTCTTACAAACAACAAAAGTTACAATGAGAATTCCCTGCTCATTTTTGCCACAAATTTGAAAATAAATATTAAAACATAAACTCATCTGATTTTTCTCTTCTACTTTTATTTTCATATCATAATTGTTCATATGATAATTTAGTTACTGTATCACGTATCTCGAATTACACATACTTCCTTCGGTTGCAGCTATGGTTCACACGATTCAACTTATCTAGTCTCTTGATCATACTGACTCTAATAAATTGTTCAAGAACATTTGAGAAGAATCACATGGTCATTAATTTATGTGCAATGTGTAAAAACTTCTCTTGGGAAACAGAGGTCAAATTCTATCTAATCTCAGTGCACAATCCAGGCTTTATTTTAGATAAATATTAGCCAACAAGTGCTGAGAAGTCAGAGAAGATGTCAGTTTGTCTAGAATGGTTCTGAAATTCTGTGTGAAGTCAATGAAGAGAAGTTGTAGCTATCTTCAGTTTGGGTAGAAGTATGCTTCTATTAACATAAAGGAAATCAACAGAAAATGCTAAAAGCTAATATCACACATGCTACACCTAACATTTCCATGTGATTCAACGTTTCTTGTCTTCAGAGCATCACTGCCTGTCCACAGACTATCTGATGAGTCATGAGACTACCAACTAGAGCATAGAACCTTACAATAAAACTGAGAAACTATGGTCAAAACGATTGTGCAGATGGACGACTGTTCCTAAAATCTATCTTATAACACATATAAACAGGCAGAAGCTAAAATTCAATCTGAAATGTAGTGTAGTCTAAAAATGAATCTAAACGAGTAGGAGAAATTCTTGTCTTAAAAAACAAACAAACAAACAACAAAAACCACTCAAAAATATTAAGGTTAAAAGTAAAGCATGCAAATCATCCAGATTATACCCTCATCAGGGGTAAATAGATTTTGGTAGTTTATTTAGTCTTTCTTCCCCTCATGGTTCTGAGCCTTAACTTTGATCTGAACAAAAAGTGGGGAGGTTTTGTTAGCCACTAGCTTTCCTCTTGACCATGATTATGATTCGATTTATGAATTATGCCTTTTTTCTTCTCCGTAATTGATGGCTACAGTTGCCTGTTTATAGTTTCTCACTGATTTGCTTTGCATTTGGATTTTTCTCTGTATAAAGACAGTCTGTTTGAGTTGCCTTGTCAGCTACTACACCCTTTAACCTCAGACCATGACCTCTTGTTTTGCAGCTAGTTACTGTCTCTGCTGCTTGCTGGTATCAATTTGTTTCTGCTTCATTCAGGATCAGTCACCTGGGCTCTTGATCTCTTAACATGTACTCACTGGCAAATGTCTTTCTGTACCCTATGAAGGGAAGAATGCCCCAAACTTAAATGAAATTAAACAGTAGCAGCTAATAAAAACACAATGCCAATCCCCCCACCTCTTTAAAGATTATTTAAGAACAGGTAATGTTTATCCACTGATTCTCAGCCAATATATGAATACTAGACCACTATGGGGTCAAATGGCAGAGTTCTTAAATTGCAAGAGACAAATTTCAGCTTAGAGTAAGAGCTTTCAAATATAACCCAGCACCACAGCGTATCTGCTTGCTGTAGGAATATAGCATAAGCAAGAAATAGAATTTTAAACCCAATCTGTCACTACAGTGAAACTGTAGGTCAGTCTCCTCTTCTTTCAAAGCAAATACAGGGGAAGTAAGATAAAACTGTAGGGAAATGCTTTGAGAAAAGGACAGAATGTATTGAAATGCTTACTTTGTATGATAAGGACCACAGTAAAGTTTGGTTAAAAACTATCTAAGTGACCATGCTTAAATAAAGAAGAAAATGAATTATGGTAAGATATAGATTTTAGTTATAAAAATTTAATTATTTAAATAAAACTTTGTTTATAATCTCACATAGGTGTTTGTTATGATCTGTTGGCATGTTATTTTTAGGAAGTCAACAGAAGTCTAAATAAGGCATTGGGATTTTTAGTATTCTTGTCATAAACTTGAATTACACTTGCCCAAAGAAGTAACAAGACTGACACATTATCTTTTATTTGACTAATCATTGCCAAGCAGCAACACCTGAATACTGAGTTATAAGCTATATATTTTTAACAAAAATAAAATAAATTTGTGAAATAAAATTATTGTTTGTTATTATTAAAAAAATAATTGAATTGAATTATTTACTCTGAATAATTACCAGTCCTACCTTGTCAGAATTCAGCAAGGGGAAATTATGTAGACTAATAGGATTTGACATACCTCATTGAATTCCCAATCCTCCTACTTCATCGCCAGCCATCAAGGTTAGACTTGCTCTTTCTAATCATTAGGTGATACATGCTCTCAAGTAACTGGAATGATACCTGATATATTCTTTTATTATTATTTTCTGTAGTATTTTAACAGTCGCAGAAACAAGAACCGACACATATAACAATATTTGTTTCTTTGTTATGCTAAAATCAATACAATGCACTCATGCAACTTAGTAAGTACCACCTACTGTCTGTTGAGGAAAACCAGTACGAGTTCAGTTATATAATACCTTGCTTTAAAATTATGTTTATGCCTTTAATAAGCTTTTTAGAATTTTTATTATGAGTCATATATTTCTATAAATCTAAGCACAATAAAATTGACATACTCAGTTGTGAGGAATTCTATACTACTAACTTGGTTTCTGAGAACATAATGTTGCAAATAATATTACTAATGTCTCTTATAGAACATACTGCTATAATAAACAGTAATCTCCATCCAGTTCTCCCTTCTTCCCTGTCTTAAATTTACATATATATCCTCATCTAATGGGAACACATAACTTATTAATCCATATATTGAAATTCTGGAATCTATTCCTGGTTAGATTTATGGTGGCCATTTTGCCTGGGGGAAGGAAAGAGTTTAAGTGAACGGAGAGGAGATGTGCTGCATCATTTGCAATCAAGTCTCAGAGAATGAGCCCTTAACCTTTTTAATTTATTAATATAGATGTAGTAAAAGACTCCAAACAGGACACTCATGCAGAACCCTCTATTCAAGAATTAACTAGAGTTTATCTAAAATATTTTTCTAGCTTTATGTCATACTGTATAGAAATGCTGAGAAATTGTGACTAGAATTTTTAAATGAACGTGCAAGCTCAGAAGTATTTGGGGAGCCACCTTTCATCCTACTTCATGTGCCAAGTTCCTATATTTCCATATAAAAAGAAGAGGTGATTTGTAACCCTTGCCCAGTTTTCAGGTATTACATAAAGTCCCTTTCCTGTAGTTCTCATGCCAAAACACTGAGAGTGCCAACATAGAAATGCACTTTTGTAAAATGACATATAAAAATGTTTCTGAAATCCACATTAGGTATTTTCATAACTACCTCTTTATTCACAAATTTAGTAAATGTATAGTATTAAAAGAATTAAAGCAAATTATCCACATTCCTTACGAGTTATATGCTATGCTTTTCAATAGCTCATAATCCTACCTCATGTGATCCATTCAAACAATTCTTCTAACTGTTGTATGCTTTTCAGGCTTGTAGTTTTGAATCTTTCATAGAACCTTTCTTAAACCTTTCAAGAGAAACACATTTAGCCACCTCTTTCACTTCATTAACCTCAGTGAGTTATCAAAAATATCTGCCACTTACTTTTCTATTTCCTCAAACATGCCACAGAACAATTTACCTGAGTCTGGTGTTTTATCATCCTTTAATCATACTAATTTTTCAAACACTTTATATGATCTGGGACTCATAAAACTCTTGTTGTATTTCACTTTCACAGAAAATTTATTCCAGACTTTAGGTTATGGCCTACAGCTGCACTCATAAATATCAAGGAAAAGAATTCATTCATGCTAAATTACCTTCCAGAGATGTGCAGAGTTATTCATACCACTCAGAAGAACACCAAAATTCATATTTCTGCCAGGTTTCACAAAAATAGAATATACAAGATTGCCAGTTTGAACTTCTTTGCCAATTTTTTTGAAAATATGGAAAACAGTCAAACTCCAACAGGGCTGCTGCTGAGAACACATTCAAACAGCTCTACTAATGAATGTCAAACTTTAAGCCTCTATTTTATCCAGGTACACAAATTAAACTTCATCTAAATAAAAGTATTATAAACAAACCTAAGGAGTTGTGGGAAAGTTAAAGTAGGGAACCTAATGTCCCCATTGTAAGCATTTATTCCTCATCCTCAGTTTGCAGTCTTCTAGAAAGAATGCTTTCTAGAAGCATTCATTTACTCTTCATTGGAAGTTCCCATAACAAACACAGTCAGTCCCAGGAATATGTGTATGCTAAAACTTGTTCCACAACCAGAAAAACCTTCATTAGACTGAGTAATTTCAAGTAAAAGTGAAGGCACCTTCATCAGTTATCTCATGCCAGTTTTGGAGCTTTACCCCAACACTCTACATAGCATTTTAACCCGAAGAAGCAACCATGAATTTGCCACCTCCAACTCAGACCTATGGAAAAATTAGTTCTTCCAGTTTGCAGATAAACATGAAAAACCTTAATTTGCTTTAAGCTCAAAAGTTACAAGTAAAAAAAAAATTTTTTTTAAGAAAATCCAGTAGCTTTCAAAAGTGCAAATCAGATCATTTAAATACATACATAGAACATCCTTTCCTTTGTTGGACCCAAGTATAATGAAAAGGTCAGGAAAGAGTCTGAATAAAATAAGAAAATAAGAATTGTCAACTCGATTTTCATGCAAGCTCTATGTTGTGGATGTGCAGTAAATAAAAACACATCCCAACATGCAAAATACATAATAGAAAAAAGTGAAAAAGCCCTGGCTGTTACAAAACCAACCCCAGTAACCTAGTGGGAAGCCTTCATTGCACAGGTGTTAGTGTCAGCTAGAAAACCAACATAACTGTGTTCATTGGAAATTTGTCTCTAGTAACTAATAACAACTTACCCCTGCAGAGTGAACATATTATTTGATAACATTCATAATTAATTCTATCCTAATGGGGGACAATTTCTATATACTATTATACTTTTGAAATTATTAAAACATTTGTAAAAAGCAGAAGAATCTGGGGATTAATTCACATAAGTATAGTGTCCAATTTAAAATTAAAACATCAAATATCACAGCAAATGTTTGGGATATAATCACTGTGTTTATACACTAATGAATGCATTGGAAAGGATAAGGTTATACATAACATTAAATAACACAGCTTTAGCTTATCATTATTATTTAGGGACCATGTGGTGCAAATACTTTTAAATCCAGTACTGTAATTTGCTATGACTGAAGGTGCCAGTAAACTTGCTCAGCAGTATAGCCTGCTTATCCCATGCTGTTTCAGTATGTAGTTCCTTATTTCATTCTCTTTACTCACGGAGCATGAGCAGCAGTAGCAATAAAACTCTGAATGTGTATGCCAGTAGAGGGTTTTTATTGCTCTTGCTGCTCTTGTTCTCTATGAGAGCAAAGAAAAACATGTGTGTGCAAGGGAGGAAAAGTCTTGGTTCTTACCAAGTATCTTTGCTTCTGAGGCATTTCAGTGGTTATAGTGCTTTTAGGAACTTACCTTGCTGTGTGTACTCTTCCCTAACGTGAAGTCCCACCATTTTTCCTTCATGATCCTTAGGCCATCAGGGACTCCCAGGAGTACCTGCCTCCATGATGACTATACCCAGCGAGCCCACATGCTGGAGACCTTCCATCTGCTGAAGTTCTGCTACCTGACCCTGTTCTAATTCTTCCATGCCTGAGATCCCTTCAGGTAAAATGTCATGCCTTTTCCCAAATCCATTTTCTTCCTCTAACTGCAGGTATAGAGCAAAGTGCCAATTAAATTTTTTCAGTTTACATGTTTTTAGAGAAATTTCCTGTACAGGTCATGAAATAGATTCAAAGCTACAATACTTTCAGAGTTTGCCAATAAAACGAAACACCAAAGACAAAGCGTGGCCTAAAGATTTTAGAGAATTAAAATCTAGTCAGCAATAAATAAATCCCCTTCAGCAACTACACAACAAATGTTTATGCTGAAGATAAATACCTGCACTCTTTCAAACTAACCAAAGTACAGCAACAAAAATTAAATCTGGGTTTTGGTATGTTTTTGTGGTTGGTTATTTTTTTTTCCAGATAATGTTATGATTTTTATTTCCTGTTTATTCAGAAATAAATATGCTTTCTCTATTCCCTGCAGTAAATTGGGAATTAAAATTATCTGTCTAGCAAGTGCTAGACCCAGGATCCTCTCTCACTCCTCCCAACCATATCTCACCTCTCCCAAGATAGTGCTTGAGATGCTAGATGATGAAGTACCAGATGGAGTAGGATTAAATCTTAGCTTAATTAACAGAACTGTTGTTTATACTGCCACTCTGACATTTATTAAAAAAAAGTAAGGTAACATTATCCAAAAGTAAAATGGGATGTTGGGGGTACCTAGGGAAAATATTTTTTTTTTCTTTTCTGTATGGGGTCCTATGTTTAAATGACTGCAGCTCATGGCCTGACATCTATTTGGCAGATATTCATATAAAGTCACATGGTTCAGTGGCTAATAAGTTATTTAATACAGTGTGTATCCAGCAATAAGCTGTAGTAGAAGCAACAGGTTTCTACTTCTTCACTCATTATTTTCAGAGACAGATTTTTCTGAAGTAGTGCAAGGCAAAAAACCACAAGATTATCATGATTCCAAATCACCCAAGGAGGCACTGGACTATCCAACTGTGGGGGAACTGCTGATCAAGAAGACTAATAATTAGCAGACATGTTTTAGTGTGTTTTATTTTGAAGGCAAAAACATCATACCTAAATATTTTTGTGAGACAACATGTAAGTAAAGTGGAAGTAATTTCTACTTTTGCCGTTGAAGACATTTAGAAATAATTAAATAGAGTCTGAGCCTCAAAAAGTTGAGGTAAAGGGAAAGAAAGAACATTATTTTTTTGGAACCTTCTATTGAGTAAAGGGAAAAAAAAAACAAAACAAAACAAAACAAAAAACACCAAAGAAATCAAACAAACAAGAGTTATTCATTTGGTCTTTGATCTAAATCTTCTATGCCTTCATATATGCGTGAGTTATGGTTCCCCAAAGCCTGTAGAACTATTCCCTTCAGGACAAATTCCCTTCATATAACCTGGTAAACTTTTAATAATGTTTTTTCTTCTAAGGTATGAAATGTGCACAGTGTGAAGAGGAAAACAAGGGTTTAGTAACAAGAATTTCAATAGCTTGCTTTGTCTACCACAGTTCACAGAACATCCCAGTACAAATTGTCAGGGAATCAAAATACATCACCAGTGAAAATGACAGTATTTCCAACCTAATTTCTATCAGCAACTCTTCAAGGACAATTGTAATAATGTAAAAGTGTATCATGAACATTGCCATAACACAGAGGTATCCATCTCAAAGTAACATGATCTGAACACTCTTTGAGACTGAGGGGTGGAGCTGGATGAGGTGGTACTACTCCAGTTATTGGGGATGTTGAAGGCTCATACCACCACTGCTGCTTTCCAACTGTGAGACAAAGGTTCACTGCACCCAACCAGGCTAATGCATGCCTGTGGGAGAAAAGCTGCTCCTCCCAGGCAAATCCAGTATTGTGCTTTTTAATGTCCAATATCTTCCTAGGGACAATAAAAATTTCATATGATCCCATGAGAATTTCCACATAAATAAGAAAAGTTAAGACATAATTGCTTGGTGACATCATAGCTGTGATTTTATTGATCACGTCCACTGGGATCTGGTGACGTCCATCTTGCTACTTTATTCCTAAGAAATGGATCTCTCATGGAGGTCCTTTGACCGTACTTTTCTTGATGACAAAACCAGCTTTCAGGAGGATTTGGATGATCTTCTTCTCTTTCTCAAAATCTTCATCAGCTGTGTCCCCACCAATAAGCAAAAAGGAAACTCAAGCTTTCCTAGGTGTTGTGGGTTTCTGATGGATGCATGTTCCAAATTACAGCCAAATACAAGCCCTCTGTATGCAGTGACCCAGAAGAAAAATGATTTCAAATGGGGCCCTGAGCAGCAACAAGCTTTTGAACAGATCAAGCAGGAGATCATGCATGCAGTAGCCCTTGGACCCGTCCGGACAGGGCCAGAGATAAAGAATGTGCTCTACACCACAGCCAGGGAGAATGACCCTACCTGGAGTCTCTGGCAGAAAGAACCAGGGGAGACCTGAGGTCGACCCCTAGGATTTTGGAGCCACGGATACAGAGGATCCGAGGCCCGCTACACTCCAACCGAAAGAGAAATACTGGCAACTTATGAGGGAATCCGATCTTCCTCAGAAGTGTTTGGAACTGAAGCACAGCTTCTCCTGGCACCTCGACCACCAGTGCTGGGTGGGATGTTCAAAGGAAGAGTCTCTTCTACTCATCATGCCACCGATGCAACATGGAGTAAGTGGGCTGCCCTGATCACACAATGAGCTCGCATAGGAAATCCCAGTCACCCAGGAACCTTAGAAGTGATCATGGACTGGCCAGAAGGCAAAGACTTTGGAATGTCACCAGAGGAGGAGGTGACACAGGCTGAAGAAGCCCCTTTGTACAACCAGTTGCCAGACAACAAGAAGCAATATGCCCTGTTTACTGACGGGTCCTGCCACATTGTAGGGAAACATCAGAGTTAAACCACGACAGTCTTTTTTGGCACCCCACATTGGGCACCAAAAAGGACTGTCGTGGTTTAACTCCAGCTAGAGTAGTACCATGAAGCCACTCTTACAAACCTCCCTCCCCACCTCCGGTAGAGGGGAAGAATTGGAGGAAAAAGAAATAAGAAAGCTCAAAGGATTGAGATAAGAACAGATCTGATTACTATGTGTTAAAACAGATTGTGTGATAAGTATTGGTTTTGGAGATGTTGTGGTGGCTGGTCAGCACATCAAGTTCTTGGATATTTAAGTTGTTGACAGAACAGTGGGATTTACTGCCTTGGGTGCTCCTTATGATACTGCTCATATATGCTCTGACCAGATTGAAGTCTTATTTGGCTGGTCTGTATACTACTGGTTTGAGGAGTCATTGTGTATCTGTATGCTGTACTAGCAGCGTTTGAATGTTTCACAAGTCATCTTGTGGGGACTTTCACTAATTACACCTTTTCCCTTTTCTCCTCTGGGACATAGCCTGTAGAAGAGAAATTATTTAGTGGGTTGGATGTGAAGGAATTATTCAGTTGGGTGGATGTGTGGAAATTATTCCATTTTTCCCCTCTTATCTGCAGCCAATGGCACAAGTGTGGGAGTATTTGGGAAATTTTTCATGGTCTCAGGGTGACCTATTACTAGGGGTCATCTTGTTTCTGAATGTTATTGTGTTCTTGTGTAAAGTTAAAGAAATGTTTTGGAATACTGCTCCATCTGCTACTGGTGTTTGGGGAAGAGGCAGGCCCTGTGCGTCAGCTTTGTCCCCCATGGCTACATCACCACTCACAAGTAGCCCATCCTCCACACCGACTCCAACCCTGCGACGACGTAAACACCCCTTGACGGACACTACAGCCACTGCACCCTCTGCGCCACCTCCACCCCTGCAGCAACATCAACTCTTCTCGACAGAGACTGCAGTCACTACACCCCCTGCACCACCTCTACCTCTGCAGCGATATCAACTCCCCTCAGCGGGCACTGCAGCTCCACCTCCCACTGTGGTTCCACCTCACACAACAGCTCCGCCCTCCACTGAATCTCCAGCTCCCTGTGTGGCTCTGCCTTCCACAACGGTTCCACCTCCCACAATGTCTCCACCTTCTGCTGCAGCTCTGCCTCCCGGGGTGGTTCTGCATTCCACAACAGCTCCACCTCCCAGAGTGTACATTGGTCAGTGGATGGTGGGAAATTGTATCATATTGTATATATTGCATCATATGTTTTATTTTCTACTATTTTAATTATTTATTAGTAGTAGTATTGGTATATATTGATTTAGATTTAATTAGTAAATAGTTCTTATCTCAATTTTACAAGCTTCCTTTTTTTTTTTTCCCCTCAGATTCTTCCCCTCTGTTGGAGGAGGGGAGGGGGGTTTGTGAGAGTGGCTTCATGGTATTTTGCTAGCTGGAGTAAACCACAACAACCAGCTCTTACCCTTAATCAAAATTACTACTATCTCTATTAGCCCTGGCTAATTAGTCTCCATCTAGCAAAATGTTCTTCAGTCACTGTAAAGAGAAGAGTAAAAGAAACTATTACTTTCTGATTGTTCACCATGGCTTGAGCTGTTATAAGGAGAAAGATGGATTTTAAAGATCTACAAAGCCTGGGGGAAAGCGATCCAGAAGAAATGAGAGTTCAGGGGCTGAATGACATGTTACTATTAACAAGAGAAATTAAAAAAAAAAAAAAAAAAAAAAAAAAAAAAAAAAAAAACAAAACCCAGAAAGAAATGTGGTGAGTAAGAGAAAGAATAAAGGGAAATGCCAAGAAGAAAAATAAACAACTGATGGGACAAAAGGCTTTGAGAGAAACAGAAGTAATGAAGCAGTAACAAACCTAAGGAGAAAGTGATGCTCGGTAAGATAGCACTGAAGCATATTGGGTACCCAGCCTTGATATCAGTGCAGCTCAGTATCATGCCATGCTCCTTCATAAACACCATAGCGCACCCCCCGCCCATATTCCCAATAAGAGACAGGGGAAATAAACCAATTCCAACACTAAATAATAAAATATCATTTCTACAACTTCAATCATGCAATTTTGTTTGTATGTTTAAGCTTGAACTTAGTGAAATAAAAGTCTTATGATTATGCTTATGCCTGAACTTTTTTTTTTTTTGCTCTAGTCAAGCAAAATCCATAGGTCAGAGCCCAGAATAGATCTGCTCCAAAATAGCATTGCCATCATGGATTATGCTGTCCAGTAGTATAACAAGCATACATATAAAGACACGTAAATTCCGTGAGATTAGGTGTAATACTGCTTCTATGAACATATCAGCTTGGTGAAAATGTCACTAGAACCTTTCCTTACATTATTATTTTATACAGATCCATACCAAACAGCCTGTATTCACATGGCTAACCCTGTGGAGATTTACAAGACCACCTGCAATTGTACATGATTGCAGGATCAGGACCTATTCTTACATTGTAAAAAAAACCCACAAAACAAAACCTGTAGAAATCTAAGTACACATTCAAACTGTCCTAAGATATAATAAGAAGAAAATCATTTTAGGACATATCCCAGTATAATTACATACCACATAAGTATGATGTGTCTTTCTCAGGATTCTCTTACAATTGTGCTGCTAGTGATTTCATTCAGCTACCAGCATTTGTTCTTCTCAGAATCTTTTTCGTTAGAATAAGATTTTGCATTTCTGAAGCCTAATCTACCATGTTCTAATTCCCTACAAATTATTGGAAAAGTACCTTCAAAAAGTGTCTCAGAATAAATCCATTTTCATGAAAAAAAGACTTAAATGAGAAAAATTGTGCAAAATTAAACTATTCTTAAGGCAATCTTTGTACTTTAATGAAAACTGGAAATGGTACAAGATTTCTGCAGTCCTATGATAAAGATGACAATAAGTATTAAGAAAAAAGACATGAAAAAGACAAATTATGAGATGTTAAGCCCCTTCTGGTAAGGTTCTAACCTTACGTTTTATTTCATTAGGTTATTCTTGTGGGTAGACTGAAACCATGGGTTTGTGGGGCATTTTTTTCCTGTATTTTTGTGTTGGGGTGAGGTGGTGATGGGATTTTTGTGGTACTTCTTAGAGATATATATATTTATTTTCAAATTATAATTTATCTGCCACAAAATGTTTAGGTGTTTTATCAGGATTTTATTAATTATTTACTGACTCCAAAGAATTTTAATGCATCCAGGTATATTTCTATAAACATAATAATTCATATGGACTGCCACTTTAAGAGACATATAACTTTGAAATCAAATAGTTTGGCCATATTTGAGCAGCTAGAAGTCAATAGCAAGCATCATAAATCTAAAGAATATGACAATCCTTTAGGAAACATCGAGAATAAAACAGTCTTTGTGTTTGATGAGTCAAAGGCTGTTGTGGTTTACCCCGGTTAGCAAAATACCACGAAGCCACTCTCACAAATTCCCCTTCTCCTCCTTCAACAGAAGGGAAGAATAGGAGGAAAAAAATAAGGAAGCTCATAAAATTGTGACAAGAACTATTTACTAATTAAATCTAAATCAATATATACAAATACTACTACTAATAAATAATTAAAATAATAGAAAATAAAACATATGATACAATATAATACAATATGATGCAATTTCTCACCATCCACTGATCAATGCACACCCAGATGTTGAGTAGTGAGGGTTAGACACAGAGAGCCTGAGAACCACAGCCCAAGAGTGATCGCAGCCTGAGAGCCGCAGTCCGAGGGCCAGAGCCCAAAAGCGGTCACAGCAGATTCTGAGCCAACCCTATCAGTGATAGCATGACCAGGAACACTAAACAACCCACCAACTCCCTCACGAATGAGCCAGCACAGGATTTAGCAAACCAGGTAACGCAGGAGGGTTAGCACGTGCCTGGGAGTCAGCGAGCAAGGGAGTAAGGGAGAAAGTAATGGCTACCAGAACCCCTCCTCGCCAAAGACCCGGAACATGAGTACTTTGGAATGAAATACTTCCTTGGTCAGTTTGGGTTAGCTGCAGTATCAGAAGCGGAGAAAGACCTTGAATTCAGTACAGGCCCAACGCCAGCTAAGAACTTATCAGTACTTCTCTCAGCATCCAGGAATACAGCTTCCTAACAACTACGGTGAAGGGAATTAACTCTTTCCTGATTGAACACAGCACACTCTCCATCTTTCTTACAAGCTCTCTTTACCTACTGAAAGGCTACCCTAAGGTCCCCTCAGAGCCTTTTTCTTCTCTAGAATAAGCAACCTTATTTCTCTTAACCTTTCTTCATTGGAGAGGTGTTACAGAATCACAGAATCATATAAAGTTTTAGGTTGGAAAAGACCTTTAAGATGATTAAGTCCAACCGTCAACCTAGAACTGCCAATTCCACCATTAAACATGTCCCTAAGTGCCTTATCCACATGTCTTAAATACCTTCAGGGATGGTAACCCAAGCACCTCCCTCCGCAGCCCATTCCAATGCCTGATAACCCTTTCAGTGAAGACACTTTTCCTAATATCCAACCTAAACCTCAACTGGCACAACTTGAAGCCCTTCTTTTCTTTCCTATCAGTTGTCATTTGGGAGAAGACACTGACACCCACCATGCTACAGTCTCCTTTCAGGTAGTTGTAGAGAGCAATAAGGTCTCCCCTAGCCTCCTCTTCTCCAGATGAAACAACCCTAGTTCCCTCAGCCGCTCCTCACAAGAATTGTGCTCCAGACCCTTCCCCAGCTCCAATGTCCTTCTCTGAAAATGCTCCAGCACCTCAATGTCTCTCTTGCAGTGAGGGGCTCAAAACTGAACACAGGATTTGAGATGCAGCTTCATCAGTGCCCAGTACAGGGGGACAATCACTGCCCTAGTCCTCCTAGCCACATTGTTCCTGATGCAGGTCAGGATGCCATTGACCTTCTTGGCCACCTGGGCACACTGCTGGCTCATATTCAACCAGCTGTTGACCAACACCCCAAGTCCTTTTCTGCTGGGCAGCTTTCCAGCCACTTGTCCCCAGGCCTGTAGTATTCCATGGGGTTGCTGTAGCCCATGTGCAGGACCTGGCACTTGGTCTTGTTGAGCCTCATACAATTGGCCTCAGCCCATCAGTCTAGCCTGTCCAGATCCCTCTGTAGAGCCTTCCTACCCTCAGGCAGATCAACACTTCCACCCAAATTAGTGTCATCTGCAAATTTCCTGCGGGTGCACTCAATCTCCTTTTTCAGCTTATTGATAAAGATATTGAACAGAACTGTCCTCAGTACTGAGCCCGGCAGAACACCACTTGTGGATTTAACTCCCTTCACCGCAACTCTTTGGGCTGGCCATCCAGCCAGTATTTTACCCAGCAAAGCATACACCCTCTGTGTTCCAGCCCTCTGACCAGTTTTGTGTCCCTCCTTGGAACCTGCTCTAACAGGTCCATGTGTTTTTTACACTGGGGATGCCAGAGCTGGATGCAGTCCTCCAGGTGGTGTCTCAAGAGAGTGGAGTAGAGGAGGAGAAACACCTCCCTGAACCTGCTGTCCAGATTTCTTTTGATGCAGCCCAGTATACAGTTGGCTTTCTTCGCTGCAAGCGCACACTGTCATCTCATGTCCAGCTTTTCATTCCCCAATATCCTGAAATACTTCTCCATAAGTCTGCTATCTATTCATTTGTCACCCATTCTGTATCAATACTTGTGATTGCCTTGACCTGGGTGCAGGACCTTCTACTTGGCCTTGTTGTACTTCATGAGGTTCAAAGAAAGAAAAGTAGAGACAGGATGTTTATGTGGGAGGGGTTTGGGGCAGAGAAAGGGAGGTGCAAGAGAAATTAAAGGACTGTCTATAAACAGGAAGAAGTAAAACAAAGAAAGCAAATAATTTAATCAAAACCTTCTGGAGGTAAATATCTATAGGGTAGCTCTATGAACCAGTAGCCTGAGAATTGCTAAATTAGTACTTTATTTCAAGAAATTATCTAGTGGAGACTAAATTCTACTACTACTACTGTCCACATAGACCATACACTAAAAAAGCAAGATTCAAAGAAATGAGAAAAATTGAGAAGTTCTGAGACACAAAAGCTCATAAAAGAAGAAAAGCGGACAATGTTTTACCAGTGTGTACCTCATAATGTTGAACATATGTGAAAGAGTCAGTTAAAACAGTACTTAGAGGCATCGCAAATGTTTATAAAAGCAACTATACCTGAATCCAATACATTTTAACAAAATGTTAGGAAGTAGCCCAAACTAAAGCACAGCAAAAATGCTCAGATGTTACTCTTTGGGGATCCTACAGGGCTGGATCTTTTAATTCTATGTTAATATACAAGCCTAGACACCAGCCAAAAATATGTGGATACTGAGATTGCTCCCTAAAAGCTTTTTCATAGATGGATAGATAGAAAAATAAGCAAACAAATAAAAGCAAAACTAATGAGCAGTAGCAGATAGAGGGAAGTAATAAACAATGCCTTAAAGACTATTTCACAGTTCCTTGTCACAGCATATATTTATAAAATATTTAAGGAGTGGGAGAAGAAAACAATGTTTCTTCTTTCTGCCTGGTTTTCTAAGGAAAGAAGAACTACATGGTCATGCTATCTACAGACTCTGCTCAGTAACTTTTCAGTTCACTTACCAATTTTGAACACAATTGATGAGGCCTCAGAACTAATTCAATTTCTACACATTTTTTGATTATAGAAGGAAAAACCTAAATGAGTGGCTTACTGAAGGCAAGTCAAGCAGAACTCAGCCCTTATAACTTTCTATTTTGTGCAGCTGGCCACTCAGCACATTCATAAATTTGATCTCTCCAGTAGTCTTTGGTCTCTTGTATGCTGCCTTTCCTCAAAGACTGTTGAGGAAGAATAAGATACTCTATGAAGGTAAGGAGTACTGAGAAATGGTTGTAAGACCATAAGAGATCAGAATTTATAAGATAGCCAGGATTTTTTGTTTGTTTGTTTGGGGGTTTTTTTTTGTTTGCTTGGTTGGGTTTTTTATGACTAGGAAAATAGCTATGTTATGCAGAGATTTTTCCCCAAGAGACCTTATTACATTTTTTGGGTTTTAATTAATGCAAGCTTGATAAGCTTTTTATTTTCTTTTTTCTTTTTTTTTAAATGTACCATCACAAATAAGACATGGTGAGAAATCATGAAGTTTAATGCTATAAGAAAATAATGAATATTTAATGTGATGCTATAGGTATGCACTGCTTAATTCCTTTGAACCTTTTGAAGTTGGACATACTATTTCAAATATAGTCTAAAACTCCTTATAACATGTAGAAACTTTATATTTCAATTCTATGTGATAGAGTGAACTATAGTACTATGTTTATTTGTTTAAAGTTCAGACACAAACTTTTGTTGGTCTGTTTTATGCAGGATTTTTTTCCCCTGTGGAATCTGAAAGAATTCTCACTGAAACAGAAACAAAGAAATTTGGTTTTATTTTCTATTGTTGTTGGGTTTCTTTTGCTTTGCTTTGTTTTGTTTTGAACAGACTCAAGGTTTAGGTCAACAAGTGGAATATCAAAGAGAATCTCTTTACACACAGTAAGGCTGTCATGTATGGTCAACCAATATTATAGTAAATCATTGTTCGTAAAATTAGTCCACTTAGATAAAGTGTGCAGAAAAGAAACATCCTGAGTGGACTGAAGACATATGAACTATACACTCTATAAAAAAATCCTCATGTTTTGTTCATAATGACCCCCCTATCTTGAGGCTGAATATGAATTCTACAAAGACAAAAACATGATCTATCAGAACACTGAAGTAAATGTATGGTTTAACATAAAAAAGGAAATCTAGCAAAGTGTATAAAGAACAGTTTAGGTATGTAAAACACTGTCATAAGAAAAACAGATATAATGAGTTCTCTATTTCATATTGAACAGTGCAAGTAGTAATTAAATTAATTAACAGATTGAGTTTGACTCCAGAAACAACTTTAGGAATAGGGAAGGACTAAGGTAAATTGCCTATGGAGGTTAGAAGCATAGAATACCTCAGGTTGGAAGAGCCCCATAAGGATCATTGAGTCCAACTCCCTGCTCCTCACACGACTACCTAAAAACAAACCATATTAATAAAAGTGTCATCCAGATGGTCCTTGAACTCTGACAGGCTTGGTGCTGTGACCAGTTCCCTGGGGAGCCCGTTTCAGTGACTGCCCATCGTCTTGGTGAAGAAACTTCCTAATATCCAGTCTGAACTTTCCCTGATGCAGCTTCATTCCATCTCCTCGTGTCTTGTTGTTTGTCATCAGAGAGAGGAGATCAATACCTCCCCATCCACTGCCCCTCTTGAGGAAGGTGTAGACTGTGATGAGGTCACCCCTCAGCCTTCTTGTCTCCAAGCTGAACTAACCTTGTAAATCTTACTCTTGAGACCTTCGTAACTGGAGCTCTTTAAAAGTGACTTGGAAAAATCTGTCTTGGGTAACACAATATAATTAATCCTACCCTAGGTCAGGGTATGGTCTAGAAAACATAGCAAGCCTTTCCAATTCTATATTCCAATGAATCTAAAAGACCTGCTGTCCTTTTTAAGGTGATTTTAGTTATATGCTACTGCTCTATTTCATAGAACAGTATGACATTGCCTGGCAGTAAAATATACAATTGCTAAATTAGAAATATTTGTATGCTAATATAATAAATTTCTTCATGAACAGCATATGATATTGATTATTTGTGCACTGTATGTTGCCTCTCTAAAATCTATTAAACCTACTAGTTTAAATCTCCTTTAAAAAACTTTTTTTGGTGTTTTATCTAATTATCTAATAAATTAATGCAACAAGGGAGTTCATTAAATTCAGAGCAAGGAAGAAGGAAAAGGTGTTGCTAGAACTTAATTAGCAAGATACAAAGATACCAATTAACACCTATAGCTCAAGAAAAGGAAAAACTTTTTCATGCCTCATACTAAAAAAATACATTCACAGCTGGTTACACATATTTAAGTGGCATGCAACTAAATTTGGTGCTAGTGTTGATATTAAATAAAAAGGATCATGCGAAGGAAAAAACAACTTCCCCAGGGTAGCAACCAAGATTCCTTGGTATGAACACCATCTCTAGCTATTCAGATTAATAAGAAAGTAATTATGGAAAAAATTGTGCTACAGAAACAGCTAAGAATGATATCATCTTTTTTTCTACCAGATGTACCATGCTAATGTGTGCCAATAATAATTTAAATATACAGTTTGTAATTAACACCTCTGACAAGCTAGAAAACAATTATTTTCTTTTTAAGATAATAAACTGACTGCTAAGATCCATGTTAAATATAAATCCTTCTTTTACTCTTGTTTTGAATGATGTTATCATGAGATCTAAAGGTCATTGAATTTTAAGTAACACAGGGAACAATCTAGCTCTATACATTCAAAATGAGCATGAAGAAGAGCCATAACCTGTAAAGGAAATGGTGCTTATTTTTCATGTTTTCCTATCTGTTAGAAATTATTCTTCCTAAACTGAATAAAGAGACTTAAGTGTCTCCAAATTACACTGCAAACTAAACCAGGAAAATTTTAGGATGGACAAGAAGCTGCAAATAGATAGCCAGTGAGAAATATTGTCTTCAGGGTGCATATGAAATGCAATATTTTTACAGGGCTGAGGTGTGGAGGCCTGCAGGGTATTTTATTATATACATAAAGAATTTAGAACAAACCCATCCCTAAAGGAATAAGGAATCAATACTTTTTTTGAGGACTGCAGAAGGCTTGCTTTTTCCTTTCAGGTATGGCAGCATGTGCTCATTTCAACAATAAATAATATTTGTCCATGAAAGAAAGAGGGAAATCTTTATCCATTCTGATGAAATGGAATCAAAAATATGTCAGAACTTAAAATCCATAAAATGTAAGAAAGAGCACACAAGAAGAAGCAAGATTACCTGCACTAATAACTATCTCACTTACCTAGGAACCAGAGGTTTAAATATGATTGTATGTTTCTTTATTCAAGAGCTATCTGAATAAAGAGCCAACAGCAGAGACCATGTTCCAAACTGAGTGTCTAAGCGCTGGGATATACAAAGACCAGGGGATAAGATGACATTTACTTGCTCATTTGTGGACTTGCACAGAGGATGCATTAGTTTCTTAGTGCACTGCAGACTTTCTTTGAAGGGTTTCTTTTTAGTGTAAATTCAGTTTGTACTTGAAATCTTACAGTACACACTTGAGCATGTTGCTGATTTTCTCAAAGCAGTTTCTCTCCTTGTGGAACAAAAATTGATGTCCACCAGGAAGTCACTTGTAGATCTGTCCTTGCAAATTGAATGCAAAGTCCTCCAGCAATTAACACTCTATACACCTGCAATTTATGCTCAGAACCCACAACAGTCATTGACTTCATTGACTGTGAGAACACAGCGAGGATGTGCACTCCTAGAATCACAAAGAACCATGTAAAATTGCGTTCTACCTTTGTGCAGCATTACTCCAAGATGTAAATGCATCTGACACCACATTGGCTCTGATATATTTAGAAATAAGTAGTTCTGGTTATGGACTGCCAGATAGACTTCTATGACTATGGGTCTAAATATTAGTTTTTAACTACTAATTTAACATTTCGTATCTTTCTACTTAGCCAAATCAAAATATTATCTCATCAAACATTTCTAATCATTTAGCCTTAAATTTGCCTAGGTATCGTCCTCCAGTTTATTACACCTGGTTAAGCGCAGGTGCAGGATTCATATGCCTGGCTGTAGGCATCTGATGATATATTTGACTCTGTGCAGTATCCTGCAGGCACTCTAATTGCTGCTCCAGAAAAGCATGAGCTTTGTGTCACACTGGCCAGCCCTGCCAACCCAGGCCACTTAAGCTGACACGAGGCATGACAGTTCATGCATTTTAATCTCTTCCTAAGTGCTCTTCCTGACTTTCTTAAATAAGGATGAGCATAGAGGTTTGACTCACTGAGAAATTTTACAGCAAACAATCACAAGGACTAGACTGGGATTCTCAGACAATACATAACCAAGACTTTCTTTTAAAATGGAAGAAAAAAAAAGAATTTTATTTTAAAAGAGCAGTTCAGTGTTTAAAATCCTATAAAGCCCAGAGAATTCAAAATTCACATCTGCCACCTCTCAGGGAAGTGTTTTTTGTATCAAGCAACTAAGCTGTCTTCTTGTCTGCTTTTTCTGGTTCTCATTCTCCCTTTTCCTGAGCCACCAGTTTCAGGCTTGTTATAAAGTTGTGAAGCAGAGAGAGGTGAAGGCATTTTTCTCCTTCTCCAGGTGACCAACTGGGGGGAAAGGACAGCTAGACAATTTAGTAAGCTGCAGACATTTTGACCACTTCCTCTGCAGAATAAGGAATTCATAAAGCAAGTACTGCATTCATGCCTATCCTTGGATCCAAGTTATTTTTTGTTTGTTAAAAAGCAGTTTTAAGTTTTCTTCCCCCACGGGATCAAGGTGCTCTATCCACTAGGTAAGAAATATAGCCTAACTGAAGGCTACTAAAAATTACTGTCTCTTTGTATAATTTTTCTGGCAGCTGTGTTTAGTGATTCATAAATAAAAATATAAATAATGTAAAAGATTTTAGAAGCTTTATGCTGTGGGCATGAATTTCATCTTTTTATGTGGATTAAGAAATCTGCATACTTTTCCAAATAGTGCAAAAAGAATGAAAAGGCATTTATTTACCTTGATAAAAACACCAACCCCATGTGAGTTTCCACAGTGTATTCCTTATATTCCTCCACTGTATTTCATGTAGCATTAATTTCAATAAATTTCAGATATAATCTGTTTATTGATCACATTAATTATTAAGGGCAGACAGGTATTCCACTTCTCCATATCTGTCTGTCTTTAGTTTTTATATACAGCTGTAGGTTTTTTTTAAATTAAATAGGTGTTTTGGGTTTTTTTCTTGAATCATAACCGTAAGAATAATAAAAAAAAATTTTAAAAAACACTACAGATAAAGAATATTTTGTCACAGAAGCTGAAAGCATTGAACACTTTAAAAAAAAATCAAATACACTGACTTTTTTCTTCAGGCAGGAATTTCTGATGTCTTGCTTGTCTTAGCCTTATATAAGAACAGCTCTTCTTTGAATTTCTGAGAACCTTGACACCACTTTGTCCAGCTGATTGATTTTTTTCTAATTTCTCTTCTTGATCACATGCTCGTTTTGTTTGCTTTTTTTGTTTGGGGTTTTTTTGGGGGGGGAGGGGGGAGTATTTTTGGGGGGGCTTGTTTGAGGTATTTTGAGGGGTTGTGTGTGTGTAAAGCTATTTTTAACCCTGAAACAACAGGCTTCACAATGTACTGTTTGCTTATTTTTTAGACATTACATGAGACATAGTCAACCACAAAAGGTGTATCCCAAAAGAATATTTCAATGAAATAAATTATTGGCAAAAACTTTATTTCACTAAGAGGCATGGAAGACTTTAATAAAATATAAATTACTTTGGCTACCAGTGCCAAGCACCTTAAGTAGTTGTCAGGGATTATTTCTTCTAGACATAGTTAAGCGGAAAACTGAAGAATTTTCCACCGCCCATGATCTAGACAATATTTTGTTTTACAAAGGTGTGGACCTGACTTGAGAACGGATACCAGACTCAGGAGACACAAGTTCAAGTCCTGGAATTAGTCAAAACTCAAATTCTAGTATTGGAACAAGTTTTATTGTGAATGTGCTTTTATGTCCATAAGTAGATTTTGGGTATTTTTAACAGCCTCATAGGATTGCTGCTAACCATGGGATGATGAAACTGTTCTACTTTTTATAGTAACTTAAAGTCAATTTAAAAAAGAACAAAATAACTTTAAATGGCAGGAAAGACAGTGAATTTTATTCTTTCTTGATGGCTTAACATCAACAAGGGAGGGGTAAGAAATTCTTAGTCTACAGTATTGCTGCCATAGTAACAGTTGTGGTTCAGGATAAGCAGGCAACAAAAGACCACAGGGCCACATGCTCACTTCTTCTCCCCATTGGGATGTGGATATAAGGAAAGACTCGTGGATTGAGACAAAGACAGGGAGGGATCACTCACTCACTATGGTCAGAGGTAAGACAGACTCAGTTTGGTGAAGAAAAATCCATTTAATCAGTAAGACAATGAGAAACAAAACAAAACAGATCTTAAAAACCTTCCCCACAAGTTGTTCTCCAGAAACTTCTCTGACATGAGTCCTTCCCATGGGCTGCAGTTTTCTTCATGAACTCTTCTAGAGTGGGTCCCTTCTGCTGGTCTGTGGTCCTTCAGGACAGGACTGCTCCAGTGCTGGTCTAGCACAAAGTCATGGGCTTTTTCATGCGCCCTCCTCTGGTGTGGGGTCCTGCCCAGGCTGCAGTCAGGTCTCTGTTTCCCTGTGACCCTCCATGGCTGTGAGGATACAGCCTGCCCTCTCACTATTGGCTGCAGGGGAACCTCTGCTCCAGCCCACCTCGGCCTCGCCTTTCCCCATTGACCTGGGTGTCTTCCTGGTTGTCTCTTTCACATCCTTCTCCTCTCTCCGTGCTGATTCTCTACACTCTGTTTCTGCTTCCGCTTCTCTTTTTGTGTTTTCCCCTCTTAAATATGTTAATCGCAGAGGCACTGACTTTTACAGTCATAGCCAATGGCAGGTCTGACTTGGAGCCAGAGGAGCTTTTCTCAAAGCTTCTCACAAGACCCACCCTTGTGGCCATTTCCCCGCCATCAAAACCCACCACCACAGAAACCCAACCCAACACACTAACATTGCATGCTGTTTTCAAAATTGGTAAAAGGATGATGGATTGATTCAAACCACACCACCACCATTGTATATTGCTGCTGTTACATCTCATATATCTCTCATACATTTCTTACTCAAGGACTAATGCAGTCTGCGCCTCAGTAGGAATAACCTCTTGCAATATTACAGGCTGAGATGGACAGACTGAGGAGCAGTTCTGGGGAAAGATGCTGGTGGCCTTGCCAGATTGCAAAGCCAGACATAAGCCAGTAGTGAGACCTGTCGTGTAGTTTGAAGGAAGTGAGAGATTACACCTAGAGGTACAGTCAGATGCCTCACAGAGATATGTGGTGAGAGAAGAGAAAATTAGCATAACTGAAACAAGAGAAGTTTCTATAGGATATAAGGATAAAGACTCATGGTAAAGAAGTGGGAATAAGTTGCTCATAGAGGCTGGTACGGGTCCATTCTTGTAGACAACTTTTCAAGACTCAGCTAGATAATACCTTGTGAAACCTGGTCTGATACCATAGTTGACCCTGTTTTGAGTAGGAGGTTAGATTAGACACCTTCTGAAGTCCCATCCAACTGGAATCATTCAATCTGAATTATTAGATTGTCATACTGGCTACAGCACACAGAATTTAATTTTGTCAAATGAAGGCCAGTTTTGAGTTGTCAAATATTGATAAATTGGAATACAGGACATGCCAGATAACTGAAGGAGAAATAAGGGAGAGAAAGTAGAAACCTTTGGGACAGAAGACATCATGGAGAAGATATCTTGAAATACATTTGTGAAATTAAATAAAAGCAAACAAAAACCTTCAAAATTCTTTGGTGCAATAAAAAGAATATTATGAGTAATTTACTAATGAGAAACAACCTAAATCCACATTAACTTACAATAAGAAAATATATTTTAAGAACTAATAAACATTCAAGGAAACTTAAGGTGTAGATTATCTCCAGGTCACTAAGCCAACTTGTTCTGTTGTCCCAGTCTGTCATTTTTAGACAAAAAATGTACATATTTCATGGGCTACTTTCTTAAAAGTCCTTCTTTACTTACTGTGACTCTCATAAGAAATGCAGTCAGTCAAGCCATCTTTTAAATTTTTGACATATATTCAGAAAATCTCATAGTTCTGGGTGATGACAGTTGTTTCATAGTTTTGAAGCAGTAAGAAAAAATAAATCAGTATTATTATACGAATTAATTAGTGCTCCTTAACAGGCATCATACCTGTTTATCATTTCACATGTGTTCATCAAAAAATTCTCAAAATATTTGTGTTTATTTTCTGCAATTGTTGACTTTTTATTTCCCCTCATCCATGGTAGTCCTTTCTTCAATACAGAAAGTCATTAATTGCTGCAGGATTGTCATTCTGAAGACAAAGTTTAAATGAGGCCAAATAAAATTTGGCTGTTTGTCTTCTGATAGCTGGTGGACTTTCCTGCCTAGAGGTTAAATCTGTTCAGGGAAAAAAATCAAAACGGTGGTGATTTGAAGTCAGCAGGCATTATTAAAAACAAGTTTTTCTGGTCTTGAATGATTAAATCCTCATATCCTTGATTTAGTTACCATGTTACTATGCTCCGACAGCATCACTTCAGTTTCTAAAGACTTTGCAATAATTTGTTTTCTCTAAACCAATTTGTATCTTGTCAAAGTGAGATTGCAGTTTTACAACCACCTGGGGAATAAGTGATCCCATTCCATAAATAACTGAGTCATCTGCATAATATGTACTAAGATGTCCCTGTAGACTTTAGAGATATTATATATGAATAGAAAGATATAGACTGAGTTAAGGGATTTATGCAAGGGAGACTTCACTTGATATGTTTAATACTGTCTAACACAAATGATTTTTTATCACCAAACAGATAGATCTGTATAAGTAGCAGTATATGAAAATATTTTGTGATGGCAAGAGGCATCATAGCTACAGTAATAATGCAAATTTACCAATAAAATTCTTAAAGTACATATATATGTCTATTGTTTGATTCTGGTTGCATTTGAAAATATACTACTATAATATATAAAAAATACATTAAAGAATAATAAATTACATCCCCCACAGTCTCACTAAATTATCTGAATTAGTCACTTAACAAATTATAAGTGGATGGAAAAGACTACTGAGTCTAGTCTAGCATGAGGATAAGGTAGAGCAAGATAGAAGGTATTTTTTAGCATCTTCATCAGGTGTTGGGAAACGTGTCTTATTTTCTGGCTATATGCAAAATGAGACTTCTACTTTTCTTTCTGTCCTTGTAGGTTTTAGAAGAGTTTAATATGTAGAATATGTTTTCCATTTTCTCAAACCTGTCATGAAGATGCTTCACTCTATTAAATCTTACAGAAGGGTAACTGGGAAGAAACCAGAAGCAGCAATGGTTCCTTCCCTAAACACAATGGGACAAAGTGATCTCCAAATGACAATAGACAGAGCTGCAAGACAGTTAAGAGGAGCATTAGGAAAAAAAAGAAGTTCATCCCATTTGCATGCTATCCTTTCAGGAGCTCTACAGGGGCAGAGAGAAAAGAGTGAATGGTTTACTTGAAGATGAACCATACTAATTAAAATACAATATGATCGCTGTAAAGATTTGCCTACTGACAAATATCATCTAATTGGCTAACAACATTCCCCATCTATTTATGACTGAAAATTATTTGTGGATGGAGAGAAACACAAGAAGTTGGAATAAATTTTACAAACCCATCTTGTAAAAAATATGGAGAAAAAAGACCTCAGACTTCAAAAATTACATTGTGTTTTGGATCAAGTGCAAAACCAATATGACCTCATCCTTTTTACAAAGAACCCCACTACTTCTAAAAAATGAACTGGGAGTAAACTTTAATGAAAAGCAGTAGGTTATTAGATAGAGAGCAGATTTCAGAAACAGGAAGTATTTCTGCTTTTGAATAGATTCAGCAAACTACAAAGTGCAAACTTAATGGTCAAGGTGAGAAATGTCATAACCTTTTGCAACTGTCAAACAGACTGAGTCCTAGTATTCTTACTTGTAACTCTTCCATTAAAAAATAAAAAAAATTAAAAATCCAGATTTACTCCTTTATTTTTTTACATGCTGTGATTTCATTATTTTGTTGCTAAACTATACCAGACACAACTAGGGAGAGGGTAGAGGAGAATAGAGGAGTATGACACATGATGTAGTTGCATCAGTTAGAAATCACAAATCAAATCCACTGAAGATAACGGGAGTTTTTTCAAATGTATCAATGAGTTCAGACTGTGACAAATCAACTGTCCAATATCCTTAAAGTAGGTTAGATTAACTAATTGTTCTGAAATAATGTAAAATCCTCCCTTATACTTGCCTGAAAGAAACTGAACAAAAAATGAGCAACATTTTCAAGCAAAGGAATGTAAAATAGAATTCTTGTAACAAGTCATTTAATTAACAGGTAAATAAGAACAACTTGAAGTAACTTCAAAAATATTATGACAAATAAACTCAATAAAGACTCTAAAAAGACACAGAATAAGGTAACAGTGTGACTTGGAAATAGCAGGGACATAGAAGTGTAAGAACACTCAGAATTTTTTTGTCAGAAAAGGGGAAATAATCCGGGGAAGAGAATTTAGTGTAATAATTTTTACATGCAGTGAGTTTTCTATCTCCCCCCAAAGAAGGAAAAAGTAGCTAGACACTGTGCCTGGTAAGTCTGGGGTATTTATTTTTCATTTCAATCTTAACTAGAGCCAGAATACATCTGGCTTTCCTCAGATATGTCCTCCCTTTTCTGCTGAGAAATGTTCTCTGTCTGGGAACTGGAGAAGTTTGTGCCCCCATCTGGGATGTCCAAAATTTCCAGACATGTTCACTATGCACGTACAAATTAACTTTGCAGCATAGGCATAGTGACTCTGCTGCTTCTGGGAAGCATCAGTACACTGTACATATGCAGTACAGTTGGACTGCACACATGCAGCCAGCCTAGCGTGCTCCAAACACATTGTATTTATGGCACACCCTGTGACAAGCACATAAGTTTCTGTCCAGGATTTCCAAGACAGAAATAGCTCTGAATCATTTGTGGATTTTTCTCCTGCTTCCTGGAAAAAGCCAATCTTACCATGAGTATAAATGGCACTGTAAAAAAGAAGAAATCACAAAAGTTGAAGAGATAAGATCACGCCAACCCTAATGAATGCAAACCGCAGGGACAAGCGTCAGAGACAGCTCACTGTGGGTTATGGAATCAGCTCTAACCAAAATCTGAACACAGAGTAAAAGCTCTTCAGTGCCTGTGGTATCACTGTGCTGCTAATAAGGAGAGTCAGTGTAAATGGATGTATGAGATTTTGGTTTGCTGAAATTTCTGACCTCCAGAGAAGCAATGTATGTTTCTGAAGAGCAGCTGTTGTATATGCTTTAATGCAATGCGTACATCCTGATTCCTAAGACTGAGTTACATGTAACGGTAGGCAGTTGTGCTGAAGTACTGAAGAGATGATGCCGCTTTCCTTTAGTTGACCAAGGTATTTAACTCATAGAAATACATTTCAATTTCTTTTACCATTAGCACTTAAAGTGAATTAGGTGCAGCTACGTATATAAACAGAACTAAGGCATAGACCTGGCCCACAAATGTATATGAACAAAATGAGTGCCAAAGTCAGCCTTTAAATATGTTGTGAAGGAACTCAAAATCTGAATTAAAACATGATACCAGTACTTCGGAGACAATTCTTCATCAGAAATTGCATAAATTTATGTTGGGACTATGCCAGTTCCTACTGTTTTGTATCCATGTAAATTCTTTGATTAGAGCGATGGAGTGGATGAGTCATATTTCTCTGATAACATTGTGACTGCAGGATGCTAGTGATAAGTGGCAGAATTGTCATTAACATAATATGACAATGCAAAATTAATTCTAATTTTCCTGATCATTGAGCATTTAAATGAAAATGAAGACATAAAAGGTAACTAATTACTGAAAAGGCTACTTCCGAGAATAAAATATGAAAGGTTTTTATAAAAGACAGTTCAAAACTATGGTCCTGAACAGTCTAAGATCTTGTAAGCTTATTTCTGATGAACCTGATGGAAAAAGCAGTATGATTTTGTTTTGCAAAAATCTTGAAAAATTTAAAGTATTATTCTGTTAATTACATTATTTGTCATAATTCAACAAACATATAGACACTACAAATAAAATAACTGCTTCATTTTCTGTAAATTCTCATGCATAAGTAAACTTTATGGTTCCTCATACAGCTGATCGATTACAATGAATTTGTGGGGGAAAGATGAAAGTATTACATAGTAGAAATTCACTAATAATGAACTATAAAAAAAATACTTCATCCTAAGCTGAAGCCCTTACTGTTCAGTAACACCTCATGAAGTATATATATAAAGATTTATATGATTAAAAATAATTTAAAGCAGTTTATTTTGCAATTATCTACAGAAATTGAAAAAATAAATTACTTAGGTGCATTACTATATTATTTTTATGGCAGTATCTGGCCCTGTTACCTTCCTTATTTATTTCCAATCTATATTTCTCAAAAACATAGAAGCTGTCACTCAGAATCAAATGAGCTTCCTCCAGACAAAAAAAACCCCAAAACAGAAACAAAAACAAAGAAACAAACAAAATAAAAAGAAGATGAAATCTTGGAGATTCCTTTTCCTAGAATCATAGAAACTTTTAGGTTGGAAAAGACCATTAAGATCATTGAGTCTAACTGTTAACCCAACACTGCCAAATCCACCACTAATCCATGTCACTAAGTGCCTCATCCACACATATAACTCCAGGGATGGTAACCCAAACACCTCTCTCAGCAGCCCATTCCAATGCCTGACAACCCTTTCAATGTAGACATTTTTCCTAATACCTCAACTGGCACAACTTGAAGCCGTTTACTTTTGTTCTATCACTTCTCACTTGGGAGACCAACCCTCACCTCTCTACAACTTCCTTTCAGGTAGTTGTAGAGAGTGATAAGGTCTCCCCTGAGCCTTCTCCAGGCTAAGCAATCCCAGTTGCCTCAGGGGCTCCTCATAGGACTTGTGCTCCAGACCCTTCACCAGCTTCATCATGCTTCTCTGCACACTCTCCAGCAGCTCAATGTCTTTCTCGTAGAGAGGGGCCCAAAACTAAACACAGTATTGCAGGTGCAGCCTCACCAGTGCTGCACAATCCCTTCCCTATTCTTGCTGACCTAACTGTTCCTGATGAATGAACATCCTGCTGCAGGAGGCTGTTGGCTTTCTGGGCCACCTGGGCACACTGCTGGCTCATATTTATCCAGGTGTTGACCAACACCCCCAAGTCCTTTTCCGCCAGGTAGCTTTCCAGCCACTCGTCCCCAAGCCTGTAGCATTGCATGGGGTTGTTGTAGACTGAGAGCAGGACTTAACACTTGGCCTTGTTGAACTTCATAGAATTGGTGCACTCGATCCTCTCATCCACACTGTAGCTATAAAGGCAGCGCAAAAAATAAGACTATATAACCTAAGGGAAATCTGAACATGAATCTCCTTAACTTCTCACAACATGGCAATCAATATGTTACTAAAAACTATACTGAAACCATTAATTGGTGGGAGAAATATAATTCCACACAACAGAGTGATGCCTTTCTATCCTCGTATTGGGTTTTTTCTTATTTCAGTAGCTCTCCCATTGAGATTAATCCTCCCACCAAGGATTTAGGTGACTTGCAGTTACACTAGGTGTGATCATGAAGCACCTATTGAGTTCTGTTTCAGAGCTCATTGAAAGCCTAAGTACCTAATAAGGAGTCTTAAGTCTCACTATAAACCCAGAACCTAAAAATTCATATTACCAAGTGCTTAAGTTCTTCACTGAATCCATGTGTCAGCCTTGAGACATTCAGAAATTTCTCAAGAATAATCCTGTATTTATAAACATTATTCAAATTATCTCTTCAATACAAAGTAAACTGGCACACACAGAAAAACCTTATCCATAGGAAATATGGCAATATCACCATAGAATGCACTGTAATATACTCTGCAAGTTCCTCATTGCGGTACCCAACCTTTAGATCTTTCACTGTCAAGTGGAATTTTTAACAAGGTGGAATTATGGAGCTAGCAATGAAATTTGGAAAAGACAGCACTCTCTGGGGGAGGTGGCTCAACTAACAAAATAAAATATCAAGGGACAGCAACATTCAGTTTCTCTTTATACTGCAAAGATGTCTGAATTTGCCTCTATTACTTACCATATACAGAGTATTACACAACTAAAGGTCTCTTATGCAAATTCATGTGAAATGAATTAATAATTCATATTGGGAGAAAAGCAAAATTTGACTTAGAAGAATTCTTGTCTTTCAGTAGAAATAGTAATTCCAATATTGCTAAAATTTCCATGAAAAAAAAAGTGGTAATTCAGAAACTACTAGTCAGGAAATTGTATTGAAATAATTACAAAGAAATAGGTCAATTGACATTAATTTTTTTAAAAGGTTACCTGAAAAATGGTAACAATCTCCTTGGGAACCAGAAGGTGGGGGAAAGATGGGAGGACAAGAAAAGCTTTTTTTCGTCTTAAAAAAATCTAAAAAACTTTAAAGCACTTTTTATGGATTTTTTTGTGGTGGTCTGTTATATTTTTTTCCTAAATATTCTAATTTAACAGTAATTGTGAGAGAATGGTAGTCCTCCATTTACACTAGTTGGCAGTCTATGCAGTTCCATGTTGTGTTATGCTGCTTCAGTTGCAAGAACATACAGTCCTTGTTTTGTTGTCAAATGTTAATTAAATGTAACTGTAGTTACCTTAGGCAGTAAAATATACACACATGTTAAATGATATTAAAAACTTTTAGAAATATAATTTGCAATTTTTAAAGTATTGCAAACAGATAGTAAAACAAATAGTTTTCCAATATTGTGAAGTACTCACACTTTTAAAATTCTCACGAGTAAAACTAAAGTCTTGAAGTACATTCTGTCACATTTTTTATCATCTGAAACAACTGGACACTTTTAATTACGGGTATTTTGCCTTTCTTTTTAGAAATAGCCATTCATTTGGAAGCAACCAAAGGCCAATTCAGCATTTGGATGACAATCAGTTAGGTTCTAAAATGTCTGATGCACTGCTGAATATGAGACTGGGCTCTGTTGCATACATTAGCTCCCCAGAATCTTTATTCAGAATATGAGAAGAGTTGGAGGAGAAGGGAACATTTCAACCACTTGTAGCTGAAAGATGCTTTATCCACCTTCACGTGAACATACAGCAATAGGGTGTGAGTTGTATTATATGATACGATAGATAACGGACCTTATTGATTATTGTAAAAGGCAAGACTTTATGACCCAAGCACAAAGTATTGTACTGATTTCAGAACTGACCTGAGATCTCCCTTTCAGCTATTCCTATAGTTGAGAGCATGACGACCTGGTAGCTACTATGTCTTTGTACAGTTAAGGCACATTCTAAGTGTCTCCAGAAAAACAAACATATATCCCCCATTCATAGGCACCATGAGAAAAAATATTTGAATTAACCCTAGAACCTTAATCTCTGGGTTTTTGTCACTGAAACAGAGCCTCAAAGATTGAGAAAGGATGCCACAGTCCACTTAGAATCCCATTCCTGAAATTTCAGTTTCTGAAATCTGTTCCAGGAAGCTGAGCAGATCACATCATGGCTATTTAAGAATACGCAGTAGGTTCCACCTAGATTATACATTAGTATTTGCTCAGTTACTTTGAAAACTACACTTAAATGAAAGGCTTCTAAATAAATGTCTTTTGCTGTACTGGTACACAGTTGAGTACACATTTTTTAAGCCTCACAAAGGAGAAAAGAGAGGGAAAAAAACACAAACAAACAAACAACAACCCAGAAAAAAAAAAAAAAAAAGGCATGAATGCATAACCTAGCAGTGGAGGAAAGAATCGGAATACTGCATTTACTTTAATTCATCCTGTAATTACCTTCATTTTTTAATTAATCAGTGTTTGAAGGCACGGCTTCCTTTCCTCTACCTAACACCTTTGAGATTACCTTTTTTTTAAACCTGCACCACCTGAATGTTACGCAGGGTTAAGCTTGTTATACTTTTAACAAGTAGTTGGATATAGTAGAACAGGTAGTAAACGTGGGCATCTCATAGAAAAAATCAAATCTTCAAAGGTTCATTTGAACTGCATTTCAGCATGGCAGAATTTTTATCAGGTTAATAGAGAAGTCAGCAGTCAATTACGTGAGAAAATTACCTCCACATTGTTGCAGAATCCAATCCTCTTCCCAGCTTAGAACATCAGGAAGGAGAAAAATACACAAGTTGCAAAAAGCAAAATCACTAATGTTACACTTTGCTTATAGTTCACTACAGATTTGAATTCAGAATCACTACAGAAAAATATATCAGATAATAAGCTTTACTTTTTCTAAGTAATTTGTGAGACAATTTATAAAGCATTAGTATAAAATAACACACTACTTGTGATCACGTATTTACATTGTGCAGCTATAAACACTGGGGAGTAGAAAGCACAGCTACTTGTCACAGGTCACTGTGTGCATAAAAAGGAAGTCATTCTATCAATACCATAATGAAAATAGACTGTAAACCAATTTTTTTTTTTCATTTTCTTTTGCATTTCTCAACTGAAAAATCATCTCAACAACTTTCTCAGACCAATCTTCTTTACTTCATTAGAAACATTTTTATTCATTAGTTTTCCTGGTGATGCCTTAATGAACCCCCTGAGATCACATCATCTTCTAGGACTTTTGAGAGAAGACTTATCAGTTTATTATATTTGCATGATAGATAAGAAAATATTTCTCTCTCTCTATTAGACTTCATCTACCATAACCATTTACATACATCACTTGGGGGACTAGTGGCATACTTAGTTTAGGTTACCTAAGCATTTAGTTTTTGCAAGGCTGATTTTAACTTCATCTACCTTTTCAAAATTTAGATGGGCTTAAAAGGCCCTTGTTGTTGTCCATGGCCAGTGATAACTTTCTTTGGAAACCTAAGCATCAGCAACTAAACAGCAAGACTCATTGTGTAAGAGGCATGTAGGCAGTGGCTGGAGAGCCAGGGGACAGTTTGGATTCTGGGGTGACCCATATACAATCTGCCTTCCTTCCCCTTTTATATGCAGGTCTGTGGATAAAGAAATCTACTTTTTTGGGTTTGATCAGAGTATACTGTGGAAAAAACCTTTCACTAAAAGCTTTTCCAAATTAATTGTATACTTCCAGAAAGAAGTAAATTAATATCTTCCACAGGAAGGCATTTTGGATATTAATGAATATTTAAAGAAACAGATCCAATATATTCTCAGTAACAGCCTGACAGCCAAGCGGGTATTTATCTTGTCACTTTGGTCCACCTAAGAGTTAGGTGCCTTCCCTAAGTCACCTAGATTCCCTCTATGGAACATAAAGAAAAATAGGTATCTTCAGAGAATAATTCACTCTGTATTTTTGTTGTTGCTGTTGGTAGTTTAAGTACCATGTTACAATCAGTATTGTCAGACTGTTTTTCAGTTCAAAGCTGCCTCTCCTCCCACACAACATTATTTTTGAATGACAGAAATATTTGTTTCATTTTATTAAGCACATTTTGAATTATAAAATGAGCATTTCCTGCTTAGAGCAATTCTCCACATTCAACAAAAGCTGACTAATACATTGACTGATTCAAACTTGTATTTCTCATCAAATCAATGATCTGTTTGAGGGGAGGAAAAAAAAATCATTTTGAATTGAAGTAGTTAGATACGAAAGTAAATGACTTTCCTTTCATTTACTGAAAGACCTCTAGATACAGCAAGAGAAAGGGAGAATCTCTGTTTCTGTCATATAAAAGAAATTTCTATGCCTTACTTCTGCAAAGCTGTATTTGAAAACACAAATAATAGAGCAGCACTATCAAAGCATTTTCAAAATTTTTTCAGCGTTTTCTCCTAAAGGATACATATTATTGCAATCCTTACCCCAAATCCCCCAATTCACCAATGAATTTCACAGTTTGCATTCACATCTGAATCATAAACACAAAACAGGGAACAAGAGCTTAATTAGATTAAAATATGATATACAGAGCCTGGTTCAGATAGCTTAACCCTTTATTAGAATCAGAAAAACTTGCAAGGAAAGGATCAGTGTGACGGAGGCACAAACTTTTTCAAAAACCTGGGCTGAGTTTTAAATGATACAGGCTAATAAATGGTTTTGGATGGAAAGATTGCGGATTCACAGGGGTTGATCTGTAATCAAACAAAACTTAATGATTTGACTTTGAGTTTCACAGTTTGTTTCATTTTAAGTCTTTAAGTAAAACTCCAAATATGACAGTTTATATGAACTGAAACTTAAAATATTAATACAAAACCCACTAGTAAATGTGCTTGTGTTTTAGGGCAACTGTGGGGACAAGTTATTTTCACAGGCTTTGTGTCTGTGTGGAATTTTGAAACTTAGTGCTGGTTTTTATTCATTTTTCAGCATTCATCAAGGAAAGATTTGGCTCAAGAGACCTGCAGTAAAGCCAGTGTTAGCAGGATTTTATGGTTTGCACTACTTAGAGGTTCGCAGCTACTTAGAACAGGGCTTGGAGTTTTTGCAATGGCAGAGCAAAACACACAGGTTTGGAGGAGTTGCTGACATAATGGTGATAGTTAGAGGAATTATAATGTGTATAAAATTTGGGAATACCCTATCTGGGAATAATTGAATTATTTTAATACCCATGCTGTCCAGATAGTTCAAATACTTATGCAGGAGATGCTATAGAAAAAAAAGCCTCTAAAATTAGAATGTATACATTGTCTGATATATACCTACTAAGAGACTCTCAGAGGTGAAAAGATGGGTGGGTGTTAAAAATATGAACCGCAGTTGCAATGTTTCTTAAAAGCAACATGTCACTGCTACTTTCTCACTTAAGTAACAAGTAACACCAAAACACAAGACACTTGAAGAAAGTCTACCCAGTTTCTCAAAACTTTTAAAGCAGCATAGAACTTAATGTTGCAATATCTATGTTAGCTTCTGCAGGAAAAAAAAAGTCATCGTTTTTATATACTTGTTTTAGAAATTGCAAAGACTGGGTTGCTGGTCTTTTTTGTTTCTTTTGCTCTTCTTTCCTTGCATTGCTCCCTTTCTGGTGCAGACAAAGGATTCTTAGCTAAATAGAACTCATGGGACTAGATGTCTCTTTAAATCATTGCTATAATATTGAGGAAACCTTTCTAGTCCTGGAAATGAACTTCCGAAGGCAGAAATATTTTTGTCTTTTTTTGTCACTGTTCCACTTAGTTAGCAGTGGAAAAGAAAATTATGCTGTCCTTTCAGCTATAGCTGAGAAGAACTGCCTTGGATAAACCAGAGTACCTTCCATGGATGTGAGTTAGAAGGGACTAGTTAGAAAGCAAGATAGACCTGACTATCTAAGTGTTTAGGTACCCACACACAACTATGTGAAGAAATAAACAGCCTTGATTTCAGGAACACAGGAAAAGAATTTTATTTCTGGAGAAGAGACAGGAAGCAGTGCTAAATTTGAAGGTCTAAAAAACCCAGATTGAATTAAGATCTATTCCTATCAGACTTCTATAAGTGAAGCTATAATGTATGCATATGCATTAGAATGAGCAGTTAGGGCTAAAAACGAGTGCACAGCATGAAGAAAAGGTATATATCCATAGGATGAGGAGAGGAGAGGAGAGGAGAGGAGAGGAGAGGAGAGGAGAGGAGAGGAGAGGAGAGGAGAGGAGAGGAGAGGAGAGGACATTTACTTTCAACCCTAAATAAATACTGTAATGAAGTTATAGGTTTCCTACCAGTACTAACATCCCTGGTCCTAACATCCCTAACAAATGTCTTAGTATCCTTAGTGCTGGCCAGCCACCACAGCTGTAGTTTCTTCCACTGAAGTCAATTTGTAAGCCAGGACAGTTGTATGGGTCAGAAGCTATTAAATAACAACTCGAGGTTATTAGGTTGAACAGTTCTAAACTTGTTTACCCCTGCACAATGAGCTGTTATTGGTTGATCACTTCCTATCCATGACTAACAGGGAGATGTATGACTAGAATTCAAAATCCCTACATCCAAATCCCACCTACCATTAGCATAACTTGTGACAGCAAGTTTTACGGTTCCTTCTAACAGCAATGAAGGGGATATAGTGTAGAGTGTTAATCCTTCCTTCTCTCTCTGATAGGAGAGTTGGGTATTACCAACACTGTAAAACCGGATACATTTACAAAATTACTTATTTCTATTATTTAAGTAACTCAGAATTATAAAGTATGCCTGAGCTCTGCAGATATATATAAAAATATTGCCAGAGGCAGGAATCACTTCTGCAGTATCACCATATCACTGCTTCACTGCTTCGCCGCACATAAAACTTATTTCCAATTAGTCTGAGCTCCCTGAGTCAATTGGAGACTGTATAAACATTCTAAACACATACTGTGCATGCCACTTCAAATTTACCACTTACACTTTACTATATTTCTATCAATTATTCCCAGGAAATAGGCCATATTGCACCAAAGTCATGGTTTAACAGTGTTTCATTTTTTTCTACAACCATTAAATATTTTAAAAAGCACACACACAAATCTACAGTTGAATTCTTTGTTGTATTTTCTACCTTTTATCTAACAAACTTCAGCACACACACACACACACACACACACACACACAAAATATTAGCAATCTGATTAATAAAGAAAAAGAAAAAAAATACTTTGGTGCCTATTCATAAACAATGACTTGCAAATGACATCCTTCAAGCTTCATTCAGACAGATTGAAATGTCAGGCCAAAAGCTTAGTAAGGTTAACCAGCTGCTTTCATTCCCCTCAAAGGCAGCACTGGCTCCCCTAGCAGGTCTAAAGACATCTTTCCATATAACCAGTAAATTCAGGTTGGGTCTTTTCCACAAAATCTTGAGCTCTCAGTCTGTACATTAATTTTTTCCTCACAAAGATTGCCTGAGAGAAAATACAAAGGTGCAAAATTTGTCTGCTTAAGGCTTACAGTTTTACTTCTACCTAATGGTAGACAACAACACCTGTAATTTCCCAGGCATTTTAATCATATTCAGCTCTGGGACCTGACACCTTGCAGCTCTTGAATCGCAACTCAGTAGATATTCATATGTATTATTTTCTCAGTCAGAATCCTTGTGTTCATCAATTTTAATTAAAATTAGATCCCCACACCCTGTTTGTCCTGGAGCATGCTAGATATCTCACTCATAAGGAGACGATGGAGAAATATAATGTAAGCAAACAATATACAGTTAGATGTAAAAAAAGCAATATACAGTTAGATATAAAACAACAGCAACATAAAAATCAGGCCATTGTAGAAAGCCATCCAAGGGTGCTACACACTTGTGATACAAATACAGAAGTTTTAAGGATCAGATGACTTCTCATCCTCTTGGTTAGACAAGAGGAGACTGAAGAAGTTATTTACTTCAGTTATACTTTTTGTTAAAGACATTTAATATATACCCTTTATATATAGTGTAGATTCCTAAACTTGTTCCCTTTCCTCGGATCCAATGGAGCTGGCTTTAACATTACTTACTGAATGAATTTCTGGACCTCCAAGGAAATTTCTGTAAATCTAGCAACAGTAAATGTTTCATATAATAGCTGACAGAAGGACAATAGATATCTCTCTAAAAGAATGGATAGAAATATGAATGGAAAATCTACTGAAACTACTCTGCAATGCCACTTTTCTGAATTTTCATATTTTCTTTTTCATATTTTGATTAATGGAAAACTGGTGTTGGAGAAGACTTATCTGTGTGACACAGTGATGTTGACAGTAGATGTATGAATAGTTCAGATCTTTAAAAGGACTTTTTAATCCATTCTACTGACTTTTAAAATTATAATTTTAGAAATGTCAGGAATCAAGTTACTATTCAGCTTTTTTTTTTTCATCTACATTCATTGTATCTCACTCTACTTCTGTATGATTTTGAATTGCTTCCCTTTCTTCCGTTCCTAAATAAAACCTGCTAAAGAAGTGCCATTCCAACTCCACAGCTTAATTAATTGCGCAGAAAGAGATGAATTTCACACAGTGTCAGAGTCTGGCAATATTTTGACTCAGCTTTTAACTACAGAAGGATAAAATACCCTGGGGAATGCAGCGACGAAGAGTTGACATTAACATTCTGTTCAGTCTACATCAGAAAATGCAGTGCATCTGGTTGTGGGGTACCCTTCCATGCAAACCACTGGAAGCAGAACTTGTGGTTAGACTTCACAACAGCAATTGCTCAAAATCCTTGGTAATTTTTGTTTTTATTTTCCCCTTCTGTGTTTTTGCCCCTCCATGTTCAGGTTCTGGAGTCACAAAATTAAGGTTTTTAATTCATTTTAATCTAAATTTGTCTTGATCGTTTGTTCTTCTCAAAGTAGGGAAGAAAACACACACAATTAATTGATTAACTCTCAAAGTTCTTCAGTGTTATTTGATTTTTGAAAACGAAAGAGGAGAATGAAGGTTTAATAGTGTCCATTGTTTTACATTAGACCTCATCCCATAGAGCACTGAGGTTGTCTATGGAGTGAAACCTTTAATTCATTTGTTGTTAGACAGCTAAAATATTACCCTTCAAGGCATGAGCAGTTTTTATTTTTAGAGAGGGCTAGGCAATTGAAGATGATTATCTACATTATAGTAAACACAGGCTCAGGGACAAAAAGCACCATAGTGAATTTTTAGCAATCAGAACAATAATTCTTCTAAGATCCTTCTCCTCCCTACTAAGAACCTTAATCTTTCTGCCTAGTTTTCCTTTAGCCCCGTTATGTGTTTGATGCTAGCAAGAAAAACTTCTTTTGAACAGATAAAATGTATCATGTACCTCATCATCAGTAGTTACCTTGTATCAAAAACCCAAAAAGTAAACCATACCTACTATAAAGGCTTTAAGACAAAAAATACGAACTTCCAAAAAGACTTCCAAAAAAATGTTTCAGTTATGTTAGACCATCTACTCTGCTTTTTTCTGCTGGACTTTTCAACAAGTAGTTACCCAAATATTTATTATTCAGTGTAATTGTGTATTGTCAAAGCTGAATTTCATATAAAGAGAAAAAATATGCCATAATGTAGCAAAATAATAAGAATGAAAACAGAAATAAAAAAACATGAGGAAGTGTCTTTATATGTCATATTGAACCTGTTTGTACATTCAATGTGAATCACAAATCATTTATTTAATTTAGAAATTATGACTGCAGGTTACAGTGTTGTGAATTATAGGTAAGGTATTTAGTAAGGAATTCACTTTATTTGCCTTCTACTACAAGGCTACTTTTGCTGTCAAAGTTGATTACTTCATATAGTATTTAAAAGAACAATTCAACTACAGTATAGTACAAAACTTTTGTATTGTGAACAGTATGTAGTTAAATATTTTCATGAGGGAAGGCTATGTCAAATATATGTGGTTACACTTAAAAGGGGAATGCTATAAAGAAGATTCTGTCCTGTTGCAGTTTTGTTCCACTCATAAGCATAGTAAATGCAGCAATGACTATCACTTTTTCTAGTGTATCTAGGCAGTGTTTCAAGTTGTGATGCTTCCTTTAGTGTTGCTGGAAACTGTTGATTTTTTAATTACTTTGGTATGAAACTTTCAGATTTGTGGGAGTTGTGTAGCGATCTGATTCCAGTTAAATTACTGTACATCATACATCTCTGTGATGCAGAGACAGCTGTATTATTAAATGAAACTTTAAGACATTTCATTACAAAGAACATAAAGTTTCCATAGTATATATTGCAGTTCTCAACAGAAAATCAGATCAAAGAGACACATCATCAGAAAATGCTGTATTAAATGATTGTTTATAAGAAGCCTTTTAACTATCTCTGCAACAAGAAATCATACAAGGCTGAATGGCTGTAGAGATGTATTGCAGACTAAGTGCAGACAATTTATTTGCTGCAACCCTGCATTACTGTAATGTTTCTCTGTGTGCCCTTTCGAATAAAGTGGAAACACAAACAGGAAAGTGACATGCTTTATGATAAATGAATGTGTCTGAAAACATGAGGCAGTGAGAACAGCCAAAATAAGTGATCCAGGCCTGTTGAGCACATGAAAGAAAATGGGAGAGAATTTCTTTATAATGCCAACTTAATCAGGGCTTCAGTCCTGATAGCCACAGAAACCAGTGGATTAAATGAAGATAACATGCTGTTATTCATGCTTGGAATGAGATGTTACTTGAAGGAAGGAGAGATGTTCCTATTCATAACGTAACTTTAGGTTCAGCAAGCTTTAAATAAAAATGTAGTATCCATTACAGTGTATCTGATCCACTAGCACTCCTGAATATCTCTTCCTACTATATTGATGATAATCTCCACTATCATAAAGGTCTTCCTGCTCCTTCTTGTGAGATTTGCTGGAGTCAGATTTAATAAAAGAGGGTTAGAAGAAGCAGTAGGGATTATTGCTGCAGTGAAGCAATCGTGTAAAGTACAATGGAATGTCTGATCTGCCTTATTATTATTATACTTTATGGTTTATATTATATAATCTCTTAATCTTTTTCTTTCTACAAATATTTATCAATATGAGTAACTGTTTACTTTGGGACCTAGGAATCACACAATGAATGCATATCCACGTGTCAATAATTGACATTCAATTACTCTTAAAAGGAAAGTATTGCTTCACTTTTCTTCTCCCTCTTTCTGTCAAAAATATTGATAGGTATACACTGGCCTTACCTATGTGTTTTGATGACCAGGACTCCCTGAGAAAATACGGAAGCGCTATGGAGCAGATAAGTGACAAGAGACTGAACACTCAAAGGAGCTTACATTTCACTACCTTCTGTTGAGATATCAAAGTGACAGTCATGTCCATAATGACAGGTCACAACTTTGTGACACAGAACATAGCACAGACCTTTGGTCTGTGACCCATCTTTCCCAATTCTTTTATTGAATCATACCCAAATGAACCAAAATATGTTTATAGCAGGTATTGTTACATGTACCAAGTTCTTTGTTAGCAAATTGGAGGCCTTCTGAAACTTCAGTTCTGACAACTTGTCTTTCTTAAAGGGTGGAATTCATAATTATCCCCAGTGCTGGCTCCCTTGAATAACAGAATTGTTCAATAATAAGACTACTTGAAGGGGGGGGGGGGGGGGGGGGGGGGGGGGGCGGGAAATGTATTGGGTCAGAAATCTCCTCAGAACTGTAATCCAAAGGATTATGCCACGGGACAGATATATAAAGAGATACTACAAGGCTTTGTGAGTAATTTCTAAATCCAAAGTCATGGGTAGCAGTGAACCATCAGACAGACCAGATCTGAAAGTGCATGTAGCAGGGATAGCCAATATTCTTTTTGCAAGGCACCAGTGCCAGCTTGATCTCCTGTGTACAGTGGCACTCCTAGAGGAGAACTGACATACACTAGTGAAATTAGGTTATTCTGCAGCTATGGAGCAATCAATCATGGCTTCCAAAGTTCTGCAAAAGGATAAGGATCAGTGCCAGTAGCTTCCTGAAACATTTGATGCCTAACATAATGGAGAACATACATCACAACTCCAAAGCAAATTGTTTTGGAGGTAATAATAGACTGCCAACTCTTGGGCTGCTACTTGGTTTAGATATAATAGAATGCTCCACTCAGGAATCGTTGAAATTACAGACACACTTAAAACCATATCTGATTTTCAAATGGAGCTTTCAGAGTATGCTGAAGATGCTAAAGAAACTTCCTGTCTATAGTTTATATTACAGAAAATGTACACAATAAATTAGCTAAACGAGAACTGGATTCTTATTTGTTCAAGGGAAGCTGCAGGAAGATGAACATGGAGAAAACTGGGAAGATGTATGATGTCAGTGCTTTAGTGTTTGGCTAGGATAAGATCTCATTTTCTTTTGATGTTTTGTCCAAGACATTGCTAACCCTTGTAAGCACTGATTTATGAAGCCAGATATAGATAAGACAGGAGCATATGGAATATGCATTTCAGTATTAACAGGGACAGAACATTTAAGATAGAAACTTATCTGACTGCATGAAAATGATTTATCTCAGAATGCCTCTGTGTGTGTGTGTGTTACAGGCAAATTTCCCAGGAATTTTAATGTATTTGCATATATGCATGCATATATTATCTGAATATATTATTCATGTTTAAATTATTTTTAGTTATTTGAAAAAATAATGAAAAAATAATGAAAATCATCCACTGAAGGAACATAGTTGTCCTAGAGATGCTCAAAGTGAAAGTGATGTGCCTAATAAACAATCGTCTGGCAACATACTGTTGTGTAAAACATCAGGGCTTAAATTGCTTGTTGAAATAATTTTCTGAACTGCCTGTCTGAAGTACTCCTATGGCAGTTTGCCTTTCTGAAATTTATGGATTGGGTATGTGAAGACAAAAGCCACTGATTTGTCTGTTGAAAAATGTATTGATTTAAATATGCCTTCCTTTCTTTGCTGTTTGGGAATAATGTAGTGTCAATTTAGCGGTCTATATGAAGTGTTTCATCTGTTATTGAAGTTCAATGAATTTACTCTGGAAAGGCTTCTTCTTCTATTGTAATTAGGCCAGTAGGAGTAACAGCTTCAACAGAGAGCTTTACTAAACTAAGAGACATAATAGGCTTAGTAGGAACAGTGCATCATAACCAAATATATGAAAATTAATCAAGAGTCAAGAGAAAAGTATATACACCATAGATGGCCTAAATTTCAGGGGGAAAAAAGGGAAGGAATACTTGTGGTATTTGTTGTTTGCTTTTCTACTTTCCCTTCTCATGCTCTTCCTTTCACAGCTCTTTATCTCTGGCAGGTACATTACTAAGTAATGATTTTTCTCAACCTACCACTTGCCAGAGCTGTCTCCACAGAACAACACTGAAATTTGGAGTTGTGCGCTTTGGGATTGCACCTGAACTGACACCTAAAAAAAGTTAAGATCCTGTACAGGTGATTCCACAAGCATCTTCACCTCATCAGATGTGTAAAAAGTAAGCCAAATAATAGTTTTCAAGTTCACTGTGTGCTTCTCCTGCCACCCACGCTCTGCCTGTTAGAGCAACTGTGTTTGGAAATTGTCTTCTCTTTGCTGCAGTGTCAACAGGTTGTCCCAGTTTCAGCATTCACAGATTCAGAAAACTAAAGAGACATGTATCATTTGGACTTGTCTCTCATAATTTTAACATGTTTTGTCCCTAAAAATCCAACCGAAAAAAGGAAGTGATCCCTGTCCTGCCAAGATGAGTTAGCAAGGGCTGCTCAAAATTCCATTGAGTCAAGAATTAAAGCACCTCATTGGCCTTTGAAATTCTTACCTACACTTTAATTCATCACCGATGTATATAAATGTATATACAAAAATCATTTTGGAACAGTGTCTGCATGGCAATGCAAAGTACTACAGTCACTGAGGTAGTCCTAGTATATGTTGCTTAGTGTGGAATTTTTAACCATATGCTTCTTGGTTTTTCTTATTTTTCCCTCTGCTTTAGTGCCATATTTACAAGCAGTGATGTAGAGTAGTCACTGAGTACTATCACATTACCCCTACATAATTTCCACATTAAATTACCACTGATCAAATACAAAGAAAACAAAATCCTTCTTTGCTGTGCTCCCCACTGACTATATACCACCTACTGTCTTTCTTTAAACAGAACACCTAAAAAAAGTGTTGTGCAACATAATCTGTATATGGTAAAATCCAGGCACCTTCTGCTGAAGAGTAGCCCCAGGGCTACTACCATACCAGCCTGATCACGGGCTCAGGCTCTACAGCTCTCACCTGATCTGCCCACACCTCCCTTTGACACTGTCATGGTTTAACTCCAGCCAGCAAAATACCACAAAGCTGGAGTGGGAGAATCAGAGAAAAAAGACAAGGAAAGTTATGAAAATGAGATAAGAACTATTTAGTAATTGAAGATAACTGGATTATATATACTTATATATAAATGAATATGTAACAATACTACTACTAATAAGTAATTAAAATAATAAAAACCAAAAAATATCATATGATTGCTCACCACCCTCTGAACAATGCACAGCCAGGTCCTGAATAGTGACAGTCAGAGCTAGAGAGCCCAAGAGCTGGAGCCTGAGAACTGAATCCTGAGAGTGGTCGTAGCAGAATCTGAGGGAACCCCACAAGTGACAGCACAACCAGGAAAAAACTAACAGCTCACGATTGAATGAGCAAGCAAAGGAATTAGGAAGAGATAGCAAAGGAGTTAAGGAGCTAACAAAAGAGTTAGCAAAGGAGAAAAAAAAGAGTGAAATGGCCACCAAGTGCGCTCCCCACCTACGTACTGAGCATGGCATACTATGGAATGAGATACTCTTTTGGTCAGTTTGGGTCAGCTCTAGACTGTGGGTTCCCTCACACTGCCTGTAGTGAGAAAGTTGGGAAAGCAGCTGCAGTACCAGAAGCGGAGAGAGACCTTGAATTTGGTGCAAGCATGCCCCAGCACCAGCTAAAAAGACAACTTATCAGTACTTTTCTCAGGGTAAATCCACAAACATAGCTTCATACCAGCCACTGTGAAGAAAGTTAACTCTTTCCTGACTAAAAGCAGCACAGACACCCATCAGGCTGTCTGGTCTTCTGACAGATAATTTGTAGGCAGAGGTTGAGATACAGGGGTATGTAGTGACAGTTCAGGGGATAATGAGTTTAAATTGAAAGCGAGTAGATTTAGAGTGGACATCAGGAAGAAATATTTCATGGAGAGGGTGGTGAGGCATTGGAACAGGTTGCCCTGAGAAGCTGTGGATGTTCCATCCCTGGAATTGTTCGAGGCCAGGCTGGATGGAGCTTGGAGAAACCTTGTCTAGTGGAGGGTGTCCCTGCCCATGACAGGGGGCTTGAAAGTACATGATCTTTAGGGTCCCTTCCAACCTAAACCATTCTATGATTCATTATGTGATTTATCCCAGTTTGGGGCCTCATCCCAAAAGGCAGGCTAGATGCATTTGCCCTTTTGAAGAAGCTAAATGGCTTGATAGCATACACCAGACCAGGCAATGTCACTTGGCCTTAGTGCCACAAACTCTTTAGGAGAGAGCCCTCTTAGATTACACAGTGAATATTGTGGCTTGGGTGCCTGCAGGACCATTGTTGTATCAGGTATTTTATGTAAAATCATTGCCCTGCAGGAGAGAGATGTATGACAACAAGGGGCTCAGACCATTGTCAAGTTTCACTTCACTCTCCTTATAAAAAGAAGCAAAGTATTAAAACAGATAGTTTCCTCTTATAAAGAAATTTCCTTGTCCTAACTGTCCTTTGGAGACTATACTATGATCAAAATTAAGCTTCAGTGGACTGTGTGATAAAATCATGTTTTTTCCCAGTATTTATCAAGCTGAGACCAAGATTTGCTGAACATGCTCCTCTAAAAGTCTTGGATAAATCAACTGCCGTTCAGGGCAGGAGTGATGCTGCACTTCAAAGTAGTCTGAAAAGCAAATGAAAGGCATAAACAAGAAGAAATGGCAGGGAACAGGAGTAAAGTAAGATAAAAGCCACTTTATGGAAAGGCAGTCTGTAGGGCAGGACTGAAAAGTAGGAAGTTTCAGAGGCAGTAAAAATTGAACTAAGGTCCAGAACTGGCTTTTGGCTGCCTTTTGCTCTGTCTGTGGAATTGAACAGGCAATGTTTAAAAATATACAGCTAATGTAAGCTTAGATATGGGCACAGGCATATGTCTAACTGTTATTGCAGATATCCTGTGACCATTTAGACATGGTTATCTATTCTTTCGAACCAGACATTGCTTTGACTGTGGGACTTGCTTTAGATGCATTGCTACCAACTAATACTTGCTTGAACCTGTGAAATTGCTTTGAAAATTTAACATATTTCTGAAATTGTTATGTTGTTTATGAAAAGGTAAAATCTTAAACAGCATTATGGAATGGAAATTAAAATTGTAGTTAGTTAGAAAAAATAACTTGTATTTGAAATGCCTAGAAGGGAAGAATTCTTTTGTTATTGTTGTGCTATATTAAAAAAAAATATTATCTTGGCATATTTATGATTTTTTTCCAGTATTTTGTGCATTCTGGCTAAACAAAACTTTGCAAATACCAAGATAGTGAACAAATCTGTTGGAAAAAAATATGTATTCTCCTGAAAAATTTTGCTGTTTGGACAGCTATGTTCCTTAAAGGGAACAAACACCTAATATGTGAAACGTACATATAAAAGATGAAAATCAGCACTAATAGATTTATGAAAGAAATTCTAAGATGGGACTTATGAAGTAATAGAATCATAGATTCATAGAATGGTTTGAGTTGGAAGGGACCTTAAGGATCATCTAGTTCCAACACCCCCACCATGGGCAGGGACACAAATAATAGCAAATAATAATAGCAAATACTGTGCACATAATTTTGAGTAATATGCCTTTGTTTCTGAAACTTTGTGTATAACTACTGTGGGATTTGGATAAGATTTCTGTGATTAAGATGTAAAATTCTCGTTTTATAGTTTATAAATGAATAATTGAAAATAAATTTATCTGAAAAAATAAATTTATCTGAAAAAACAAACTATCTTTCAAGAAAGTGATTTTATAAACCACAGCAAAATATTTGATAACAGTTGAGAAAATATTAATATTTTAATATATTTTTAAGAAAAAAATTTTGCTTTTTTTCCTGAAAATTGAATCTGTGGCAGATAAAATCTGCATGCAAATTTAGAAAGCAATGGTCAGTTTTTTGGTTTGCTTGTATAAGTGCTGTATAGAAATGTAAAACATTAAAGTGTTTAATTACAGCATTTTTTGCATTTCATAACCCTATCTAAAAATGATGTGACATTTTTAAATTTTGAATATTGAAATCTTGATAGATAAAACAAAACCTCAGAGGTATGTTTAATTCTGTATTTATATGATTTTTTGCATTATATTCTCAGATTTAATTTTTTGCTAGTAGCAATATATACGGAATTTGTTTAAGCTTCAATATTTTTTTCCATTATTTTTGTGCTTCAAAACATACTTTAATAATAGGTCTTCTCATGGCTAAATACAACCCTAGGAACTTTCATCTTCCATCTGCTAAAAAGCCCATTTCATTGAGTGGAATATTACTATGTATTCAAGTATTTTTTAAAAAATATATCTTCCTATAAATCTATTTTCTAAGAAACACATTTCCTTTCTTCCTTGGGTCATGTTTTTGTATGCCATTTTGCAGCAACCTGTGGTGCAGATTCACTGTGGTTTTTACTCTCTGAAAAGAAACCAGAACTCACTGAGGGATGAATCCTGTTTTATGTGGGATGTGCTATTTCTCTCTACATTCTTCTCTCATGAATAATGAAGAACTGTCATGTCCTCTGTTATGCACTATTTTTGCCCTTCCCATTTTCCTAATCAAACTGTGAAAGAAATAGTTCTATGTAGTTTCTGAACAGTTGCTGCAATACATCAGAGGAATTGGTACACTTCTGAATGATATTTCTCTGGTTTTTATGCCATACTTAGAAAAATGCTTTTTTGGGACTACCTATTTTTGATTCCTTGGTTACTTTTTTAATTTGCTGTGTATATTATATTTAAGTGAAAAACATGGATGCAGCACAAACACAGGAGAGGAAAAGATGTTAAAACGTATCCTACATTCTCAGACACAGACGCAACACAACTGTTATTTGACCAAAGTCTCTTTTTGGAACTATGTCAGCTCTTCTTTTGCAACCCATATATGTTTTTCAAAAAGTGTGTTTGATAGTATATGAAATATTTTATTTATATTGGGAAAGTTCTTGATAACATTCACTATGGGGACTTCCCTTTAAATAATGGTATAGATTTATTTATGGATGGTTCTCACTTACTAAGTATTTTACATACACTTTCAACAAAAGAAAAAGGAGGTTAAAAAATCACAGAAAGGAACAAAACACAAAAGAATTACTAAGTAGACTTCAACCTTTTACTTTAGTCATCTTTTCGAGGAACAAAACCAAGACAATCTGAACACACTTACCAATCCCAGTTTATAAAAGAATAAAGTATTATATCAGAATAATAAAAACTGCCTCCTCCATAGTGCACCTGTCTTGGACTTGCAGGTGGGATTTTTTGTGTGTTACAGTAATTTCAGCAGACAATAGTCAGAGGTATTACCTACATATTGTCCATTCCCCCTTTCACCACTCCACACCTCACAAATATGCGTTTAAAAAAGCCCACAGGTTTAAAAAAATAAGACATTTTTAAAACATTCACAGATTAATTTTGAAGACTTTGTTTATTTTGAAATCTTAGACTATTTAATGTATGAAAAAAACTAAACACTCCTACAAAATTACCTTTCATAAAAATTCTGCCTAGTTGCCAAGCAGCTATAATTGAAATTGCAGCTATGTGCCATGCATGTGTGATATGACTCTTTAATATGAAGTAAAATGCATATATTTGAAAAATATTTGTCATGTGGGCTCAAATTGTCGCATACTTAGAATGACAGTGTGGTACTATAATATTTCCTTGACAACATGGGGGTTATTCAAGTGAAGAAAATGAAGTCTGATTACATGCCATGTATTTTATTCCTGAAAAAACTACACTAATATCATTAAAATGATGTTGTTAGAGGGAGAAGCTTTTATTCAATAAAGAATGATGGATAATTTCCACTGAGTAAAAGATATAATGGATGGAAGCCATTTTTCTAATGAGTATGAAGTCCACTGAACAAAAATAGTTGTAACAGTCTCTGAAAGCATTTAAATTTATGTATGCCTGTTTCTTTAAACCTTCAATTCTCTTATACCATCACTTTTCAAAAAGGAAAACACAGTACAACTGGGTTCATAGTGCTGAATATTGTTGAAAATAGATGTTCTTAAATAGATTTATATAGATATTTCCATCGATTTACACACATTTTTATAGTTATCTATTTAGCGGTGATATTTACAACTTTAATGGTAATTTTGGCTTTAAGCCAAACATTAAAAAGTTTTTGTTCATTTTCTTCTTTATTGTTTTGATTTTATCCATTTGATTAACAAGAGCTCCAAAAGTACTTGGAGCTACTTTAGAGATGTGAAGACCTTTTAATGCTTCTTTGCTTACACAACAAAATCTCAGAGCAGAATTACCTAGCAAATAAACAATCATATTATTTAGGGATAGATAACAATCTCAGATATGTGAAAAGCATTCAGGTGGATTGCTTTTAGTAAAGACATTTTCTGTAAGCAAATCAGTTTTTCTTATCTGATGACTTTTTCTCCAAGAGATTTTGCCCTATCTGATTTATTTCTTGCTACAGTTGTGAAAAAATACTAGAGAGGTGTGTATGAGAAGTAAGTACTATTTTGAAACTGCAAGTATAAACATGCATAGATACACCAAATACATGAGACATACAACGATGATCATGGAAAACACCATATACATGTCTGGATTAAAAAAAAAATAAAGGAAGAATAAGAAGACATCTGGGTAAAATTCCCTTTGTGCCATTTTCCCTGTCTTATAAAAACATGAGGTTGTTCAGAAATTATTAGGAAAAGCTCAGGACTGGACTGGTGCTCAATTCTATGAAGGAAAAACTGACAACATCGCCTGAGAGCTCTTGATACTTTCAGAATAAGTTACAACACTGCGAGGACAAGAATTGATTTTTTATTTTGGATACACAGCATAAGATTTTCCCTTTTGTGTTTGTATCATTCTAAATGTTGGATATTTTTGCCTGCAGTGTAAATGCAGATAATCTTGCTGGCAATAACCATCTCCAGTGGATATTCTGTTCTCATACCACTATCTACAGAAATTCTTTTTTCTCAGTTTGGTTTTTCTGTTCTTGTATAGAATAAGCAATGATAAACCTTTTCCCCCCACACCCTTTTTTCCACTCCTAAATTTGTCATTCTTTATTTATAGAGACAACACATAAGTACAGGGAGAGCAATGTCCTGGACTCATACTATCTCAGTTGTGTCTCTAAACTGACACACTGAGTTAGGAAGCCTTTAAAAGCAATTGAGAGTACTCAAGATCTAAGTCTCTCTTGCAGGAGATTTTGAGCAACCTCCCAAAATGTTTTTAGCAGGTAGGTCATCAGTTGGTAGCTTCAGCTAAATGCCTAAAGCTGATCATAAACTGGAATTAAACCAGGCCGTAAATCAGGCTGTCAGGTTTTAAATCCAAAACAATAAGACCATTCTGAAGTTTACAGATAAAAGATTTACTAAATATCACCTCTTCTTTACAAAAACAAACAAAAAAAATCCTGAAAAAATGTTTTCAAGGTCATTAAAAGTGACACAATGACATAACAGAAATGTCTCTTAGGAGTCACATTCCTTACTAATCTTAAAGTCTGTGGAATAACTGTGCAATAAAGAATGACATTTTTCAAGTGGTGAAGAGTAGAAATGTCCTTCTATGGGACAAGTCAATGAAAAATGTAAAACTAAGCATGTAAAATAACTTGTCCCAGCAGATATATTTGTAATTTATCTGGTATTTTTTGCTGAGTTTACTAATGTATATTTTATTATTATTTTAGACCATAAAATCACGTTTTAGATCTAATGGGTGGGTAGATGGGACATTGCACTATGTACATGTCCAGCCTATGCTTCTGACATTCCATGTGATCTGAAATCCAGCTTTATGTCAGCTTCTGTGCTTTAAACATAAATTATACAAAGAAAAGTGCATCCCCATATTTCAGCAGATTGTTGTAACCATTTTATGTGATCAGACAAAGGAACAAATTGCAGTCAGTATTTTTCTGTGCCTACCTATAATGTCCAGCAGGAAAAAATGGTATTCTGTGGTTATATCTAGCAATAACACTGAAGTAAAAAAATCATGCCTAAGTGTGTAACTTCCTGACAAGCTGTATAGGGTACTACAGCGTATTCCCAGCACAATACCTGTATAAAACTTGCCCTGGAAATATCTGCATTAGACATTCTGAGGTGTTACATGGAAACATGAGAGTCCACATAGCTTGGGCTATTCCTTAACATAAACCTCTGGAGCCTTAGGAGCTCAGTCTCTCTAGATCTCTTCTACATTACTGGAATGTGATAGGGGACTTGTAAATTGAAATACTCCATGTCAGAGTGTCCTTTGATATAAGAATAACAGAAAACCATCTAAAAGTTAGGTCTAAGGAATATAAAACCACAGTTTGTTACATTAAGCATAAGGAGTTTGTACCTTTGGTCAAAGTTTTTGCAGCATATTCTTGTAACCACTCACACAAAGATAACAGCATTTTAAATACATTGGTCATATCTGAGATGGTGACTATCATGAAATTCCTTTCCTATCCAATTGTAGGAAACCATCTTGACCTTGAAATGTTTAAAATACACCCTGATATTAATCAGTCACAGTCACTGAGGGTTAGTGAATCAGAGAGTAGATTATGAAATGTATTATTATAGACAACCTCTCTTTCAATAAGCTCTTCAGAAAGGTTTTATCTGTGGAGCATATGATTTGCAATGGGAGATTTAGATTTCAGTCATGAAGAGAACTGCACCAGGGATCTTTCTTCTTCTTCCCCTCCCCCCCCCCCCCCCCCCCCCCCAGGTGTTTTTTAATTAATCTCTCTAATTCTTTCTTTTCTTTTCTTCTTAATCAGTTTTGTTTGACAAAATATAGTTTATTTCCTCTTAATAAAACTCTCAGAGTGGAAGTTTAAACCCTTGCATTAGATACTTTATATATTAGAGACTTATAAATATACAGCTGGTGCTTTAACCTACCTAGATACCAGTGTAACCGTTTGTTGTGTCCTTTTATTTTGGGGATCATCTTCTGCAAATTATAATGAAGTGTCTGTAGATATTTAAGTATGATCTATCCCTGCTATCTGTTTCAAGAAGGAACATAACTTTTAGCAACATTCTTATTTTCCGTTTTCCATGTTGATGACCAAATATATATGCTTCTGTCAGTCTATTTTTAATGTCAATATAATACAAAGTATTACATTTGTAAGTTTTATAAGTATATAACTTGTATGTATACAGACAATGCCTCTGTGGAAACAATGTCACAGAATGAAGAACAATTATAAATCTGACCTCAATTTCTGCCTATTTTTGTAGTTCTTTACTTGCAATATTTTAAAGAAAAAAAAAAAAAAAAAAAAAAAAGGAAAGAATGCCCAACTCTATTCAGTGCTTTAAAACTTTTTATATTCCAGAGGGCTACTCGAACCTGTGGAGATACTATGGTAAATTATTAAAATGTTGATAACAGAAACCATATTTCAGGAGGAATTCCGTCCATCACAGTTATATGACAAATACTCATTATTACCAGTACCTTGCCTAAATTAATAAACTGTTTTTCTCCTTTTCATGCACAGACAGGGAAAGAAAGAGACATTCCAAAAGAACCCTGCTGTATTTCAAGTGAACATTGTTTTATGTATTTCCTTTAATACCATAAAATTATTGGGTGTCAAATGACCTGCTAAACAAAGAAGATAAGCAAGCCACTTAGGTATAGTTAATAGAGTGCCAACTAAAGCTCCAGCAAAATGTTATAGTCCACCAGCTTAGTAACACTATGTAGGCAACAATACTCCACGACCCTTAATTAACATTATAAAATAGTTTCACATGTTTTGGAGATAATTACAAGATTTTACAAAGACCAAAGTGGTTAAAACTACTGTGCATTGTTGTATATTGCATATATAGGTTAATAAGATATAGCAGGAAAAACATTACAAGTTCCAATTATGGAACAAAAGCTACATTTTCTGTTCAGGATGAGTGTTCTCTATAGGCCTTTAAATTTTATTTAAAGGCTAATTTCTGCTCAATAGCATTTCTTAGGTTTTATAGCAGGCTGATATTCATGCATTATATAACATTTTGAGACTTACAGACATTATTTAAAATAAAATTTTACTTTAGTTTTTCTCCTGATTATTTTTTTTTCTGCTGGGATAAGAAGAATGTTTCTAAATTATTATTAGGCTAAAATACGATTTTTTTAAAATAATTGGAGATTTTAATGTATTATTTCCTTACTGTAAATATTTATGTGAGTGTATATGAAGAGAGGGAGAAAAAACCTTTCAAATGAATGTTTCTCAGTTTTGTCAAAAGTCTATGCTGTATAGATCTGTACTGCAAGAGGTGATATGTATATGGCATGCAACTAATTACATCTTTTCAGGAACATGGAAATATGTTCCTTGTATGCAAGAAGAGGAACAAACCACAAAACTAAACTACTAGAATAATTTTGATTATTTTCACAGGCATTCTACCCCTGTCCCCTGCTGCCTGAATCCAGTCAAGAAGCTCTGTTTTTTGAATTGATTATCCCTATTCCTCACTCTGCTGTTGTGCCATGTAGTAAAAGTGTTGGCTCTGACTTCTCGGTAGCCTCCCCGTATGTTTGGGAAGGTGGCTGTGAGGTGCCCTTGAACCTGTGCCTGGGCCTGGCTCAGAAAACCTTGCTCCTCCAGCCTCTACTCACAGGGCAACAGCTCTAGCCTTGACCATCCTTGTGGCCCAGAAGTCACTCCGGTTTATCAAGACTTTTCTTCTATTGGGTCATAGTGAGGAAACCATGGACATAAAATATGCCACATGGCTGTGGCATCAGCCTTACAGTCACTTGTTAGTTTGCAGGATACAAACACTCCTACCAGAGTCTTTCCCCATCACCTGTAGGATCAAGAATACCACCACCATTTTCAAGTTCAAAAAAAGTCGAAACAAACATCACAACATGCTTGGTGCATGGAGAATCACATCCAAGTATTTGTTGCCTAGCAGGTATAGTAGATATTCACCATGTTTTATATTTTTCAAAAAAAAAATTATTTATGGGCTGTACTGAGGAGAGCTATGAGTGAGGCTGTAATTCCATGGCAGCACAAATCCAAATCAGTGTTGTTACAACCTTACAGGCCAACGTATTTTGTGCTGAATCTATGACCTACCTGGTGTCACAGTGAGTCAGTTTGGAGATTTGAACTGATCCTTAAAAAAAACCAAAACCAAACCAACAACAACAACAACAACAACAACAACAAAACACAAACCAAAAAACACAAAAAAAAGAAAAAATCAGAAAAAAACCCAAACCCAAACCAGTTCTATAGTTTTATAATTTTCTCCAGGTGTTAGTGCCTGAAATGTCTAGGGAAACAGAAAGCATACATCTGAGTACAGGTCTAGAAGACACCAGGGCCATGACAGTACAAATGAAGATCTCCCAAGCCAGAAGACAATTGATTGAAAGCAAAGTAATGTTATACAAAAGAAAAGAAATTAGGAAAATACTAAAGGATTTTATCTTCCAAATTCATCTTTCAAAAATCACAAAAACTGTTGACAGATGAAAAGAAAACCAGCTCCAACTTTTTTTCCCTGAGGCACTTAAATTTTATCTTACTCCTCACAAAATGCATATGTGGCCTCAGTACATATTTGCTTTTCACATAAGAAAATAAAAATTTTAGAAAATAACATTTAAAAAACGCACACTAATTTTCTGTAAAAATGTCCTCATTTTTGATAAATAAGTGGGATTTGTAGTTGACTGATGTAGGTTTTTATCAACATTCAGCAGGGTCAAAGTGAATATTAAGGTTTGGACATTGACATATCAGATGCAAATATCATGTCCCAGGACAAAATTTGAGGCAGAATGTTTTAATTTATTTTATACACAGTGTGATATCCTGGCTGAGGTTACACCTCTAACCTCATAGCTACTGCAGGAATGCTAAGGTATACAAATGTGTCTAACTACTGCACACTATCATCAGAATTAGTCTGCTCAGAAATCTATTTGCTGTGCCTTCAGTGTTTGAGTTAGGCTATCTGATACTTACCAATTCAGTCCAAACCGTATGTCTTGGAGCTGATGAATCCCCTTTTCTATGTTCTTCCTATATCCTAAAGAGAATCTACAGTGAATAGTTCAGATATATAGACATAGCTCTTCAACAAAACAGGCTAGCCGAAATGAAAATCCATTTCCACGTGAAAGGAATTTGATATTTTGAGATGGTAAGAGTCACATGCTAACCATTAGAGCAGGGGATATGCATCAAGAATTCCCAGATACATCTTGAGTATACACTATTCAAGAGATATATATTTATTTTTTTCTAGTTAGTACTAGTCAAAGTCATGCCAGTATATACTCTTCACAGTTTTATATACACAAGAACTACGGCCCCAAAATGAACCCTTAGGAATAGGACAAGAAAAATAATAGCTTGAAGAAGTAGTTAGTGTTGAAAAATTAATAAAAATATCCAATTCAATATCTGTTTTCTGTTGGATCCATCCCAAACTTTTATGTAGCAGCTGGAGACCCGTATGCTGCAGTACTGTTTTCTTCTGAAGACATTTTGTTTGCGTAACAAATAGATATTTTACATGTTACATTACTAGTTAATAGATTTCCAGTAATAGCAGGCCTTTTCCTAAAAAGTAGTGCTTTTAATCACTATTTTAGCAGTTAGTTATACATTTTGTAGCAGTGCCCACAAAGTTACAGGTGTTAACAGGACTTTATATTTTTATATTTGCTCTATGAAGTGTACTAATCCCATGTATTGTACCTTTACCCCTCCAGCACTTTGCCTCACTATTTCAATGTTTCAAATTACATTAACTGGGGAATTATTTCTGGGGTGCCTGAGCAATCATTAGAAACCTAAAGGCTATCAGTTCTCTAAGATCTAAACTGAATTACATGAGACTTAAGCTCATGAACGAGACCATCTCTGATCTCTTTTCAGAGGGGCTCTAACACAGCAATGGAAGAGTGCTGCATCTCTCAGCCAGACATGGGAGTCTGGCACCACAAGAACAGCCCCACCCCAAGCCAGAGACCTGATTGCTACATGAGAGCTCAGATGGGTCTATACCTGTCTGTGAAAACAGTTTGGAGCTTGTACAGATAAATTATTTGTTTTCCTACTAACTTATTAGGCACTGAATGTGGTCCCATATTTGTTAAATCAGAGCCATCTGTGTTGTATTTCTTCCCATCCTCCTCAGCACAGGCATGTTTTGATATTATTTTAGTCTGGCTCACACATTTTTCTTTTTTGGTTTTAATTTCTTTATTGTGTTTGCCATATGAGAAAAAAAATATCAACACATTTTACAGAGATGATACTTAGCACATCCTTAAACTTAAAAGTATATTGATTTTTTATAGATCTTCAGTCTGGAAACTTTATATCAGTGCAAAGGTGCAACTAATAATCTTTAAAATTTTTGTTAATAGTACTTTAATCAGCTGCCTGGAAAATTCGAAATCATAAATGTGTTATAAATTTTGGAAGATTATCTAGATTAAATCATTGCTTTATTAATCAAACCAGTCTTAGATTATGGATGTAAAAGTGTTATATTTTAAAGGTAAAATATGGTTGTGGATTGGTACAGTATAAGAGAGATACGATACTTCTGTCTGGTTTCATAGAGTTTCATAGGGTTAATCACAGATTTTCTTCAACTCACCCTAAAACCACTACATTCATTCCAGCCCCAGAGCTTGCCTTGTTCAAAAGAAATCAGTCCATTAATGATTTTTATTGTCAATAAGAGAGTAAGCAAAGTGGGAGTTTGCGTACACATACTCTTTAAATCACACATTTATAACATGGTTATAGATAATTATTTTTCTATCTGTCCTGCTTAAGACAAAGAGAAATGATGGGATGTGATTGTGCGGAAACAATAAAACATGGAGAAATTTTTGACTGCTCACTAAAGGAAAATAATTATTTCAATGATTATTGAAGGAATGTGAAACGATTGGAACACTTTTAACCAATGTCCTCCTGTTTAGTTACAGAGAATGAACTGAAAGAGCTTGTCTCTATAGAAGAGAGAAGGGATTTTACCTTATGTCTTGTAGATTTCCAGAAGAGTAGGAAGATAAGGTGCCTTAATACAGCTCCAGCAGATCATCCCATGGGGATCATCCTTCTTTTGGATTTTTCTCTAAAAGAATGATTCTGGATAAGTTATTGATAACTGTATAATTAACAAAATCTGTGCTAGAATGGGTCAGGTGTTCCCAAAAGGGAGCAGTTGCAATTCTTCTGTCCTCTTTCCCTCCACTCTTCAAATCTAACTTCTACAATGATGTTGAATAAACATGAAAGAAAGTAAAGAGGGGAAAATAAGGTGATTTAAGATGTTCAGTTACAACAATGGCTGTTCAGGTTTGGCACTGGCTTCACCATATTAGAAATATTTACATACCTATTAACCTATTTTAATAGGTTAATAGTGTATCTGGGTAGCCTTTTATCCTAATCCATTATTAGGCTGTATAATTTTTCTATTAGTTCTAGCCCATAATTTATTTTTAAGCAATAATTTTAGCCACTAGTAAGAATTTTAATTTTATTTAATGAGCATTTTTAATCAAGAGCAATATGTTATTATGGCAGAAGGATCTTTATTTTTAGCCAAGAAGGCCAGATTGCTTAGAGGAGGAGAGTTAGCTGGAAAGTCTTCATGTTTTTAAAATCTACCCATTATGTGCTTCAATATATGCAACAACTGGCCCATTTCCTTCCTCCTTTCCATCTTCCCTTCCCTCTTTCCCTCTTTTTCCCTCTTTCCCTCTTTTTCCCTCTTTGTTCATCCTTCTGCCTTTTTTCCTTCCTCCCTTTTCAAATAATGTAGCTCAGTAATTCCCTTTTCCCATCTTATAGAATCACAAATATATAGAATACTTAAAAATAGAAAAGTGGCAATACAACATTTGTAAAATCTTTGTAGGATGATTTCATCTCAAACTATAAGTCAAGTGCATTAATCTACATGCTGGTTTTAAAGTCATGCAAAAAGATGAGAGGGGTTCTTTTCGCCTGTTTCCTTCCCTTCCTCCCACAGTATGAAATTATTGTGAAATGTTGCATAAACTAGAGGGAAAATTTCCATCAAGTGCAGTATGGCTAAATATAGAGCTAACTCAAGTTTGTGCTGCATCAGAAACACACAGAGTTCATCAAATGCTGCCCAAAATTTTAAAAATAACAACACTAAAATTTAAAAAATAACAACACGTATGATGTCAAGATGTATCTTAATATATGAACTTAATTCTCATTTCCCCTTATTGTAGTTCCATGGTCACTATTGAAACATATACAGCCACTGAGTTTTCAGACAGAAAACAGTATCTCTCTCCCTCCTGAGTGTTCATTCCTAAATGTCTTGCAAGTGTAATAGCTTAATAAAGAGAAATGAAAAGTCTGAGGACATGTTCACTTTCCTACTGTTTGAGAAAACTGTCTAAAGCAAAATAGAAAGCTATATGGGGTTGCTGGTGGGCAAATCTTTCCTATTTCCAGAGCTTCACAATAGCCAAGAAAGAACATAAAGATTTATGTATTGTTAGTGTGCCCAATTGTAGACTGGATGCCTCCTGGTCTAGCTAAGGGGAAGCAATAAACCATAGGTTGCTCCTAAGAACTCAGTTCACTGGTACCTCATACCTACTATGCAGATTTGTAATTCTCAATAAACCTTGTGTACTGGGACGAAATGCACACTGTAAATTGTAGTCTTCATCTTGATCTCCTTATTTTCCATCCTTTCACTGTTATTACTTCCACAGCTTGGCTACATTTCCTACTAAGCCTAGGACAGCTGTGATGTTGAGATGTGTAAATAAATCTATTTATGTGCTGATCTTTGTGAAGCAATCAACCAGTATAATTAGAAATTTTTGCTCATTCAGGTATCTGAATGCATTGTTCTTCTCCTAGTAATTATTTCTCAAGCCTCTGACAGTAGGATTTTACATCATTTATTTTATTCTTCAGTCTGTGATGTATAAAGTTCCTTAAACATGTGTTTTCTTGTTTCATATGGTATCCAAAACAAAATTCAACAGTGCAAGCAAATTCATTCATAGCACTATGATTAACAATTCCAACAAGTTTTTTACAAGTATCTTGATACTTGTAGTGACTGGAGTTGTGAAATTCCTCATATTCACTCTTTGGGTGTACAAATTCTTGTGTGTAGGCATGTAAGAATAAACATTGCTACAGATGAATACAGTGCATATCTACAGTCCATTTAAAAGAGAATTTCTATCAGTGTGACACATGAACTTTAAAAAGCATCTGTAAACTTCCACATTAAGGAAACACAGCTAAAGCATACTGAGGTTTTCTTTACTTTCATGTAGTTAACAATAAATTTCCCATTTGAACACTACACTTAATAATAAGCAGTACTTGTAATCCATTTCTGACAATTATATTTTGTAATGACATCTCATTGAGAAGAAGAGTGTGGAGACAGAATGTAATTGAATTAAGAGGATTGAAAGGAAAAAATGTAATCAATGCATTACACAATTTTTTAGCTATCAAAGGCACCTTCAGAAAATACATAAGAATAACTGCCTAGAGTTCCAACAAGCTTTTCTTTATGAGGTTTGCACATCACAAATAGCTATTAGTGAGGCTACCAGAGAAACAACTTAATAGCAAGGTAAGGGATCAGACTATATACTGCCTTTTCTTTAATGGATTATGTAAAATGGTACAATAGGAAAATACAAGATGAACTTTTATCGAATTTATTGGTCTCAAGAAAACGTATAGTGCTATCCTCTTTTTTTTTTCTTATTTTGCTTTATAGATTACCTGTGTATGAGCAACAACAGCAACAAAAACTTTTCATACATTATTTTCATGGTATTTACTACTAAAATAACACAAACCATCTATTTCTCATACAACTTGTGCTCCTAAAGGCTGGTAATTTTCATCCTGCCGTAAACCTTTTAAATGTGTGGCTGCCCTAATATAACCTCAGGAAAATATTATGTACACCATACATAAAAGGAGCAAATTTACATTGTTTTACAAGGGCATGTAGTAACAGGACAAGGGGCAACAGCTTTAAACTGAAAGAGGGTGGATTTAGATTAGATATCAGGAAGAAATTCTTCATGCAGAGGGTGGTGAGGCACTGGAACAGGTTGCCCAGAGAAGTTGTGGATGCCCCATCCTTGAAAGTATTCAAGGCCAGCCTGGATAAGGGTCTGAGCAACCTGGTCTAGTGGAAGGTGTCCTTGCCCATGGTAGGGGAGTTGGAACTATATGATCTTTAAGGTTCCTTCTAACCCAAACCATTCTATGGTTCTGTGATTCTAAAATAGATATTAGTAAAAGGACTTTTAATATTCACCTCCTCTCAGGCAAATATATAAAACCTAAGTAAATCTGACAAAATTTGCATCTTTCTAGTTGGTGAAACAGGTATAGTGAATCTCAACATATCTAGATATCATGAGTTTTCTTTCAAATATATTTTGAATCTTAACTCTGTGTCTTAAGTCTATATTTAAATGATTCAAAATAGATAGTGAAAAATTGTTATGGTCTGATGCAAGATGTCTCAATCATTTCAGTCAGACTGTTCATATAAGTTCATATTTATGCATATATGCACACAACAAAAAAAACCCACACAATAAAGATCATAACCCATTTGTTATCAACATTCTTCTGATAGGAGAAAACTAGTATGGAACAGCTGCTCATTTGGATCCTTTCATGCAAGCTAGAGCAAATGTTTTAATCAAACTTTTCAGATTTCTTTGTCCCAACTAAAATCCATTTTGCAATATTTTTATGAACATTTCTGATAATTTAATGTCCAGAATTAATTTGCATTATTTTATAGTGACATACTATGCCTTGAACAGAAATTATTAATAAAGATAAGTAAGTTTTGTGACTATTTTTTCCAGCAATCAGTGAGAAGACTGTTCATATTGATTTCCATAGAACAAAATAGTGGTTTTCTTAAATATGTCTCATTTAATCAAAATTTGAGAGACGATGAAGCAACTTAAGAGCCGGAAAGCTGACTAACCATCTTCATGACTTTTTGAGACAGTTAGATTTCCCAGGTTTTTTTAATACTTCTCCGTTTTGTCCTTATTTCCATAAGTAAGAATGATGATTAGCAGGAAGTTAGATTTTGCCTTTTCATTTTGAAAATATGTGTCCACATAGTTGAATGATAAAAACAGCCATGCTAGATTTTATGAATGTGCTCTTTTAGCACATGAGGAACATGTTAGTATGTGTGAATTTTTGTATGTGTGCACATAGGTATCTGTATGTAAAACAGTGAATGCAACATGCAATGAAAATTTTTAGAAAGGTTTATGTTTTCTCCTATTGTATTCCAACTATTTTGTCCGAATCTTGTTCTCTGTGGGAGTCAGCAATTCTCCCTCACTTATCGGTTAGATACTGAAAGAGACTGTTGCCTTTCTTTGCCTTGTGCCTGACATGTCCCAGATGCAAGAATGAATTATTAAATGAATGCTTTTCACTATTACACTCTTACTGATTCGACTCACGGCTCTCAGGATGTCTTCCAAAAACTTCTTCCACAAATTTAAAGAAAGTTCAGAAGAACTATTGCCAAATCTTAAGTGAGTTCAATTAATGATGAACAGTGGGACACAATTAATTTTATGCTCTCATGTTTTGTTAGACATTTTTATAGACAAATGGGAATCAAAAGTTATAAATATGACAAACTTTATATTGACAGTCTGCAAGTTCCTTTAGATGTTAATAAAGCTTTCAGAAACTGCCATTCTGAAATAAACAATATTCAATGATAGACCTATCCAGTAGAAGATAGAGTCCTTTTTGTTTGGCTGTTTGGGGGGTGGTGATGGTTTTGTTTTACTTTTGTTTTTTTTTTTCCACACATATGCAAATATTGAGCACTTTCAAAGATTTCTGGTATGTTGAGCTCAAGAGTACTGAGAAACATACAAATACTAAGATACTTGTATGAAAAGTGAGGCAGAGACTTTTAAATTTCAGCTTTGAATCTGTTAGTTTGGGATTTGCTTGTATCTCTATGTATACCTTTCCTTGTTACACTTTCTTTTTTCCTCCAAGATGGAGTTTGTTTTTTCTAGATAGACATTTTTCTGAATGGGTTATGGAAAAGAAAATGTTTTGTCTAAACTTCAAGAATTGAAGAGGGTTTGGAATAAACATCTGTTTGAAACAAATTGTGAGTATCCATTAACTACAGTATCACTAAATTATTTTTATTTCTGCAATCTCTTTTTCTTGTGAAGCATACATTAGATTTGATTCACACTTAGTTTAAACTATTTGTTAATTTAAAAACACTGCAAAATTAAAAAGCAGCTTCAAAGGACAATCCTTCTTCATGTCTTCTGTAGAATTTAATCTCCACTTACATTACATAAGCAGCCACCAACCACCTAATCATGATAAGACAATTTCTACATAGGAAGAACACACTCTACATATAGTTTTGAACTGTTAGTCTATGTATACAGCTGATCCAGATAGCTAGGCTTTTCTCATTATTTTTGTTTTGTTCTTTTTTTTTTTTAATTTCCAACCATTAATTATATTTGCTTGCTTTATAGTCTGTTTTTATTAAAATGTAGTGTGAGTTTTCAATGTGATGATTAGTAGTTAAGTATCTAATTAACATCAAAAAGCATAGGTGGGTAGGTGCTTTGTTACTACCTTTCACTGGTACCTTTAAATTTTGATTCTGCTGTCATGTGTGTTCTACAGTAATATTCCTACATTTTTAAAGAACATCTAGAGCACCTAGCAAACAGAGCCTGGAACAGACATACTAAACAAAAATAAATTTTCACAGTATTTATCCTCCTTCTCTTATTCCCCCTTCCCCTCTTTTTTTTTTTTTTTTTACTGGGTCATTTCAGATAGTTTTACCTCTACTTACTAAATTAAATACATTAAAACAACTACAAGGTGTGTCATAACTTCTTCACTAAACCAGTACTATCACTTTTTTCTCCTTACCTCAGAAAAGAACAAGGCTTCATTCTGGGGGCATTGATGATGAACTTCCTTATTAAAAAATTTATTTATTTAGATCTTTGATACAGTTTTACTGTTTGTGTATGTTCTGGGTTTTTTTCCCTCCTCTTCTTTGAATATTTACGCTTTGTAGCTTCATTTTTATTAAATTGGGAGTTTATTAAATTTTGAGTGCACGAAGTTTCACTAAAAAAGAGAAAGAGTTGTCATGGTGGTTTTGCTGTAAATGGGCTTGTTTCATTAAACTGTCATAGAGCTACCTCAGATTTTTATGATGTTCACTGAAAAATAACCAATAGTGATAATCCTGATCTTCTTACACAGTTTGGCCTGTAATGACTGTCAAGCATTTGTCAAGAAACGGTCAAACAAATCAGGTACCCACAAGAACAGAGCAAGTTGCATAATTAAGCAAAACCTGAATAATTACACTTAATTCATCTGGTGTTTCTGAATGCTCTACAGCTGACACATTAATAAACTTCTGTTGTAAATCAAAAGATGACAAAAATGTTTTTTCAATATTTCATTATTATAGTGGAACTATGCAGTTTTGTAGCAATCTCAGGTTTGAAATTCTTGTAAGTTTCAGTTGCCTGGCAAGGCAAGAAGATCATCTTCTCAACTGCTCCTGTAATATTCTGCAGCCCTTGGTACCAATGCAGTGCATCTGTAACATCTGTGTTTATTAAAGCAACATACTAATTTGTGGAGTTTTTATTCTTGAACCTTAGATATTATCATCATTGTTATAGTTTCTGTCTATTCTCTTTCTCACCGAGTGGCTTTCCTTGCCTAAACTCATTATCTTTGATAGATGTTTCTCACTGATATTTCATGCAAAATCCTCTTGGTTACTTTTAGTCACACTGGGCCATGACTCATAAAAACATTTTTGCTTTTGACATCTGTTCTTAGAAAATGTAAATGGCAGTCACAAGAATGCAAACTTGGCCCACTCCTTTTTCCCACAACAACCCTAGAATTTCTTTTTTCTTTCATTGCTCCAGGCCATAAATACTGGAAATCCTAATTAAAACACAAAGTTTGACTCTGTTCTCTTCAGGGATTACAGGAACTAAGTAAGTGAAAGGAATGTGAATTAAAAAATTATACTGGTCCCAACAAAGACACCCTCAGAGTTTTAAATTGTTAACTTTTCTTTGCTCTGGGATCACGTATCTTGTAAGGGAAATAGTTACTGTGGAAAAACTAATGAATGTAGACATCATTCAAACCAGTTTCACACATACATGAAGTGTCAATGTGAATAGAATTTCAAACAAAAACATCTAAGCAATTATGCAAGGAGGAAAGAACTATATTTGCTAGATACAAAGACAGCTTTGTTGCCTCTGACTTCATAGAAATACGTGCACTTGTGTTTGTGTGTGTATGTAAAGTATGCCTTTACAGTAGTAGTAAGGCTTCATCACTTGAACAAACCCGGCAAGAAAACTGACACATTTTCCAGAGCTGATGTCAAGAGTTGTAGGTCAAGGTCACGCTGAACATAATACCTTCTCCCTGTAAAAGGCAACTTTGTTTGATTGTTGCCTTTTTTTCCTTTTTTTTTTTTTTTTTTTTCTGGAGGTAATACACTCAAGTTGAAAAGGGGAAAAAGTAGCTCTTTTTGCCAGAATCTTGCCTGGCTGCAGCCTCTCTGTTGATAAGAAAACCAATCTAACGGTTTGACTGGATTATTCTTACAAAAGATAGGGAGAAAAGATAACCAGTTTGTTTAATGGAGTACTTTTGCTTTGTCTGTTGTATTATATTAAAAATCAATGCTAAAAAGAATTCTGGATATAGATAATGAACCAGATGCTATCTCTAATATTGTATCAAAATAAATTAGGAATCAAATGACTGAAATTTTCCAAGTGAACAGTGATTTTCCATGGTACCTGATTAGGCTGATCTTACAGTGTTTGAAAAGTGATATTACAGTGTTTTAACAGAACCAAATTGGGTTTTTTAAGGCTATCAAAACATTTACAGAAAGAATAGCATAGCATAGCATAACACAGCATAGCATAGCATAGGTTATATTTTAGTTGGACAAGACCTATAACCATCACCCAGTCCAACTGTCTAAATACTTCAAAGATAACCAAAAGTTAACTCATGCTGTTAAGGGCATTGTCCAAATTCCTTTTAAACACTGACAGGCTTTGGATATCAACCACCTCTCTAGGAAGCCTGTTCCAATGTTTGATCACTCTCTCAGTAAAGAAATGCTTTCTAATGTCGAGTCTATAACTCCCCTGGCACAGCTTTGAACCATTCCCACACATCCTATCACTGTATCCCAGGAAGAAATCAGCCTTTCCCTCTCCACTTCTCTTCAGGAAGCTGTAGAGAGCAATGAGTCTTCAAACTCCTTTTTGCTGAACAGGAAAAACCCAAAGTCCTTAGCTGTTCCTTACAAGACAAGCCTTCCAGCCCATTCAGCAGCTCTATTGGCTTCCTCTGGATGGATTCAAGTACCTAAAAATCCTTCTTAAATTGTGGGACCCAAATATAACTCATCTGAGCTGATATGAACATTTATTCCCTAATTCTTTTGTGAGTGAAGGCACCATCTCAAATTCTGGTCAGTTAAAAATAAAATTTAAAAAGGTACCAATTTCTCTCATTGCTATGCATATGCACCACACACGCGATAGAACTTAATTACTTACAAACGTTTTACACTTCCATAAAAATACAGCAAAGACAATTGCATTCTGCAACCTGGATGCTTGCTTCTCAAATTGACAAATACTTGCTTAGTCAACACAGATCACCCTAGGGTCATCAAGATGTCCCTACACAGACTTCTTCACCTCTTACCAAAGTTGACACTTGGGGAGAAAACTTAAACTAAACTAAACTAAACCAAACAAGACTAAACTAAACTAAATTCCTAAACTGGCAGAAATGGGAGGAAACCACAACAGAAATGCATGCAAACTTCAGGGAAGAGAAGAAAAGAAAAATAACATATTTAATAATAATAATAATAATTAAAAAAAAGATGAGAGGGGAATATGGATATATCTCCCTTTCATCTTTCTGTGATTATTTCCTCAGTTATAAGAGACAAGGAAGGATTTTTGCAAATGTTAGGTTCAGAATTTGCAATGGTTTTGGATGGTGAAATTGATCTGAACTCCCTTCCTCCTCAAGCAAGGAAAATAAAGAAGCATAATTCTAATTCTGAATATTGAAAAATACACAGCTGCATGCCTAGTATTCTTGAAGGATCATTTCTGAGAGTGATTTATGGAATAAATTCTTGAAGATTTCCACAACTGGAAATTTTATTACCACACCAGCAATATAACTCCTAGAAGTTCTTACCATTCTCCCAGTTACTAAATATTTTTTTCCTGCTAAAATATAAATTTATACTGTCACAGACATGAATAATTATTTATTTCCTCCCTCTGTACTACTAATTCTTTTTTTTTTTTCTTTATGCTATACGTATTTTCTTCTTCTTCATTGTTTCATCATTTACTGGTCTTTCTAGATCTCTGATTATCCTACTGATTCTCCTCTGGTCTATTTCTACAGGACCTCAGGACCACCTTAATATTGAACTGGGCATTTCACAGATTGTAATGTTCACATATTCAGAATTTCCATTTTACTGATGAGGAACATACAGACAAAAAAATTCAGGGTTCAAATCTACATAAATTAGCTGTAGCATTTTTTAGAATTACTATGTGGTTTTTTCCTCAGTTTCAGGCATCTTTCAAAATGGAATTCACAACCACTATTATGCCTAGTGTGAAATTAATTGGTGTTAAGCAATAACTTTTGACTTTTAACTATCATATTAGCTTATTCATGTTAGACTTTTGAAAGAGTCATTATCCAGTCAAGAACCTAATTTAAGCAAATAAATGACACTGTGATTCACAACCCATAACTTCTCATTTAAGGTATGTAAGGCATATAGTATAATGAACTTTAAAGTGCTAAAAGTATATGTGATCAACAAAACAAATGCAGGATATCTGATGTGTATTTGCATTAAAAGCTTTTAAGTTACTGATCTATGGATGGTAAAAGGAAAAAGCAGAACTGGTGAACAATAAGTCCTGTCACTGAGTTGAAACAATTTAAATGAGATAAAAAACAGTGAAAATGAAAAAAAAACAAGTTTACAATTAATGTGGATTTTAGGTTAGAAGTAGATTTACAAAAGTTCCGAGTTATTTTTAGTACTAAGGTTGGTATTAACATGATAAATATTCTTTAAGCAGAGATCCAGAGTATGAGGTAAATTAAATACTTGGATTACAACACTGTTTTCAGTATTCAGAAGATTATGTGTAGCTTCAGAATTTGAGATAATGCATGGTAGCTGGGCAATGAAAGCAAATTAAAATCACTGTAGAGAAATGCAAGCTAATGTGCAACAGAAGGAACAATTTGAACTTGCACAAACTGGTGGATTCTAAATTAAGTGCAGCCATCCTAGAAAAAGTAAAATAAAAATATAAATTTAAAAAGCTCAGGGGAAACATCTGTTCAATACCCACTGGCTGTCAATAACAGTAAGCATTCAAATATTATGAAATAAATAAAATAAAATACTGAAAATATTATGTCAGAAGGATAGCTTCTCCTTGATGTAAAAAAACCCAAGTATGAAATTCAGAAAAAGACAGCAAAAAACTTCAGTACTTTTGTTTTTAGGAGATATTAAATATAACAGAACTTTAAAACCAGATGAACAGCTGATTAAAATTGGTTGTAGTGCCTTTGATTTTATTAGTGTTGTGCAGTTTACAGCAGATGAAAACTTATCCATTAAGTTTAAAGAAGAGATGAATACCAGACATTGTGACTGAGAAGTGTAAAGTAACAAATAGTTTAAAAGCTATTGGATGTTCTTTTTTCCTCTTTTAGATACAAAAATAAAAGACCAATCACTTCAATTAAAAAAAAAAAAAAAGTAATTACAGTGAAAAAGCAGCAAGTAATACATTTTATTCTCTGATACCTACCCCATACATACAAGTTTTGAGTTCAGCTTCTGTGCTGACCTTTCTTTCCTCTTGATGCGGAGTCTCTTTTCATTCTCATGTCTTTTCCTCATACCTTTGTTAACTTGTCCTACCCTAAAATAATATTTTTGGGATCAATGTTAAAACAGGTTACTACTCAAATAAGCATGTTGGAAGAAGAAAAATCCGTTTTAGTCTTAATTTATCAAACAAACAGATAGAAGACCCAAATAAATTTCAGGCAAGAGTAATGCATGTAAAACCAACTAAATGTACTCATGGAAAATGTCAACTGGGCTACAGACCTGAAAACAACTCAGTAGTGTCTGATTTCTTGTGAAGTTATGTGCATATCGGTCACTTTCTTTATTCTTCATATAAAAATAAAATTAATCACAATTTTTCATTTCAAAAAATATTGTCAGTTACACTTACAATGTGAAGCTATCTTATCTTTTATTTGCTCTAAAGAGGCAAAATTCTCTCCAGGTGACATTATTTAAAATTAACCTGGTGTTTCACTGTTTAATTAACCAGTCCTAATAATCTAAATGACTAGTCAGTCAGTCAGACAGGTGAATTTGAAATTCAGTCCAATGCGACATGTCTAAATTCTGGTAGATAGCATCTTCTTATGGAGGTCTTTATATTACCTGCTACTCTCTGTTCACTAGATAAGAGCAGCAAGCACTTATAGGATGCAAAGTTCAGTAAACATCCAAAGGGTACTTGTAAACACATTATTCAAGTGGTCAGGGTATAAATCTTCAGAAAAGAAGATTTATAATTTCTTTCAGAAATTATTTGTACCTTTCTGTATCTATGGTTCTCAGATTTACTGGCCTTTTCAGAGAAGAACAGTTTCATTTGTCCATAGCTATTTTGCTATGCTTTTACACAAGGTTGTTATTATTATTGCTATGACAATTGCTATTGTTATTTATAAAAAACTTTCACAGAAAATATATGATGTTACACAAGGTCAAAATTATCTCCTCTGATCCACATTAGTAAAGGAAAAATTGGATTAGAATATGATATACCTGCATTAGGAATTACAGATCTATTGAGAAGATTATACAGCAGAGATTTTTCCAGTGTTTTCAGATTTGGTAATGAAAGGGGATCCAGGTAAGCTTTACATGAGAACACCAATGCCCCAGGTCCATTTTTGCCTCTGAAATGTTGGAAGATATTTAACTGAAAAAATACTGTGCTACTTGGAAATGCACAGTCCAAATATAATTAACACTGGTTTTATTTTAAAAAAAAATTAATAAATTTAAAAAAAGAATAATATGGAAGAACATACTTCAGTGGAAAACAGTAAAACACCTTAAGTTTTGCTTATGGTACGAATTTATTTTACTCTGCAAAGGACAGAAATTGCCACTCTTAACAATCTTTAAATCCTTATTAAGAGAATTCATCTTTGTTGGAACACACAGTTTGATCAATATAAGTTGCTGCAGTTTAATTTCTGTATTATATCATTTTACTAAATAACAGAAGACAAATGGAGCTGGTCAGACATTGATAAATCCTCCCTGCAGAAAATATTTTCACAACAGATGGTCTCTAAATATGTAACTTACATGAAATATATCTCCTGGTAGCCATTTTTATAATAAAAAAGTTAAATAAAGAAAAGATAGACACATTATAATTATGTGCCTTAATTGCCAGAGTAGTTAGAATAGAAAATCCTTTGAATGAAGCAGAACAAAGCAGAGAAATGTTAATGATCTATACCTAAGTAAATGGTGCATGACATAGAGTAATTGTATATTTTCCAAGATCCCTTCCAAGTACCACATTTTTTTCTTTGGCAGGGCTGAAATGACTAAATAACTACAGAAGACTAAAATTTCTTCTATTTAAGACCTCATTTATCTTTTTATCTTCAAATAATTTTGTTCACACGGGCTTTTCCCTGCATTACATAACAACACTATACATTTGTTAACATAGCCAAAAAAAAAATCACAGCACACAGACAGATTTTTCAGCTGTCTTAAATGTTTAATAAGCGGCTTGTTTCCATTATTAGAAAAGGGGTGAAGCCCAAAGCTTTGAAAAAAGATCACATTACTCATAATGAAGTTTCTCAGTGTTCCAGAAGGAGGGAGGACAAAAATGCCTTCAGCATTCCTGTGGTTTGGAATAGTTTCACTGGTGGCATCATATTTGTGGACATTTACAAATATTTATTTACTCTCTACAGAGTGAAATTGTTTATGTATAACCCACTCCCACTCTGGTAGAAATGGTTGTATTTCTTTAGTAGCTCACGTAAAAACAACTGTTTATACTTTAGGCTTCAAGTCTAAGATAGCTGTCTCATCTCTCAGGCAATTAAGGCAAAAGGAGAAGGCTCTCAGGGTAGGTATTTAAGACACTGATAAAGACCTAAATTCTGAGCCCATCTCTCCCTCTCAATCTCCCTCTCCTGCACCCACCCCAGGACCCCAGAGAGAGGTTAATTAGACTCCAGAGAGATTCCTGCCATAAACAGACTTTGTCTCCTTCTACCCAAGATGTCTTTATTCAACATCTTGCATGATCACAATATCTAAGTTTTCTTCTAGGAGCAGAGTCAGTTTCGTATTAGGCATTTTTGAGGTACTAAGTAGAACACTTACTCAGAGGTGTTGTTGATCTAGACCTACTATCATGTGGTATGTTGTTACTCTAACTGCCTCGTTACTCACTGTATTTTATCTATTGATTTACTGTATCATTTTTAGCTAAGTGAAAAGTTGTGGTAAGCTTTCAAATATGGAGATATTAAGATATTTCTATAGTTAATTTTTCTTTTGACATGATTTCTAAACAACTTTTACAAACTAGAAATTTGATGCATTAGCAAGAAAGACTAAGCAAAATTCAGAACACAAGTCTGAATTTCAGTCCAAAATCCTGTGATCATTTTTGAAAAAAAGGAACACCACCTTACAGCATTTGCACTATACAATAAATTGGTCCAGATATCAGAATTGTTATAATGCAGAAATAAGGAGCATATAATACAAGGAGTACTACACTTACCAGGATAGCTGTGTCTGAATTAAGGTACAGTAGTATCTTCCATTGTAAGTTAAAGGGAGAAGTCACATATTTAGAATAAATTGTTTGAATGTTTCACTTGCACTCTGGAGTTATTTAACGATCTAAGAGTGAAAGCAGGAGACAGTGGCCAAGGAAGCCAGTTCTGAGGAATAACATGCAGGATGGTTAGAAGATGAAATGGGGTCATTTCCCCACCATAAACAAATAAGAACTACAACATAGAAGGAATTTCTATGTAGCAGCAAGGATTGCCTTGAAAGGGAAACATCGTCTTGATGATGGTTTGTTATATTTCGTCATTTACGAAGTCTGTTATCTCATCGTGCGGAAAAACTAAACTGCTTTTAATTTCCCACATACAAAAAGAAAAAAAAAAACCAAACAGTAAAAACACCAAAACAACCCAAAACCCAAAAAATACCTTTCACACTCTATGAAAACACCAGTAGAAAATGTCAGATAAGCCATGTGATAAAGATTCATGTCAAGGTCTGAAAATGCATCACTCTTGGATTTTTTTATATCTTCCATAGTCGTAACAAACTCTGCATAATTCTATCTGAATCCCTAGGAAAACTTCTTTATTTCCCTTACCTAAGAGGCCTTGCTGTCTACATGTTCCTTGCAGTTTTCAAGAATCAAGTCTCTAGTCTAGCTACACGTTGTCTGCTTGCTGTGTGTCCCGAGGCTTGCTGCCCCATCAGATGCCCTGATGCTTCCCCAAAGGAACATACCCATATGCTCTGATACAGAACGTCATCCATTCCTCCATTCAGAAAGCTTCAGCAAACATGAATGTAACATCTAGGGAAAGACAAATGTTGAATCTTATTCTCACCCGTTAAGCCACTCCACCTAAAAAAGTGTAACATTTGGTAATATACTTCAAATAGCAAATGAATACAAAGAACCAGTTGATATGTTACCTAATGCGGAGGACTTCCTATAATTTTATTTTGTAGGCCATACTTGTCCTATTCTTACCCTTAATGTTTCTGTTGGTCAGACTACTCCTTAGAGATCACTGCACCTCAACACCATGATGAATAGACACCTCTGAGGGTTTTACAGAGAAAACTTTTGCTCACTGTTTCTTTAGCAGCCAAAACCAAGTGCACCCATGCAAGCATCAGACTGTAGAGACATGATATCTGGTACCAGGGAAAGTACTGTTAGCCTCACAAACTATTAGTTACTACCATAACAAAAAGCATGGATAACATGTATGTCAGCTCTTCTGGAACAGCATCACAAAATAACAGTAACAACTTTAGAACTAGTCATTGTGTATTTCCTTTTATATATGTATATTAGATACATTTGTGCAAACTATAAGAATCTGCTCCTTTAAAACAAATAAGGAATAAATCATAGTATGAATAACATGATCTAATAGCTGACACATTTGGCAAGATTATATTCAAATTTCCCAATAGACAACAAATGCAATGAAACTTGATTTTAACAGATTTCAAAGCATAAATTTAAAAGCATTTTTAACTTTTATATTGTGATGCTTTTCTCACTGTACTAAGATTTAATTTGCATTCATGTTAGTTTACTGTTTAAAATGACATTGATGTGAAAATCTTGTATGTATATATGCAATTATAGAACTGCTGTCTTCTGAAAAAGAGCTTACAAATGGGAAAACATAAAAGCCCCTTTAGAATTAATAAATACATGTAGACATTCTGCAATGATTTAGATCCAGGATTTTCCAGGACTTTTCAATTAAGAGAGAATTAGGGCCTAGTCCACTTCATCTAGACAACTTCTTGTCTAACTTCATGTGCCTAGTGCACTGGTCCTCTTAAACAGATGAAGTTTTACAGTCAGTGGAAAGTGGCTTTCAAAGGCTGACAGAAGAAAATAATTTTAATCTAACATGGGAGTCTTTTTACAGACAATGAAATCTATCAAATGGCAGGACTGTGTGTAGATGGTGGATCCTTTCGTCAATGGTAGATTGTGCCACAGTTCCCACCCAGTCTGTGCATTAGCCTGAATAACGCAACATTGATGTTCTATATTCTTCATTCACAGGTAAACCAAATAAACACGGACACTATAATCATGGGCTTGAGGGAACAAATGGGTAACTAACCCCCATGGTCACTTGACTGGGACTATGATTATGATTAAATAATAATAGTTTGACAGGAAATGATTGGCCAGATCATGGAATCCAGTATGTTGGTGTGAATTTTTAGTGCAGGATAAAAGACATGATATCATGTCTTCTGCAGCCTGCATCCTACACTAACAATATTTGAAGAAAAAAATACATGTTCCACTTATGCTAAGTGCTATGCAAACACACCAGTTATATGTCTCAAGTTCCAAACTCTAGCTTAGAGGGAAAAGAGCCAATAACATATCCAAAGGAAGGATTGTGGGATTACTGTCCATATGTCCATTTCAAATATGGAGCTGTCACACATGTAGACAAGTTTAAAATAAGTAATGAAAACGAAGCTCAGAAGAACATATTCTACTCTATGATTTGCTTAGCATTATTCCTTTAATTGAAGTTCAGGCATCTTCTCTTATAAATTTGTGATAAATAAGTGTTGCAGATGCTGGCAAGTAATCGACCCTCTAATGTCTTTCCTGTATCTCTACAATAAGAGTTATTATCATGTTACTATTATTACTTTAGAAAAGACTGGTAATTTTGGTGACAGTGAGTAGATTATAACAGTCTTTCTGGCTTTGCTGCACAGAAAGGGGTCCAAAAGAAACTGAAGCCAGCAGTTAGGCTTTATCCTATCATGCCATACTGGGACACAAATTTTCCATGTTTTATGTTAACCATTGCAACTGCCTTTTTTAAAACCTGACATTTATTTATTTCTTACTGGAAAATGTTTTAAGGATAATATTCACTGCACATGAATTTGGGACATCTGGCTTTGCATGGACATCTGGCTTTGATGTCTGCCTTCAGGCCAGACAGCATGGAGGGATTCATGTCCACAGTGCTTAAGAATAACCTCTCTTGGAACAGACTGGCTGCATCCATGCTACAGACCATTTGGCCCGGCAGATTCTCTGACTCTATACAGTATCCCTGAAATGTGACTTTTATTTTGTACAGGCTTTTTTGGTTCAAGGAATGCAACATAATGTGAAGGCTGTTTTTTAATGGACAAAACAAAGGTTTGGCATGAAGATACAAGAAGACTTCTGAAGATACAGATACTGCTGGGATAAGTTTTGGAGGACTTGAAAGAGGGAACAAAACCACAGTTGCTACAATCCCATTGTGAACAGATATGGAATGAACCATCCCTAGACCTTGCCCAGATATTGTCTTGGATAGAGTATTTTGAGCAATCCAAATAGATCAGGGAGTAAGGCAACTGCTAAATATTGTGAGGCAAGGATTTCAGGCATGTGTTGTTCTCTGTCTCTTTTATTTATTACAGTACTACTTAGACTTTCTCACTGTGGTAACGTAATTCCCAACAAAAAAGATTAAAAACCCTCGCTGTATTTCAAGAATTCCAGACACTAAAGGTATTCTTTACTTACTTTTTGTTTTAAAAAGGATATTTCTGGAGACATATTCACCAGAAAAATACATTTTGTCTGCAAACACACAAGTCATACAAATATCACATCTAGCCATGGTGCTAATACATGAGTAAATACATGAGTAATTGCTGGCAGTTATGTATGTCATACTCTCATTTACCACATTCTAATTGTTTGTCTTTGTAACAATGGAGTGAGGAGTAAGCCAAAAAGAGACTGAATGTACATGATGTGACACGAAGGAATTTTTTGTCCTTTATGAATTATTGAAACATCAAAATGTTCACCACATTTATATGAAAAACAAAACATTTGATGTCTAAGACAGAAACTGAAAAATACCAAAGGAAACTTATGGAGTGTTACTTCTCATTTATGTTTGTTGCTTTGTCAAATCAATTTTTTTCAAGTCTTCCTCTAAAGATAGTAAAATACATTCATTTGCAGTCATAAAAGCCAACAGTTACTATTACCTTTATATGATTACTCATCTTTGCCTTTCTTGGCAATATCATTATAAGCATTAACATTATGACTGTATTCTTATGAATGGCACTTCCCCAAAAGTGGTCTCATACACTAGTTTCTGTATAATAGGAAGTACCAAAGTTTTTATATGACTATTTTATTAAGCAAGCTTCTAACTGCACATGCCTAGAAACAAAGTATTAAATTGTATAGTTTTCCTACTGTCCTTTAAAACCTTTGCCTATATATTATGAATCTCACAATGGAAAATGCTAATCATACCTGAAATTGTCTATAATGAAGTCTTAATCATCTATGACTAGTATATCTGTGTTAATGACAGACACAGCAAGAAAGATGGAAGAAAAGCCTGTGGTTTTGTGTTGTGGGTTTTTTTCCTCATCATGAGACACTGACATGGTCTATCAGTAATATATAATCTTTTGTGCATTAAGCAGCTAAGGCTGAAGTAACCTAATAAAATAAAGCTACAACCGAGTTAAAACCTGTTTACTTTTAGCTGTTTACATTTTTCTGTAAAAATAAAGTAGGTGTGACTTGAATGTCTATGTCATATGCATAGAACATATTTAGGTGCTTCGATGGGCTAGGGCTGATATCAGAAAAGTACCTTTTCCTAAAACTACTAGAGACAATTCAAAAAGTAAAGCTTCTAGTCTTTTCTTCTTTTAAAAAGCAAACTTCCTGAACAATGGATAGTGAAGGTGATATCTCAAGTACACCCAGCACCGGAAAAAACTTCCTATATATCTAGGAGAATGGAGATTTTATAACTATGATCTTCATACGAGGTATGGAAAGAGAACAAATACTGTCCTCAGGTTATGGGGTTTTGAGGTGATAATTGTAAAGACAAAAAGATAATCTAGAAGTTGAAGGCAAGGAAAGAATAATATTCTCATCTAATACATTCATTTTAAGCAATGGACTAAACTGGGAATACGAAACAATGATGTGAAGAGTCCTTTTTTTTTTAACAACAACAACAAAAAAAAGAACCCAAACCCAACCTGGGGCCTCTGTTTTCCTGACAACTCTGCTGGTTTTCTTCAGAGAATGTGGTACAACAGGTGTTCATCAGAATACTTATGCCAATGAAAGGAGACCAGCAAAGAATTTAACTTTTCTTTGGATTTTGTTGTCCCTTCAGTAATACACAGGAAAAAGAGGTTAATGGTCAATCATTACCACTAACACACAGACACACACATTTGGCTGTTTGGTGCATTTAGTGTTTTTCATTGAAGAACATAACTTAAAGAATGCCTCCAAAACATCAAAATGAAGATGTGACAATTTAGGTTGGTAATATTGTGCTGACTGAACATAACACTATGCTTTTAGGCGGTTGTGTTAAACGCACATTCCTACACAATGGTTGATCAAAAGTAGTTCACAGTTTTAAGAGTAGGTAAAGAATACTTACTGATTAATCTCAGACAGCTGTGCCTGTCATGCCATTTTAGCTTCATTTTACAGATTATTACTGAACTAGCAGTTCATTTCAATCTGCACTATAGACCTAGTTCCAGTGTGACAAAAAGAATGCCCCAGGCCATCCACAAAGTGAGTTGATTTATGATTTGAATATAAACAATAAGATAAACTAATGTGTAGGTATTGCTTATAATTGTACACTAGAATAACTGCATTCAAACTCACATTTAACCCACCTGTTTAGTAGAAAACAGAAATGCCACCTCTTTGTTTTTCCTCTTTAATTCTTCATTGCCCTGGGGTAAAGCGAAGCAAACAGCAACTTACCACAATTTTAGTTGGAGATCATTTACTCTTCCTTTCCCAGAAGAGTTTTCCCATTATTGTCCTGTTTTTAAATATGCCTAGCAAATAAATATTTCCATGTGTTTAAAAATACTGACAACTCATAACTGCGAACAGTTGTCCTGGGTTGCAGAGCTAGGGATTTAAAAGCTGTGTGTGCCCTAAGACTGTAGGATATGTTTTTTTCCTGCTGGTCCTAGAATCACTTTCTCCTTGGCCATTCCTCTTTTCATGGCCTACAAAGCTAGTTTGAGCAAGTCTTTGAGGAAAATTAATTGCACAGATCCCTAAAAAAACCTTTCATGTTTCTGTTTGTTACAGGGTTGGTTTTTTGTTTGGGGTTTGGGTTTTTTGTCCCTATTGCCAGAAGCTTTCAAAGTCTTGCACAGTAAAAAGATTAGAGACAGCCCAGCACTTTAATCCTACCAAAATGCCAATGCATTTTAAAGATAACACATATATCAACAATTTGCAATTAAAATATACAAAAATCTTAAACATATATTGGAAAGTAAAAAGTTGAATATTCCTTGTTCTTAAAAAAAGAAATCATATATTGCTATTGCAAACCCTAATGCTTTGTTTTTCTACTTTAGAAATTTGAATTCTTATTGCAAGTGATCCATTCAAGTGAAAAAAAAAAAAAAGGGAAAAAAAAAAGATTTATTACTTTTTATTAAAAATAAATTAAGGTGTCCACATAGATGGATTCTTTTCTGCATTCTGGCTATAACATTCACAATCAAATAGTCAAGTTGCAATTCTACTTTTTATTTTCAATGAGGCAAAACCCCGGAATAATTCAGAGAGGCTAAGATAATAAAAAAATACATGTGAAAATTTTGAGAGTATTTTTATGTTTAAACTCTGGTTTTCTGTACAATAAGTGACTAATTTATATGGATATTTTGCTTGCTATTTTACCAGATGCAAAACAAGATAATTACAAGAGTTTGGCAGACCAATAGAGATACAAATTAAAAAATAAAAAGAAAAAAGAAAACACACATCTAGGGCAAATGATAGGTGAACTACTTTCTTAACTGTAGTTGGTTTAGTTGGGACAGAGTTAATTTTCTTCACGGTAGCTAGGATGAGGCCGTTTTGATTTGAGGGAGGCAATGTTTTGTATTTGTGCTGAGAAGAATATGAATAACTTGCTAATATTTTTAGTTGTTGATAAGGAATGTTTGTATCAAGTCAAAGACTTTTTCAGTTTCTCATACTGCACCTGTGTTCCCAAATTCTTCTCCACAAGAAAGTGGGAGGGGACACAGCCCACAGATGTGACCAAAACTGACCAAAGGTATAGTTCATGTCATTAAATGTCATGCTCGGTACATAAGTTGGGGGAGTTAGCCAGGAGGGAAAAACTGCTGCTCAGGAATTTGATGAGCATCAGTTGGCCAGTGGTGAGCAGTGTACCATTTTGTATTCTTTCCCTTTTCTTTTTTTTAATTACATATCATTATTATTATTTTTTGTAGTAGTAGTATTTTCATTACATATTATTGTTATAATTAGTATTGGTATTAGTATTTTAATTATTTTATTTCACTTACTTTCAATTATTAAACTATTCTTATCTCAACCCACCAGTTCTCTTATCCTTTCCCTCCAATTCTCTCCCCCATCCTACTACAGGGTGGGGGGAAGGTGAGTGAGTGGCTGTATGGTAGTTGGTTGCTTACTGGGGTTAAACAACAACATTAATGAACCAAATACCAATGAAAAATTATGAGATCACAATGGAATTGATAAGATGATACAGGTCAACTTTGGGCAGTAGATGTATACATGGGAAAATTAATTTACATACATTTTAAGAAATAAGATATTTACCAGTAACATTCTGATTGTCTAGAAATTATTATTATTGTCCTTCAAGTGACTCCAGTAAGAGAAATCATATTGATTTAATGTTAAAATACTTTAAGATATTTACAAATTTGCATTTTGATTTCTTAACATCTGGGTGTGTTTTCCTAATGAAGAGTTTGAAAGATCCTGTGTTATTGATTGCAAATGCACAGCCCATTTTATTGCATACTTTGATTTCTTCATTACTAAAATGGGAGAAAGTGTAAGAATTCCATATTAGATGGATACACTCCCCTCGTTATAGGTCCAAACGGAGTTCCTACTATTTAAAATTACAACTAACCATGAAAGGTGATGTCAGGTTTCCCTTTTGGAAGCTTTTACCAGTATAACTCTTATCCCCTTAATTGTTACTGTTCTCACAGACATCCATTTGTCTTTGAGTCTAGTTAACTTGACTTTAAAACAGCCAAGATGTGACACGTTCTACAGATACAGTAATAGTTATAATCTCTTGGCATTTTTGACTTCACAGTTCTTTGTTAATATCTCCAAAACTTCCAAAAAGTGTATTGACACATAAAAGGAAATATACTCTTCTTCCTTTGTATACGGTTTATTGTATTATGAGTAAATTGTTGGGAAACCCAATGACCAATTACGAGTGCTTAGGAAAAAAATAAACCAAAAACCAAAAAACCACACCAAACAGCCCCTACTTGACAGAGTTTATAATACCACTGTAATAGGTAAGGACTACTTTATCTGATTCAAACCTTCTCCAGCTCCAAAAACATCCTCAGCCTTTTCTGTCTTACTTGATGTGTGATTTCCCCCCCAATTCCTCATCGTTAGGTTCACCATTCTCTGAACAACCTGAGGTTCTGCAGTACCATTTCTAAAAAGAGGTGATCAGGGTTAAATAACTGGTATTGTGGAAGGAGCCTCATCACTGTGTTATATAATCACATAACTAAATCTCATTCTGAATGAACATTGACAGTTTTGGTCCCTTCTTGGACCTGTATTGAGAGTGCTCCCAAAAATGCCTGTCAGATAGAAGGCATATGCAATGAATTGACAGAGTCTTTAGGTGCTACACTGGCACCACTTTCTGAATAAATACACACAATTTTTTTAGGTCAGTGTGGCTTAATGTAGGTTGCTGGCAGAGCTCTGCAAACTCCCTGGGGCAAAGATGCAGCTGGATTGAGCCCTTGGCATCCAGCACCAATGTAATCCTAGCAGAAATCACCATGTGAGGTGGGCTAAAGAAAGCCCATCAAGGACAGCAAGCAAAAGCATGCACTAATGCCTGTCAAAAATTGCTCAAAAGTATGGTTCATTTCAGCAGAGCTGCAAAGAGAAAGACTGGTTTATTTCTTTGTGATTTGTCCATCAGCAGTATTTTTTGCATGATTAAATGTAACAATATGTTCTAAAAGTGCCATACAGCAAGTATTGCTTGTGAATCTCAGACACAGTCAGGACTATAAATACATTTCTGATTCTTATAGTCTCATAATATTTGTAGTATGTATAAAACTCCACTGCTTTTACAAAGCACAAAAAAAATTACTATTCTTACATGCAAGTGTTCTGTTAGTGTATTTTGATCTCCCTCTGCAAACTGAGCATCTTTCTGAACCAAGGAAAAAAAAGATTTAGATTGTTTTCCTAATACAACTTTTACTATTAGTTTATTCTGTTTTATTTTTAGTAAGAATGCATCAGATGTGGTCCGACTCTTTGAAGTCCCTATGAGATGATGGGTTTTGCTTTCAAAGCAAGTTGATGACGTTGAAAATTCCCTTCAGTTATCACCCTACAGCTTTTCACAATGTTGTGCCTTCTTTCTGAAATGCCTGCATCCACCAGCATACTGATACCATGATACCTACAAATAACGGTTCTCTCAATTGCTTAGTCTGCATAAAATATCTGAATAACTCACTTTCATTGTAAAGCACAGTCCCTTTGTGCAGTATGGATGATTACCTTCCATCCATCACACTTCTCTCTGAACTGGTTAAATGTTTTTACCCTGTTTGCATTTGAAGTTCCATTTGTCTAACCCTGGAATGATGCAGCCTGAGCAGAGACTATTGTCATCACATGAAACCAATGAGTTTGTGGCCAGGGGAGGTGAGAAATGTTACTCCCACAAGATGTCAGTAACATATAATCACCTTTCCAGAAGAAAGTTCAAAAAGCTACTTTGTATAAAAACTTAAGCTAACGTTTGACTCAAAAATAATCAACACATAATTATTTTGGAGCAGATCACTAGTCAGTGTTCATGTATCATTTTTTAATGTGGCATGTTATTTGAATCTATGTTCTCAGACAACGGAGACTAATGCATTTTGATGTTGTTTACGTTTTCTGATGTTGTGAAATCCAAAGTATGACCAGAAAATAACATTGTTTATATACGATAATTATTTGTTATGTGTTGACCCTAGCTGGACACCAGGTGCCCACCAAAGCTGCTCTATCACTTCCCATCATCAGCTGAACAGGGGAGAGAAAATATAATGAATAGCTCATGTGTCAAGATAAGGACAGGGAGAGATCATTCAACAATTATCATCATGGGCAAAACAGACTCGACTTGGAGAAAATGACTTAATTTATTGACATCAAAATAAGGGTAGGATAATGAGAAATAAAAACTAGATCTTAAAAGACCTTTCTCCCTCCCTTCTTCCCAGGCTTAGCTTCGTTCCCGATGTTCTACCTTCTCCCCTCCAGTGACACAGGAGGACAGTGAAAGGGAGTTGTGGTCAGTCTATCAAATGTAGTCTCTGCTGCTCCTTCTTCCTCAGAGGAAGGACTCCTTACACTCTGCCCCTGCTTCAGTGTGGGGTCCCTCCCATGAAGTGCTTCAGGAGCAGCTTGCTCCAGCGTGCGTTTCCCACAAAGTCACAGCCTCATTCAGGCATCCCCCCCCCTCCTGCATGGGGTCCTCCTTGGACTGCAGGTGGGTCTCTGCTCCACTGTGTACCTCCATGGTCTTCACCATGGTCTGCAGGAGAATCTCTGCTCCACCTCCTTCCCCTCCTTCTCCACTGACTTCGGTGTCTGCAGAGTTGTTTCTTTAACATACCCTCACTCCTGTTTTCTGTCTGCAGCTGCTGTCATGTGTCAACATTTTCTGTTTCTCAAACACATTATCCCAGAGACACTACCACCACCTCTGATGGGCTCACCCTTCGTCAGCGGCAGATCTGTCTTGGAGCCAGTTGGCACTGGCTCTATCAGACATAATAGAAGCTTCTAGCAGCTTCTCACTGAAGCCAGTAGTGCTGCACCCCGCACCCCCCTGCCCCCTCTACAAAACCTTGTCATGCAAACCCAATTCGTTATTGTACATAAATATTTTGTATTATATTGATTGTTTCCATCATAATATAAAAAAAATTAAGAGAAAAAAATTACAGAAGCTGGATATAAAGTGAAGTGAAAAGCTTAGTAAAAAGTAATGAGATGCCAAAAATCTAGACATTTACTTCTTAAGGAAAGGAAAAAGAGATGGGGGCTAATAAGAAAAGGTCAAAGATTCAGCTGTCCAGAAGCTACTAAAAGGAGAGAGACTTATTTCTTCCTTTAGAAAAGTGTTTCTGATTTCCTATGCTTGGACAAAGGCTGATTTTAGGTACAGTTGTTATACTTTCATATTGCAATAGAAGCAATTTACAAATGTATTCCTGGGCAACGATTTTAAGGAATTTGCATGAATTGAGCACAGGAAGACATTTTAGTATGTAAATCCCTCCCATTCAGGGCTGCAGAGCACAAAGGCCAGTTTTTCCCTAAGTTTAAGAGCTTTCTGTGTTGATTTGTTTTTAAACACAAATCATATGGAATATTCATTGAGAGCTGAGAACAGAAACTCAGACTAAACTAATTGGGAATTATTTTTATAATGTGGAAAAGCATTCACTTTATGGGTTAGGATGAGGAAAGAATGAGAAAGGGATCATGGGCATTACAGACATAGGTTTTATACATCAGACTTGTTTGTCACTAAGTTGATCTTTGATTTTCACTTAATTTTTATAGACTTCTTATAACTTTTATGCTTGCAGATATAATAAAGTTGATGTCAGAAAACTTGGTCTTGTATATGATTCTGAAAGGGGGAAAAAAATGTTGGGTTTTTTTATAGCAAGGAAGAGAAACACCAGATTTTATATTCTACAAGTGAAGGAAAAAATGTTTTAATAGTTAAGGACAGTGGCAAAAAAAACCCCGAAGTGGACAGAGCTTTATAGCTTTATTAGGCTACCTACAGGCTCCTTCCTATAGCAGTCATATGGATTGTCTTTAAACTGTGTGGGAAAGGCCAACGTAAACCAAGTTTAATTATGTGAGTCGTGGAAGAGATGAACATTAGCAAGGTTGGTAGCTTCAGCAAACTCAAAAACTCAGACAAAGTTTTGGAAAAGATTAAAAAAATTGTTTTTTTCTTGTTTTCATTGATGCTGATAATTTTGTATACATTCATCTTCCTGAAATTAAATGAATGAAAGAACGATCCGATTTAAATGTTCCCTAAGAAGAGAAGTTGAAGCCTAATCCCATAAACCAGCACCTTTTCTTAAAACTTTCTAGAGATGATGAAAAAGGGCTAATACCTGGCAGCAGATTTCCTATGCCCATCCATATGATGTGCGACAGATAGAAGTTTGCTTCTCGATTCACTTGCTTCCTTGCATATTCTAGAATGTCTGCAAAGAAAATATATTCAGAAGCTTAGTGTCAAGATTTTGAGCAGATGTTCTTTCTGCCTATACACCTCTCAGTAGATGTCTTTGGCTTTTTCTCTCCAAGCCTCAGCTAAAAGAAAGATATGCAATATCTATACTCCTTTTCCTGCCAGCTATTAAGCTTAAGTCCCATCCTACTCCTTTTCTCCAGGCAGAGATGAGCAAAGAATTGAAGAGCAGTCACAGGCAATGAATTCCTGGCAGGGGACAGAAGTCTCAATACCAAATCAGGAACAAAAAAGGAGTGGGAAAAGGGAAAAGAAGAACCTAAGTATAAGTGTATAGAAAGAGATAGTGAAGATGGACAGGACTGAAGAGGTAATGGTGAGACTATTTTCAGTGCTGGACAGTGCAGGAGACAGAGTTAAAGTGAAAAGCAATTAAAAATTAGTAAAATAAATACATAGGGCATAGTTATGATCTCAAGATAAACATGGATTTTGGACAACTACACTGACGATTGCATAAAGCTTACAGTACGGTAGTTGAATGCAAATACATTTTAATTGTGTGAAATGTTTCCCTGTTTGCAGGAAGCATTGTTTCTAATTCTGAATCTTTTCAGATGTGAATCCCAGCTTTGAAAAGGAACTTTGCTCTCTCAGATACAGCTGCACCACCTAATTGTTACAGGTTAGGGTCTAGCAGTGAAATTTACTTTGATGAGACAGTTTCTTTTTCATTGGAAAGGGCAAAAATCAGGCTCCTGAATCTGGAATCCGAACATCTGGTACAAAGGGAAACAGACTGGCAAAGGGAATGTATGCATGAGTCTGGGTACCCATCTCAGGGATGCAGACAGACACCCCTTTAAAAGTGGGATGCAGAGCTACCTAGATTAACCCCATCCAGAAATACAGTACACTAAAATAAGGAGATGCTGGCAAAGGATGGCCCAAGGAATGCAGTGAGGGAGGGACTCCGAAAATGCTAGTAACAAGGATATCCTAAAGCATCGTTTCCCCAAAGATTTGAGGATCTGTTTAGGTACCACTTCAGCTGGAGAACTGCTGTATATCTAGACGTCTGTGAGGAAAACAGTACATTGGAGGCATAAGGAGTAGGGAGGGATGTAGGTGGTGTGGGAAATGTACTATTATAATGACATGGTAATTACCAAAAAAGTGGGAGGCCTATGTTCTGTTCTTTCTTGAGCCTGAGGAGATTCAAACTCACATTGGCAGCTGCTTTAGATAATTCCTTAATCACTAGACTGGAGAATAATTAGATGACATGTGCATTTTGCATTATGCAGTGAAAGACTGAGTCAGTTTACCACTGTCTATGTCAGTGCTCAGCCCCCAAATGTAACACACTCAAAATTTTTCTTCCTTGTATTCTCTCTGACCACAAAGCTGTTCTTTGTATGAAGAAAAAGAATATCTGATAGCAATGGATTTAAAGTTATCGTTCTCTTACTGATATGTAAGTTACTCAAAGACATGTAGAAAAACATCTTCACACTTTCATGATTTTAGTTGAATCTCACTGAAGTCAAGGGGATTAATCATGCACTAGACTGAGGTTTAACAAATAATACTTACCTCTACAGTTCCCAACCAATGGTAGGGAGTCTACCTTCAGTTGCAAATGGATTAAGATGAAATGCTTTCAGAAATTTGATAGTGATTCCTTTTGTGGCAAGCTAATGAGCTCAGCCCTCACAGAGTGGTCTCAGGACATGATTTTTAAGTTAGGAACTCAGCAGTGTCTGAGCATTATATGGACAGCTGTTGTTCATGGGTCAAAGCCCTGTCAAAACAGCAGTCTTCATCCTCTCTTTTTGAAACCATAAATTGAACAGACCTCACTCTTAAAAATTCCAGAGGCAAGTCTCTCACAGACAATGTCATTTAAATATCAGTATATTTGTTTTTAGAGTCATGCAAGCATTTTCTTGTTTGTCTTCACCCTTTAAAGTGCTCAGCTTTGATACTGGCAAAGCGGCTTGTTCTGTGGTGAGCTATACTTTTGCTTCTATTTTTCCTCCAAAATAACTATTCAAATTACAGGATTTAATTTGACAGGGAGGTATTGGAAAATTTCTAACATCACTACCTTTGCCTTTCTTGGATGGTGTTAATGTGGTAAACATATCCCATTAGAGGGCTGACAAAATATTATATATTTGAGAGGAAATTAAAATGCCATAGCTAGCATTAAAAACCATTTACATATTAAATATGAGAAAGATTTAGTTATTCCTAAAAACGAATGAAATAGCATGGAGGTGATTTTTAAAAATGCTTATGAAGATCTAAGCAGACAGCCCCCATTAAACACCTTGTGGAAATTGGGCTTAATTCCCAGAAGACTTTTTAAAAATTCATTTTTACTCTCTCAGTGTCCTCTTTTGGCATACAAGTCTTTACCTTTAACCTGTTTGTCTTCTGTTGCTTCCCACTTAGTCCTATACTAATTTTCCTTCCCCATCCTCCTTTTCGGATCTTTTTTTTTTTGTTGCCCTAGTTCTCACTTAATTCTCACCATCTGATTACTACATGTTCTTCTGTTCCTATAGTCTAAGTAGCCTTTTTTTTTTTTTTTGAGACTTTTAACATCATTCTTCTTCTCTCCTTTCCAAGAAGTATACAAATAAATGTATTTTTTCTTTTCCCATTGCTGCCTCACTTTTACCCTCAACTTTTCATTTCTTCCATTTCTGTCTTTGTTGAGGTCCCAGTTGTAAATTTTCGTAACACCTTGGAGGCTATAACCTCCCTGTAAACCATCAAAAAGACCATTTAGATCTCTACGTTTATGAGTATATATCTGAAATACCGGTTAATTTGAAGCACACTGATATTAGACTTATCCTTATAGCATGGGAAAGGCAACATCAAAACTCTCCAAGAGCAAAATATTAAAGTTTTATGTAAAATGCAGGTCTTCCTGTGAGATTTTTACATGCAGCTGGCACCTTTTGGACTGCAAAATTAACCTTCACCACATCTCGTCTTCCAGTGAAAAAACATTGTGTGAAAGAGCTACTGATCTGTCTTTTAAATGGTTGTTTTAGAAAATTCTACTGTTATATTTTTATTTATTTTTAAATTTACAAAAAAAATATTTCTGAGATCAAATTTCTAGTTGCACCACCATATAGATGTGTACATTATATTAAGACCTGAGTTGTCTCTCAGTAAACTGGTATGTTGCCAAAGTAGACCAGATAAATGAAAGCAATACGGTGTGATAGGACAAGCTGTTATTCTTCCTCAGAGTAATTCAGAGACATGGAGGTAGTCAAGACATTTCAGTGCCAGCTCATTGCACTGTTTTTCTTGGCATTAATGGAGGGTCAAAAACCTCTTCTTCATTCTGAACTGTAGATAACTTAGCACCTTCTAAGAAGATGATTTCCTCATCATCTGCCAAGCTTTATTTGGGGTTTTTTGACACCTTTCCAACTGAATAATATAATAAATAGCTTACTTCAATATAAGTTTTTTCAACCTGACAGAACATGGTATTTTAAGGCAAGAGTACTTTAAAACTGACACTGTACAGGGACTCCCTGCAATCTCAGTATTCACCTTCTAAGAAACAAGTCTTTTCTTACTGTCTCATGGTTGCAACCAAAAGTGCTGATAGCTTCAAGAAAAGGTTTGTCTTTTAATACAGAAGAATGTTATGACTGTTGATTTTGTCATATACACTTACAGCTCTTAGACACAAATTATCCACATGTTCAGTTTGACAAGTATGCAGGGACACACAACATAGAAGTGTTTCAATGACATGAGTCTGAAAAGTACAAATAAAGTAACTCTCTGGAATAAGTATGTTTTGGTAGTAATATAAAAAAAAAAAAAATATGTAGGCATCGAAATTCTCAGATTGTCTACAATCTGACAACTGAGGTAAAAGTCAAAACGACCTCAGAATGTGCACTAATAAAATCAAAAAAATGCTAGTAACGGTGTTATAAACCATTTTCTCAATCATTTAAAGGCTGTGAACAAGACCAGATGCATTAATTTGGGGACTTAAGCATTCATTTTGTGTTGGGAAATTACAAAAGCTATCACAATGTTAGAAGCAGGAAGATATCTAGTTGAATAATTCCCTTTCTCTATTACTGCAGGTCAGAAGAAGATCAGCACTTGCATTTATGACTAAAATTTCTTAAAGGTTATATTTCCACCAAATATATTTCAAGACTGCACTGAAATTCAATAGATCCCATTTATGCCAGCAAACAAGACATAGCATCAGGCTTTTCCAAACCAGGAACAGGTTTAGAGCATGCAGCTGTAGGCACATCAACTGTTCTCTTCATCATTTGCATAAAAATCCTCTCCTACTTCCACTATCATTTATAAGCAGCCTCTAAATATTATTTCCCATTTTTGCTCAATTATGGGGCCTTTGTATGGCAGGAGGTGAATATGTTTTGTGAATCTGTGACCAAAGGGGTAATCACCTTTAAGATCCATCTTTCTGTTAGCCAACCTCATTTCCTTGCAGGAAAAGACTGCATTTCTCAAGTTTGTTGGTTGGTTTATTTTGTTTGTTTGTTGGTGAACTTTATAGAACTACTTGAGAACTCACCCAGTCAAGGAGGATTTTCACTTCTGTGTAAACAAAAACAACCCTAAAGAAAAAGTCATCAAAATGGTTTCAAACTAAAAGAGGGCAAATTTAGACTAGATTTAGGGAAGAAATTTTTTACGAGAGTGGTGAAACACTGGAACAGGCTGCCAGGAGAAAGGTGGTAGATGGAAACCTGACCAAATACCTGCAGAAAACCTGACCGATGACAAAGAAAGGGCAATGCTGTTTTCCTCCTAAACTGTGCCAAGGGTTTTATTTGGAAGAGCTCCAGTACCTTCTAAGTGGATCAAGTTCTCCAGGATTAACTACACCATGCACAGAGGCTTCTTTATGTGTCCAGGTTTCCTGACAGTCTATTGGTAGCAGACACTGCTACCCCTCTCCCCTTCAGTGCCCATTGCAGGGCTCAGTTTCCAGAGTGTTGGAGATGCAAAAAGTGGCTGAATGAAATTCCAAAATAACATTTTTCCTCCTTAAGTCAGAGTTCCAAAGAGTTAATTTTGCTTTCCAAACGGTAGTCCCTCAGTGGGTATGTGCTAATCCCACCAATGACAATGGCTGCTCTATCTTCTGTGGATTCACATGACATGCCTTACCCTCTAGTCCCCAAACAATGTGGGGGTTTTGTCAGTTTTCTTTCATTCAGAAACGATGGATATTTCCATTTAGCCTCAATTCATGAAATCCTGGATGCACTAGTTCTTCTGTGTCACTTGAAGTCAAAGCAAAATAATTTAAGTGATGTCGTGGTTTAACTCCGGCTAGCAAAATACCACGAAGCCGCTCTCACAAATCCCCCTCCCCTCCTCCAGTGGAGGGGAAGAATCGGAGGAAAAAGAAATAAGAAAGCTCGTAAAATTGAGATAAGAACTATTTACTAATTAAATCTAAATCAATATATACAGGTACTACTAATACTAAATAATTAAAATAGTAGAAAATGAAACATATAGTACAATATATACAATATGATACAATATGATACAATTCCCCACCATCCACTGACCAATGCACACCCAGATGTTGAGGGATGAAAATCAGACCCAGAGAGCCCGAGAACCACAGCCCGAGAGCGATTGCAGCCCGAGAGCCGCGGCCTGAAGGCTGGAGCCCGGGAGCCTACGCAGCAGATTCCGAGCAAACCTTATCACTGATAACACGGCCAGAAAAGTCAAAACAATCCACCAGCTCCCACACGAATGAGCCAGCACAGGAGCTGGCAAAGCAGCTAACGCAGGAGGGTTAGCAAGTGCCCAGAGAGACGAGCAAGGGAGTAAGGGAGAGAGAGAGAAGGGAAGAGTAATGGCTACCGGACCCTCTTCCCCACCCAAAGAGACCGGAACATGACGTACTATGGGATGAAATACTTCCTCGGTTAGTCTGGGTCCGCTACAGTATCCGAAGCAGACAAAAGACCTTGAGTTCAGTACAAGCCATCCCCAGCACCAGCTGAGGCCTTATCAATGTTTTCACTTACTGTCCAGCAACAGAGTTCCCTGGCAACCAGAGTAAAGGGAGTTAGCCCTTTCCTGACTGAACCCAGCACAAGTGATTTTATGATTTATTTTTTTTGTCCCTGCCCATGGCAGGGAAGTTGGAACTAGATGATCTTTAAGGTCCCTTCCAACACTAACCTTTCTATGATTCTATGATTCTAAACATTCAAGATCAGGTTGGATGGGGCTCTGAGCAACCTGATCTGGTTGAAGATGTCTCTGCTCATCATAGTGGGTTGGAGCAGATCACCTATAAAGATCCCTTACAACACAAACTGTTCTATTATTCTATGAAAATAAAGCAAAAACACTGGAAGTAATAGATTGCATATTGCAGAAGATTGTTCCTGGACACAGAAAACATCTTGATTTTTCCAGAGAGAACCTTGAGTCCAGCCATTTTAAAGACTTGAAAACTCAGTGAAGGAAGCTCAAAATTGAAACTGAGTCCTCACAAATGACAGCTGCTACTATTAATGAAAATACTAAAACCTCTGAGAGTTGAAAAATGAGATATGAAGTTCTAGGCATTATCTTTATGGGAGGCAGATTTGTCATGCAGTCTGTGTTTACTTGAAGGGTGATACATAATTTCATTATGATGCTGATTCCTTCTAAGAATGAAAATAAAGTACAATCTGAATAATTGCCTGTTAATTGAGCTGTCATATATCTAATGGAAGACATTTGTTTGCTTATTTTTAAGTGCATGTATCTCTGCAAGCACGTCTGCCATGGAAGCCATGGGAAAACACAAGAATGCTTAGAATTGATATACAGTTCATTTTCTAGGAGATCGGTAATACAGAGAGAGCAACCGTATTAACCTGGCAAAAATCTAATAAAATTAGCAAAGATTCAGAGTGAGGAAATACAGACAAAACACATAAAATACAGATAAGTACAGGTAAAAATACAGAAAAAATTAAAGGAGGAGAATCTGAAAGAGTTGTCCAAACTGAAAGTAGAGGACAGTGACATGGAAAAAAAGATAATATATTGATTCTATTCATAAAAGTATAAAGACTAGAGAAAAGCCAAAGAAAAATAATTATTAAAACTTAGGTTAAAAAACAGAAAAAAAAATCATGACTGTCTGCCTAAGCATATTTTATACACAGATATCTAATATAAATGGTCAAAGATGGTTCAGCTGAATGGCAACTTGACATTAAAATCTTTAGGCAACTTTTTATTTAGCCAGAACAACACCTTAATTTCATCCCTCTTAAAACACAAATAGGAAATTGATACATGGAGTTATTCATGGAAGCCCATGTTTTCTTCTGTTTTCTTATTACACATGTGGAAGCATAGATTTTGTTGTGATCTGCACTCCTGGTCCAAATACTTAATCTGTTGCTATTGCTTCTTAATATTCCAAGATCCACCAAAAAATTAGGTAAATGATTAGGCTAATGATTTCTTGTCATTACACAGTTCTGCCTAAAATGCATATTACTTGGCAGTATGTTATTAGTAGTGGCTCTGACCACGCTCCTGATCATGGTCCTAACCTGCCTTTCAGTTAAAGATGGAGTAAATCTTGTCTTAATATGCATGATCAGACATGCACAGTCTTCCAGACGAGGTATTATGAACATCTTGTCTACCAGCACTGATATTTTCCTGCTGTATTGGAAATACAGTTTTAATGCATTTTTTTCCCATAGCTACATTCTATCGTAGACTAATATCATTAAATACATTAAGGTCGTCTTCTTGTTTTCTTCAAGGGAAAGTTCCCAGTAGATGGCATATGGCTTGCCAGTGACATTTCTATCAGCAACCAACTGGAGAGTCTTTTAGTTTTTCATGCAAATTTAATTTCCTTTGCATTTCTTCAACTTCATCATATTCTTCTGATATTTTCTATATGAAAAGACTCCCAATCTCAAGTTCTATGAAAATGTTATCTGTCCCCTTCCTTTTGTAGATTACCAGCTTTCTTTTAGGTTCACTCACTACCCTCTGCCTAACTACATCTATTACCCACTTAAAAACTTGCCTATTAATCGGTCAGATTGTATAATTCTAAGGATACCTGTGAGACATTATGTCTTCCCAGAGCAGGTCACCAGGAAAGTAATTTCCTGTTTCTGACCACATATGCCCCACCTGGGAAAGTTCAGGTTTTTTTGTTTTGTTTTGTTTTGTTTTGTTTTGTTTTGTTTTGTTTTGTTTTGTTTTGTTTTGTTTTGTTTTGTTTTGCTTTTTAAGGAGGAAGAGGAGTCAGGAATAAATTATTACCAATAGTTTTTAATAAATCTTTCAATATTATTATTAGGGTACTAGCTCAAAGAGGAATCAAAGGTTCAGCATATCCTGGTGTAAGTGTTTAGATATAAATGAGACTGAAACCATGCTTGTGAAATGAAAATTTAGAGTGGTGTTTACACTTATTGAAATATAATCAGGGTGTTTACATAAACTTCTGTCTCCTCTAGGTCATGAAAATTTTGTTTCCAAGATCATGACTTCAGAACTAGCATATGCATGAATATAAATGCACAAAACTAATAAGGAAACCATCAGAATTTCTGGGGTTTATTATTTTTAGATGCTTCTTACTAGACAAAATATGAATAAGTATATATAAATACAAGGACTATTCAGGAGGAAAATAAATAGATTCAGCAAAAACAGTAATCAAGGCTAGTCATATCTTTTGTTTGACCGACATTTGTAGATTTCAGAATGTGTTTCCATCAACACAGGTTTACAGAGGACTGTGCAGAGGGCTGCACAGAGGATGGTGGGAGGGTTACATATGTAGCTGTTCTTACCCACTTTAATGGAAATGTGATAAAGATGAAAATAATGAATGTTCACATAAAAATAATTTATTAGCAAAATCTCTTTGAAAATTAGTCCTTCCAAAACTATTGTCATAAACCAAAAGTCTATTAAAGAAGTTGTAGCTGTAGTGGATGGAATGGGAGGAGAAACATTGGAGTTTATCGGGCTTTTAATTTGGGATTTTAATCAGGGTGCCTAGAATACTACAGTATTAAGCAGAGGGGAGTGAAGTATCATAGAATCATAGAATGGTTTGGGTTGGAAGGGACCTTAAAGATCATCTGGTTCCAACCGCCCTGCCATGGGCAGGGACACCTTCCACTAGACCAAGTTGCTCAAAGTCTCATCCAGCCTGGCCTTGAACACTTGCAGGGATGGGGCATCCACAGCTTCTTTGGGTAACCTGTTCCAGTGCTTCCTCACCCTCTCTGGGAAGAATTTCTTCCTGATATCTAATCTAAATATCCCTGCTTTCAGTTTAAACCCATTACCCCTTGTCCTGTCAGTACAGGGGCTTGTAAAAAGCCCCCCTTCCACAGCTTCCTTGTAGGCCCCTTCAGGTACTTGAAAGCTGTAATAATGTCTCCCCGAAAAAGTACATAGGACTTTTATGGAATATCAGATGCCTGTCTCAATATTAAATTATTTCTTTTTTTTTTTTTAACCTTCTAATTTAAATTATTATGTTATATTTTATAGTTAGATACTTTAATTTATTTAGTTAACTCCACCTCTAACTGCAAGAAATTAGCAAGCAACCCTCAAGTTTCAATAGAATGTAATATGGCAAAATAAACTCAAAACACAGTTTGATATTATAAACTAAAGGGGACAAAGTAGCCAGCTGTGTCTGTCATTTTGCTTTGGTTTGTTTTTTTCCTTGCTTGCTTCATCATTTTCTTCACATGGGGAGCCTTTATGACTTAGCCTTTGCTGAGTTTCACTGAAAACAAAGTGGAAAGAAAAGAAAAATCTTATTTTTAAGAGATTTCCTTGCACTTCTCCCCAGGAGGCAACACTCCTAAGTTGCAAAATACTTCCCCAAAGAACTGGGAATTGAGTATTCTTAATCCACACAAGCATACAATTACCAACTCTCCAAGGAGCTTCCTTGTTTCCATTATAACTTTCTTTTTATTGTGTGAAAATATTTGAGCGTGTGTGTGTGTGCCTAAAGAACAAAGCAAAGACAATGTAAGTTTAAAGTCTGGCACAGGAAGAGTCTTAGCTATGTGTGTGGTTCATGTAGATAAATTATTCCCTTTCAGATTATTCATTAAACTAGCTAGAATTATTCTCTTTGGACTGTTGAGTTAATGCGAGCTGCAAAATGCAGAAAAAAAATAAACTAATTGAAATTTTACTCTTTTTTTTTTTTATTACAATGATTAATTAGCATGCAATTATTTTAATGACAAAGTTAAAATAAAAAATCCTAAAATTAAAGCTGCAAAGAATGGCTCTTGTTATGTTTTAGTGTCTTTTCATAAAAGATTCTTTTATACAACATCTATAGGAAACTATGCAAAACCAAATCACATTGTGTTTCATTTTAGTTGTTTTGAATTGGCTTGATCTAGCACCCTAATATCATTTTCAAAATGTGGAATTTCTAGTGAAGGTCTGCCACTCAAAACACATAGATCAAGAAGTTTCTCAAAATTGTCTTTTAGGTCTGTGAGGGCAGATGAAAAATTTGATTATACCTTTGGCAGAGCACATACACAATGTAAGACTGAATCATTGCGTACACTGTCCTTGCAAAGGATCAAGAAGGATCTATCTTTTTTTGCAACCTAATCATTTAGTCACCCAAACCACAGCATTCTCAGCTCCCACTGAGGTCAACAGAAATGGAAGGTGGATATCATCTTCATCATCCTCCCACTGTTCAACATCCATCATACCATCCTTTGGAAATATGTCACACTGTATGAGAAGGAATCCAGGATTCATGGGGGTTATAAAAAGTAGTGAGCATGAAGGAGCCTGATTCCATATCATGTCATGGGGTAGCTCAAGTGAGTGATGGAAGCTCTGCTTTCCAATTTTTGCTCATAACAAACTTTCTGTGTTTTGTTCCATGGCAGTTCAACACAAGCTTTAAGGGTCTGGGAGTCCGTATCACTCAGTTATCCAATCACACACCTGACTGCTTCCTCTCCTTAATCCATAAATCTCATTTCTTTCTCCATGTTAGTACAACTGGTGCTTCTCCTAGGTCACCACAGCTTTACTTATTTCCCTGGGATATATATGTAAGAACATAATTTTGATCCCACTCAGCTCAAAGTGGTGGGTTTTTTTAATATAACTAGAAACACTCAATTTGAAAAGAATGAATAAGTGAAATGTCTACACCCAAAGTAATTATTTGGTTTATAGCTGTGATCCAAGTCTCACAAGGCTATCTCACTCAGGATGGCAATCTGCATTTAATCACAGGAAAAAAATGGAATTTTAAACACGTCATCTTATTTTGCAAGCTTGCTAAGCTTATGCACCCCATGCACATCGCTCTTCTGACCAATACTTGTACATGCCAAACTCTCCCCATGCATTGCACACAGAACTTGGAGTCTGAATTCTCAGCTAAGCACAAAAATGCCCTTGTTTCTTTGGCCTAAATGTATTAGCCACATTGTCAAAAGATGGCTTTGGCAGAACAGTAGTAACTCAGGCTAAGGCCTAAACCTTTGGATTACCCCTATGCTAGCTATTTGCAGCATGGAATAAATGTAGAGACTATAAATGTTGAGTTTAACCTATGAATAATTTGTCTTCTGAAAAAAATCCTGTTTTGAGCATTAAATATCAAATATTTACCCGTTATTATTTTTACTCCATTATATGCATCTCAGTCTTCACTAAGAAAAATAACATAACCAACTGTATTAAAAACAAAACAACAAACAAAAAATAAGATTGTTTCACTAAGAATCTGAACATGAATCTGTCCTACTAATTGTCTTGTTAAATATCATTGACTTCATAATATGAAAGCCATTAAATGGTTGACATTTAGCATGGGTAGTATCTAATTTTTTAATGACTGACATCATTATACAAGGAAGAGGAAGGAAAACTTCTATTAATGTATTAATGGTTATTTGGGTTGCCCGGTGGGACAATCCTGGCAGCATGGACCATATCAGCTTCAAGCATGAAAGATCACAAATCTGAGGAGTAAAGTGAAGGCACTAATACAAAACTGTATACTTTCCTCTTTATTCCCTTATCTTCACTTTCTATTTCACTACCATTACTGTGAACAGGTAATTCAGTTGGTAGAATGTCAGTTCCCATTCACCTCTCTAAACTATATTGTTTCAAAGTTATGAAGGTAATAAATACATTAAAATCTTTTTTAAATATCCCTTAAGTGAAAGAAGAAAAAAACTCAAACTGTATATATTCCATTACTGCAACTGATGTCCTTTTAAAAGGCTTTTATATATAACATATAGGTAGATGAAGGTAACATGGTATTGCCAAGGCATATTTAATTTTCTTAGAGTGTGATAGAAAAACATAATGAGACACTGTCTTAAAAGAAAATTAATGTATGCCTCATCACTCCTTTTGCTTATTATTTTTAGAAGTGGTGCACAAACTTCAGTACACTCTACTAACAGATTGGTAGGGGTTCATAATAAAGTCAGCTAAGATGTGGAGACCTCAATATAAGAAGGATATCTACCAGTTGGAACGAGTCCAGAGGAGGGCCATGAAGATGATCAGAGGGCTGGAGAACCCCTCCTATGAAGAAAGGCTGAGAGAGTTGAGCTTGTTCAGCCTGGAAAAGATAAGGCTCTGGGGGGACATTATAGCACCTTCCATTACCTGAAGGGGCCTACAGGGAAGATGGGGAGGGACTTTTTACAAGGAAGACTAGTGACAGGACAAGGGGTAATGGGTTTAAATTGAAAGTGGGGAGATTTAGATTGGATATCAGGAAGAGGTTCTTCACGGACAGGGTGGTGAAGCACTGGAACAGGAATCCTTGAAGTTTACAGAACTCCTGACTGAGTTTCTGAAATAAAGGAGTAAAGCATCTGCAATCCTGCAGATGCTTCATGCATACAACATCACCTTTAAAATATCACATTTAAAAAAACAAAAAACACCCCAAAAATATCCCAAAGCAAAAATCTGGTTTAAAACATGAGCTTATTTTCATTCCATACCTTAGATAATAATTTTCTGAGGTGAGTTTTTTCTGTAAGGAATCTTTTGGTCAGGACAATAATGTAACAGACTCTATCAAATAATATTTCAAAATCCTGGAAATTTTTACTATTTTAAATATTAAGAAAATACAGACATAATCAAACTTTCACATTAACATTAATATCTCTGATGATAAAAAACTGAAAAGAGCTATTGCAGGTAGTAACACAAAATTATATACTCTGTATAGTCTGCTTTTCCTTAATTGTTCATGTTTCTTTACATGCTTTATCAACATTTTAAAGGGTAATAGTTTATTTCAGCAAGAATATTGTCATTAGATCAAAAAGAAACATAGTTTTATCCAAAGAAAGAATCACCTGGGTTCCTATTCTTTGATCTTGGTTTCTTAGCTTAAAGCTGTAGGAATTCTCACAGCTGTTGCAAAATTGGAACCCAAGAAGCAATAATAAAATATAAATTTAATCCTTCCAAAATTTAAGTTATTTACTTATTGAACAACACACACAAAAAAAAGGAGAGTCTGATTTGTCACATTTCTTGCATTGATCTAGCTCTTATGAAAGAGGAAGTTCATTCAGCAAAATTTATGTCTCTAAGTAAGCTGAATTCTTTTTACACTTTTAAGGAGCATTTCACTCCAGACTTTGGACTTCTGCTTTCATATTAGATGAAGTGTGCCTTGGAAATGCACATTTCTTTCAGCTGTCTGAAGGAAGACTAAGTTGGCGTGATGTCTAAAATGAGGTAAAATTAATCACATTCAGATTTCCTATTGTTTGAGATTGTTCTATAAGCTTGTGAAAAATATCAGACCTTTTTTTTAACACTTAAGAAGAAATGGTATATTTTTTAACAATCAATTAAATTCCAGCTTCTTTGTTTCTTCTCTCACTTCTGCATGTATTGTTTCATATCAGTAACTCCTCAGTATTTCATTTTGTTTTATTCCTCTTGTAACTGATACTTGATAGGTGATTTTCAGTCAGCCCAAGGGAGTAAGGGAAGGAACTGAGCAGAAAGTAATTTATTCCAACGAAGACTCAAAATGCTTGTATTTATTTGCCACATTTGGTGTTCTATTATCTTGTAGCGAACCTATAATGGACAGGTGTAGACATGCACTAGAAAACTTCTTTCTGATCCTACAGAAATTAGTTTAGTAGGTATCTAGTTTAATACATATCCAAGTATTTATTGACTTTAAGTAACAGCTGAAGAGTGGTAAGAATTCTGAAGCAAAAAATGGTTTTCAGTATGTTTAGTTCTTCCTAAGTGCTTACTTTCTTTATTTAATATAGTCTAAAAAAATTAAACCACTGCACTGGTTTTGGCTGGGATAGAGTTAAATATCTTCATAGTAGCTGGTACGGGGCTATGTTTTGAATTTTTGATGAAAACAGTATTGATAACACAGGAACATTTGAGTTATTGCTGAGCAGTGTTTACACAGAGTCAGGGCTTTTTCTGCTTCTCACACCACCCCACCAGCAGGTTGGCTGGAGGTGCACAATAGTTTGGGAGGGGATACAGCTAGAACAGCTGACCCTAACAAACCAAAGAAGAAAGAAGGGGGGTGGTGACATTTGGAGTTATGGCGTTTACCTTCCGAAGTAACTTTTAACGTGTGACAGAGCTCTGCTTTCATGAAGATGGTTAAACATCTACCCACCAATGGGAAGCAGCCAATTAATTCCTTATTTTGTTTTGTTTACATATGCAGCTTTTGCTTTACTTGTTGAACTGCTTTTATCTCAAGCAGAAGTTTCTGTAGTTTTGCCCTTCTGATTCTTTCCCCCATCCCACTGATGAAGAGGGAGAGAGGTTGTGTGGTACTTAGTTGCCCATCAGGGTTAATCCACAACAACCACAAACTGCAGTGAGCTGTGCACCTATTCTTGTGCTCCTTAATTCAGATAGAAACTTGAAGTGGGATCCTCAGTAACAAATTATAAAAACACCACTGCTTGAATTCACATGATCTCCTGCTGGAGTTCAGGTATTTTTCTTAATTTTGTATGTGTGTGTGTGTTGTTCTAAACATAAACCCTTGGAACACAATGGATAAGCAACCTATTTTATGCATCTGTTTTATGTTACATTCTCCTGCTAATTTACATGATAACATCATCAGGAAGTAACTTATGTCTCATTGAATTTTCTTTGTAATGGTTGAACAATGGTTTACTGTAGGGATGAGTCAAAATTTTCGTGACAGGATTAACTCAATGTTCTGACCTTGTTGCAAATTCTGAGTTATCTCTGAATTTTTCTTTATATTTCTGCTTAGCAGTTTTGCTTTGATTCAAGCTGTGTGGAAGAATCCCTCTCAAGCTCTCCAGGTGCCAGGAATTAGGTAGGTAAGGGGTCAGAGTTCCAAGAAGAACCATCGTATTTTAGAGAGCTCCTTTTCTTTCCAGTATTGCCCATTTTGCATAAAGTTTGCTTCTGACTTCCTTCTCCACTTGCAGGCTTAATTTTTAATTCTGATTGTACATTTAAGTGTCAGGGAGTGTTGATCTGTTTTTCTACTGCATAACTCTGCATTTGCTCGTTGATGGCATTGCTCTTCTAAATACTTCTTACTGGTTTTACTTTTTTCTTTCAAACACCTTTCCTCTAGAATAAGAATCTTCATGAATTGCAATTTTTAGAAAAAGAAGAGAGACTCAATTTCATACATTTTTTTCTTTTTTAAGTTTGTAAGCTAACCTGCAAAAAGTGCCCTTTTTCTATACATCAGTTTTGCGCTTTATGGGGTCATATCTTTTGCTTATCCATCAAAACAAGTTTTGCTACCTGTTTCCTTAACCTCTGATTCCCCAGAACTCTCTGAAGTGGTGGAAGAATTTATTCTCTCTAAGGAACAGCACAACATTCATTAGGGGACATCACTCATTCACTGTTACTGCTGCTCTTAAGAACCAACATTCTGTAAGGGTTTGAAGAAGTATTATTGGTCTCACCTGTAAAAGCAACAATCTGAGGAAAAGAAAGCTGTTGAAAAGGTATCTTCAGAAAAGCTGTACCAAAGATAAGCAATTTCCTTTACTTGATGAAGGTACTATTTCACTAAATTGCTTTAGGGTTGGTTGGTTGGTTGGGTGGTTGGGTGGTTGGGTGGGTGGGTTTTGAGGGTTTTTTAAGTGGAAATCAATAGTTTCTACTGTCAAAATAAATCTTAAAAAGTGAATCAAATATAACCGAACATTACATGAGAAGTGCTGCAGTTGGGTATTCTTTCTGTACTTTACAAAAAACAAACAAGCCTTTGATATTAGTAAGAGCAGATTTCTTTATAGCAACAATATATTAAGGTGTTGGCAACAGATTAGTCGTCTTTTTCTTTTTTTTCCTGAGGCAATATACTATTATTTCACTATTTCAGACACAGTATTTTATACTTACATGTTACTTAACCATTGATAAAGACATCTCTACCTTTGTGGTAGTTCTAACAAGAATTGTCTCCTCTTAGATATGGCAACTCTAGCGATACATCAGTTCTTTCTGTTTCCATGATCTTCACCTAGTTATAAAAATAGTTCTAAAGATGATATAATCAGTGTACCTGGAGTCTATGCCAAGATTTAATGCCCATGCTGATTCTTCAGTTATAAGCTGCAATTAGTGTCCTTGAAGTTGTATCCAAGAAGAACAGATGGAGTTTATTGTTGTAACTCTCCAGAGGTCTGTGGAGAACTTGGGCAATGCTATTAGTTGATTGCGCATACTACCAGCACCTTCATTCTCGTATGACATATGATTTGACATGGGAATAATGAACCAAACAAGTAGCTCATATTTCCAGGTCCTGCGGATAGAATAGCTAATGATGTTAAGTAAGGTAGTAGTTTATGTGAACCCAGAAAGTAGTCCACAACTGATCTAAGATATGCATCAGGCTCCTACTACTGATCAGTCAGCACGGCTGACCATTACCCATTTTCAAATAAATTTGTTTGCTGTTCTGAAAAAGATCATTTGAAATCCTGCATAACAGTGACAGCAGGACACAGGATAGAGCTATAATGCAGCAATGAAGTTTGAGCTGATGTACAATAGTACGACTGCTCTGAATTCTCACCTAGAAACATTTTAGAGTAGAGGAGCAGAGTAAAGGCAGAGTGGAAGAGGTTAGAAACATTCAAAGCTAAAAGGCAATAATGGATGCTTTAAACTTCACATTTACTGTAACTTAAATTTGTCTTTATTTCTTTTTTCTTTTGTCTGTCCTATCACCCACTTCTTAAATACATAAATATTTAATTATGAACGTGTGTATTCAGGGGAACCATGTATAGAGAAGGAACCCTTCTAATTAGTAATCCACTCTGTTTCCATGACACAAATATTACTTCGTACAATATCTTTGTCCAGACTAGTTTTAAGTGTCCTATACACTTTGGCCTCAACACTTAGCAGTAATTTTGACAGCATAATCATACCTGATTGTCAGAAAGGTTATAGGCACTCAAAACAAGACCTTTCCTGAACTTTTATTCTTGCGATATTATACCACTGATACTGCTTGAAGTTTCCAGCAATGGGCACTCACATCCCAGAAAGCCAACTGTATCCTGGGCTGTATCCAGAGGAGCATGGCCAGCAGGTGGAGGGAAGTGATTCTCTACCTCTACTCTGCTCTTGTGAGACTCAACCTGGAGTACTATGTCCAGCTGTGGGGCCCCCTACATAAGAAGGATATCAAATGGTTGGAGAGAGTCCAGAGGAGGCCATGAAGATGCTCAGAGGGCTGGAGCATCTCTCCTAGGAGGACAGGCTGAGAGAGTTGGGCTTGTTCAGCCTGGAAAAGAGAAGGCTCCAGGGAGACCTTATTGCAGCCTTCCAGTACCTGAAGGGGGCCTACAAGAGCAATGGAGGGGAACTTTTTACAAGGGCCTGTGGTGACAGGACAATGGGTAATGGGTTTAAATTGAAAGCAGCAAGATTTATATTAGGTATAAGGAAAAAATTCTTCATGGAGAGGGTGGCAAGGCACTGGCACAGGTTGTCCAGAGAAGCTGTGGATGCCCCATCCCTGGAAGTGTTCAAGGCCAGGCTGGATGAGTCTTTGAGCAACCTGGTCTAGTGGAAGGTGTCCCTACCCACAGCAGGTGGTTGGATATAGATGATCTTTATTTAAGGTCCCTCCCAACCCAAACCATTCTATGGTTCTATGATTGTAAGTAATTCTTGTTCTATTGTTGGTGTATATAGCTTCCAAAGACTTCACATCGCAATAACCCCTCTATTACAAGCAAAAACCTAATTGTCTGTATAATGCTCAAGTGTCTTAATCACGGCTTAATCCCTAAACTTATTTTTATTTCCAACTCTGGTGAAGAGTCAGTATTTCTGCAGCAGTATCTGCATTAGCCAGTGGAGTGGCACAAGGGGAATTAACCTGTACAGCGAAACCATTGATATTGAGGACTTGCTCATACTGGATTTGTTCTAAAGCATAACTTCAGAATGATTCTAGTTATGCAGATGCAAAACCCTTCAATTGGAATCCATCTTCCTGTCCAGAGTTATGTGAAAGGAACCCAGTTGTATGGTCTGATATTGCTCAGCTATGCAAACCAAAGAGAATTAAGTGGGTAAGAGAGAGAGATTACTTTCAAAGCACACTTGTGTCCAGTCTAAAACAGCAATGCAGTTGCACCTGTTTCCAAAGTACTGAAATTGCATTCAAACTGTTACTACAACAAAACATCACAAATGAGTTCACAATCGTGCCCTTGTCACGATTTACTGTCACCACTGGAAAGGCCAAATTTCAATTTAAGTTGCTATTTGGTATCACACGGACTTTTTCATTTTAGTGTTTTGCAAGATTTCCTTTTTATTTAATACCCTTGATATAGGTTATATATTTTCAACTGTATTCAGCTGCAACTTCTCTGTTCTGAATTCCATATGAGGTGCAATCCTTTTTAATAATGGTAGAGATAATTAGTCATTGAAACAATGTACCTAGGGTCATGATAAATTCTCTAAAATATGAAGTTTTAAAATTGAGATTAGATTTATTTCTCAAATAGAGGGTCTTGCTCATCCTAAAGTAATATAGAAATCACATGGTAAAATTCCATGGTCTGTGTTATGCAGGAGGTCAGACTACATGATCATTATAGTTCCTGGTGGTCTTAAAATTTATGGAACTGTGAAACATTTTCATATTTTATGTGCATATTAATAATTCCTGGTCTCTTTCTGTACGATTTCTCTTTCCTTGGAGGTTTTCATAACACCTCCCAAATGAATTTAGTATTATCTCCGAATTTCATTTACATGCTGTAAATTCAACTGCATATATTGCCATTTATCAGTGAACTGTTTGCAGTCCTTCAGCAAGTTTTCATTCTGTGTGACAGTGTTCATATCCATGCCAATTTGAATTAATTTTGTGTGTAGAATTTCTTTTGACACTATATCAAATGTTTTAATAAAAGCTAGATACATCACATCTACTTCATTCCTCTCATCAACTGGTTTTGTCACTTTATCAAAACAAAGTATTCATGTTTGTCTAGAATGATTTATACTTTTCAAAGCTATTTCTAATTTTGTTCATGGATCACCAAGTGAGAGGTGTTAAAGGATGTTACAGATATTTTCTTTACAAACTGAAGCCTTTAAAAATGTAACAGGAGATGAACCTCAAAATAATTTGTAAATTTGGAATATATTCATACTTTCTTCCTACTCACCTCCCACAGCAGACAAACGTATGTATTTCTCTGTATTTCTAAGACACTCAGTAATGGTCATTGTCTGTAAAAGTGGTCAAAGCTCTAGCTTGATTCAGTTTGTCTAGTAAAGTATTATGAGTAATATATACATTTTCTTCGAGCTTGCGCATAGATAATCATGAGGCTAATGTTGATTAAGGCTGCCTTAAGAGAATATTTTTAGGGATAACTTCCACCTCTCACATTCCTGAATGCATAATAAACCAGACGACTGGTCATTCTGTGATTCCCTGCACATCTCCCAAGCTGTGAAGCTGACTCTATAAAAACTCTTACTATGAATGTATACACAGAACAATGCAAAGTCTCATACATGTACATTTAGAAGAGAAAGAAAAAAGAGAAAGTTAGGGGATACATCTCCTAAAAGTTAGAAATCTAAATCTGGACTCTACATCCCCTCATAGTCACAGAGGGCTATGTCTGAGATATAAGTTAGCTCAGGAAGTACTTTGTTCAAGACTTTGTTCTGCCTTATTCAAAGTGAAATAAAATCAGCTAAAGATGAGACTCAGATCATTCATATCCCATGCCAGTATACAGGCACATAAAAGGTCTTTTGAAAAAAGCAGGTTGTTGAACTGAAAAGGAAAGGTACGGCAACAATCCACTTTTACAGATTTGTTAAAATATCTTTTGTTCTGCTCTGAAATTTAAACATATTTAAAAATAATAATAATGGTTCAAATATTGAATTGTTATCAGCTGGATACATTCATAAAACGGACAGATCAGTAAGCAATTTTCTTCTAAACATATATTTGTAAAACAACAGTCTGCTGGCAGCTATGGCAGCTATGAAATCTTGCCCCTTATTTGCCTAAATAAAGTTTATTACAGTGAGTGTTAGCAGCCTGTCAGCATTCCGACTATCTGAAATAGTCTGCTGCACAAAGTCACTTCCAAAAATTTATTTGGAGTATGCTAATGAAAATTAATTAACAGGAAAAAAATAAATTACAGGATAAAGCTAGGTATCACGTAGTAACCACTAAATTTATTTGAAATTACTAGCTTCTTCAGCCTTAGAACCAATAAAAGATATGTATTCTTACTTACATTCTCTTACAAGGGTATATGCTTCTCATGATGTCAAACTCTTACTTCTTTGCAAAAAGCTTTGAGAGGAAGCTCAACAAAATAGGACAGAATGCAACTCAAATGTCATATTACATCAGTGATTTACACAAACACATTGGTTTTCTTCAATTCTGCTGAATATAAAGTTGCAAAAATAGATTAATAATCTCTTTCATAAAATCTTATGGGTGCCTTCTTACTGTCCTTTCCCTTTGCCTCCTCCCTGATACTTTGCAGTGCTTAAATACACTGTATTTACTTTCTTATTTAGTTCTTTACCATCTAGTAAAGGACACTACCTTGTGTTGAAATACTGTATTTTGTAAATTATCTCATAAATTGTGAGTTGTCATAGATCATAAGTCACCACATGCAAGCCTTTTTCTGTATTTCAAATATAAGTGAGACTATATTTCATGTTTTGGCTTAGTCTGCTGTGGACTCTTTTCTTACGTATAATAATTGAAACTTAATAGTTTCTTAAAGAAAATAATTAAATGCATTCAAAATTGGCAATGCAATTTTTTAATTGATAGTTATGTAAGATCTTTCCCACATTCTCCTAAAGTCTTTCAGTTATTTATTCTGCTCTTATTTGTGATGCTCTCATTATGTCACTCTGATAACCCTACATAATCTCTTAGCTTCGTTGGCCTTTCTTGTCTCTGCCTTGTTTACTTAGTTTCCTTGGCTGTTTTTGCAAGATTTGTTGGTCAAGTGTATAATCTCCTGCAGGGCCTGTCCATTCATCAGATTCTTTAGCATTATGCATAAAAAATACACAAGTTAACTTGTGAAATTAATTTTCATTTTCTGTTTCTATTTATAGGACTGCATTCAAAATAAAAATCTCCTTGGTGCTGAATTCTTAAGCCTTTAAAAGTCCAGACAGAATATAGGAAATTAGCGTTTCAAAGTAATTTTTTCATCCCACTTTGTACCTATTTCAGTGGGGATATTATTTTATGTAGACACAGTTCCAGAAGACGTATAATGTGATATTGTGCATATGACAAGTTTCTACCAGATTCAAACCAGTAAACATCCAGGTGAATATTAACTTTGGCTGGATTTTGTTCTTGGTAATAGCAATGGGAAAATTCTATTGATTTCAAGGATGAAAGAGCAGACCTCAGTTTTGTATAATTTAATCAAACAGGAAAGTCATCCTTCTTTAAAATTTGATAGGGTAGGCTCCTTACAAAGCAAATATAAGTTGTAACTCCTCACTGCTGATGTCCCCTGGTATATTTTGGTTCAACATATCTACATCTCCTGTGTTTTCATTCCATGCTTTTCATAGATCAAAGGGAACTAAGGGAAAAATAAGAAGTTTCAGTTATAGCACTAGGTACAGGCTTCCTTGGAATTCACAGTTTTAGTATTTAAAATTAGAAATACTTTGTCAGTGATCTTGTGAGCTTGGGGGTGGGGTGGGTGTATATACAAATATATATATAGTCCTGTGACAAAATAGCCATCTGTTTTAGTATTTATTTGTGACAAGACTAAACTTTACATCTCAGTATAGACAGACGTGATTCTTCTCCCACTCTTTTCTAAATTTTTACCAGAAATGTTCAGGGGAAATGTTTTCAAAGCAAAAGACAAACATTAGCATAGCTACTCTTGCAAATCCTTGTTTATCTGTAGCCATATGCAAACTATAGAAAGAAAGGATAAATAGTCTCAAAATTAGCTGCATGATCTGAACATAGACCGCACTTTGCAGATCTCCACTCACACTGGCATCCCTGTTCACATATTTGGCATTCAAACTTGCAGTAACTTTCTGAGTAACAGCAGAGTGGGTCATTTCTGCAATGTCATAACTTCTGGAAGAAAAACAAAACCAATGTCCATAAGAATATTACTCTTATGGGATAATGATATATGTAGTGCTCATAACTATCATAGATTCAATGTAGGAAGAAGAGGAAAGAAAATGGTAGTAGATGATGAAGAGGTTTATAATTTACATCCAATCATATTATTTCTTAAAATGTATTATTAACAAGTGAACGCCCTGTATTATTTTAAAGATAATAATTATCATGTGAATCAATGAAATTATACTATTAAATATTGATTTTACAGAAGAAAATTCAGTGAGATCTGGAAGTTTTACAGGGAGGTAATTAACTATAATTTAGTTATGAAATATTGGTTGCCAGCATTTGTAGATATCTGCAGCATATGTGAATGGCCACCTCTACCTTACAGAGTATCATTAAACTTGAGGTTCTGTGTGTGCACACAGAGGGACTATTCCCAGTGAGCTTTTTTACACAAAGTAAGCCCATCTTAACTGGCATAAGTTCAACAAAGAAATACAAAAATATAAGGGATGCCATATGTGCCCACAAATGAGCATGCAGGTTAAAGTTTATGAATAAGAATGCAGCTTGCAGTTTTCTTGATTCTATTTGGTTGTGGAACCTGCTTTTCCATTTTGTTTGGGTTTTACATTTTTTCCTTTTCCATTTGAGGTACAATCAGAACAGGGAGAAATGCTGGCATTTTTTACAGTCCTCTTATGTATCTGAATTGGCTCAGTACCAGTATCATGGTTTTTTATGACACACACTTTCCAAACAGCATTTCACTTTAAATAGCTGTGTTTGTCAGGTAGACCTCCTGGGTCTTTTCCAGTTAAATACTTAAAGGAGTCCTCAGATCTTCTAGAACCAATTCTGGGAAAGATTTCTCAGCAGACTTTTCCTTGGGATGCAGTTTGTTGTCTTGCATCTTAGAAACCTTCCTGCTTAAAGTCTTTCCTTTCCCTATACCAGCTCTCTTAGTAGCATACAGGTGCCTGCAAGTTCCTGCATCCTCAGAGTACAGCTCTTCCTCTAGCTCCACGTTATGGAGGTACCTAAGGGACGACCACTTAATATGACCAAAGTCTTACAACTCTTTATTCCAGTTTTGGTATAAGAGTATACAGATGTATTGAGAACACTTTTGGCATGCACTTTTGGCATCCCACTTAAAATTGCATTATTAGGACTTCCTCTATATATTTACAAGATTTCAAAACTATATAATTGAACCGAATGAGAATGGTTGGAATGCTCTGTACTATTTGTGCTCAAATAGTAAATGGCTATTTAAGCCATTTGTGGAAAGATACATTACTACTAAAATGTATGTGAATGAAGGGATAAGCTATAGCCTCATGTAATCTCATGGACTTGAGATGGAACGATCCCTCAGTGTGAGGAAGAGCTTTGTCAACAGATGATAGGGTAGTATGAAATGAGCTAAGCACTCACACAACCTGAGGTACTATCCTACCTGCTAGACACCTAAAAATCATTTTCAGAGCTGTTTCAGAAACACAGCACTTCTTCCTGCGAAGAGTTACTGTTCTTCAAAACTCTGGGATTTCCCTGTTCCAGTTGTGATTGCACTCAGGGGTGGCAATGCTGCTAATCATCTGACACAGAAGTCGGCAAAGGTAAGATCAAGTCAAGGTCATCCTCATATTAGCTCAAGGAGCAAGACAAACAGTGCAAAAAGAAGATAAAGGAGGAATGAAGTTATATACTCTCCCTTCTGCTCCCTCTTCAAAGTAAGGAGAAAAGGATAAAAGAGAAGCTGTGAAAGAGTGGCCATCATCTTCAGTCTGCTCCTGGGACAGAACTCCTGTGTGCTGCCTCTCCCCCCTCCTCTCAACCCCTCAGTTTTAGCTGGCCTCAGGATTAGGAGCAATCCCCTCATGAACAGAGCTTCTATTGGAAACAGAAGTTCCATGTGCTGAAGGTTTATAGGACTGGACCCATAATTTGCTCAACTACTAGTGTAAAGAAAACCATAGGGAACCTGAGTAACAGCAGCTCCTAACCAAGCACATTTGCACTTCATCTGAAACCCGGTATGATTTATCAGGATCACACCTCCTCCTTCTCCAGGATCTAAAGCAATTTGTGTAGCTTAAATCAACTATTAAATATATAACTAGGAGATAAAATCACAAACCCAGATCTAATTGGTATAGCTTAAATTAAGTTTTACATTTATTGCTGGGAGATAAAATTTGGATAGAATAACTATTACAACAGAATTAAGGAAAAGAAAATAGATATGGTGCGGGACCTACGGTAACTTTTATTTAAAACACATGTCTGATGGAGGCAGGAGTCTGCAGAAAACATCTGATACTACTGCACTGTAATCCCCATTTGCCAGAGCAACACCATTCTGGGCAGTGTCGGGAAAATATTAAATCTTAAACACAATGCTGATTTTGGAAAATATACAAAGACATAGGAAGTTCATTTGACAATGCATGCTGCTTATGTGTACAGGACACTACAAGAATTAGTCTCCCAAGGAAGATTTTTTAAAAGCAAATTTTTTATAAAAGTTTATAAGATGCAGTCTTATATGAAACAAAACAACTGGGACAGATACACTGGTGAAGATAATTACAGAATACTAACATCCAATGAAAGTGAAAGTAAAAAGAAAATAAAACAAGAAAATCCAACTTAAAAGAGTTTATTTTGTTTCTATTTCCTGTATAATAGAAGATGTCCTAGGTATTTCATGTTCTCATCCTCAATATTTCCTTTTTACCTTCTTCTACAATTTTATAATGGGAAACACTGAACCATGTTTGTGTATCTGTTATTCTTGTTGAAAAGTTCAACAGTTCTCTTTAATAGACATTATTTTTTAGTTTCAGAATTAGCGAATAATTTAGGTCTGTAGGGACCTCTGGACACCACCTAGTGTAGTGCTGACTGAAAGGAAGTCACACCTCAGAGTTAAATGAGGGTTTACTCAGGGTCTTGTGTAGTCAAATGTTTAATCTCTTCAAAGAGATAACCTCCCTGAGCGAGCTGTTTGCAATTTATTACACTGCTTGACCATTGTCACTGTGGATATTTTTTGTGATGTCTAAAAGGAAATTCCTTTGCTGCAGCTTGTGTGCATTGTCTTTCATCCTTTCAGTGTGCACTTATGAGAAGACTCTGGTCTGACTTCTTTATGACCACTGATTAGGTAGTTGAACACTGATTAGATACCTCCTCTTAGTCTTCTCTTTCACATTTTAATGCAAACTCTATTAGATGTTAAATGTAATGTTGTTTTGGTGACAGAATTTTCAGAAGGTCTCAAGGAGACCAGAGTTGTAACAAACAAGGAGACATTAAAAGGTAATGCAACCATTTTCACTAAGTTCTTTTTCCTTGCTTTGTAATAATAATAATAATAATTAAAAAAAAAGCACTATCAAAAAATCTGTGTTTTGCCAGATCTTTGCAAGTAAGTATGCCAGGAAAACACCTTCTTAAGTTATCTAAAACAAAGTGAAATATCAGTGTGAGCTGCAGGGGTTTGAGGAGAAATGTACAGGAGACAGGCTCAGACAAAAAAATACACATTCAAAATTTCCCACCTCTTCACACAAATGAAAACAACTCTTAAGTGACTACGTTAATCTCTGGAAAACAGCAATCATACTTGTACTGGAGACTTTGTGCTCTAAAGATCATGCAATGAACTGCGGCTGAAAATCTGCCGCCTGAGTTGCTCTGTTTAATAAAGATCATGCCTGTTCAGTGACCTCTGTCACTGTGTATGTCCTACCATATTGCCCAACAAAGCTCTAAGTGTTTGCACTTGTGCAAATACACTGTGATCCCGAATAGATCCTGCTGAAAGTATGGGATAGTTAATTATTTTTTTTTTTTTTTATTTAATAAACTTTTTTTTCCCCTAGTGATTCAGATTTTCTCCATTCTGCAATTTCCAGCATAATTTAGGCCAGCAGTTTGGGAGGGATTTCCAGAAAGCAATTTTAGTGGTGCCTTTCTCTCTTTCCATGGAGAGGGGTTTATATAACCAGAATATCCTCCATATGGAGCAGAGATATACCCCAGGCAGGTAAAGTCAGCTGAGATTAAACCTAGTTTTGGGATTAGCCTTTGCCACCCTTATTTCCATTAAGAGACTTCCAAAAGAGGGTTGTAGTAGGGGAAGATGTTAATCTCCTGAGTTGAGGGAAATAACTACGGCAATTCCTGTGAATGACAGCCACTCCCAGATATTTGCTGCACAGCATCTGGAGCAGGTTATCTCCAGGGACAAAGAAACAAACCTTGGGTGTTTTGCATTATACTCTGAACTTGTGTAGCAGTTACTGCTTTTTCCGTTGGATGCATAGTTAGTATCACTTCTGTACACCTGCTCCAATATTTACTTGCAATTCAGTTGCCATGCAAAAACAATGCCATTGCTGCTGCTGCTTTTCCTAGCATGGAAATTGTATCTTTCAAAAACAGCATTTAAAGACTCAGTTCTATCTGAAAGCCTAATATCTAATCCCTTTTTCTTCTCCCTTTAATATCTCTGCTGGACAAACCTTCACTCCCCCCTAAAAGATATCATACACTTATACAGAGGCTACTCATCTGCAGCTCCCTGTACCTGTGTAAAACCAGTTGGTCCATTTGGTCAAACCTCTACACCCTTTTTCTCAAAAGGCTTGTAACAACCAACAGTCAAAGGGATGCACTGAAAAGATATTTTAAAGCAAAACATTATGTATGCACTGTTAATTTCATCCTGTAAAAGGCATGGTTATACAGAAGCCTAAACCTACATATACACTATTCTATATGAATTCCATTTAACTGAGATTGTTTCCTGTCAGGAGGGGAAACAGTGGATGCACTTATTAAAACAAAACAAAAAAAAAAAACCCAAAACAAAAAAGACACACCACCACCACCACCTCTCCCCACCCCACCCCACCCCCCCACCCCCCCCCAATAAATTCTCTTTATCATTCCTGCTTCAAGGACCTTTGCTGACCACTCATTTTTTCCTAGGTCTAGAATCTTTATCCACCTGATGACAAATAGAAAAGCTGAAAGGATCAAGTGATGCCCCCAGTCTCTCTACGAATTCAGTTTCAAAGCTAAATACTTTAGCTACAAAACATGCCATTCAGAGATCAAACAGGTCTACTCTAAAGTACATAGAGTGTGGCAAAAGAAGAAATTATGTACTGATTAGCTGATGCAAGTTAGTACAGTTCTGCTGAATTCAGCAAAGGTGTAGGTGTTTGGCAATATTGTTCAAACTACTTTTTTTCCTCCCTTTGTTATTCGCAGAGGTAAAATGTTTGTTGCTTGAATCAATATGTTCCCTTTTCAATTTTCCCCCTTTCCTTAATTCTTATAAAAGTACTTATAAAATTGGTATATTACAATACACAGAAAGCAATACTCTGACTTTCCCCTCACTTGACCAAGGAATGATTCAAGGGAGCTAAATATGCATCTAAGAAACAATATAATGTCAGATGCATCTGTTCAAAAATTTTGAAAGTAATACTTAAAAAAAACCCAAATCTCCCAAAATATTGCTGAGTGGTTATATAGTGGAGATATAGCCAAGTGCTCTTTCATCTCCTTTGCCATGAATATGATCTCTCATTTGGGTCAACAACAATTTAATAGGTTACACTGAATATTGTTTTTATTTTTTTATTGTTTCTTTATAATAATCATAATCATTTTTTCACTAATATTTTCATGTCAGAAGGATTTATAAGCAAGATACAATTGTAATATTTTATTAAGAAACTTAAGAAATTTTTACAGAATTTGAATCATTATTTGGCTTGAACTATTTCTTAAACCTTTTCCCCCTTCATTTTCTTGTCAAATAACAAAACAATTTAGAACAAATTGTTCCCTTGCCTTCCTTAACTGCAAAACCAAACAAATAGGAAGAACTCTTGTAATAATTTATCTGATTTTCAAGAAATAAACCAACCAATATCTCTTAAATTCGGATTGCCTTTAAAAATACAGTGAGAAGTGATTATTCAAGAGGAAATTTAGAAAAAGACTGATAATACTGACAAACTAAGCTGTATAATTCATGCAGATTTTAAGTCTCAGTACAGAATGATTTTTCTCAATACAGAAACAGAAAAGAGGAAAAGCTAACGGAAATATTAGTAACAGTAGCCAATTATAATAAAAGTTATATGTGCAATAGTGCAAAATTAATTATTAAATACATTAGGTATATATAGAGGCCTTTATTAACATAAACATTTGCTTCAATACATAAAAAAATTTTTAAATTAGACATAGTTATCTATTCTCCTCCGACTGAAAAAAAAAAAAATTATTAGACACGTACGCATATGTCTGCACATTTTCACTTATCTAAGTGCTTAAAGAACTGAGTTATCATCATAAATGGTAAGCTATCTTTAGCCACTGAAGGATGGCATAGGAAGGAATGACTTTGAGAACTGCTATAGAAAGACTATATTTCAGGACAGCAATTTCAGTGGAATTAAAACAGGTAATGAACTAAAGTGAAATGGGAAAAAATGTTGAGTCCATGACTTTTCAGTCATTTGGTTTTGCCTTAACAGTGGGACAAGTTTTCATGATACAATTTCTCTAATGCGGGACAAAAAAAGAGTGAAATAAATGCTAGTAATGTAACACAAAGAAAAACTATGGGATGACAGAAAATTAGAACAATCACAGCCCCTGCTTTCCTCTCACCAGACCCCAGATATTAAAACCCTGAGGGGACTGAAAATGTTATTAAGAGAGTAAAAGCTAACCAAACAGGAGCTTTCTGTTACATCTAAAAGAAATTTAGAAAAATACAGAATTCATCTGTCTCCATATCTCATTGCTTATAATTTCTAACACTTATTCCTTTTCCTGTTTTATCACTCCTGAATACCAACACATTTTATTTCTTATTGAGAACGTATAGCTATAGCCTTTGATAAGAGCAAATGAGACAAATCACTGCAAAAATTTAAAATGAAACCAGAATACTATTGATTATTAAAGGTAAAAACCCCAAATTTTGTACTAATGTTTTTTAGAAAATCATCAGAAAGTTGAGAGTTCATGTAAAGAGCAAATATTTAATTTTCTTTTAAAGATCAAAGAAAGGAAGAAGTTATTTATTATAATAAAGTAATGGAAATAATATTAAAAGGGAAAATCAATTATGAACAAAAAATACTAAATTGATATGAAATAAGCAATGAAGTCTTTTGCAGAACTAATGGAAATTGTTTGACATATTGATAGGAGAAGAAGCAGATGAGCCTCACAGAATGAAAAGTATTTGGATTCTATTACAGAATTAGATATATTTTATAATAGCATATTTATGAAAGGTATTTTGGTCAAATATTCACTAAATTGTTTCTCAATCCTGATGTCATTCAAACGAATTCAATTAATTTTATTCTCTTCACACTGTTCACAGAATATGGAGACAATTTGCCCATGTAGAATGATTCACTCGTTTGAATCAGGTATTCTTGATTTGTCTTTTATAATTCAGCTAGCAGTAATTTTAACTTGCTTGGAACAGAAATTGATTAAAAAATTGTAAACAGGAGCAGAATATACTGCACAATGTTAAGTTTGAGAGAAAGCCTTTTGTAACGTATTGTTAAAATTTTTGTTTTCTGATTCCAATAATGTTACAGGGAGTGACCAGCTGTTTCCACAGAAACCCCTTGATTGAGGGAGATCAAGGTTCATCTGGGCTTTTACCACCCCTTAACCACCATTGCAGTGACACAAGTAGTGTGGTGAGCAAAAGTACTTTCACAGTTTTTAATCATACTGAGTAAACATAAAACTTTCTTCAGTGGTTAATTCTGTCTTTCACTGAAAGGACTGCTATGACTTCTTCAAAATGTGAATGTAAGGTCAGCTCTTTCGCTGTGGTAGGCTCATTATTCCTTCTGATTTTTTCTCAGCTGTGACTATTTATACTAAGGATCTGTCCCTATCAGAGGCAAAGCTGAAAGTAAAAATCATGAATAAAAACATATGAGTGTGTACATGTATATGCATATTCACATATATGTGTTTAAATACCCTTAGAGATACAAATATACATGAATAGACACACAGATATATATATATACACATGTACATGCATTTGAAAACATTATTCAAAACAGGTGGAACATTCAAAAAATTATTTGGTGATTCTAATGACTACTAGAAAAGAAAGCAGGCTCCAAAGTATTTTACTGGTTTTGCATTATAAATTACTTTTGAACTCCAGTGCACATGATGCTGTGGAATCCTCTGCATGGCAAGTACAGCAGACTGATCAGCTGTGATGCTCTGACTTCAGGGTGCGGTGTCATAAAACTCTGATTAGTAGATGGCTTGGAAGGGCAATGTGAAGAACGTATGAACTGAATGTGAATCTGTGAATATACCATGGGCTATCTGATCGGATAAGTAGAGTACAGTGGTGAGTTAAAACCTCCCGTAATAGTAAGGATATCTTTGAGAGCTAAATTAATTAAACAGAGTTGAGCCACACCCCCACTAGCAAAAGGGACCAAATGGCTAAACATAGGAGAATTTTCTGTGCAGGGCGGGTGCCTTTAACTGTTTCCTCAAGAACTGAAGACCGTTGGCTGTTTGATACTATCATATTGCTGAAGCAGGAGAGATGGTGACACCATTGCACAACTTCTGCATCATCCAGAGAGCAGAGATTTCTTCTTTCAGCATTTCCCTGGAGTAAATGTGTTCAAATCCCCATAATCTCTGTCTCAAAAGTCTAACATGGGTACAATGAAGTCTTCAGTTCCTCTGCTCTGTCTAACTTCAGAGGTATTTTTATTCTGAAGTTTTATTTGAAGTTACATATGAAATTATCCCTAAAGCATTATTTTCCCCTAAATGTATTCTATTTTTCTTCTTCAGAATGCATTGTGTGCCATGCTTTTCAACCTATGTCCAAGATTGCTTACTCCTTTTAAACATTCATTAGCCTGAAGTGATGTTTTTGAAGAATGAACTCTAGTCCCAGTCTTTATATGAAAACCATACCTATTATGTGGAAGAAGGTTACTTACAAGTAGTTACCAGTGTGGAATAAATAGCAGTGGTTTGGGATTTATGTCCTGACAGAGACCTTTGACCAATGGGGACTAATGTATTCAGGCTTGTTAATGAAGGTCTGTCATTCTGACTTTTCCTACGTCCTGAGCAGGAAGCTTGCAACTCATGTTTTTGTACTCCTTTGAGAGTGCCTACAAGTTAGACACTACACTGTGTAAACATTTGGTGTCTAAACCCTTTATTTAATCTAACATTTACAGTCTTCCTCTGCCTCTCCCAGTTGTGCCTTTGAATTAATCTCCCATTTGACAGGAAAAGACTTTAGTTTGGGGAGGCTGGGGTGGGGGGAAGAGTGGGAGGGCAGGACAGGAGGAGGAGGGAGGAATTGTTGCAAGTAATAACTTTTTAGCACCACAGCTCTTCCAGTGTTACTGAGTACACAAGGGGAAATTTTATTTCATTTATCCTTCTATTTACCCTTTCTTGCTTTAGGAAGATTTTTAAGAAAACTCTTCTTTCTGTCTCTGCTCAATATAAAAATCAATGACAGAAACAAGAAAAATCCCTGCCTACTATATATCAATTCTTTTCCAGCTTTCATTATTTTAATCTTGTCTTTTCAGTATTTTCATGTATAAGCTGTTACTTAGCACCAGCTCAACTGGCTAGTGTATGTGCTGTCTAGCACCCAATAGATAATAATTTCAGGCATTTCTGTAGGATTTCTGAATGTGTTTTCAGGTTAGTGGCAGCAAACCGATGATTATCCAAGTATCCTGGGCTAATAGCTACTGTGAATGCACATACTGACTACAACGTATGCTGAGCAGCTCGTCTGGTGTATTCTGGCACTGAATTTACTGTGTTCACATTGCATGGAAATACAGCTCTGCTCAGGAAATCTTGGGAATAAATCTGGAACAGCCACCTTAATTTCAAAATGTTGGACAGTGTTTCTCAGGCTGCATTTTCTTCCTTCTCTCAGCTGAACTCCAGGTCCGGCCTAAGAACTGGGCCCTAAAAGCAGTAACAGAAGGCTACAATGGATAGCATTGCAGAGACACCCTGCTTCACAATTAAGTGCAGCACATTAATCCCAGAATTAATATGGCTACATTGCTTCTGATATCTAAACTAACTTGACTAGCTCTGTGCTAATCTCTGTGGTGTGACACAGATGTATCCGGCATATGGTGAGCTACAGAAACACAATTTAAGTTTAAAGACTTCTGTTACATTATGAATCCATCGAGAGACAGAAAACGCAGAACCGGAGTACTGTTGTGCTTGTATTCTTTACCCCTGAAGTTCTGTCTAGACATATGAGTACACACATTGCAACATTTAGAAATACATAGGAAAATACTTAAGAACGTACGTCCAAAGTCAAGGTTAGAATTTTTAGAAACAAAACTAGGTGTCACAAGCTTCCTTATTTCAAAATCAACTTTAGATTCAATTCTCTACCTTCCTGTACATTCTGAAAATATTTTCCAGAATAAATTATAATTTTCTCAATGAATAGTCATAATTTGAACATAGCATCTAATAACATTCTCCATTATGTCAAATGTCTGATGAAATTCAGTGAATTTGGTATGGAAGCTCAAAAAATTCCCCCAACCAAAACTGCCTTTCCAGAAAAAAATAATTCTGATGTTCTTAGGCATAAATTTTGGTAAGATTTCTATCTTAAGATCAAAGTATTAAGTACATTAAGTATTTCAGATAGTATTTATGGAATGTAATTTTCCATTAGACAAGAAATTCAGCTGATGTGATCTCTATTAATTTCCTATATAACATGCTGATTTTAGACTACTGTATTATGTTGTCTCTTTTAATTTTTTGTGCCATTTCATACTGTGAGTTTTAACGGGTTTCCAGAGCATTCCTTTTTGCATTCCTGCTAAGCAGAATTTGTATTTACTGAAAGGTTTACTTATGGTTTTTTCCTTCAGTATTTCCAGCTGTGTCATAGTTTAGTAAATTATACCAAAGGTCATTACTATTTTTTGTTTGTTCATTATCTGCTCTAAGTCTACAGACATTTAGTTTTAATATTTGTTTTTGAAAACTTGTTCTCCCCTTTTTGTTTCCTGCTGTGTATATATGCAACTGAATAATATTTCAAATGAAAGCTGTTGAAATAACAGAGGGGTTTTTTTCTGTTTTTAAGCTGTCAGTCTGAAAGTATCATCTGTAACTCTGGTAATGTTCTGTGAATTCAAATATTCCCTAATAAATAGTTTCAAAATCTTTGACTAACACTAGCACTTCTTTAACTTTCCGCCCAATTGTTTTAGAAAAAATATTAAATATGTAGCGTCATTTTTATGCAAAATAATCTGACGTCTTATGACTGGGGAGTTTGCTGATGTAAGGAAGGGTTACAATGGAAAGGACAGGAGAAGACATGGAAAAGACACAGTAAAAATTAGTTCCGGTCTGTGCAATATAACTTGGTGTTAAATTTGAATTTACTGTAGTAAACATTTCTGAGACAGAATATCAGAATAACAGGGTTTTTCTGCTTTTGAAGAGGCAACTAATATAGGGAACCTCTATGACATTTTTGGCCCTCCCCTGTGTTTTCATTGAGGAGAACACTCAGGTGTTCTCTGGTATTTAAAACTTGGAAAGTTAGGGAGTTTCTTGAATGGTTTCTCAAAGGTCTCCATTGAAAGTTTTGTTTAGTTGCTGTATTATTTCCTTTTGTCTGAAATAAAAATGAATGTGAAGCAATAATTTAACTTTTTATTCCACTCAGCAGGTTGTTTAAAAAAGAAAGATCTGATCGTCAGTTAAAATGAAAGCTATATCACAGTGAGATTTTTGTTACTTTTGCATCTGGAAAGCATGATTCTTTTTCACCTTTAGTGGATCCACCATAACTGTTGCCTAAACATACTTATTTTTAGGAAGCCGTTTTCTGTCCTCAAACCACAGTGAAAATCAGAATGCCACACACAACCTGAAACTTTGACGCCAATGGAAGTTTTTCTATTAAGTTCCAAAAGTGCATACCTGATCACTAAGGAAAAAGGAAAAAAATAAAGCTCTTATATGGCAATAATGCCTGAGTCCTATTGACATGGGCATATTTAGAGCAATAAAACTTGTTATGAGAAGCTTTGTAATCCATTATCAATATTCTGTATCATTTAATCCATTTTAAATATTTGATTGTTTGCTTCTCATATAATATTTATGATACCTTCCTATATAGCATTATCATATCTTAGTTTCCAGTAAACATGAAGTATTTTTTATTAATCATCTGCCAGTAATACTTTTACATATTTAGTGATGAAGCTTTTTTCTACTTTATAGTGAAGTCTATAGAGTGGGATACAAAACATGTTAGACTTTTCAGCATTTCCAGGTTTAGGTGGGTGCAGGGAAAAGATTTCCATGCTAGGATATTAAAAATGTATTTCAATGTTGTCCTATGCTGAGATAGCAATCCAAAAACTCAGTGCAGTGCTAAATCTGTTCTTTATTGATATCTCTAATGCACTGAGACAATTATCAATCATCCCTAAACCTGTTTTATAGATTTTATCTTTGTGAAATCAACCAACAATATTTACAAAATTACAAATTTCTAACTTAAACCAAATACAAACTCTATTTTTTTAAAAGGCATTCTGTGAAGAAAGTCATTATATATGACAACCCAATATAATTTCAATCATCAATTGAAACAAGAAATTATTTTATCCAGTCATCACCTAAAATATTCTTTGTTTTCTTCAAACACAAAAGCCAAATGAGAGGATTCTAACTACTGTTAAACTAAACCAAGTAAGTCTATAGGGAAGTAACAGTAAAGTGAACAACTGTGTTAATGTTTCAGCACAGGAAAGACAATTGAAATACCACTGAGAGAAATTTATTTCAAATAATTTATTTATGATACAGTGAGTAGATAGGCAACTACCTGCTCTCTAAAGATTAACAGCACAAATATTTTCAGGTTTTTAAAGTCAGATCAGCTCTCTATATTTCTAAATTTGACTTCCATTTTAGGAAATCTAAACTAAAATCACCACAACAATACTAAAGGAAAACAGTACACCCAGTATTTTGTCACATCACAGCCAAACACAACATTCCAAAGACCATATACACAAACAATGTGCATGTACAAATAAAATCACTGTAGGCTCAGAAGAAACTCTATGGAGGGAGGGAACTTTTGCAAAAGCGGATAGTACAGGAGAGGTTTTTTGTTTTTGTTTTTTTTTTTTTTAATTATGATTAAGTAGAGATAACGTACAGATTTTCTTCCCAAAGTGGACATTCTGGATTTTGTTTAAGCTGATTTATTGTAAAACAATGCCCAGTGAATGTATACAAATAAATACATACACGGTGCAAAAGGACTTTTGTCAGAGTTTGATATTCTTGCAATTGAACCTTTGGCCTACACGGCCATGTAGCTCTGCAGACAGATCCTGAAAACCATTACTTCAATCATTTGAATAGAATTCAATCACATTTATTATATGATGCACTCTCTTAAAAAATATAAAATAATTATTAAAAATAAAGTATATCTTAATGGATCTGTGATATCTAGCACTGTGTATCTTAAATAAGATTCCTCTCTTTCTCAAACCTAAAAGTACAACATTCAACTATTTATTGTGAAAGGAGGGGAAAATAAGAGTACATGGGTTGTTGGGCTATGAGAATTCGAAGAAAAAGCAATTTCACTTCTGTCTAGGGAAACCAGTAATGGATGTGTTTTCTGGTGGTGTGACTCCTTCAGTTCTAACATATGCTCTCTTATGCATGCAGGTATATTGCTTTCTGGAAACTGAAATAAAAAAAGCATTACTTTCAAGTTTGTTGTGGGCAAACACAAAGTCAAGTGTCAGTGTAAAAATGAGACAATTAGAAATACTACATTGAAATTATGTTTCTGTCTGCCTTTACTATATTAAAGAGAAAAGCAACAATAAAACACTTCTTACAATTGAGAAATATTATTAGATAAATGTCTAGTTCCCCTGACTGTTAGTTGCTCATGTGACTGGGTCCTGCTGGCTTGGCTTGACCCACAAACGCTTATGATGAAAACTCCAATCTAGAGATCTTTGGTTTTTAAGAACATTTTTGGTTCTATACAGACATAATGGGATTTCACTCCAAGTGAAGCAGGCAATATATACAGTTTAACAGAGTCTTGTAATATCAAATTGCGTCTTAAGTAAAAAACACAAAGGCAAATTAAATTTGTCTTACTAGGAAGAAAAATTTATTTGCTTGATGGGTAACTATGTCATAATCATACAATAGAAACAGATTACTAATAAAGAAAATATTATACTGAGTCTTTAACTTCCATTTAAAGCTTCACACTTCAGTGTTGTTCTTGCCTCCCTGTTTAAAAATAAAATATATTACACATTGATGAACTATGTAAAAAGATTCTCATAACTATTTCTTAGCAACATCACTTTGAAATTCATCTCATTTACTGTGCAAATATATCATACAAACACTTATTACACCCCTATTTTTATACTTCTATTATTATTGTGATAACTTTTGTGCATTGGTGTATAATTCTGCTCTTATTTAGATTCACATTTTAAATCTATTGTCGTTACAAAGGTTTACATCCTCACCTCAATTTGAATTGCATAGCCTCTAGTTCATTTATATTTTTGAAAGAATTTAGTTTATAAAGTCTATAGTAAGGTAATATGATATGCCTGGAAAATGAATTTGTTCATTCAAGTAGAATTTTCTGCTGAGTTGAGCCCCTTATTTTTCACTGAGTTAACCTTTCATTAAAATAAAACATCTGAAAACCAGCCAGCAGTTCTGTAAGGCCAAAATCAAATATATTAAAGAGCCCGATGCCAGAAAACCCCAATCTAAACAAACAAAAAAACCCTGCAGTTCTGTATTATTTCTTGTTACATGTGTAATTTTTAAACAATGCAACTTATCTTGAACCTACTTTAGAATGTCTGAACATTTTATCACAGTTTAAAGATGACTGATACACAATAGCAAGTACTGCATGAAAGCAAAATACACAATACAGATACAGTTAAACTGTATCTGGTTTTAATGTATTTAGTAGTATTTACATATTTTATTAACAGAAAAATGGACAAAAATACAAAAGGAAGATTGACTTATAAAATAATGTAGTCACCTTAGGAATTAGTGTTCTCCAGAGGGAAAACTATGCGACTTCAATACACAGGGATATATATCATCCTCTGAAAGTACCTGCCTCCTTATATTCATTTTTTAATGGGAAGAGATTAAAATCTTTAAGCATACCATATAAATGCCTAAGATAAGAAGAATAAATCCATCTTCATTGAAGTTCCTGGGGTAATTGTTACCACCCACCAGCATGCATTAAATACAAATGTTACTCATGAAGGGGTAATTACTTGCCAATCCCAGTTTATTACTCTTAACACTCAAAACCTTACAAGAATTGTAAGGAGAAAGCAGTATCCAACTAAATAGCTTTTCAGGAAATTGTCCTCTCCTCTTTCTCCTGCTTCTGGATGTTAAGGAAAAAACATTCTTGTCCCGAAAACAACTACCTAGGCCAACAAATAAGTTTTCAGAACTTCGTTGAAATCTTACTGAACCGTTGAATGACTATGGGTAAGGAAGAGGGAACAAGTTTCAGCCCCAGCTGTACAGGGACTCAAAGACATTTTCAGAACTGCCTCTGAGAACTGAGGACCTTGATTCTATAAGAAATGACATTTCAGATATTTGTACACCTGTTTTGGATCTAAGACCTGTGGCTTCATATCTAGTATTTATTGCAATCCAATGATGCCCAAGCCTCAAATAACTAATGAAAATGTGGTTGGGCTTTTTGTTGTTGTTTCTGTTTTGGTTGTGGGAAGGGGTGCTGGGGGTGTGTCTGAGGGCAGTGTATGTGTGTATTTCTTGTTCTACCAGGATCTGAAATGGCTTGAACATGCTTCTGAAAGCTCCAAATGAACCGTCCTGGTTCTGCAATCTGATCTTTGCAATGACAAGGCCTAATGTTCTGCAGAATGGCACTTTGTTAATGGAAAATCCAAAAAGGCTTGTATGTGGACTTTACTTGTAAGGATCTCATTTCAGAATCCAGGATTAAATTTGCACCCCCTAAAAGTTTCAGGAAGACCAGATGGCATTCTGTACTGTTAATGTGTTTCTGAATTACACCATTTTTCCGGCTGATCTATCACTTCTGTTTTCAAAACACTAAGTTGTCTTTTTCTTCTCATAACTCAGATGTAGCCTGTAAGATTAGTTAAGGCTTGAGCTATAAAATCTTCTACCAATCTTAACCTGTTTACAGGTACTATATTAATACAATTAAATAATAATGAGGTAAAACAGCAAAGCTGCATTAGGCTGAAGACTTTTAAAATTAATCTATCTAGCTTTGTAATAATATGAAGAAAAAAAGGTGTACATTAGTGATCATTGAATTTCAGCAATTCTAGACAGAATTTAAAAATTTAATAATAGTTTCCAGTACTAAGAATTTTGTCCTAAATTCTAACTTAGAATCTTATCAGTGTTTACTTTTAAGCTTCTATTCCTAAGCTAAACTCCTGTTTATGACTCTTGAACCATGTGTTTTGCAATATATACATCCTACCATCCTTCTTGACTACTTTCATTATCAAATAATCTTTGCTTATCATCACTTAACAATAGATATTAATTTCTGTATAAGCTTTGTAATTTCCATCTTTGCAGAAATAAGTGTGCAAACCATCCACTATCTGCAGATGTTGCAGTCCTGAAAAAATTCCTGGATGTGCTAAGAGAAATGTGCCATTCACATTTCAAGGGATCTTGAAACCACCTTGTTTAACAAGGGATTTGAAATGTGAGTTGCTATTGCAAACACCTGCTTGCAAGTATGAGAGAATTCTGTCCAACCTGGACACATTTAAATAATCTCTGCACTATAGTTTGCAAAAAGCCCAAAGAAACAGATAAACAAACTAATAAAACCAACCAGTAAAAAACAAATAAATAAACAAACAAAAAACACTCAAGAAAAATATGAAAATAAGGTTATTCAGAAGAAAAAGGCATAGATGAATACAGCCAGATCTCTCAGGGGGCGCAAATCGGTTCATCATATAAGACAGATTTCTTGTTTTTATAAAAGAAATAATCTCTTAAATCTTACTTCCTGAGGACTCATGATTTTAAAACATGGTAGCATTCAACATACATTTAACAGGTAATTCTGTGTTGCAAGTATAAAACAATGAACCAATGCTAGAACCAATATGAAATGTAATTTGTTCAGAGCTGGGCTTCTTTGGAGTAACTGCAGTAGCTCAGCTATGTATTTTAAACTTCTCCCTCAATAACTACCTGACTTTACACTGATGTGTGAAATCTCAGTTACATTGGCAAAATTCCTACTAATCTCAGTAGGGCTATCGTGTCATCCCTTTTTTGTTTGTTTGTTTGTTTGTTTGTTTTGTGGTTGGGTTTTTTTAAATTATTATTATTTTTGGTTGATTGGTTGTTTTTTTCGACAGGAGATGAATTCCACACATCTCATTTGCTTTACCTCTAAGTATTACCCTTGAAATCAGGCATTTATTATTAATACACTCTAAACTGGGTGTCCTGAATTAGAGGTTAGACTTTTTAAAAAGAAGGCTGGAAACACTCTGCTTCAGATTAAAAAAAAAAAAAAACACACCAAAAAAACCCAAAAAAACCCCTCAGATATAATATTGCATTCTACTTTGGAAAAGTTACTGTATGAAAGAAAATTTGGTATGACGGCTTTTATTATACACGTGGTACAATAAGGTTTTTGCAGAGTCATCTGGGTTTATGTCATGAAAAGTAATTAATCTTAACTTTTTCTTCTTTTCCTCTTTAAAACCATCTTTGGGCTTTAACTTCTTCTAAAATCCTGTAATAAAAAAATAAATAAATAAATGGAATACTGTAGTGCAGATTTCACCCTGAGAAACAAGATAAGCAGTTGTGTAGATACTGAGCAGGACATTGGAGAAAAAAAGTAGTAAAATCAATTTTAACCAATCTAACTGCCTCTTCTGAATGTTTAAGTATGCAAACTGGCTAATGTAACAACTTTTTGGTACAATATGGCCTTCAAAATACTGATTATACATTGATTATAAAGGATACTTACACAATGAAATTTTTGGGATATATTAATACGCCTTACTTATACAAACTTCAAGGTGAACCAAAGAAAATGACATGAATAAAGACTAAGCTGCCCAGATGGTCCATCAACAGTTAATTAAGTGGCAAACACAGAAGTATCTCTGATGCTGCCAACGAAACTGCCTGCAGAGTCTGCCATGGGTTCAGATTTGAATTGCTGGTGGGAAATTTTCTGTAGATTGGCATCAGTCTCTTGTGATGCTCATCTGAAAATCAGTCAGAATAAATTCCACAAGCTACATCTGAAAAAGAAAACAAGAGCAAGGGAAGTGCTGTCTGAACACATTGCTAATAATGGTATATGAGTTTGTCATGCCAAGGTAAATCCAGAATAGAGCAGTAGTGACCAAAGGGGACCAGCAGCTGTTACCTGCACTCCATGTGAAACGATTTGCTAGTCTCAGAGTCTACATCCATTTCTTTACTCATATCAAAAGAAACTGGGATTCTTACCATCAGACTTGTGGTCAAAGAGGTGAATGAACATGAGAACTCTTCTACCTACTCATTCCTTGCGACAGTCTTTCAATTGAAAGACCAGTAGTGTTACATATGGAAGTCTTTACCTTTGCAGCCAGTATGGAGAGACAATTCTGCTCCCTAGAGCTGTCAGACAAGCATTAAGCTGTGTCTTCTCTGCTCCTACAATTTCCAATTTTTGTTAGCTCTCTCTGCTTTCATTGCCCACCCCTACTTTACCACTATGGTCTTGAAAATTCTTACCCTTCCTGATACAACCTGTATACAAGGGAGGTTTCTTGAGTTTCCTTGCCTGTTAAAACATCCAGAATAGTGTTCTAACACTGTTATTAAAAGAGATCCAAACAAGTTTGGAGAGGGTAGAAGTAAGCTTTGAATATATGGTTCAGATAAACTTTAACTCTGCAATACTTTTTCCCTGAAAATAGAGCTGTTTTGCCAAGTCTTGTAATTCCAGTGTCAATAAGAAAGCTGAAAAAAGGAGATTCCAAAAGAGATTGCACTTCCAAATGTAAATCTGCCCAACCTTGGTTAATTTAGTACAATTATCAAATTTGCACTTTGACTCAGATTCATAGATAAAACCACTAAAAATTATTTAGGGAAGTGAGAAGACATGTTAAGTGTTTAATAAGTGAATTAGTGAAACCTCCTTCGAAATTTATTTCACATAAAAGTGCAGCAATCATGAATATTTTAAAAGCAAGGACTCTTTAGGCTTCTTTAAGTATTAATGTAGCAAAGAGACACCATCAAATATCAGTTAGGAATATATAATATTTGAACTATTAACATATGAAACTACAGGAAACAAAACCAAAAACATTGACATGAAATAGCTTGTCATTTCTCATATTTTGCCATTTAACTTCTTACATATTCAACAGATGTTAATTATTTTTGCCTGGGGTTTGGGTTTGTTTTTTTTTTTTCCTCTAGAAATGGCTTGTTTCTGAAGGATTTTTTTTTCTATTATGTAATTTTACAGAAGTTAGTTGGAAAGACCAAAAGATAACAGAAAGCTGAAGGTCTGAGACAAAATCATCCTTTAAGTTGATGGAAAAATGTATAAAAGAGGCCATAATTCTTTCAAAACCAGAAGTAAAACAGCTTAGACCATTTAATTTTTGTCCTGAATTTGAATGACAGAATCAATTCAAGACTCATGTCTTGTAAAATTGAAAACCATCAGTGATCAGTATTTCCAAAAGCTCTTCAAAGTGTGCAAAATCAGCTGGTGTCCCATTGCAACAGAGGTATGCTCAGCAAGAGTTCAAATGGATACTGTTGTTCTTGAGTTAGAAAAATATGCTTCCACTCTTTCTGCTGCTGCTATGTCTGGGGGAACTCATGTAGGCAACGCACATGTTCTCAAGAAAACCACAGTACTGGCTATGATACTAAAAGAAATAAATATGCCCCAGAACACTATCAAAAAATAATCTTCTGCCATTGAAAGTGCAGTTGTGTGTGGAATTTTAAATGTTCCCAAAAGGCAACCTTTTATATATGGCATTTTTTCAACTTCATCTTGGATGATCCAGAGAAAGTTATTTGGTCTATTTACAATAAAAGAGTGAATACGCACAAACCTGGAGCCTATGTTGGCACATCTGTACTTAGTTTCCATCTGCAAGTACTGCAGCCAACATGTTCTAGTGATTGCTGCCAGAATAAAATAATAAAATAAAATAAAAATTTAACAAGGAAGCCACTGGTACTATTAGACACCATACATCATTCTGCATTACTTTTTTTTCCTCCTTTTCTTTTACTTCCCTGTGGAACAAAAGCCAATTTAAAACCAATAACAACTACAGAACTTGCATACAGATCTGCACTCTGTATTTATTTTCTCCAAAGCCAAATATCACAGTTAGCACAGTTGGGTAAAATGTTAGACCCTTTTTCAGATAACTTTTTCTTTTGTCTCATAAAATCTAATTCAAATAGAATATGAATTACCAAAGGAAGGATTGTTAATACAGGGCTTGACAGGGCTGATATTCAGGCTCAAATGACTAATACAGATCAAAATTTTGAACTGTATAGAATATTATCCTGGTCAGTTCTGACCACACCACATCTCCAAGCATAAACAACAAATCATCTTTTAAAAATTAAATTAATACTAAATTTAATTTTACATATAATGTTTTATTTTTCTGTTTTTCTTGGGTTTTTTAATATATTTCAAAAACCTTCCAAACAAAAGCAATGTTAAATAAAACCAGATAAATTATTTGTTTCGATTACTTAGTTATTATACTGAAGTCCTCTGTCTGGGCATGTTGAATTTTCAGGATTACATGCCATTCTATGACTTATCAGGTCCTCCAGCAGGTAACCACAGAGAATCACTAACCCAGCAGTGAAAGCATTCATTTGGAGACTAACTTTTAGAAAGGTGGGAAATTTTTACGCTGATCAGACACATGACTTTACCTGAAAAGCAATAAGCACGCCTGATTTTTGTTTTGCCTTCATTAATGTTCTAGATAGATGAAATAGCTTAGCGAGAATTTTTTCTTCTTTTCTTGCTTGCATTTATTTGCTTATGAATCTTTAAAAGAAACAGACAGTTTTTTCTAAACAGTCATTTTTCATTCAAGTGAAAAAGTTTGGTCCTTATAGATAGTTGATAGTGTTACATAACCATTCAGATCTTAGAAGAGTATGTATCTCTGCAATTAATTTTAGAAATTTCTTGAAATCCCTCAATGGTAATTAAAAATCTCTGAGGCATATGTGTGCATACCAGATTGCTTTCTGTCATACGCTTTTTCTTTTCATTTTTCTGTCATATACTTAATTTACACCTCAAAATCATCAACGCAGTAATGGTCAGCACAGAACAGAATAGGAACCGACAACCACCTCTTCACTCAGCAGTGAGAATTTTAAACAGGAAGGCAATCAGTATGTTTTGAATATTGCTCGTGTTTATGTAGTAACTCATCATTTCAATATTGTCTTGTTTGTTAATGTCATATATGATATGGACCCACCAATAATCCCTGTATCATGAATTTATCATGTTTCCTGGAATGTCTGAAAACGTTGGCAGTAAAATGAGAAGGAATAACTTTTTAAGTGCCTTTAAAAAAAACCCAAAAACAATACTAATAAGATATGAGCGATGTATGCTGATTTGTGCAGCAATGTACAAAGGCTAAGAAACACTTTACCGCTAGTCTGTACACAAATGGCAAGTGAAGCCGTTTCTTTGGCTTGCAGGGCTACAGTGCATTCACAAAGCAAGTTACATGGCCTGGGCTTGAGCTGGTGGAGAGCAGCAGCGTTGACTTACAGCAGCTGTTTCTTCTCTTTCACATGCTTGGCAGAAAGCTTCACAGGGACCTGTCTGACAAAACTACATATAGAATAAAAACATAATATGGAGAAAACGTAAGAGGGAAATGGAAGGTAGATGGAAGAGAAGTGAAGTTATTATGGTGGAAAAGGAGAAAGGTAGGAGTCTTGGGAATTTGTTATTTTAAAAAAAATATTTAAAAATAAATTTAAAAAATTAAAAATCTAAGTTTTAGAAACTCAGGCACTTGTTTGAGGTGCTCCCCCATGTGTCAGTTGATGGAAGGCTGCCAATACGCTGCAATGCTACACAGCAACCTCTCCTTGTTCTGCATCCTGCTGCTATCATAGGCCAGGAGCATGCTTGGAAGCTGTGTGAGAAGAGAGCATTGTCCTCTCTCAGCTCCTTTACTCAGCCCACACATGTTGACTCTTGAGTGAGATGTGAGATGTACCTCACTTTTTGATACAGACACATTGGGTAAAACAAATAGTCTCTGGCTCTGGATATAGGATATCAGTAACACTATGGACTTCAAACAAGGGGTTTCTAATAAGAATTTTTTTCTTCTCCTCAAGCTGTATTTATGGTTGAAAAGAGAATTGTGGTTGTGTTGGATGGAAGACATGAAGATGTGAGGGTTAAGAATCACTGGCATTCTTACGTTAATCTGGCTTTCATTCCCAAATGGGATTCTGAGATGTGTCCTCTTTTGCTTTTGTAGGGTTAATGTGTTTGAGGTTTGGTTTTTTTTCTCAGAGGTTAATTTCTTTTACTTGTGTGCTGCTTAATGGAAATACATTGAATTCTTAGCAGAGCCAGTCAGTGAATAAAACAAAGGTCTAAATGCTAATGTGAATAATGAAATTTCCATTGTGACACATACAGGAAAGAGCAGAAATTGCTAAGGCAGATGGAAATAAGTTATATTTCATTAAAATCTCCCTACTGAAGAGATATTATGTACAAATATATTTTCAAAAATATATCAATGTATATTTTCATTCATGAAAAAAAAATCTTGAAATGCCAGTTTTATATTCATGTGTATATAAAAAAGTGTATCTGGAAGCACCCTTTATTATACAAAGCCATTAAGTTGCAAGGGAGAATAAAAATATTTTTCAGGAAATGAAGTAGTACATAAAGAATTTGTTCACTTTCAAAGTCAGAGGCAGAAGTATCCTAGCTTTATGTTAATGTCAGATGTACTTACACTGCTTCATGTTTATGTCTGATATACAAGTGCAGGTGTGTAATCCTCCTTTTAAATGAACGAGAAATTTAAAATATAATTAAAAAATAAAAGCATTTTGAAATGTGAACATCTAAATTTGCAGTTTACTGGTTTATCTTGGGAGTACATTTGGGGGATTTTATCTGCTGCTCTGTGGGTTGAGCTGCAAGATATTTAAGTTGCCAAAACTAGTATTCAGACTGTACTTTATGTATTTTTTTTAAATATTCAAATATTTATTTATAGGTTACCCACATAGACATTCCCTATTTTATTTCAGTTCCTTTTGTTGTGAGTGGGAAGGGGATTAAGAAATGGAATTGAGAGGAGAAAATGAAAACATTTTTTTCACTTTTAATAGCTCAACCTTCTCTTCTTTGCTGTTTCCCAGGGTATTAGGGCGAGAAAGATTCCTGACCTGAATACAGTGGGAAGGGAGCCAAACTGGAAAAAGAGATAAGGATAAGGAATCAGAGTGGAAGCAGAGATGGTGGCTGGGAATGAGGGAGGGGGAGTCTGGGAATGCAAATCTAAGAGGGAAATTGTGAAGAAAATGGTGAGGTAGTTGGATAGGGAAGACGGCCCGGCTGTAGATAAGAATTTGTGTAGACTGTCAAGATTAGAATGGTACAACTGGGAGTTATGTGTAGACAGTCTAGAAATAAGTGAATATGACAATGTGATAGTATGCACAGTGATAAATGAGACTGTATTAGCAAAGAAGAAGATACAGGCCCACTACACAAGCTTAGCAAGTAACAAGACATCAGCCAAGATGAAGTAGCTGTCTGCATGTTTGCTCTTCACCAGTTCTGTCAGGTAGAACATGTAAAGTCATTGGAAAAAAACCTACTTTTCAGTCTTACTTTCATATGTTTTTACGAATGCATTTAATTATAAGAAAATCAGTTCTACAAAATATTTAGATATAATTAATCAGGATATTGTAATCAAAATATTTGTTAATTTTTTCATGGTTTTACATTTTTTCTAGATTTTAAGAGGTAAGAACTACACAGCAAGACAAGGAATTCATAAAATGTGCTTTCCTTCAATCCACTTGCTCAAACTTACTCTAAATTTTTCAATTTCTGAGTAAAAACATCAAAACATTTTAATAAAAAACAATCTATACTGTAATGAGTACCCATATGTCTTCTCAACAAAATTGGAAATAATTATTTTGGGTTTGTTACAAGGTTTTATATAACCTTTACTAAATATTATAAACAGTTTATGAAGCTACCCTTATATTTTTCAATACACTGGTCCCAGAAATGTTGTTTAAAATTAGTCTTAAGAATCTGACAGATCATGATCACATCATGATCAGATCACTCAACAAAAATGTCAACAAGTAAGGAGTCCTATTGACTTCATTGTAATTGTGAGTTTGAATTGCAAGTTCATACTTAAGTGCTTGGCAGACCAGTTTCATAATCTTTAGAATATTGTTAAAGAAAGATCAAAGTCACCTAAGCACTTATTATTGAGGTCACTCAGATGTAAACTGCAAAAAAAGTACTCAGTGGAACAGACATGTTTGTTACAAATTTTTTTCTACTGGTTTCTGGATTGTGTTTAAAGATCCAAAGGCATCACTTGGTTTTCACTCAGTTATGTGTGCATAACACACATAACATTTTTCTAGACTCTGCCTAAGTTGGTAACAATAGAACGTTCAATTCAGGGCCTCTTTAATTAGTTCTCTCAGTCCTTAAAATGTTAAGTGATACAGACTTTTCTTGGTGTCATTAGCAGATTATTCTCCTTAGTACATTCCATTATTTTTAAATAGTGAGGTTTTATACCTATTTTCACTGCTGCTATTTCTTGGTTTTATTTTACTTTGGTAAGTAGGTCAACAACAACCAAAAAAAAAGTGATTAGCCAGGCAATACAGATTAGTCATTGGTTAGTCTTATCCCTGAAGCTTTTTTAATACTTCACACAGAGTATGCAGACAGATGTTTGTCCAGGAGAACACTCTAACAGTAATCAAAGCTGCCTTTTTAGTTAAACACTGAGTGGAAGATATATCAGACTTGTAACCTTGTAAATTAAAAGTTCTAGACTGATCTTCAGAAGGTGAAATTTAACTGAGACATTAAATAATTATAATAAAAATATAAAAACTACAATTCATTTACAGTATAGAATCATAGAATCACAGAATGGTTTGGGTTGGAAGGGACCTTAAAGATCATCTAGTTCCAACCCCCCTGCCATGGGCAGGGACACCCTCCACTAGACCAGGTTGCTCAAAGCCTCATCCAGCTTGGCCTTGGACACTTCCAGGGATGGGGCATCCACAGCTTCTCTGGGCCACCTGTCCCAGTGCCTCACCACCCTCTCTGTGAAGAATTTCTTCCTGATATCCAATCTAAATCTCCCCACTTTCAGTTTAAACCTGTTACCCCTTGTCCTATCACTACAGGCCCTTATAAAACGTTCCCCCCCTCAGCTTCCTTGTAGGACCCTTCAGGTACTGGAAGGCTCCTATAAGGTCTCCCCGGAGCCTTCTCTTCTCCAGCTCTCCAACTCTCTCAGCCTGTTCCCATAGCAGAGGTGCTCAAGCCCTCTGATCATCTTCGTGGTCCTCCTTTGGACTGGTTCCAACTGGCTGATATCCTTCTTATGCTGAGGGCTCCACAGATGGACACAGTACTCCAGGTGGGGTCTCACGAAAGCAGAGTAGAGGGGGACAATCCCCCTCCCTTGACCTGCTGGCCACACTTCTCTTGATACAGCCCAGGATACGACTGGCTTTTTGGGCTGACAGCTCACACTGCCGGCTCATGTTCAGCTTCTCATCCACCAGTACACCCTGGTCCTTCTCCTCAGGGCTGCTCTTGATCCGTCCTACACCCAGCCTGTATTTGTAGCTGGGATTGACCTGACCCAGGTGCAGGACCTTGCACTTGGCCTTGTTGAATTTCATGAGGTTGACAGAGGCCCAACTCTCCAGCCTGTCAAGGTCCCTCTGGATGGTATCCCTTCCCTCCAGCATGTCAACCACACCACAGAGCTTGGTGTCATCAGCAAACTTGCTGAGGGTACACTCAATGCCATCATCCATGTCACTGGTGAAGATGTTAGAACAGGACCAGTCCCAACACCGACCCCTGTGGAACGCCACTCGTCACTGATCTCCACTCAGACATTGACCGATTGACCACAACTCTCTGAGTGCGACCAGCTGTATGATACAGCACATCTCAAATTTATGTTTTACAAAAATGCCCACTGTTAGAAAGCTGAGGTTCTCAAGCTCCCAATCGAAATGTAAATTATAATAAAAGATAACTCCTTTATATCATGCATCCTGTGTTAATAAATATTTTTGATTTCAAGCTGAAATAATAGAAAAGCTGGCCAGTACCACAACTTGTACTTTTCATGCTCTGTTTTTTTGAGAATAAAAACCTTTTTTTTCCCCCTCTCTCTTTTATATTCAGAATGCATTTAGAAAACGGCACATCTGAGCACTGGATCCTTCTCCAGGAATGACTCCTTTGTGGTGAACTTCTCCCAGGTAAATTACCTTTAACAACAATAAAAATGAGAAAAACTGGTGTGACAAGTTGTGAACACGTAAGCTGGCAAGTGTAGTAAGAATTTGATCTACTTACTACTTGTAAAGGAAATAGGCAGTTTTCTGTTACTTCATATGGCATATTGCTCAGAAACTATACTTAAGGGAAATATACTGTAATCTCATAAAATGCCTTTTAGTCAATCCTGGACCAGGGACTGAAAAAGAATAACTACTCACAGATAGTACTTTAAGGCAGGATAACTTACCATGGTCTCAGGTGTGAACTCAGCCAACAGCACTTTGAAATGGGTAGTTTCCACTGAAAGCTGCTTCTCAGAAGGCTATGTTTCAGAAAATATTTCAATTTTGACTCAGAATTATATATTTCAATTTTCACTCAGAATTATATGCGCTTGCTTTACAAATAAACTGTTCTCATTTCCACAGTGATCATAAACATATTGCTCTTAAAGCAGTAATTTACTAATATTCCCATCCCAGGCAGCTGTATATCTATCCAAGAAGAATTCAGTATAGTTGCCATTTTGCCACCATGCTTCATTGGCAATAAATAATAAAGTTCATAAACTGAAAAATCCAGATTCATGGTCATAACATCCATTAATTTATTCCTCTAAGTGATCATTCAGGTGAAAACTGATAATAAAGTTCATCTTTAGAAAAATATTTGAGTTCAGCAGGTTTAAAAGATCATATAGCATTTAGCTTCACAATTGCTTTTTCACACTGCATAACTTCAGATTCACCAAACCATAAATACTGGAAAAGTCACACCTCCCCAGAAAAATAAGGTACAGACAGATTTCTCCCCTGAAAATCTTTTCATCTGTGTCAGGGCTTGTGGTCCTTGGATAAGGTTTAGCTCATACCCAGGTTTAGGGTTAGGCTGAAGTGTAGATTTGGGCTTAGAATTAAGGTTGCCTGAGTCCTTGGCTCAGCCCATGCCTAGGTTTGAAGTTAGGGTTGGGAGAAAGACAAAGCCCGTAGGTCCCATTGTGAAGGACTGCAAAGACACCTACATGAAAGTGAGTGTGTTGCAGAAGGGAAAGACTCCTGCTCCTGTGCTCTTTGAGCTGTACAGGAACTGCCAAGGGAACTTGTCACGTCAAGGCATAGTTCTACAGTTAGTTACAGCCCAAAGAGAGAATGAGCATGGAGATGCATTTTTCATGAGACTCATAATAGGTTTCATAATAGTGGAAGGAGTAGGCTGCAAAAAGGTTTCCCCTGAGTACTTTTTCATCTGGGCCATGGCTAGATGTCCAGCAATTGATAACCAATCTCAATTTTAGTAAAGTTTACGGCTGTGGTTGGAACAGAGTCAAACTTTATTCTCCACTTGGTGCTTGGCTTTGAAGGGCCTTCTGCAGGATTCTTCCCTCCTTTTTAGAGTAAGCATTCTGAGATACTTTTCAAATTAGTGGCATGAAATGCTAAATAATGAAGGAAGAGTGACAATCAATAAGGTGTCAACATCAGTCTTCCATTATCACCATTCAATTCCGACCAACATAGAATGCACATGGCATACTGCTTTATCAGGATGGGGAAATGTTATAAACTTAGCTATAGATGAATCTGTACTACATAAATATACTTTTCCGTTAACTTACTCAACCTGCTCTTGGCTGTTTTTTGTTGATAGTAGTTCTATTTCTCTAATGAATAAATGTTGAGATAAACAGAAGCCATTAGCATGTGTTGAAAGTGTAGAGGATTTCTGATCAACAGAATCTGAATATATTTTAATGTAATTAACAATTAATAAATAACTTTGGATTAGCGATAGGACAAACAGATTATGAAAAAGGTTTTGCAGTCAGTTATTTGTAATTAAAAACTTATAAAAGTATTGGACTAAGCATGAGGTTTTTAAAAGCCTATACATGAGACAAGCCTCTCTCCTTACTATGAGAAACTATAAATTGTCAGAGAAAATGGCTATAAGCATTGAAATGTATTGAATACCATAAAGAGTGGGGGAACTGTCCAAGCAATGGCAGCAACAATTAATCATGGAGACTTTGCAGGGAGTTAATCTCATCTGCTCAAACATATTTAAATATCTGGATCTTTGGGGATCCAGAGCTGTATTCAGGACTCCAAATAGAGTCCTATGAAAGACCTGGGCAGGTCTTTAACTTACAACAACATAGTATGTGCCCACCATCATCTTAGGTCCCATTGTGTCTAAAGAAGTATCTTCTTCCCCGGAAGTGTTTAAGGCCTAAATGATGATCTAGAGCCTAACTCATTGTTAGTCTCTATTAACTGCCATTGATATGGGATGAATATTATTTCTAAGGCACGGGGGTTTTCATTAAAACTTTTGCCAAGTGAATTGTATTTGCTTTGGGAATCAGGGCTAGCCCAGACTCTGAAAAAAAGTGTGTAGGTTAATTCTAAGTGAGACAAATAACCACTATCACCTGAAGTTTAAAAATGACTGCACAGAAAAATTGTCAAGTCAGAATCTATGTTCAGCATGTCACAACAACAAATGACATCCTTTTCTGGATCCCAAATGTCCTACAAGATAGATATTACCTAAAGTTCATATTCTTTTGCAATGTCTTACTGAGAAATATTCTCAATAGTCAGGCAAATTAGAAAGTTCAACTTTTCTGAAACTCCTATAGTTATTCCCAGTACTAAGAACACTTGGCGGGGGCAGGGTGGGGTATGTAATGTACAAATGCAGAAGTTACTATGCAATTTCAGTTTTCTGCAAAAGGAAAGCTAACAGTAACATACTGATATAAAAGATGTAACAAGGAAAAGTTGTGTATTACTGTGGGTAGAATATTTTATATGGTGAGCAGGAGAAATTCTCTAGCATTTATGGTTTCCACTATAAACCATAGAAACATAAAACAGTTAGGGTTGGAAGGGACTTTAAAGATCATCTAGTTCCAACCCCTCTGCCATGGACTGGGACACCCTCCACTTGATCTGGTTGCTCAAAGTCCCATCCAGCCTGGCCTTGAACACTTCCAGGGATGGGGCATCCACAGCTTCTCTGGGCAACCTGTGCCAGTGCTTCACCACCCACTCTGTGAAGAACTTTTTCCTGGTATCCAATCTAAATCTACCTACTTTCAATTTAAACCTGTAACCCCTTGTCCTGTCACTACAGAAGAGAGAGTAAATAATGAGAACTTGAAGTATTTGTTAACTTATGCTTTGTACTGAAACACTCTATTTAAAAAAACTGCTATCTTAAATATCCAAATATTGACAAATGCTGTTTGTATCACAAGCTGCAATATTAAAGCATTTGACCCTTCATAACAAAAATATTTTTCTACACTATGTTTCTAATCTTCTGTCAATCACACAGAAAGCTAGGGAAAGAAGGCTTTTATTCCTGTGCTTAAGAGTCTGATAGTTCTCTATCCAAAGTCATTAGGAGGAACTCAACAGGTTTCAGTGATACAAGGTGATTTTTCCAGTCATAAACATTATTTATGCATACAATTTTATTTACAATTATTTTTTATGCAGTTACTTGTGTTATCACTGAATATTTTTTCTGAATAATACCTTAAATATCTTCAAAACCTAAGTTATATAATTTTATTTAATAATAATGAGATCATATCTATATAGTAATCATAACTATACATTTCAGGTAGCTCCCAAATGTGAATTATATATAATATATACCTTGAAACTGCTAGTTCACTTGCAGCTCAAAGAGCCAACCGTATCCTGGGCTGTATCAGGAGAAGTGTGGCCAGCAGGTCAAGAGAGGGGATTCTCGCATTTATTCTGCTCTTGTGAGACCCCACCTGGGGTACTGCTTGCAGCTCTGGGGCCCCCAACATAAGAACACATGGACTAGTTGGAGCAAGTCCAGAGGAGGCCACGAAGGTGTTTAGGGGGCCGGAGCATCCCTCCTATATATATGTGATGTAATCCTTCTTATAGATACATCATACTTAAGAAAGAAAAGAGAGGCTGTGAAAGTAAAAAGTATGAATGGGAGGGTCCAATTGTCAGTGTATAAACTGATAAATGTCTTTTCATGGTGCAAAAAATTTTAGACACATTACAAGATTGTTTTTTGACTAAAGTGTTTAGTTAATCCGCCATTATTTTTTTCAGTATCAGTCTTGATTTGTAGTTCTTGATAGTTTGGTTCAAGATGTAGCTACCCCCAAAAAATGCTTACCTCTGGTCACAATACACGCAAAATCAATATCTTGTCAGTGCACCTTAAATGTGAAAGTCCTATAACAATATCTAGGAGCCAAATACCATTAGAGGGCTATTTAACAGGAACTAAATGAAATTTAAAGGGCAAGACTATTTCATGCAGGCTGTAGAGTTTTTTAAAATTTCAGTAGTAGATCTTGAAATAAAATAAAAACATGCTGCTGAGCAAAAGAATTCTGAAAGAAGGGAAAAGTCACTGTGGCTGAAATTCAGTGTAAACCGCTGAATTAGATATCTTGGTATACATAGGAAAAAAAGCCTTTAAGTGGTAGATATTTATAAATTAAGAACATTTTAAAAATATATAAAACATGACAAATTACACCTGTCTAAATTTCAATAAAACTAAGAAAATAATGGTAATAATTTTTCTAATTCTGTAAAATTTAATTGTTTTTAAAATTGTAACTTATCAGGAACTGCAACTTACTGAGAAGGGGAGATATGCCTCAATGTGTATTGTCTGAGAATCACCAACTATGGGAATAAAGTGATCTGGTAAACATATCTGGCTTTTCAAAAAACTTTTTTACAAAGTTAATCACAAGGGCTTTAAATGTCCACAAGACTGTAATAAAAGGATAGAAAACAAACAGTGGAAGAACATGAGCCATTTTCACTATGGACAGAGGCTAGCAGAAAGCTTTCCAGAACCTTTCCTTGGGTTCTAGCCTACTCAAGATATTCATATATGTTCTGGAAAAATATGGTGATGAACAACGGTGTTAGAACATTTTCAGATGATAGCTGTTGTACGAGAGACCTGAATTCAAAAAAAAAAAAAAAAGTTGTGAAGTGAGGTCTGTCTCCCATGATGTCTAGGTTTTGCAGTTTAATGTTTAGTGAGCAGTCTATCGTTTAATTTTTTTTTTTTTTAATAGCTTAGTAGCTTATCATCTATAGATAGAACTTTCATCTCTTATAAGATGCAGGAGTAATGACCATATTATTCTTCTGCATAGTAACTTTCCATCAAAACTTAAACACTATAGAGCTTTTCTGTTAGTCAATACCCAAAATGCTTTTAAAATAATTTGTCAAAGTATGGCATTAACTACAACACTGAACTGCATAATTAAACTAACAAATGATAGTGGTGTTTCAAGGGACTATTAAAATATTTTATCCCAATAAAAAATGTCAGTGAAGTTGGTGAAATTGATTTTTTAATCTACAATGAGTTACTAGTGATCTTACAGACTTAGATTTCAAAATATAAGTATCAGCTGTTTCAGTGGTAGCAGGTGGGAAAGGTTTCTGTCTATGTAAATTGGAATCTTTTGTGACCTCTCATGAAAAGTCAAAAGACTTTACTGTGGATTCCTATATCTTCAGCTAGTCAGGTCTCTAACAAAGGTCTCTTGTTAAAAAAAAAATTCTTAAGGCCACTTTTGAAGAATTATGCTTTAATCATAGGTAAAATAATGCACAAGTTCTCTGTGTAATAAGGCTTTCTCCAGTTTACTTGATAGTACTGTATGTTTATCTCTAGCATTCCTCTCTTCTGGAAAGTAACTCATGGCTATTTTATCCATTTCAATCAAATTTTATGGAAGGATAGAATTCTCAATTATTACCAACTCAACAGTTTTATGAAAATAAGTAGCTACAAGAAGATTAATTGATGAAAGGGAACATTCACCAGCATTCCAGGGAGGAATTAGCTATTCATGTGTTCAGTCGTCAAGTGGGTGGCAGCACCCAGAAGACCAGTAAGCATAAGCATGTTAAAGAGCCAAAGAGACTGCATATACTTCCAAAACAATTCCATGATTTATTGCCTTTATTTTGAGTTGCAGGTAAAATAGCAGTAGACATGGAGAAGACATTGAAACGACATGGAAAAAGCTGAGAGTATGATGATGTGAGGACTTAAGGAGCATCTGGGAAAACCTGGAGGAGAAGAGACAGTGGTAATCAACTCATGGTATGGCAGGGAGATGTCTTTGGAAGCATGTAGGTTCTTCAAAGAACAAAGGGCACTGCCATTGAGCTGGTGGGACAAGAGTAGGTATTATAAATGGGAGTGGTAGGCAGTTGAGATGGGCAGCTGGAGGTCACAAAACAAATCCATTTAAAACTCTGTTGACAGAAAAAAATTGTCTTAAATACCTTAATTTAATTTGAACTCTCCTTAACAAACCAAGTTAAGGAAAAAAAAGGTTGAATTTACTATGATCAAAACAGATAATCACGAACTGAAATGTCATTCAGAAAATGAATTTTTACAGATTTCTCTAGAAACACAATATAAGACATAAAATTATGACCTGAAAACCATGACAAGCTGTTAAAAGATACAGTTAAATGAGTTGTGTTGTATAAATACCTGACTAAATTTGTACATTTTTAGGAAAAAAACATTTTCAGGTTGTTTCAGCCTGCCGTGACAGCACACAAATGTTGCTTCTTTAAGCTATATAACTTCAAAACCCTGGTATGTTTCTGAAATGCCTCACAAAGTTTGGAATTCATAAGCCAACGTAGTTTAACTGGTCACTAGCTGTTGATAGAATGGAAGCTATAAGCATTAAATGTGAGATTTATTCCAAGATTATATGAGTATTAGAAGTAAAAATCAGTGTGTCAAGGTCATGTTTATGGATGATAAAGATATTAGAGACTATATGGAAGACTTTTTCAAGAACAGAAATTATACAGTTCTTGCAATCTTTACTAGTAAAGTTTGTACGTGATATTTGGCATTTAAATTACTAGTGTCAGAGAGCACACAGACATTTTGCGCTTACATTATTTTTAATTTAGCACAGGCTTCTGTTCCTTTATTAGAAATAGAATTAGTTCTTACAAAGAGTGTACCTTACAACTTACTCTGCTGGTACCCAGGTGGATGGAAATTAATTACTTGAAAAGAAGGAAACTGAAAATACCAGATACTAACAGAATACAGGAAATATTTGATGTTTTTAAAAAATATTTTTTAAAAGTCTTGCTGAGGATCCTTTTGAAAAAGTGAGAAGAAATTAGGCATTTCAGTGTAAGCCAAGGAGTTTGCTTTTGCTGCAGATCACATTTTTACCTGAAAACTTTCCATTTCTTCATTTATCAATTTGCAGCAAAAGGTGACAAACTATTTAAACACTTGGGATCAAACCAATCCCTACTGTAAATATGTTAATAGGAACTCACCCCAAAATGAATACATTTTTAAGAGGAATATAAATACAAGAGTTCTTATACATAGTAAGCTGACTATTTATAGTAATGCCTAAGTAATTTTTTAGGGAAAATTTTCCAATTTTTTTAACAGCCCCCAAAATAGTTGGTTTGAAATATTACTTCTTGCTTATTTTTCTTCCTTGGAAAAAGTGTTCCATTCAACATGACAGATCAGTTAAACCCCAAATTAAATATTTGGTCCACATTTATCCCACAAGCTTTGGATATGTAATATGAAGAGTGAAGGGCTTTTGCAGCTGGTTATTTCAGTAAACTAAGGTCTTAATTGCTCTCAGGAGGCAACTTTCTTTCCATTAACTTTAGGATAAGTCTAGAATTATTAGGATCTTACATTAGATCCTCAGTTAAGTGCCTATGCTTAGCTGGGATGAATCCATAATTTTACTGTTTTAATCCTCTCTACTTGAGCTAAAACAAAACAAAACAAAACAAAACAAAACAAAACAAAACAAAACAAAACAAAAGGGTAGAGGGAGAATAAATTACACATTTAGTAGAAAAGAAAAGTTGTCCTATCCACATCCAGTCTCCCCTGCAGCCGAGATGTTCATGCACATAATTTCCCTAGGCAAATGTTAAAGATGAGAACTCAACTGTGCCATTTCCTGTATGTCTTATCTAGAGCTGCAGTGAATCATTCTAGCACTTAAGGTACATCTTTCTCATTGGTCCTTGGAGTTGCTGAGTGAATCTTCAAAGCAACGTAACGGACAAATACCATTCTTTCTGAGTTGCAGTAGCAACTGTAACTATGGCAAAGGGATTTAGATACTTTTGTTGACAGTTGAAATACCATTCTTGTTCCACCTTTTCAATGTGCTGGCTTTTAACTATATGGTATCTGGGATACAGTTCTATCAATCCTTCCATATAATGTTCAGTTTTTCCCTTATATAATTAAACATCTGCTAAAACACTAGTTGGAGCCCAGTTTTTCCATTTCAGAATTACTTTAGCTTAAAGTGAGAAGGATGTTCTGCCAAGAAGTGGAAAATCATTTCAGATACACTGTATTCCTGATGTTTCTTAATCAATATATGTTGCCTCTTAGGTGCATGTTCTTAAATATTTTTTCAATAATTTCAGAGGACTAATCAAGACATAAGCCTAACAGGATGAGCTTATGATTAGGTAGGTTGTCTTCAAATGTTTAAAAAAACCCACCAAAATCCTGCAGAGAAATGATAGTGTCTACCATTTTAACAATAAATACTGTAGAAAAGTAAAGGATGTGTTCTAATTAAAACTGTCGAAAAACAATAGGAAAATGAACTCTCAATTTAAGCGGTTCCTACTTAAACCAGACTATTCTATGGAGTGTTGTGACTGTTATTCAATGGCAGGGCATTCAGAATTCCAGAAAATTTTAATAAAATTGGAAAAGTAGCCTACCAGATGGATAAAAGTTTACCCTTGGTTTAGAATTACCTACCCTTCACAAATACTTACACACATCCATTAATCCACACTTAGAACATTAGAACTGCAATCAAAAAAAAACCCATTTGATATTCAATATAAATAATATGGCTGGGGTGCTTATTAGTTTATGAAAATCAACTCTCAGTGAGTAATTTTGATTATCAGTACACAACTGGAAAGGAAGGCTGAATGACAGGATTCTTTAATCTTAAGTTTCCTTTCCCTCAGTATAAAGAAATAATTTATACCTTCATAAACACTACTTCCCATTGCTAAGAATAATACAACCTGAAAAGCATATTAAAATATGATACAAAAAAAAAAGGCAGTAAATTTTTCTTGATATTCCTTAACTGTCAGCAGATTCAGTAATCCACATAAAAAAATAAGCCTAAATACCTTTAAAAATTTGAATAAAAAACAAATTGAAAATTGTGAGACAGTTACATGTTTCACCTCAGAGACAAAAGTAATTCCATGAGGTTGAGTGACACACTCATGTTACACATCTTCATGATTTCATGGTAGGAAGCAGCAAAACACAAGAAAAACAAGTGACGGACCATGATTATTAATTCTTACTGAATCAACCTGAAAATTCCAACAAATTTTAGCCAAAGACTAAAAATTGTTACAGAAGTTAAGATCAAATATTTTTTCTTGAGTGTCTTCCCTCATTAATAAAGAAATATAGAAAAACAACCAAACCAGAATATTTAATAATTGCATATTATCCACTTCACATGCAATTGCTTGTTCATGCAGAGATGCTGCTTTTGAAGTGGATACCACAGTGTTATTTATGGAAATCCATAGAAATCTATTAGAAAATAAGTAGTGGCAAATATTGCCATACAGTGTCCTTCAACAAAATTTAATCTGAGTTTTGTCAGAGCAAATACAAAGACATCTAAAAGTTTACAACAGAATATTTCTTTCATACTCATAGTCTGTTTTGCTTCTCAAGTTTACATCTGCAATTAAAATAAAAGAAGCACTGTGGTGACAGCTCTGACTCAAATTAAAAGTATAAGAAAAATGATATATGAAAGGAAATATAAACTGTGCAATATTATTTGCAGTATTTTTAAAATAAATTTTATTCTATGTATCTACAGTGTGGTGAACAAAATAACTTGTTACTTATCCATTTTTAATTTAAATATTTTTTAGGACTTAAAATAAGGTAATAAAATAGACCTCATGCAAGTTAAATTCATTAATATGAGAATTTTCATACAGGGACTTTGGGAGTTCACTGAAATCCACTGAAAATTTACATTATGTTTAGTTTTTGTTAATGGTACTATTTTTAAAACAAAGATTTAATTTTAATTAAAAATCGAGTCTCTCAGGTATCTGTCATTAATCAAGACAAGTGCTACATGGGAAAAATTCAAAGATTATTTATTTAGTATCCTTCACAAAATTTTCTTTTCTTCGTGGGTAAAATTAGTAAGTCCAGCTCTGGGGCCCTCAACATAAGAAGGATATTGACCTGTTGCAGCATGAGTTCAGAGGCGACCATGAAGATGATCAGGGGGCTTGTGCACCTCTGCTATGGGAACAGGCTGAGAGAGTTGGGCTTGTTCAGCCTGGAGAAGAGAAGGCTCCAGGGAGACCTTATAGGAGCCTTCCAGTACCTGAAGGGTCCTACAAGGAAGCTGAGGGGGGGAACGTTTTATAAGGGCCTGTAGTGATAGGACAAGGGGTAACAGGTTTACATTGAAAGTGGGGAGATTTAGATTAGATATTAGGAAGAAATTCTTCACAGAGAGGGTGGTGAGGCACTGGGACAGGTTGCCCAGAGAAGCTGTGGGTGCCCCATCCCTGGCAGTGTTCAAGGCCAGGCTGGATGAGGCTTTGAGCAATCTGGTCTAGTGGAGGGTGTCCCTGCCCATGGCAGCGGGATTGGAACCAAATGATGCTTAATGTCCCTTCCAACCCAAACCACTCTGTGATTCTATGATTGTGTACTTATGATCTGTTGTTAATGACAGAAGGATAAGTTAAAAATACTTCCTCAAATACAGCCAATTATTATATTATCATTATTTTGTTTTAATTTTTTATAGCCATACACCCATTCAATTCCTTTCTACTTTGGATTAACTGTATTTAAAATTACTATGAATGTGCAGATGTGTTAATAATTGTTTATAAGGAATTATATTGAGAAATCGCCATGATCTTCAGTGCTTAGCTCCAAGTACTGTCCTTCCAATATTTCACAGATTAAAGCCATAAGAAGTTAAAAAATCAAATAAATAATGAATAAATAACTGGTGCTGACATCAAGAGAAAAACAAATAGTCTCTTACATATAGGATAAGTAAGAATATATCAGAAGTCCAACCAGAGATACATCAAAGTCTAGAACCAGTTGATTTTTGAACTTTATGTCTTGTTTTCAATAAATTATATAATTTTTATATTTAGATAGGCACTTATATATCCACTTGAATGTGTATGCAATAAATCAATGCAAAGATAGTTTTGACTATTGTAGGAATACAATTTTATGTGTATTTTGAGCTCATAGAAGTCTATGAGCTTTCACCATAGACTCTTTATTTCCAATGGATATAAGATTCTATTATGTATAAGGAAAAGTAGATAAAATACTGATAATGCTGATTACTGAGAACATGACCAAGAAACTACTAGATTATACCTGACATGAGCAGTAGGTACAGGACACATTGGTTTAGTTTAAGGAAGGATTTTATTGTGCGGCAGACACTGAATTGTTATGCTTGACTGAAACAGAACTTCAGCAGTTTATGGCAAGAAACAAAACTTCAGGTACCAGAGGAGATCCAAGGCCAACAAAGCTCTAAAGGTACTCTTCAATGTGTTGTTTCCAGATACTTCCAAATTCTGCCTCTCTTAGAAATTATTCACGTGGAATGCATTTTAAGTTGTGAACAAAGTTATGTTGGCTGACCGAAGTCATGACTCAGTGATTCTTTTGGCCTGTTAACTAGCTTTTGCCATTATGACAAATAGACAATATAGTGATACGAATGCTACAGTCTCTTTATGGTGTTAATGAAATGTGAATTGATACATGTGAATTTACTCTGATTATTCCAGCTGCTTTCAGTGTCACTTGTGTTAGGACGGCTGAGCTTCACGTTAAATTCCAAGCTTTAATGAGATTATAATTTGGTGCTTTCCTTGTAATCAAAACTCCTTGGCTCGCTCATCACAAAATACTCTGTGAATTAGTCTTTTCTTACTAAAAATTATCTCCCTAGGTATGTGTGTGTATAAATAAGGCTTTCTAATACTGCTCAGGTTTATAAATTTGACTTAGGTAACATTCACATTACATGCGGTAGATAGCCACGTTGATACAGAATATAATGTTTCCAGTTAAATCCACACTAGATAATGAGAAAGAGACATGGCATTCTTCCTAAAACCACTGCCTTTCTCTACAATCTGTTATTATAATACCATAGTAACACTACAACAGATAGATTTCAACTTCTGTGCCACACCTGCCCATGTACTTCTGGCCCAAAACGCTATAGAAACATTTCAGATAACTTATTGTGTGCTTAATTAATTTTAGTGAATTACTTATTAAAAACTTATTCTTTACAAAATAAGAAATAAAAATAAGTATTGGACAAGCCAGATTTACAGCTCAGAATTCCACCTAAACTTCAGTACCTGCTCCATTCCGCCTTTAGAGACTAGTGTTCTAGAGAGAATATGAAATTAGAAATTCAGGAGAAAAATAAGTAGGTCTTTGAACAGCAGAACTAATGAAGTTTGGTTCTCTGTAGATTTGCTTAGTGAATGATTGACATGGGTGCCTGATATAGTGTGAGGTCTGACTGAGGTTTACCGGTCTGGGAATATCTGTAGGTTTCCATTCTGACTCTCTCTCACATATACATGAATATAAATGGAGGAAAACAGAAAACTCATGAAATAACTCCACTAAGAACCTTGCACATATCTCTGGTTTAATAATAATTGAGTGGAAGTGGCTGGGGAGAGTAAGAATAACATTTTGGTTGCTTGCTGGTAACTTAGCCAACTTGAATTCTAGTACTTAACATCTCCAGCCCAACTCTGGGTATTTTCCTAAGTAGTAGCTCTTGTTCTTCAAGCACTTAGTACAGATTGTTTCACTCCCTATTTCCTCAGAGAAAATAACATGTATATCAGCCTCATCCACTCTGTATTAGTCCAAATCTCCTCCAGACTCCATGTGACGCGTTGGTAGACCAAAGACGGGATTAATCATCACCATTAAAGCTAGCATTTCTTTTTAATTGTGCTAAAAGTAAATCCCTGATCACATGCTCTGAAAAATTATGGGTCTCTGTCACAGTCCACTGAGTTCTGTTCCTACGAGTGTAGTGCTACAGGTATGAGCTACATTTGTAAATCTTGGGAGATTGGCAATAAAATCACACATTTTCCTTAAAAAAGGTAATTCACTGTTTTAAAGCTGTATGGAAGAAAGCTGTCTGCACTACTAAGAATACTCTTGACCCCCTTTTAGTGGGACATAGCAGAAGAATGACTAACCTGATACAATAAATAATGAGATCCAAGACAAAGAAGAGAGAACTATTATTGACATATACTATGTATTATACCCTGTTAGGTTATATGTCTGACATTTTATACACAGTACAGATATAAAAAGAATAAGACACTTCTCCAAATAATATAAGACTAGAATAGCTGGGTAGAACAAACAAGTAAATGGAAAAACTGCACAGGGTAAATAAGATTGTGAACAAAGCCAACAAATATTTTGGATGTTTAACTATAGGCTAACTATGTGTTCACTACTTAAATGAGTCAGCTCTGAGCAAGAGCTATACACATAATGCATTTATCTGATTGAATGATCAAGTCCCTGTTCCTAAATTGACAATAATTTCACCAAAAAAACACCCAACATTTATTTCCACCCAAAATATTTAAAGGAAATTAAATGAGAAGTAATTCTTCCCATTTTTTAAAATTATGCATTTTAATTTAGACTAATTTCAAAATAAAATCACTACTTTAGAAAAAAAAAGGTAATATTAGAAGGAGACATTAGAAATCGTTCTTGCCTCTTTTCTTCTACATTCCTTTTTTCCTGAAAATGCTTTTTTGCTTTGATCTGAATCTGTGAACATTTACTGTCACTGTAATACTGTTTTTTTTCAATAAACAGTATGTATTTGGTAAGAGATAAGAGGGAGAATCATCAAGAAATGCACATGACCTGCCTAATTGCTATAAAATTACCAGAGCTTTATAATGTAGGACTGGAAAGCTGAAAGGTGATAGCTTTATTGAGTGTTGTGATGTTGCAGTTTTCCTCAGACTGAAGGTTGAACCTGGTGTGAAAACTTTTGTGGAAATAAAAAGAAAGTATGGCAATCAAACTAACATAATTTGTAAATAAAAGCAGTAAAGTGTCCATACAATAAAATGCCAAGAGAAGGTTTGGAAGATGATGGCAATGATGACTGTTACTTTGTGTATGTTACACAAAGTTTATAACACCAGTTTGGTGGAACTGGTACAGATATTTATGTAAGGTTATGATAGAAGAATATTTAAGCATGAATGGCCTAGTGAAATCAATTAATCTATTTATATTTTTTAAGAGGATCAAATACTTACCTGGTGATACAATCAGAGGACCTGAAAGGTGCATTCTGAGTGAACAAATCCAGAGACCAAAATAAGGGAGATAGATAGTGTTGTTCAACTTCTCCAGAGCTTTCCACTCTCATAATTTTAAATCACTAACCATACTATTTTTCACTCTTTTGTTAGGACCATAAGTGAAAAAAACATTTGTTCCAAGAAACTTAGGAACAGAAAATTCTTCACACTCTTTGCAAGATTTTAAATGATGTCATTAGAAAGGTAGCACAAATTGATATATGTACATTCCAAATTTTTAATGTCAGGCATCAGTTAATTAAAACATGGCTAGTACTTGTGGCTTAGACACAATTACATGCTATTTAAAACATCATGTTTCATATTTTGTGTTTACTATGTCACATAATTTTTTTTTTCCCAATAAGAGTAATTAGAGGTGAAGGAACACAGTGAAGGAAATTCAGCTGTATGTTGTAGACCAGCGTGTCACCTAATGTCATTTGGTCCTCAATACACCAATACTGCAAAGACTGACCTTATCACAGGTCACATAGGTGTAAAAAAAATTTCTTCTGCAGACCCAGTATTTTTACTCATTTAGAAAATAAAAAGGTGGGAAATACGTTTTACTACTTCAGCTTCCTTTGTGTGGTGTGCAGGAAAATGTATACAAGCCTAGGGGGCATTAGAGCGGAACATGGGTTTAGGTAGGACCACAGCTGGTCAAACCAAAAGGTTGAAGCAGCATATGTTCTAGAAAGCAGATGAGAAATGTAACACCTGTTAAATCAGAGCATCTTATAATCCCACATTTTCAGAAATTATTTCTAATGCTTCAATTTGTTTAAAAGAAATAAGAGAGGAATATTCAGGATACATTAAGAATACCCAAGATAGAAATGTATGTGGGCCATTCATCTTCAGCAGCAAAGTTATCCAGTACTGCTACAATAGCAGACTTAAGGTGTAGTCTGCATTGGCTTAACCTTTAAGAAACCTTCAGACAGTAAAATAGTACGGAAAAGTTAAAAGTTGACAGTAAATTGCTGTTCCGTGGATCAGTCTTGGAAGGAGGCAGCTGGATGACACATTTCATCTCATCAGACTCTACCCACAGGGTATCCTAAAGAATCAACACACAGGTACAGAATTTTGCAAAAATGAAAGATAACAGGGAAATACACTAATCTTTTCTTAAATGTCAGTTCAAATCCATGGTGATTTTTTCTGCACACACTACTTTTTCATATGGCTTGCTTTGTTCTTCTAAGGTGTGTCTAATTATTTTACAACTGTGAGGTGAAGGAATAAAAGATGTTTTTGTTCAGTGGTAGAGAAGTAAAAGCAGGTTATAGGCAGATTATTTAAAAAATTAACAGAACTCCTTTTTCCCCCTCCATGAATAATACAGCATTAACCAAAAAATAAGTATAACGCATGTTACAATATTCAGCCTATGTGAAAGCCTGAAATCCCAGGTCCCGTAATCATCTATCAACCATCTGCCTTGTGAATGAAAGAACTGGTATTTGAATGTTGTTACATGATGATGAAGGGCCCAAAGATGAACAGAAATGGAAAGAAGCTGAAAATATCCTTGCTAAGCTGCAAATTATATTAAAATATTTAATCAACAATATGCCTCTATCTGCCCTCAAATACTTACTGTAGAGATTAGGATTTATTATTCTTACTTAGGAAATAAGTGACAAAAATAAGATGATGATTGAAAGATTCAAAAATGTTAAAGCTTTGTAATAAAAATTGATAGTGGCTAAAGAACTAGAACTAATAATTAAAACACAGGAAAGTAATTTAACTGAAGAGGGAAAGCGTAGATAGAGGAAAGCAAAATGAGCCAAAGGGAATGAGCTACAGACAAATAACTAGAAGGATTTAAATAAAGAAATGACATTTCAAGCAAATAGAAGCTTTTTATATCCTTAGCCTTTGTAGGGAGGGCAAGAACAAAAGAAAAGAACAGTATGAATAAATAACCAAAGAAAAACTTGGAGACCTCTTCAGAACATTAACTCCTCAAAGCATAACTACTATGCAGCTGAACCACAATAAAATAAATATAATTACATTTACCTGCTTGAAGAATATAAATAAATATAATTATACTTTTCTATGGCTTTGAGAAGACAACAGTTTGAAGAACAAAGGTTATCCATAAGAGATGGTGTAAAATGAGGAAGACTGTAAAAGTTCAGGTTTTATGGAAGAACTAAAATATTACAACAAACTTCATTCCAGCACTGTGGCTATTTCAGATGTTTGAATGAATCCAACATATCAAAATTGGATCATGTTTGCTTAATTATTATGTGCTTAGATTTAAAAAAAAATATTGAATTCTAACCTCATTTATGGCTGTGACTAAAACGTTTAATAAAAGGGACACAGTGCAAAGCAGGAGTACCTGTTCTGTCACTAGCTTTGCACAGCTGCAAAGCGATAATTTCATTCTCAGAGAGGGAGTGATAAAGAAGGTAATAAGGAATGGTAGAAAGGGGGAAAAAAGAGTGTAGTTACAGTTTACCCCTATTTACTCACTATAGCACTGCTGTGCTTCAAAACAACTCAAAAAAATGACTGATTTGAAGCTAGTAAGAAGAAATGATCATTTCATGTGGACCAGCAATCGATTATTTTCTAGTTTTAGAGTAAAGGAGGAAAACTGGAGTCTAATGTATGAAATATAGAAAAAATCAGAATATCAAATTTCTGTCTTTCTGTGCAAAAGTCTAGTTTTTGATATCTTCTTTTGGGAAATAAAAACAAGCCTTAAAAGAAAAAAACATGGAAAGACCTTATAAAATTATTATATTCCAAATAAAATACGTGAATTGTTCCTTTTTTGTTTCCATAACAGAATATTAAACCCATAATACGATGTTTTACCTACCATGATACATAATATAAAATTAACCTTCAGCATAATATGAGTTCCCAATAATGTTATCTTATTTCAAGTTAAATAGTAGTGTTGTAAAATATTAAACTAAAAACAGAAAATAGATTTGAAAATATTAAAAATCAAAGGTTTTCCTTACTGAAATGGAACATATGTATATTGACAATTCTAAAAGCAATAGTGCATATCTTTCAGTGAATGAAATCTTCAGTCATCACTCTGATTATAATTGTAGCCAAATTATTAATTATATGATCTGACATAGTACAATTACACTTGAGATTAAAACATAATATTGGTCTTAAGGGATAGTTTAGCTCTTAAACATCTTTAAAGGTGGTGCAAAACTTAGACAGAAGGAAATGCTATCAGACATATTCCAGGCACATTCCATGTCTTCTAAGGGGGTCCATGATGAAGTCCAAAATAATGATTAGGGTAAGGCATAATATTGTAGTTTCCACTGCTCCTAGTAGCCCAAGGCAGAACTTGATTTTTTCTCCCTATCCTTCTATTTCACCTGTTTTAAGACAAAAACTTCTGACCCGTCACTCTGTACAATAGAGGATGAGATGCATAAGTAGCTCTTACAATTTTAATTCAGTTCCAATACTACTTCTTTTTCAAATACATGCTTAAAAGGTAACCAACTCCAGCTTAGATATCTCTGAATATATTTTCAGAGATAGATTCCCATGTATAAGTCTATGTGGAAAAGTGAAACATACTGGAGAGATCCTTCAAGCAGTTTTTCTTCTAGTAGTTTTGCCTGTAGCTATTGCACCCCAGGCACTTATTTGTACTTGCTAAACTATGCAAGGCTAGACCAGATCAACATAAAAACTGACATCAATACTGAAGAAGTATCAAAAGTGGCAGGGAGACAGCAGGTGGCATTCTGAACACAGATCTAACAATAACAGGAGCACATAGCATATCTTAAACATCATAAACATAATCCAAAGACCATGCATAAAGATTAGAGATTTTTGTTTGTCTGACATTGGTTTTGGGCTTTTTTATGAGACATGAACACCTACCCACCTGTGGTCATTAAAAACATGAAGGCACATTCTGCAAATGTTGTACTGAAAATGTGCAATTGTATTCTAACAATGTCACCTGCAGTTCTGTTTAGACAAGTTTATTCATTTACTTACTTTTTCTCTTTGACTACTAAGTAATAGTCGTGTAAAAATTGAGGTGTCTGCCTTTCCTGTTTGATAGCAACAGCATTTTGTATAACATTGCTTATCTATTCATTGTGATTTAAAGGGGGGTTTATGATAATCAATGTTTATAAGCTAATTATTTTCCAGTGTCAGTCCTTAAAGGTATTTTTAACGAAGAACTGGTTTACTCAGAAACTTTCATTATCCTTTCATTTTTGACAATCAAAATTTGGTTCATCCTCAAAGCAATTTCAACAATGATTTACAGTGAATAAAAAATGGACCCATCTAAGTATTGGATGACACTTCCACATCACACAACCATGCCTCATATTTACACAACCACATCTCAGAGGTAGCCTAGTGAGATGAATAACAGAGAATGATGAAAGTGAAGGACTGACCTGCAAACATCTGTCTGAAGTATACTCAGCTTTATCCAGTAGTATTAATAATTAATTTTCAGGACATATATGTTCACGTAATTGCTCTAAATATTATTCTAACTTTTCAAATTATGCATGTGAAATAACAGACATTTTCTAGAATCTGCCAGCCTGAAACTACACATTTTTTGCTTTAAAATAAGATTCCTACAAACCACAAAATCAACCCCAGTTCAGCTTACAAATGGATGCAATTTATCTCTCACCCTTGTTTTCCTTTGTAGAGTAAAACATGAATCATGGGTACTCATTGTATTGCACTTGGGAAGGAAAAGCTGTTCCTGGATTGACAAAATAATTATGTAAAAACCTGGCAGCTTTGAAGCAAAAGTAAGGTATGGAAATCCTTCATGGGACTATAATGTTACTGTATTTAATGTTACTCTCTACAGATTCCTGTAATATTGCAAACACAACAGGATATTTTAGAAATAAACTTGTACCATTGGGAAAAAATCATGTTAGTTTTCTAAAAACAAAATGACATCAAATTTACATGTGGATACAATTTTAAGAAAATCTATGTATGCAATTTCACTTGTTTCAAAGGCACAATAAGAATTTACTCTGGCAGAGGATTTTACCTTATACTTTCCATGACTCACAACCTACATGCCAGAGGAAAGCAGTTATATTGAGTATATTCTTATGAAAAAATATATTTTGGATATTTTAAAGACCCTTAGATTTTGTCCTCAGTTCTCCCACCCTTCCAGTGTGGCAAATAATTATTTTGTTGAAGGAGGATTTTCCCAGGTTTTTTCTTTTGTTGTCCTTTTTTTGTATGATCGAGAAGTCACTATCCCTTACCTTCTCACTACCTTCTCCTGACCTGTGCATGCTACTAAGTCTGCCTTGGTTTAGAGAGTCAGTGAAGATTCAAAGAGTACATATAGTACAAAGTACATGGAGTACAAAGAGCAGTTTCTGGTTTCTAAACTGAAAAGAGGTGAAAATAAGAAAGTCATACCCATTCCAGGCTTAAAGTCAATTGCATAGGAAGGTGATCAAAAATATTATAGTTATTTTATCAAAATATAATCTTATTTTTCTATTAACCCAGTAAATTACAAACAGCAAAGCATCAGGCCAGACTTTGGAATGTAAATTTGCATGACCTTACCTACAGTTAGGACATACCAACACTGGGAGGCAAGCCACACTGAAACAAAGAATTGCAAAAATGCTAAAGATAATGCCTCACAATGACCAGATTGGGTGTCTACAGATGATTTAGGTTACATAGTCTGCTTTGCCAGTTTTCATGACATAGATTTGTAGCAATGGAACTGTAGAATTTTTTCCAAGGTCCAAAACATCTATATTTGATGTGTTTTGGATTTCCTGCACCCTGAAACAATATACTGACCTACTATCAGTGTTTGAATAGCAATAGATACATTCCTGGAGGATATCTTCCAAATATGTTTTACAATAAAGGAATCTAACACACTCCAAGACTGCTTCTTAATGTGAGCCAAAGCAGGATAAATCAGGACATTTGGGAGATTGACTTCAAAAATGCAAATCTGATCTGAAGCAAAACACTGATACAGACACATTCAAAGTCAATGTACTTGAGTAACACCAAAAAACAAATACTGAGCAGTTATTTTACATATGTATGTGTTTGTGTGTGCTCATCTTGTATCTTTCTATCTGATATTATGCATCTACTGTGGTATCTACATTGAAAACCTAATGATCAGTGGAAAGGAATTAACAATTCCATAGGCTAATTCAGCCTTATACCTGAATTGCCCTTCAGAGATGCAACTTTGACTATAAGCTATCATCTAAGGCAAAACCTCCTATAACCCCTCTCTTGTGCACCTTTACGGTACATCTGAAGTTAAATACCACATTCAGTGACAGCAGTGTGCAAGATACTGTTCAGGTAGATACCATGAACACTGAGAAGGGAGATGCCCAGTGTATGCAGGGATTTTGCAAGAAAAAAGACTGTGGTCAGCTATGAGAGAGAATTGATTATTCTGTTTTTTGAACTACCTTTATTCCATCATCACTGAGCTTCACTCAGTATTTTTCTTGCTCAGTCTGCTTGCACATAACTTGTATTCTGTTTCAAAGTGACTCAGAACATCAACAGTATGTTCACCCCTCTTTTTTCTATAGACATCATTCTTCACCAACACATTTATCCATAACAAAAAAATTTGAGATTCACAAAAAACCCACCCAGATTTAAGCTAGAACAAAGAATTTCCTTGCATTACTTCAGTTATGATAATCTAATAATAAAAATAATATCATATAGATTAGTAACTATGAGAAAAGCCCAATGTTATTAAAATGATTGCTGGCAAAATTATATACCAAAGCAGTAGCACATTCTCTTGTAGTAGCATATCTAACATAATCACATGACTATAAAATGCTCAACTTTCAAAGGATTATTGTAACCCCACTGTTTTTTGTTGTTTTGTTTTGGGTTTTTTTTTAACTCTAATTAAAAAACTCAAAGAGTTGGGTCCATTCCTCAGGGTAACTAGCCCTGACATTTTCCTTTAACAGCTTAGAAAGCATATTACCAGACATCTGTCTTTCTGTATTCCTCCTATCCTGAACATGATGAATTACCCACCCTTCTCCTGCATGTATTCTGTGTAAAGAGATCTGTAATACAGTCTTGTTGCCAGTGTATCATACAGTATCATACAGATGCTGTCTTTAGTTGAAGAAATCTCTGCAGTTATGTGCTCAGTGATACTGCCTCTGATCCCTGACATGTCACCATAAGGAAAAGTCAACGAAGATCAAAGATAAAGAACAACTGGTAAATGAAGGCTCCCTTGAGAGGGAAGCATGGAGTGGCAGTGACAGACCTGACTTCTTAGAAGTTAGGTCCTTATTGTTTCCGAAAAGGAATAAAAAAGCAGCCAGTAAACTGCATTAACACAGTACAAAGCCACAGGTTTGTCTTACATCTGCACACCTTTTCTGGGATGTACAGCCTCATTCAATTAGAGTGGGTGATTCCAAAAATCAGACCCAAAGTTTAGTTATTTTTTCCCCATGAAAGAACTTCACCAGGGAAGTGGACAAGGTGAAACTTACCTCAGTCACTTGCCTCTGTTTTTTAGGAAAACCTCCTGGGAAGCTGAAAGCATGAATCTGAAGTCTTTTGGCTCAAGAAGGAAAAATAACCTAAAAAGCTGAACCTCTAGTCACTGACATATCCTTCCCCACTTCCAGAAAAGTTGAATCTTCTGCTCCTCTGGCTGCTCTAGATGCCATTCTGAGTTCTTATCTCTGTGTGGAGCCAGAATGTCCAACACAGAATTCAACTCTGGCACCAAATACTCAAAAGGTAGACTTTTTAAAATACCTAAGCCCTTAGCCAAAGTCCTTTATTAGATGGGGCACATGGAGGCTGTTAGTACAAGGCTGCTATCCTTTTTGTAAAGATTTTGCGTTGAAGCTAGGTTTCAGGTGTTTTATTTGTTCAATGCCTTACTTATGCTCTTTGCAGACTAGTTTAGTGAAAACATCATTACCCTATTCTAGCATCTAACCCTGCATACCCTTATCCAAACATTTTGATTCTTCTTCAAAATATCCATATATATTCTGTGTATTATGTTGCTGGTTTTGGTGTAATAGAGATAATTTTCCTTACAGTAGCTAGTATGAGGCTATGTTTTGGAATTGTGCTAAGAATGTTTAGAACACACAAAGGTTTTCAGTTGTTGCCAAGCAATGTTTATATCAAGCCAAGGACTTCTTAAGTTTCTCATGCCACACCTGTGTTCCCAGCTTCTTGTGTACCACAGGCTGGGAGGGGACACAACTAGGACAGCTGATCCAAATTGACTAAAGGGTAATTTCATGACGTAAGACATTGTGCTCACTATATGATCTGTGAGGAGTTGAGGAGGGGATCTGGCTCTCAGGGGTCTCATGTCTCCTGAACTCTGCTAACTCTCTGGCTTTCACTGCCTGGGGACTGCCTGGATGTCAACCAGCTGAGGGTGAGTGGTTGTATCATTTTGGTTTTTTCCCCTTATTATTTTTATTACTTAGAAGTAGTAATCAGTATCATTGGTATCATTAGCATTTTTAGTGTTTTCTTAGTATCATTATATTATTTTGTTTATTTCCAATTATTAAACTATTCTTACCTTAATCCATGAGTTTTCTTAACTTTTCCTTTGATTCTCTTCCCCATCCCACTGTGAGAGGGGTGAGGTAAGGAAATGGCTGTAGGGTACCTAGTTACTGACTGGTGTTAAACCACAATGATTACAAAAAATTAATTGATAGAATCTCTGTTGTTTTGTGAACATTTCAGATATTACAGTCTCAGCAAACTAGGTCTTTGTGCTGAATGTTTAAGTTCTCACTTTTTTTTTTTTTTTTTTTTTGGTGAGATTCTCAGTTGCTACAGGGGATATTTAAATGGAATTGAACAAATATTTCCTCAAAAGGTTTCCATGAAGAAAGAAGTTGTCTGGTATATTTTTCACTTCAGGTTTATATTAAAGCTCATGTTCTCAGTTTTTCAATTTTGTGCACTTTTGTAGAATACTGGATGAACAGCTTGAGAGCCATTTATTGTCTTCATAGAAAGAATATAAAGCAGAGAGTAACAGGTATGATTTCCAGATGCTGTTAACATGCCTTGAGCCTGACCTTCAAGGAAACACCTCTAAGATAAGAGCTGAGTTCTCAGAAGCTTGTTTCATGGCCCAGGCATGTTCACAGAAGATCTTTTATAGGATTTATTTTTATTTGCGTGTTCCTGTGTGAGCTTTAATTTTGCTGATGGCGACAGGAACCATTATAGTTGTCAGGCAAGATCAGGACCGTAACTATGCCTGTCAGTGTAGTAATTATGCTGAAAACAGTAAATTTATTTCATGTACAGTTACAGAAACAAAACACACCTGTTCACACCTTACACTGCTGGCAGTCACTAAAACCAGAAATATGACCATTTTCAATACAAAATATGTATAATTATACGTATGAAATAAAATATACAAGCAACAATTAAGACTATGTCCACATATCTCTATCTTGAGAATCACTACCTTCATTTTGAGTTATTGACTTGAGTCTGTGATGAAAAGAGAATTTGGGAGGGAGGAAAAAAGGAATTTTACAGAAGAAACTTTGGGAAAACAGGAAACTGTGGGGAAAAAAGCAGTATGGAAAAAAAAGTATGGAAAACAGGTGTTGAAAGTGGAAGATAGCAACAGCATAGCGAACACTTATAAGAAGCCAGATTCTCCTTTGCTGCTGTTCTGTTTAGACTACTGTGAGAACATAGCATGGTTTTGTGTGTTTGTTTTTCTCCTTTTATTTCTAATTCAGAAGGAGAAAAACAACAATTAAGTTAAACTTTTATGTCAAGATTTTATTCTCCTTTTCTCTGAATCCTTACATTTGTATTCAAAAGTGGTTAACTTTATGACCATATTCTTCAAAATTTTGAAATTTCTTCCATTTAAGGATTTCCAAGCTGGACATCAGTACTCACATCTCAGGTACATGTTCTCTGGGTCATCTCATTTCTTTTTGTACATGTGACTTCTACTGTACATGTTAGTACAGTAAAATCACACATGGAGATGTCGGAATAAGCATGCCAGTATTGTTATTAAATAAATAAATACAACAATTTACTATGAAAACATGGCTACTAGCAATTTTTTCACCATTTATTTTCAGCCTCCAAGTGATATAAAAGTATTAAGACTATTAAAGGAGAAGTACATTACAGACAAAGCTCTTTTTTTCATTTTTTTTCTGTAAATATTTTTTTAAAGCTCTTTGTAAGAAAAGAATCTCATCTTCAACTTTGCCTGTAATTATGTAGTTTCACATTAGGAGCTAAGGAAGCCAAATGAAAAATGCTGATGATAAATAAAGTAATATTTTACATAAGAACTTAATTCTGTGAAAGAAAAAAAAATTACAAAGAGCAAATACCAATGCCAAAATGTACATCTGTGCAGTTTATCAATGTCGTAACTTCTAATACAGAAAGAAAGAAGTCATAAGGCAAAGAACAAAAGGCAGTATTATAATCTTTTGATCTGGACATATTTAGGAGTATAAAGAGAATGAGATCCACCTGGGATTCTCTGCAACAGTAGTAGAGCATAGCAACTGTTGTAAACTCCATGTCAAAAATTATGTTTCTGAGGACCCCGGCTGGTAGAAGGGTTAGAAATGATCAACTTCTACCAAAACAAACAAACAGCACCAAAACAAAACAGGGGAAAAAAATATAAAAAGAACTTCAGATGTAGATGTTACTCTATGGTTAACATCTGGTAAACTGCTGGAGAAATTTTTAATGTAACTAAATTAATAATAAACTACATGAAAATACAGCCATAAAGAGACACTAAAAGAAACCTGATAGAGCTCATTGAGCCAAACTAATTTCATACTCTTATGATCTGGAATGAATCCTGATGTTTTATAAGTAATAGAATCAGGGGTTTGATTTATTTAATTATTTTAATCATCATAGGTATTAAGCTTAACAGATAAAGAAAATATACCTATTTTCTTATTTATTTTTTCCTTTTGCTTCTAATAAAGGGGCAAAGGCTGTTAAATGAACTTTTGCTTTACCTGAAAAGGCTATTAGACTAGATGAGTTTAGAAGGAAAACCCTTCCACCTCCTCTGTTCTACTTTCCCATCGCTTATCAAGAGGATGAAAGCTCACAAGTGAGTTCTGACTGAGACCAGATTTAAATTTGTACCATGATTCTTACTGTCATTCCTAGAAGCAACTCCATATTTTTGACTGTGATTAGTAACACTCATATTGCAGCCAGACCTATAGTCCTGAAGATAAAAAACATTTGCTCAAGGCTAAAGACACTACTTCGAAAGGACTGAAATCACTTCAGCTCAACCTATCACTGTTAGTGCCTGATGTTTGAAAAAGAATTCAAGAATGTGAATTAAAGATTAATATGATTCTCATTATCACTTCAATACAAAAAAAAAACCAAACAAAAAACAAAACACAAAAAAAAATCAACAGGTGTTTGGGGAGACCAATGGCCATCTACCTGCAAACAGAAATTATCAGCTCTTCATCAGTCTGAGCTGGCTGAAGATTCACACCCCTATCTCCACCTTATGCCACCAACCAATCCCTCAGCAATTAATAGAACCAGAAATAAACAAATTCCATTTCCCTTGTCCTTATTGCTAAATCAAATATGAGATCACTCTAGAAAACATGAAGGGAATCAACAGTAACCAATATACTAAAATTAGGTTCCTTAGAGAAAAAAAAAAAAAAAAAAAACAACCACAAAACCAGATTTTGGATCTCTTATTTTTCAACTGGTCATTGGCCTTTGTCAAGGTATTGTACAATAAAGGAAAAGGAATGCTATTCAAAGCTCAAGATCTGCCCTGTGTGTTCTTACAAAACACATAAAAAAACTAGAGGACGTGACCTATTCTCAATTCATGGATCTATTATGGGAATTGGGGGAAGAAATTGTGAAGAATTCTTTTATTATGCTATATCTTATTTAATCAAAGATTTCACAAAAATAAAAATTAAGAAATAATAATTCATTTACGTTTATGAATATGCATAGATAAAAAATAATATTGTATTATATTTTTTTAAAAGAAGGAAATATGTAAACACAAAATTACTAAGGTTCCCATTATCATAATCAGAAAATAATAATAAGATTCTTCTAACAAAAAGATAGGATATTCTCTGTCAGCATTTACGTTGGGATTACTTGATATCAGACAAGATATAAAGAGAGAAGTGAGAAAATCATGTGAATTCTTGTGTATGGAAGGTATGACTGAATAGATGAAGTCTGTGACTGATTCTTAAAGAGATCAGATATGGTAATGTTAGAAGGATGAATGAGAGGAATCCAGAAGGAAGCAGAATTTCAGTCTTGGGAATTACCCAAACTAAGGGCAGTAAGCAAAAGATTTTTTTAGATTTATAAATTATGTTTTGAAATTAAATAGTTTCTTTTCAAGATATACCTATCTGGGCAACCAATTGATAGCTTACATTTATTTGATTTTTGTCCGTGCGTGTTCACTAATTGCTAGGATGGGAGGTTGGATTTTTGTGGGGTTTTTTGGCTTCACTTTCAGGACAAGTGCCTGAAGCCAAATACACTGTCTCTGTAACCCAAAGCTGGATGCACATATGCATACACACATTGTATAGTATATTTTGTTGAAACAGCTAAAGAGAAAGACAAATTTTTTTCTCAGAGATGAGGCACCAAAGAGGAACATCTCATCATACAAAATGCAGACATATAGCTTCTCACTGCTAAATTCTCCTGCCCATCATTTAAAGTACACAGCAGAAGCAGAACAGGTGTAATACTGCATGGCATTTTGTCAGCACTCTGAAGCTGAGTCTCAGTAATACCTCTGCAAGTTACTCTTAGGCCAGTTTTGTAAATACAGTTTGGAAACACAATATGCAAGAAAGGAATTTTCCCTCCTTTCAATTTCAAGTGTTATCTGATTTTAATGTAAAGTAAAAATGTCTTAAAATACTTTGCTGCAACAGCAAAATGCATGTATTGAACAAAAAGTGCTTACAGGAAAATGGTGGGTAAAATAAAGACAAAATGAAAGGAACTGTTCACAAATGAAAAGAGAAGTAGGAGGAAAGACATTACATATAATCCTGTGTCTTTTCTTGTCTTCTGAACACATTTGCTTTCTCATTAGCCTTCTATCTGGACACTTTTTTTCTTGTACAAAATATAGCAGCACCCACTGCCACAAAAAGAACCCCATAAAAGTACCAACCAAACAAAAATAAAGCAAACAAACAAACAAAAATAGAACAATAAACACCCTCCTGAGTTGAATGAAAGAAAACAAATATTGTAACGCACATCTAAAATGAGTAAGTGTACAGCGTATTGTATGCATATGCAAAAGTACCTCCAATTAAGAATATCCTACCACAAGTGACATAATTTTAGCACTCAACTGTTAGTCAGTGATGCTGAACCTGTGTACAGTGGTCAGAATCACTGAGCATATGTCAAATATGCTCTTTTTCTACAGAATGCAGACTGTAAACCACAGATTTAGTGCTTTGTAAATGAGCATCCAGGCAAGACTAGACACCTGATATGATATGTTGCAATATGACACATTCATTTTCTCTGTAAATAAAAATGAATAAAAGTCTATGAGGTCACATCTTTTTTAATTTAAATTAGCTGTTAGAAATGACCAGGCATTATCTATATGCAACTCTTGCCATTCCCCTTTTTTCCCTCCAGCTTCCACTTCTTCCTACATAGCCAACATTTTACTTTTAAGGTGAACTCTGTTGTTCTCTTTTGCTATGTACCTGCTAGCTTTTCCAGCAGCTCTCCAAAAGTGTAACACTATTCAAATGATCTAAAGTTATCTTTGCTGGCTTTGACACAAAGTTTCCAAACACTATCTAACAAACACTCCACTTTTCCTCCAGTACATTTATGGGCCAGATAGACAGATGTGAATGGAGGGTAAACAGTGTTATCGCCATGACCATATCATTCAACATGGAAATAAGACCTAAACTAGTCAGTGCTAATGGTAAAGTTTAAATGTAAATTACTTTAGATCCTCTCATAATTTTGATATTTATAATCACACAGACCTTTTATCTTGGCCATGGTTAGCAACTCAGATTTCCAAACAGTTCACGTTCCATAAATGAATGTCCGTTCTGACAGGAATCCTGAAATTTCTCATATGTCAAGTAAAAAGAAGGAATCAAAATTTTGGTATTTTTCCCTAAGGAACAAAAATGCCCATACCCCAAAATGAATAACTCATCCTCTCCTGCCCTCCCTCCCCTTCCCAGCTGCCCTTGCAGAATAGATATGGGGCTCTGGAACTTGAGGGCCAGGCATTGGCAGAGGAAGGTCCATCCAGGGAGCTGCATAGGACAACCCCGTCAGCCCCACACATTACGACAGTCTCCATTAAAAAAAGGAGGAGGGTCATTGTTGTAGGCGATTCCCTTCTGAGGGGAACAGAGGGCCTGATATGCCAGCCAGACCCATCCCACAGGGAAGCCTGCTGCCTCCCTGGGGCCCAGGTGAGGGACATCACCAGGAAACTTCCTGGCCTGGTAAAGCCCTCTGACTATTACCCTCTATTGGTAATGCAGGTGGGCAGTGATGAGCTCAAGGGGAGAAATCCAAAAGCCATCAAAAGAGACTTCAGGGCATTGGGGCAAATGGTTGCAGGATCAGGAGCACAGGTAAGTGTTCTTCTCCATCCCTTTAGCAGTAGGAAAGAACAGTGAGAGAAACAGGAAAGCACGTCCAATCAACACATGACTCAGGGGCTGGTGTGAACGGTGGAGCTTTGGGTTCCTTGAGCATGGGAAGGTTCATGCAGCACCAGGCCAGCTGGTGACAGATGACATGCAGCTGGTTGGAAGGTGGAGGGGGGCAAAACCAACAGGGACACCAAGAGATGCCCTGAGCCTGAAGGAGAATCACTGGTCACCAGGAGAACACCTGGCAGGCAAAATAGGGGAATTCTAGATGCTCTAGTCCACAAGCCAACTTCATCAGGGGCCCATCTTAAATGCCTCTATGAGAACACACGGAGCATGGGGAATAAACAAGAGGAGCTAGAGGCATGCACACACATGACAGGCTATGACCTCACTGGCATCATGGAGATGTGAAGGGACGGCTCCTATGACTGGAGTGTCAGAATGGAAGGATACAGGCTCTTTAGGAAGGACAGGCAGGGGACATGTGGCAGGGGGTTGCTCTCTATGTCAGACACCAGTTGAAGTGTGTGGAACTCCATCTGGGGATGGATGAGGAGCTGACTGAGAGCTTATGGATCAGGATTAAAGGGAGAGCAGGAAGAGAGGATACGGTAGTAGGAGTTTGCTACAGACCACCTGGCCAGGATGAGCGAGTGGATGAGGCCTTCTACAGGCAGATAGCAGCAGCCTCATGGTCACAAACCCTGGTCCTCATGGGCTACTTCAACCACCCTGATATTTGTTGGAGGGACAACACGGCAGGGCACAAGCAAGCCAGGAGGTTCCTGGAATGCATGGATGACAACTTCCTTCTCCATGGGACAGAGGAGCTGATGAGGAGGGGTGCCATGCTGGACCTTGCTCTCGCCAACAGGAAGGGGCTGGTGGGGAATGTGAAGCTTAATGTCAGCCTTGGCTGCAGTGACCATGAAATGGTGGAGTTTGAGATCCTTAAAGAGGTGAGGAAGGTGCATAGCAGGCTCGCTGTCCTCGGCTCTTCAGAGAACTGATTGGCAAGTTTCCATGGGATGAAGCCCTGGAGGGAAAAGGGGCTGAAGAAAGCTGGTGGCTATTCAAGGATCTTCTCCTCCAGACTCAGGAGCAATGCATCCCAATGAAGAGTAAGTGGGGTAAAAGCACCAGGAGGCCTGCGTGGATGAACGAGCAGCTCCTGGACAAAGTGATTACACTATTATAGGGAAATTGTCTGAGAGGCCAGATACCAGGTTAGGAAAGCCAAAGCCCTGACAGAATTAAACATGGCCAGAGACATCAAGGCCAACAAGAAGGATTTTATAGATACCTAGTGGATTAAGAGAAGATTAAGGAAAATGTAGGCCCTCTGCAAAAGGAAACAGGAGAGCTGTTTTTCCAGGATATGGAGAAGGCCATAGTCTTCACTGTCAAGGGGGCAAGCCATGCCCCTAAAGTCACGGAAGACAAGGGCAGGGACTGGGAGAATGAACAGCCAGCAATAGTCAGTGAGGATCAGTTTCAGGAATACCTGAGGAACTTGAAGGTGCACAAGTCCATGGGACCTGATGGAATACACCCATGGGTCCTGAAAGAACTGGCGGATGGGGTTGCAAAACCTCTATGTATCATATTCGAAAAGTTGTGGCATTCTGGTGAAGTTCCCACACACTGGAAAAGGGGAAGCATAACCCCCATCTTTAAAAAGGGAAGAAAGAACCCGGGGAACTATAGGCCAGTCAGTCTCACCTCTGTGCCTGGCAAGATAATGGAGCAGATTCTCCTGGAAATCATGCTAAGATACACGGAGGATGAGGTGATTGGTGACAGCCAACATGACTTCAGCAAGGGCAGATCATGCCTGACTAATATGATGACCTTCTATGATGGGGTCAAGACCTTGGTGGCTAGAGGATGGGAAACCAATGTAATTTACCTGGACTTGTTCAAAGCCTTTGGTGCTGTCCTGCACGACATCCTTGTCTCTACACTGGAGAGACATGGATTTGACTTATGGACAGCTCAATGGATAAGGAAGTGGCTGGATGGTCATTCTCAGAGAGTGGTGGTCAATGCCTCAATGTCTGAGTGGAGACCAGTAACGAGTGGCGTTCCTCGGCGGTTGGTGTTGGGACTGGTCCTGTTCTAACATCTTCATCAGTGACATGGATGATGGCATTGAGTGCACCCTCAGCAAGTTTGCTGATGACACCAAGCTCTGTGGTGTGGTTGATATGATGGAGGGAAGGGAGGCCATCCAGAGGGACCTTGACAGGCTGGAGGAGTTGGGCCATTGCCAACCTCATGAAATTCAACATGGCCAAGTGTAAGGTTCTGTAACTGGGTCAGGACAATCTCACATACAAGTACAGGCTGGGTGGAGAATAGATCAAGGGCAGCCCTGAGGAGAAGGACTTGGGGGTACTGGTGGATGAAAAGCTGAACATGAGCCGGCAGTTTGTACTGGCTGCCCAGAAAGCCAACCGTATCCTGGGCTGTATCAGAAGTGTGGCCAGCAGGTCGAGGGATGTGATTCTCCCCCTCTACTCTGCTCTTGTAAGACCCCAGCTGGATTAATGCATCCACCTCTGTAGCCCCCAACATAGGAAGGGTATTGACCAGTTGGAGTGAGTCCAGAGGAGGGCCACAAAAATGATCAGAAGACTGGAGCACCTGTCCTGTGAACAAAGGCCGAGAGAATTGGTCTTGTTCAGCCTGGAGAAGAGAAGGTTTTGGGGAGACCTTATTGGAGCCTTCCAGTACCTGAAGGGGGCCTACAAGGAAGCTGGGGAGTGGAACTTTTTAAAAGGGCCTGTAGTGATAGGACAAGGGGTAATGGGTTTAAATTGAAAGTGGGGAGATTTAGATTAGATATCAAGAAGAAGTTCCTCACGGAGAGAGTGGTGCAGCACTGGAACAGGTTGCCCAGAGAAGCTGTGGATGCCCCATCCCTGGAAGTGTACAAGGCCAGGCTGGATGAGGCTTTGAGCAACCTGGTCTAGTGGAGGGTGTCCCTGCCCATGGCAGAGGAAGTTGGAACTAGATGATCTTTAAGGTCCCTTCCAACCCAAACCATTCTATGATTCTATGAAAATATTAATTTCAAAACACTGAATTTATTTCAACAATATTAAAATGTTTCTTTTAAATAAGAAAAAAATGTAAATATAGACAAAAAATGAATTATTTTAAATGAAACAAGAAAATAAGTCATTTGCTTAAACATTTAATTTCAAAATCTTCTAATTTAAAATCCTATGAAAACAACATTTCATGAAAAGGTAAATTTCAACAAATTATTTTTTCCCAGTAAAAAGATATTATTTTGGAAAAGTTTCCAACTATTTATAGCAGGAATGTTCTATTTGTCAGACTTCAGTGTGTTTTTTTAAAGTGGTACCTTATTATTTGTGAGGATTCAAAACACCTAAAAACATCAAAGTAACATATTTAAAGCACAATAATGTTGTATAATGGCACATCAGATGTTCAACCCTCTTGTCTAGAATAGAGCTAAAAAAAGATATTTATTTCAGCTCTCTGATGTGTGTTACCAGAGATCAGATTTTCACAAATAAACCCCATAGATTATTTCTAAGAGACATGAAAAAAAAAATAGAAAAATGTCATTACGATTCTGCAAGAGTAGGTTTATACAGCTGTTTCATTAAAAAGAAAGGAAAATAATTCTTAGATCTGTCCCTTTCCCAGCCTCTCTTCCCATTTAATAATTTTTGTAGGCTACTGCTATACCCAAAGTGCTTCCATTGCTTCTATTTTGTGCACATTATCTCTGAGCTTTCCCAAGCTTGTTTACATTTACCAGCACTTTGAGTAAGTGTCAGCTATCATTTATGTGAAGGACAGGGACATATGGCACAGTACCCATGTCCTTGGCAGAAACAGCAAACTTTACTTTTTCCTTAGATGTCTACAGACTTTTTAAGGTTCTGCAGGGAACCTGAGAAGTAGTTGCTAGTTCTTCTTAATTCAGGTACTCTCATTCTCTTTGTATGATATACCTTGCCTCTGTCAAGTTACAACACTTGTGTGCTGGTAAAAACTCTACTATGGAAATAGTAATACTAGTATAAATTTATTTATTTACTTTTTTTACAATGTAGGGTGTTTGGTTTGGGTTTAGTTTGTTTGGGGTTTTTTTCAGGGACTAATGAATGATAATGCAACAAAACCACTTTCTGTCTGAATTAGCTGCACCTACAGTAAAAGCATCTGCTAGTATAATTATAATAGTTTAGGTTTAATGGGTTTTGGTGGGGTTTTTTTTCCACTTTAGGCTTTTTATTATATTGAAGTTTTTGTATGTTTTTAATAAACTCAGGATTTTAGTAATAGAAATGAGATGGCCAATTCTTAGGTTATATGAGTATATTAGGTGAGCTGTACTGAAGGAACAAGGAGTGTTCCCCACATCAGTTTCTCTTATCATTTCATCAGTAATAAGTTGTTTAGAGAAATAAATGGAGTTCATTTTTTCATCCTGGTTCTTCTTAGTATATTTAGGAAATAAACAGTCACAGTAGACTCATAACAGGGACAGGTTACCATGTATACCAATATTCAGTATATCACTATCGAAAAGTGTGTAAATACAAACTCTTTAATCCTAAACTGAACTGTACAAACACTCACAACTTTAATTACCTCTTCAAAACCTGGAGGAAAAAAAAATATAATTATTTGGAAATAATTTTAAGGAGCTATTAAAAATATATTCTCATACATTTGGTCAAAATTGCTTGATGTACATTACATTGCTTACAAAGGTAACTGGTGTTTGACCAGTTAACTATTTTCAGACTGGTTTTGCTCCTATGTGTGCAGTGTGAGGTGATAAATGATTTTTTTATCCAACCAGAAATCCGGGGTTAGTTTACTTTGCCCACTTGATTAACTTCATCGCCAATGTATATTTCATCACCAAAGGGTACATTTAAAATGCAATAAAAAACAATGTTCAGCTAACAAGCCAAGATGCTCATCTGGCTTCCTTTTGACTGAAAGTTCAGGATAAGACTCAGCTGATCAAAACTTATTTATTTCTTCTATGCTTTCTGCTAGTTTCCACTAAGGAGAAAGAGAAAGAAAACCTCTGATTTAAACAATGACAACACAATTGGCTTTGGTAGGTTCTGTAATATGGCTGGTTATGGAACAGGACTGAGAGGCTTAACACAAGTGCATTTGTCTTGCAAGTTAATCTCATCCAGTGTCAGCACAGAAAGGTAACGAAGGGATATTTATATCGAAGTTATGAAGGTGTATATCTGAAGTAGTCTTTAGGTTCTCTGTGTTCCTATGTCCATGAAAAGAAGAATTTTAAAGGTAAATACTACATCTTAAAGATATATACATCAATGACTCACTCACTTTGTTATTGTTCATCTTTCTGATCAGCTCGGCCTTAGTACCAAGAAGATTCAGACACAGTTCAACACTTTCAAAAGACTGCCTCGTACAGAAGATTTAATTCAAGAAAAATAAAGGGACATAACTTGTTCCCTGTCTTATTCTTTCTATTTGATCATCTTTCTGTGGCAATACCATTTTTGTGTTGTTCTGGGGGTGGTGGGGATTTGTTTAGTTTTGTAGGGTTATTTTTTAAAGATTTCATTTTCTCCCACGTTTGCATGCTAGAATAATATCAGTTTTCTATTACCTGCGAGACTTATGTTTTTAAGGGCAATTTTTGTCTTTGATTCCACAACACATTTGGGTTGCTGCAGCTTATAATGTAAATTTAGCACACATGCTAAAAGAATTGAGTTGAATTTTCTTGGAAAGTTTCTGGAAGGCACACTATGTGCAAAATTTCAGAGTCATACAGTGAAACCTTTGCCAATGCATGAATATACACTCAATTTTAATCACATTGTGATAACAACATAACAAGTACAAAAAATTCTTTTATTTTTCTGGGTAATTACCTTATGGCACATTCCTGTTGAGATTGACTAAGTCAGTATAGTACTTCACATTAATTTTTTCGGAGTGGCATTTTATTCAGAGTAAAATGTACATTAAAAAAACTCTCACATATTCTCTGATGAGGTTGCTTTTTGTCTAAGGGTTCTCCCTGCAGACTGCCTTAAAAGACACTAGTCAATATTAGAAGAGTGTCTCAATAGCATTATTCAAAATGTATTTGGGGATATCGAATAGTCTATCTAGCAATTAGCAATCTTTTCTGCTTTATCATTACTAATACTCTCCACTCTCTGTAATGCAGATTAATTAACTAGGGAAGAAAAACTTGAATAGGATCCAAAGACTTGACAACTGAGGGCCACATCCAGGTAACATTTACAGGAAACTATTCAGTGTAAATACAGCACAAACAAAATCTGTGAATTTCTTGCTTGTTTCCACTTATATCTAGAGGTACATTCCTAGCAATGAGCAGGGGTTTTTATATTTGTTTGTTTGTTTCTGTCTGTGCATTTTAATGTTTCACAGATGACCTGGAAAAGGATCTCCCAGGACCCTCAGAGCTATCCCCACCTTGCAATGGTTGAGTAGTCTTTCACCAGGATTCCAGCAAGGATCTGGACAGAGTCTAAGCACTTCTCTTATTAGGCTCCCCCAGGTCTAGATCTTAAAGATATTCAGAGTTCATGCTTAGTTGATCTCACAAAGGAGGAGACACTTAAGATATAGTTAAACATAACAGCATTTGTTGGAGAAAAAGAAGCATCGTACATAAACTACTGTATACAACAATCTTAATACCTGAAAGAAAGCCTCCTGGGAATTTTTTACATATGTGCCATCTAAAAACATCATCAGACAAGTTAACAGGCTATTCCATTTATTAGAAGAATTCCTCAAAAACAGAGGTTTTAAACACCTGATCACCAGATCAGATGAAAAGAAAATTAAATTGTACTGAGCACAGAAAATACCAAACCATTCCCTGAAACAGGATATCAGCTATGTCAAATCCCCCAGTAAGTGAAAGCATGTGCATTCACGCTTTAAGACAATCCTAAATTCAGTACTCTTCAAAACCCAGCAAAACTGTAAGTTTTGTCATTAAACTTCTAGACTACTAGATTTTGCCAAGATCTGCTTGACTAGTTTAAACATTGAAGAGCCAAGGCCTAGAGATTAGAATTCCTTCTTGTTGCATGAGCGCCTGTATCATCATTCTGTATGTAAAAAGGGACAAATATCTTCCTCTTTTGAAATGTCAAACCTAATACCTATCTGTCACTTTCTTCATCTAATACTAAGCCCTTATCTGAACCCGTTCTCCTATATCAAGGTAGCTCAATTAAATCTTATTGTGAAGAAAAAAAGTGACATTAAAATGGCAAGAGAGGAAAGAAAATTTCCTAATCTGAAATACTGTATATGTCTCAGAGTTCCATTTTCCTCCTTATTTTGTAAATCTGTCTTCTAGACTACAATTTTTCCAGGATTAAAAGGACATCATCTAAAGCAAGCATATCTCAGTGCTAAACCCAACTAAAATGAATAGGTGATATATTCAAATTAAACATTTCTGTTCCTCATAAATATTTCCTTTAATGAAAATGCCCTGTGATTTTATTGGCACCCAACCATGTGAGGGTTTAGTACAGCTCTGGTAGTGCACAAAAATAAATGAAATATTAAACAACCCTTGATTATTTTTTACTGAATCTTCCTAACTTACTCTGTCTTATATTTTTAATTTTCTTGTCATAGATAAAGTAAAATCGCTAAAAGGTTAAATATTATGGAAGATTTTTTTACAAGGTATACTTGTTTATAAATATTTGATTATATGTATGAAAGCCAAATCTTTATACACATCCCACTGACAAATCAGAATTAAGAAAGACATCTAGTGCAATAAGAGGAATAAGAATGCTAAGGCAGAGCAGTGGTTGACTCCACTCATTACAGCTTGGTGCTGGGTTTATGCTAATTGCTTTTTCAAGGAGGAAGTTGAGCTCAAAGTATCAAAGTACTGCTGATCAAGGCAGTTGAAACTAAGTTTATGGTCTTACAAGAGGCTGGAGTGGAACAGACAGTCACAGTGCCCAATTGTGTTAATTGTTTATGTACCCGCACTTCAGCTTTCCACTGGAGTGAGACTGTACTTCACTGGTGCTCATTTCAGAGTGTCTCTTTAGAGCAAAGCCGGCCAACTCACAACCTGTGCCAAACCTCAGTGTAGTTCTGTGAAGACTTCAGCCCTCTAAGAAATGTAACCAACTAACTTAGCATGTATTACATCTCTTTGATTAGAATAATTGTTGTCATCCTCACCAATCATTGATTTGTGGCCCCAGAGGTACAAAGTCAGGGACTAAAAGACAATTATACCCAACTCCCGTTTGAATAGTTATATTAAATGAATGTAATGAATTAAATTACTGATCTGTTGAAAGAACATGAATATTCAGTAATTCTGGGCCAGCTTCAACTTCTGCTCATATAAAATATCCTCTTAAGAATGTCTCTTATGGAATAGCACATCCATAAAAGCAGGTGCCATTGCTAACACAGAAGTCAAAAAGAAGCTGAACAGAAGAAGTGTTCATACTAATTTTTAGACTCATTCTGAAAATCTTAGTTTTTTGTAAGAAAAAAACACTATAATTTCCTGATGATACACCTTTTTAACAGTGAAAATTCCTTAGCTATCACTTCATCTCTTTTCATCCTCTAGGTGGCCTGTAGGGAAAATTCTATCCTCCCTTTGATTTACTACTTTCTGCTCATTTTTGTATTTGAACTGCTAAACTGCACAGCTCAAAGCTTAGATTAAGGGTGTTTTGGCAGATTTCTTAATCAGTTTATGATTAATAAATATACACTGGAATGTGACTACAAGATTTTTTTTTCCCCCTCTCTTTTTTACTATCACCATAATGGTAACTTTTTAAAGTGACAGAAAAATTTTGACCTGTCTTGTACATAGCATTACTGTACATAACATTATATCTTCCATAGAATCACTAAGGTCAAAATCCCTAGAGATGCTGAAGCAGTGTATCACTTCACAGGCAGTACTTAACTTTTCACTGCCCTGTAGCCTAATAAAATCCTTCCTCATGAACTTGGTTTCTTATAAAATGCAAAGTAAGGTGAGGACTACAGGCTGTGTTGAAAAAATTCACAGTGAATCACTTCACTTTCTGGTAGTAAACTCTGAGAAGAAGGTGAGGCCTGTGCCTCATGGCTGTATCAAGAAACCTTTGTTGATATCTTTGCTCAGTGTAACATGGAAAAAAAGGATCTGAAATAAACTTTTCTGGGGAAAGGGTGTGAGGATTGGAGGGTTTCCAGCTGCCCTAAACAGCCCAAGTGAATAAATTTCCTGTGGTGGACCTTCGTCTCTTCTCTTACCTTTCTTTTATTTAAACATCTGAATCTGCATATCCTATACTCAAAGGAAGTGCTGTAGAGACAAATGCTCTGTCCAGCCTGACATGTACCTAACTTTTTCTACAAAGATGCTGTGGGACTTTCACAGTGTTATATGGTTGGTAACTCAGTCATGTTCTCATCCTACTTGTTTATCCCTTCTGGAGGGAACTCTTTGCAGAACTCTTCATAAGAAAACTCTAAACTCCACACATTGACCCATAACTGCAAAGAAATATTGCTAGTTTGGTCTTCTTAAAAACCCTTTGAGCTCACATACACCATGAGATAAAATCCAAATTTTTGTTTCATTTCAGTGTGTTGAACCACCCCTCAACTTACGTAAAAGAAAGGTATGATGCAAAAATACCAAAAGACAGACCAGTCCAGGTCTAACTGACTTGTTTTACCAGTCTATCTGTCTTTCTAGTATTACCTGCCCACACATATCTCAACTCATTTTCTGAACCAAAGAATATTAGGCACAAGTGTAGTGACCTTACTGCCACCACAGCTTCCTGGTAACTCCCAAGTTCATCTTCATTCAGCTTGTGAACAGACAGCTGGCAAACAAGTCCTGAGAGCAACAGGTGCTCTCCTGGCTCAGAGTAGCAACTTACTTTCTTTTCCTGTCAACATTGTTATCTAAACTGGCTTCCTGTTTCTTATCCAGTTCCAATGCATCTTCAGTTGTTCATAACTCCTACTCACAGTGTTATTGTAGCAATGTGACTTTCAAGTACGAAATCAATACTCTTGACAACACTGTGGTTGAGTATCATGAGCTACTAAACCATAACTATACTGGATGACTGTATCTGTCCAAGCTAACCAGCTTAATTATATTTCCAAGTAGCTAAAATATTTTGAAATATATTCTAATACATAATATTGTAATATTTGTGACAACTGCTATGATTCAATGTTTCTAAAGCATACACAATGTAGGAACCACAAAATTGCTGAAGCAGTTTGTCATACAGTAACACTTCCGTCCCCAAAACTGGTTTCTGCTTTACATCTCTCATTAGCATCAACATCAGAGACTAACACTCCTGTCAGTATGCCTCGTAGTGTTCAGAACACTGAGGAGATCTGGCTTACATGCCAGCTCCCGATCAGTCAAACGAAACATCTGAAACAAGCCAGCCATGTAAGTGTGCTGAAGTATTGCTATTGATGAAGTATGAAGCACATGCACCTCTCCTGCTACTCTGCAAATCCTACTCTGAGAATCCCACTAGCACTGAGGCACACAGTAGCTTAGCAGTTTCTGTGGCTTTCTGCATGCCAAGGGATAGAAAACTAAATTTGTGAGGGGATTCAGTGGCAGAAACTTGGTCCGTGACATTGTCTGGAAACAGGTGAACAGCTGTGAAGGTCTTCATGATCCCAAAACCTGAGGCAGCACTTTTGGGAACATAGCTCAGAATTTTTCCACGAATATTTTTTCTTTAGGCAAAGACCAAACCAGCTGTACCAGTTGTGTCAGGTGTACAGCTGACGTGGAGGTTTGATTTAGGTTGGGTTTGTTTGTTGGTTTTTTTGGTGTTTTGGTTGGTTGGTTGGTTGGTTGGTTGGTTGGTTTTGGGGTTTGGGTTTGGTTTTTTTTCAAAAAAAAAAAAATTCTTTTAAATCAGAGGACTGGACTCAAGAGTCAACTGGGCTGTACATTACTCCCCCCTCTGTCTAATACCTGAGACACGATAGGGGTAGGCTTCTCTACATACAAGTCAAAAAGCAAAGCCTTAATTTAGCCTTTTTGTTTGTTGGTTGATTGGGTTTGGTTTACTAAATGTCTTACTCTATTTTACTATTTTACTTAATTTATGATTCTATTCTGAGGATGTTTAATTTCATCTTCCATTATAGTTTCAATACATTTTTTCCTACTACTGCCTTGTTTTTATTTTAATATAACTCTTTCCAGTTCCTACTGGTTTATGTAATCCTTGGTATTCCTATAGCTCTATCATGAATCTTCATTTTACTACAATCACCTTTTCTAGCCCTGCCCAGCCTCAGGTACACAAAAGAAAATGAGGAGAGGAGAGGAGAGGAGAGGAGAGGAGAGGAGAGGAGAGGAGAGGAGAGGAGAGGAGAGGAGAGGAGAGGAGAGGAGAGGAGAGGAGAGGAGAGGAGAGGAGAGGAGAGGAGAGGAGAGGAGAGGAGAGGAGAGGAGAGGAGAGGAGAGGAGAGGAGAGGAGAGGAGAGGAGAGGAGAGGAGAGGGGTGTGCTGTAGTGACATATATTTATTATAAATTTCTTACAGACTTATTTTAAATGTAATTTTAAATTTCATGTTTACTTATATTGGCCATCTGCTGTTACAAAAAGTCATTGGTTGTTTTGATTTTTCCTTCTATCTTTGAAATGCAATACTGAAAAGAAGGAATTCAGTTGTTGACTTTCTTAAAAATATTCAGAAGTGTTTATATTTTGCTTGAAAAGGCTCAGAAAGTAAAATCTCTGCAACTTGGCCCGTTAACACCAAGCATCAGTCCTATTTTTAGAATAATTTTACCTTCGTATTGAAAACAGCCCAATGCATTTTCATAGTCCCTTAGTTTCCATGGCAAATGAGGTCATTAGTTCTGTTGAAACTGGTGGTATTTTACTTACACTTTTTAAATGTTTTTCATATGATGCCAACAAGACATGCAGAAACAAATGCATGAGAGATCTACTGTTAATAGCTGTTAGTTCTTAACACAAAATTTACACAAGGTCAATGTGACCTTGCATTAAAGTCCATTGAAAACAGTGAATGATATATTGTAGTCAAATAACTGATGTTCTTAGCAGGAAACAATACAAAGGCTTTCATTATTAATCAACATAAAAACACCAAAAAAAAGGGAAAAGTGGGGATGTAACCCTGAGAAGCAATTGAATTACTCAAAAGTCCTTATACACAGTAAATGAGCAAATGAATAAAGCAAACTGTGCTAAAATTTTAGCAGCTGGCTTGATCTCAGTTTTTTAGAAGGCTAAAATTTCAAAGTTTTTAATACACAATGTTTGTTCCTTTGTGATCTTTTCCTATGCTATATGGTTCTGTGACATGTTGTCCCATTCATAGCTAGAATATTGCCAGAACGAATTAATAATTATTACAAAAAACACTAGAACATCTGAAGGGCCAAAAATTTGGCATTTTATACACTATTAACTAAAATAGGCAATTAAGTTTGATCCCCCAAAATGATCCTCCATCCTCTTTCTCTGACACTTACCATGACTCTTTTATGAGACTATCATAAGGAAATTAACTTCAATAAATACATGGTTTTGCACAGTGTGATTCAAAACATGCAAAACTGAACAGTGTTTTCCCTTCTGCAAGACCTTAAATGGGTGTATTAAAATACTATAAAAAAGTAAGCTGTTCTTTTCCAAATTAGACACAACGTTCCTGTGGGTGCCTTGCTAGCACGCCTTCAGCTGGTATAAATCAGTATGGTGGTTCCACTAATGGAAAAGGAACTGTGACAACTTTTATCAGCTCATTCCCATGCTCCTCCTACAAGCGTTGTCTTAAAAACTGCACATATTGAAGTGTCTGGTAATACTTTGCACTGAGAGAATCGGTGTCAGTTGGCATTAACTGAGTCATGCATTTCTGCTGAGGCAAATAGAAAAGCTATCTTCTGCACTCTTCCCACTGCACAACCCAAGCCCAACATTGAGAGCTTTTCAGTAGCAAGTGGGAGGCTTGCTGCATGGAAATGACTCTATTCTCCACACATCCCACCTCTCTATCATTTCTGCTACTGTTTAATCTGTACAAAAAATTCTTCATCTGGCTCTTGAGAATGCCAGCACTTAAAATGAGCAGTGTTTGATATCACAAGAGTAAATGGGACTGGAATCAGGCCTATATATGTTTGTATAGAAACTGACTTGTATAGAAACTGAGTACACTTATTCCTGTTTGTGTTTCTGCAAGGAAACCAGAGAGTATAATAGTAGTGCAAATATATCTGCTTAACAAACAGATCTCTACACAAGCCATGATGGTGTTTAATAACCCTACAATGAACAATGCAAACTCTTTGGAGAACAATGTCAGGTTATTTTTCATGGTCATATTCAAATGCTCAAAAGTGCAGCTGTGAGTTGAGCCAAGGAGGTCAAGAGGGGCAGTGTCTATTATCGGTGATATAGATATTAGGGGCAAAGACCCGTTTCTCCTCTTTGTCCAGTTTTGAGTACCCCATTTATTACACAGTTTCGACAAGCTGATACTGTGAAATCTATCTCACCAACCTCAGTACACATTGCCTTTCCTGTTAAACAATCTGGACTTGCCTTGAATAAAACAGATTCCTTCGCATATGAATGCAGTGCTTGCACAGTGTTTACCACACCAAACTACCCTTGTCCAGCTGACCTGAATGTAAGAGTCTGGAACACATGTGAGGAGAGATTTAAATGAGCAAACAGAATAAAATGAAAACAAATGTTATACATTTGAGCATTCCCACCAAATTAGAGGATAATGTTTCTACGTGTCCACATTTTGTTTAAGTCTTATTCTCATTTGGTTCCCTAAATTGCCCTGACAGATACTGCCTGAAGCGTTACAATGTTGTTCTTTAATCCTAAACCCTGACCCTTCCCAACAACAACAATAACAAAACAAACAAACAACCAAAATCCCAACAAAAGTAACCTCAAAACTGCAAAACCTGTTTATTACTTGAGTTTCAGCCTTTCAAAAGATAAATGAGTAATACTAAATACCCAAGTATATACTAAAATACCCAAGTATACTAGTCTAAAGTACACATTTTTATGAAAAGTAGCAAATTTTGTGTTTATAAACAGCTACAGTAAAACAAATATTTTTCAAAACCTTCATTTCACAGCTCAGTAGTAATAAAAAAAGCATGGTCAGGAATCACAACGAAGAATAAGTTGTGTAGGTGAAAAACTGGTGTCTAACATGTCAGATAGTTTTCTGAATTTGTGCTATTTGAGTGTATCTGTCTCTCACTGAGAAGGGGTTTAGTTCAGTCCCATGCTTGAGGGTTTTTTTTAGCCAGTTCTCAGTGGTGGCAGTGTGTTCTTCCAGTTTATCCACTTTGCCAAGCTGATCCAATGGAAACATCACTAATTTTTTTTTTTTTTTTTTTTTTTTTTTTTTTGATGGGCTGGTTTTCCATGTGCTTAGCTCATTGAAATAACTCACAGAGCAACCACACTTCCCAGATCTAGAGCAAAGAAAAGAAATGGGAAGTGAGAGACTGGGACTCCCTTTGTGGCAACAAACTGCACATATACCACATTATCCTTAATCAAAAGCTAATGGTATTTTGCCTTTCAGACTCTATTTACTTATTTTATTGGGAAGAGTTTTGAAAGGGAAAAATTGTTTAAAATTAATTATTTTAAAAAATGGAGATATATATAGAATTTTTATCTACCTCTTCTTTTATTTATATGCTTTAAATTTAAATACATATAGAATACCACGTCCCTAGATTGTAGCAGCATGACCTGTATCATATTCACTTCAAAGGCCATACAGATTTTGTGAATGAGGAATTTTACATTCCAACCTGCATTTCACATATAAGGACAGCACATACCAAGGTAGAATATGACCTTACAAAAAATTATTCTTAAATCAAAACTCTATAAAATGTTTCCTTTTCCTTTTCCTTTTCCTTTTCCTTTTCCTTTTCCTTTTCCGTTTTCTTTTTCTTTTCCTTTTCCTTCCTTGGATTATTTAGGGACAATTTTCAACTTTATTTTATGGGATGGCCCAGAAAGACTGGTATGCATTAGCCAAAAGGCCTTTAAACTAGTGGACAAAATGGTCTCCCTGAGTGAAAGAGCTGTAACAGTAAAAGGTCATTCTGGCAAAAGATTCCTAAGCAAAGCAAAAGCAGTAGTCACCATCCAAACCAAAAAGCAGAAAGACCTGACTAAGTATTGCTTCAGTGTGAATGAGAAAGAAACACTTGCAAACATCACTTTTGGTGGTTTGACAGAAAAGTCATGGAAACTCCGAACACTGGCTAAGAGATAACCAAGAATGGCTGTGAGAAAAAAATCATGTCAAGGGTTATCTGGAACTTATGAGCAAACCACTCAATGTTTGAGGCTTTCTGTGTTAATTCAACTAGTCGTCATGTACTTTATTTCTGAATGAGCAGGTTGAATGAAAACATCTGGCTGCATCATCCACATTGCGTCCTCATGATTAAGGAGTGTAGTGAATGTTGACTGATTACAAGTACCAAAGGGCAGGTGTCCATTGCAGAGTCCAATCTAACCTTGGCCACATAGTAAGTATTTACCAGGGGCTCAGGCTGTGTAAATACCAGGCTCTGAAGAGAGGCCCATCAGCATTATGCCTTCATACCTGAGACACAGCCAGAGGCACATACCTGAAATTAAACTCTGTAACGCTGTGTCTTGCAAGCTCATACCCATGCTGCAGGTACTTGTTTCCATTCCATACTGACTCTTCAGTCATATTCTCCACCTGTCTCCACCCAAAGCTTAAAATCAGTCTTTCTAAAATACCATTGAAGATGTGATTCTTTTGGTTTGCAATTAAATTCTTTTGAATTTGCATGCCTGAGAAGCAAAACAGAACACATTACTGCTATTTGCATGAAATACAAACCACATAAAATACAATTAAATATCAAAATCAAACAAATTTGAATCTCCTTTGTGTTCTAGTCTTTTAGTCACTCAGGGCTCCCAGATCTTCCTGTTTTCATGTAGGGAGTATGTCCATGGTTTTGTCTTTTCTGTTTCTGATTAGTTCTGATTTGGAAGCATATTGTCCTTCTCAGTGCCTTTGTCTCCCCCTTTCCTTTCCCTGCACATCTATACCCTTATTATTAGTGATTCTTTGTCATCTATGGCAAGATCTCTGTCTTATCTTGGGCACTTCACTCTCCATCTCCTCTCTCATTTCAGAGAAAAGAAAGACATTTCATCTCCCAGGCTGAGCAAACCCATCACCCGAAGCAATTCACTTAGGTGAGTGAACAAGTACAAATGACTGCTGCTGTCCTAGCCTCCCAGCCTGTGATGGATACACAAATAAAAGGGTATTTCATGATGCAGCAGTGTGCCAAGTCACAATTTTAATGCATAAACCAGTATTTGTAAGTTTTAAAAGCAAATGTTTATGACAGTATCACACAAATGAATCTGAAAGCAGTCAGGAGTTTTCACAACAGCAACCTGGAGCCTCAGCTTCTACTGCACATAATTTACGTAAGCATACGCACACAGTAACATAAGCTTTACAGTCAAAGGTAACCTTTACCTCAGTCCTTCAGCAGGCATTGCACAGGTATGAAATAAGTGAAAATTGGATAATTATACTGCAGAAATTGAAGGAAATATTGTTACTCATTTTGATTAAAACTCTTTAACCACATCTTCCAAACACTGCAAACTACAACACAGCTGATAAAGCCAAAGTGTTTAATAATTCTATTTCAGATGAAGGGTCATATTAGCATCAGTTGAGCAATTTGCAATCGTTTTAAGTAGAAGTCTAAAAGGAATTACAAGAAAACTGAAAACTTACTCAAGTTGCTTTAGCTTATACCACTTACCAATTTAGTCACGTCATACTTTATAATCTAAGAAGTCAATTAATAAAGCTGGCATGAAAAAAAAAAAGTTTTGTGTCTACTTTCAGCTGAATGATAAATTGTATCAATATTTTCTTCTTGATAAATCTAATAGGGAGAGTGAAAAAAAAAACCCTCCTTATTTTAAGATAATTTTATTTTTCTCTTATCAGCTAAAGCAGTCATACTTCAGGTTTCCGCTTTCCAGTTTTCCTAACAGTAGGAGGGAATTTCCTTCAAGGCCTTATCAGCTTGAACCACAACCCCTGAACTGATTTCTGGTTCACTGACAAATTACACTCCCTTAATTCCCATCTGGGAAAGTTTTAATGTAGGCACATTTAGAAATTATATCACACATGACAATTTCTACATGTACCCAAAGTGTGAAGCCCCAACCCTATTAAACAGCAGACTAAAGTTTCCCCTGCAACTGAATAGACAGATCCCCTTCCATCATCTGAACCACCTTTCCTTTCACTCAGGCTAACATGGCTTGCTTCTTCTGCTTACCTTTTTATTTTCTTAGACCAATTAAAAAAAAAAAAAGTTTTAAAGTTATTAATTATTCTCAGAGCAGTATCAAAAAGGGTAAAAGAATAATTCAGTGTAAGAGCAAACCAGAATAAGCTGAACATCATTCACTGAACACTGCAGTATTGTGACTGACAGTAATTGTCTTATTAGCAAATCTGAAATTCTTGACAGCAGAGATAGGTGTCATGACTGCTCAGTCATGACTGTGCTGTTCCACTGCCCCTGAACCACAGCCAGACCACAGGGTTTGGCCCATGGAGGGAGCCAGTGCACTGGGACCAGGTCAAATCTTCTTAGAGGTATGAAAACAGATGGTCTCCAAGAAAGGTGGTTCCTGGTCAGGTTGTTTGGTTTCTCATCTGTGTTGTTTTTCACTAGTCACTTGTTGTAGCTGCTGTGTGTGTTTGGGGTTTTTTTTAAAGGAAACAGTTAAGAAATTAATGAGGGTGGTACTTAAGTTAGTAGTGAGGAGGAGGAGTCATAAATTGAGGCAGAGCCCTGGAGAAACAAGTTGTCTTGGTCACCCTCAGAAAGCGCAGGATTGGCAAGTATGTTTGGTACACTAACTGCTGTAAGAAAGCACTAGCTACTCTTATCCCCCTTGCCCTTACAGCAACAGCAACTTCTGCCGTATTCACTCCACTTCTTCCTGAGGAAGAAACATCAATGACCACTTCCATAATGTTATTTTTCCAGGTCTCAAGAACAGGTAAAGTAGATAGGAGGTCTGTAGTCAGTCTTTTCTATTCATAGCCGTGCATTCAACTTCTGTGATATGCCTACTGGATAGGTCTGACTTGCAGGGTTATGAAGTTAGAGCGGTACATAACACTCGAGGTTGCCAAAGTAGTAGAGCCACACCAAATGGCACGTCCACCACCAGCATCCCATGACCTTGCATCCCGTGGTCTTCCCCCTCACATGTACCTGCCACATAACCCCACAGCACACCAAAGGCCATTTTGTGATCCTAATAAGCTCTGCAAAATGTTCTGTCCTGTCCATTTTGAGGAAGACATTTTCTCTATCCTAACATTTTCTTTATTCTGCTGAGAACAAAAGGTGCTACAGTGTTTTGTTTGTGGAGTCCTGAGTACACACTGATCCACAAGTCTCCTTCTTGCCACCCAATCAATGTTCATGTTGATCCTTATCTTAATCTTGGTCATCTCAGCTAGTCTAGGGTAAAAAATAATTGTTTCATTACTTGATCCTCAAAACTGTTTTGAAACAGGAATACTTTTCTATTTTATAATGTTTCCTTGTGATAGCTATTTGCAATTAATCCAAGTTTAATAATGTCCATTTGCAGGACTTAAATGTCTACTAAGTATATATCATGAGAATGTCAGTACATCACTATTATGTGACATGTTTTGCCAAGTTTTGAAAAAGTAAAACTAAAGATTTCACGTATGTATCTACCCACATAAAGCCTATTTTCATTATTTGTCCAGCTGTGTTTAAAATCTAAAAAAGGCGGCCTGCAGACTCCTCATTTCACTGTCATTTAGATACCATTTCCAACTGCACCTTCACTTGCCTGCACCAGGTATTGCTTCATTGTTTCAAGACTTCCAAACACCTCCTTCTCATCATTTACAGAGCAATTATGTGTAAATGCCATCACCATCTCATTGATGGAAAAGGAAGATGGGTAAGAACATATTTAAAACCATAGGAGGAATGGAATCCCCTCCCTTTCTACAAGGCTTTTTGAATTAATATTATGGGATTTTAACTTCAATTTTTGCAAATGTTTTGCATTGTGCTTGACCAGGCTGTACTAAACTTCATTTTTTTCTAGAGAGTAGGCTGACACATTCTCCCACAAATGAAAACAACAGTGTCTGGGTCATGCTGAGGTGAATACACTGTGGGTATGTAGATACCTTCTGCAGCCTGAGTTCTGCTCCAGTCCTTACTGAAACACTAAAAAAACCTCAAATACATTTGCTAGTTTAATTGCATGTCATGCTTCCTCTATGTTTACCTCACTGCAGGAAAAGCCTTAAAATGGCAGGGGATTTGTTACTGATTTAAAGATACATAACAAGAATAAGCAGACTTAGAAGCAGTAAAAAACACGAACAAATTGGTGCTGTCACAAATTCCAGTTATTGGAAACACAGCAACTACAATAAATACTTGCTTCTGCACACAGCATAGCAGCTAAATTGCCTACTAAAATGTTAATATATTTCCCAATAGTAAAAATAAATATTAAAATGGTACTTCAGAAAATTGCCTATCTCCTCAACACTCAAAGGAAAAATCTTACATCAGCTTTTACTGTAGAGCCTTGGTCACTTGTTACCATCTTGCCAGGCAGCAGTAATATGAATAGCTGCATTATTAGCAGAATTTCATACTGCCAGGTGAAAGCTGTTCAAGAGTCTCTGACCTTTCACTCCAGAAATCAGGATATCCTGTTGATCATCACAAGATGATGTATTTAATTTTCCTTTATGAGATAAGCTTAATCTTTGAAGACATAAAAAATAGTTACTAAAACAAAATTCATAACTGACTTAATAGAGACTGGAAATCTTTGTTATGAACCATAGCAGGGGTAACAAAATTCTCTTCCTAAATAAGAAAATTCTGTAAGGACAGTGTGTCTGTGAATACTTCGAGTCCTAACAGAAATCGGGACTATGTATTTTCCTGGCGGATCTTCCCTTGTATGAAGCACATTAAAACTGTACCACTCTGGACATTTTTCTTGTATATGGCAGTAAACAAATTCATGCTCCTCATTTAGGCATTTATCTTAACTAAGAATAAAGATGGCTAAACTGAAGCTGACCTCAGTCTCTCACTTCGGTTTAATCATGACAGTAGCTCTATGCATCTCAGGCAATGAAATGACGAGAGGAATTAAACTGCAATTCAAACTAGAGTTATGGCTCATATCTGAGCTTGACAGAATAGAAACCCCTGAAGCTGATCACTTGAAAGGTCTAGTGTTTTGGATTTAAATGTGTATCTTCAAGTAAACAGTAAAAGGAGGTGTGTCTAATCTAGAATTTCAAGTTTTAGGTAGCTTGAGTGCCTAAGAAAAGTACGTGTAGGCATCTACAGATTTGCATTTATGGAAAACTGACTAAATTAATTGAACACATTAAAAAAAGAGAAGCAATAGAGAGAAGATGCTGAATAATTTAGGGGAAGAAGATATATATCATATACCATCTTAAAATATTATATATTTAGAAAACAGCCAGTGTTCGGAATTTAAGGAAAGAATGGTATAACTGTAAGAAGAAAGAATGTTTGTGAGAGTGAAAGCAAGCAAGTCCTATAAATAGTCACCAGAGGCCATATTTCACCCACCTTTATTCATACTGGATAACATCTAAATTTACTGTGGATAAGAAAAGCAGAACAAACTAAGAACCTGACTGAGCCATTATTATGAAAATCAGAGTCAGGTTAAAAACCCCAATATGCCAAATTTTCAGATCTTATTATGGAATTGAAAACAACATTTTTTTCAAGGTTTTTCATGTTCCATATTTCACAGTTACTGAAAAATAGTAACCTGACCTTTATATTCAAAAGTCATTGGATAGCTCTGTTTGAAATACTACAAATAAAGAAACTCCTAGGAAGAGTGGTCAACTGTGTTGGACAATGCAGGATATGGTGGAAACCAGAATTATTAAGAATCTGAAGTGATCTGATTGCTTTCCTCATTTCTGAAGTTCCCAAGATAGAAAGAATAAAGAAAAAAATTATTAGGATTTAAACATTCTTCAAAACAGAAAATTAAAATTAAAAATTCTGAGGTAAAAAATAACAGAAATAAAAAGGGATCATAAACCAATCTTCTCTGAACTGTGCCCTTTTGAATCATATCCTTTCATCTAGGTTTACTTTGAGTCAACTCAATGGCTTACTAGTTTGCTGAAAAAATCTCTCTCCTGTGTGGTTCCCAAGTCTTGTTCTCTATCCTTTTGGAAACAGGATGCTGAAGATCTTCTGCTGTCTGAGGCTCCAGTGTCTCCTCACTTAACTGTCTGACCTTGCAGGTTAGGAGCACTCCCTCCTTCCAACGCACTCAGCAGCTTCTAAGAGCAGAGGCCATCACACCTCTATCCCCCAAGATACCATCACTGTCTCCACTTCCTCTCCTCTTAATGAGATACAATATTCAAATGGCAAACCAAGAAAAAAAATTAACTGTCCATAGCATAGAGTATCAGATTGTGTGATTTTCATTGCCTTTCCTCTGTGTGTCAAATATTGCACAAAACATCTATCTCCAGAGATGTCATGCTACTCATCTATGCAGGGTACTAGTGGTGTGGGATGGTGCTTTACACTACTGAGTCAGTGACACATTCCTCCTTCAGCACGCTTAGTCGGATACATGGAGCTCCAGCAGATTCAGAGGGTACATCTGCTTCACTTCACAGTGTTTTACATCCCCAAATTCTCCAGGGTTGAGGCAGTTTTCCAGGAATGATGTGGTTTGGATTCCCTGAGAAAATTCTGTGTGAAATCAGTGACAGTCTATTCAGTAGGTATTTTTAATCAGTTTGTATTTAAAGTGTTATTAATTGATACTGTAGATTTGCATAATGATTTTCATCTGAAAACTAAATGTCTCACTACAGAAAATATATTGTGGTGTCTACCTCATGGACAGGGAAGCTGATTACATTATAAGGGTACAATGAACCACAGTGAGATTTCAGCATAAGGTAAAGTGATACTCTTTACTGAAACCAGAAAGAATTTTACCATTACCTTCAGAACCACCAAGCTATTACTCCAAGTCTTGGCATCCCCAGAGTTACTTTCCAGAAACTAAAACATGTTGCCTTTCACCAACAGCTGATCAGTTGCATTATATATGCCCCAATTATCCATGCTGTAAAATGTAACTGGGATTTTATTTTAGAAACACCTTCCAAGGAATTTTAATTTCTGATATTTTTGCCAAGTAATTCTCTTTAAAAAAAATGTAATTTTATTGCTAAGAAAATAAATATATTTATTAAAAGATCACCTTTTTAAAAAGCCCTCTCTCACCATGTTTCAGGTCCAGCAAGTTAATTACATAGTTTCAGATAATTTTAACTCAAGCTTATTTATTTGTTAATCTCAAACTTCTAAAGAAGGATTAGCTACACCGAAGTTTGAAATTTTAATAGCTAGCTGCTTTTGATACGTAGCTAAAAAGCTAGGCAGACTTTTCATCGAAGCTGGACATATAAAATTTTAGATCCATAATATATAGCTCTAAACTATCTCAATTAATTTTCTTGGAGAGAAAACATAAGCATATTTAATTCATAGAGTCATCAAATATAAACATAGAATAGGATAGGTTTTTAATTACTTTAGCACCTATTCATTATAAGAAGTGGAAGCAAATATATCTTTAATTTTGTAAATACTTCTAGTATTTACAAAAATGCCAGAATGTTTTTGTTATTACAGAGGATTTTGAATCCTTTACGAAGTTACTTTTCCTTTTGGAAAAATGAGACAAAGGAGGATTTTGGTCAGTGGCCGAGAATGCCATGACAACCAAGCCCAATGCCTGTGTATCTGAATTCAAAATGTCTTTACATCTGAAGTACTGAGCTTATTAAGCAGTATCATATGCACTTCTATACAGTGCACTGGGGCCAGGGATAGATGTCGGACTGGCACTTTTCAGCCTAGTGGGCACTACAGCCTCTGCAACACTCAGAACCTTTGTGGGTGTAAGGGAAACATTTGACTTGCTGAGATGTTCTTGCTGGCTCAGTAACTGCACGATATTTGTATAGCTGGAGGTAGAGTGATTATTTCTTCTGGCAAACAAAGGCAGTCTATATTTATCTGGTTTCTTCCTTCTCTAGAAGAGAACTGCAGTGCTTGTTGGCTATAAAATCAATTATCTCTCTTTTATTTCTTCCTTTGTTGTCACTCCTGCACATCTTCAGAATAAGTTAAGAGCTATAACTAATTTAGTCTTCTCACAATTTAGTGAGTTCTTATAAAATCTTAACACTGAAAAATTTACCTCCTTATTCTCTATGCTTCACTCATGAGAAGGCATGGTTTATTTTGATTTTGCTTTCCACAAGGCAGCTGCTGAAGGATATAGTATGTGAACCATTACATTACTAGTAATCACATAGTCAGTATTAGATAGCTGTGTAGTAATCCATTTATCTCTATTGCAAGAGCAGATGTAATGTCATTTACCAGTTCCGAGTGAAAGGTGGAATAAAACAAATAATACAATAGGGACAGGGGACTGGGTATTGTTTGAAAAGCAACAGATTTGGTATCATTTTCACATGCTGTTGTTCATATGTTGTGGTAGAGGGGCCTGATCATTTGAGCTCAAACTGGAGTCTTCTCGTGACTGAAAGCTACACCTTACATGACAGCAACCTGAAAAAAAATGAACCCTGGCAATGTAGATGAGATCATCTAACAACCTTGATGCCTACCAAATCCTTCTCTGAGTTGTATGACATAATCCTAACCTCAAAACTGTACTTGAATTGTATGACTGGCATTTGCAAGTTGGCAACCCAAGCTGCCATATAATTTTATGCATCAAAAATAAATATTTTGCAACTGGTTTCAGACACATCTGTTGTCCCATTTTTAACCTTTTTTTTTTAATTTATTTTATTCTTTCTCTATAGCTTTGACTATATTTGGATTTTTTTTAGTGTCTCTTGTCTTATGGAGAAAACACTCATGTTGCTACACCTTTATATTATTAATTAAATAAACACCTGTGTTTCATCTCCATACATAACACTGCATGCCAACTACAGATCAGGAAATATAAAAAAATAAAGCACTTTCTGGCCTCCTGTGTGTTCCTGTTACAAAAGCAAGTATCTGTTTTCATTGAAGGAAATATCGTGTTATCATTCTGTGGCCCAAATCCAGAAAAAATCTTTAAAATAATAATAAACACAAAATAGGCCCTTTGAAAAAATTGGGATTAATGATGTGTTTAAAGTACATGCATGCATATATACATTTCTAAGGGGGGAAAAAGGTAGGATGCTTAAAGGGTTGTTTCTGAGGCATGGTAACTTGTACTGTTTCTGAGGCAAGATCAGTCTTATTTCCTGGGTGGTTTTGAATTGCCTTCTTTTCTACTGGAATATAATGTCAGTAAATACAAAAGAAAATGTACAATAAGAAAGAAAGAAGCCAATATCTGTTGCAAAGCAACAAGTTTAGCCTGCAAATAATCAAGTGATTTCTTATTTTGCAAGGGATACAAATTTCTAATGTCATTCATAACTTCCTGCTGGCAGCTTTGCAAAACAAAGAGGCTTAATACAAAAGACCCCTGAGGCTTTCAAGATGCCAACTCTAAAATTATGGTAATCTTGTCTGTATTTTGATACTGGTTCACTAGGAAAATCCCTTATGGATGATGACTTTGGCAGAACAATGACACAATCATTTGTAGTAAGATACATATTTGGTATGAGACAAAATAACGCCTGCATAACAGAAAATGAGATTAAGCAAGAACAGAGAGACTTCCTTAAAATAAAAAATCAAAATGTCACCCTGAAGTGTCAGTGGAAATTCAGGGAGTTCAGATTTACAGTGAATTCCATGTCAAAAGCAGCTTTTAAATTCAAATAGCTTGAGGATTAATAAGGTCTGGGACAACAAGTTGTGACTATATCCATGTAGTTTATATACTGCCAGAGTTTTAAGCTGACAGTAATGTCTTTGGGCTAGGGTGGGTATCTTTCAACAGATACAACTAAATCATACTTGTTAAATGAGTTTATAAATCACACAACCAGCACAACTGTGCTGAAGGTTTCATTTATGCTTCAGCTATTTTTGACATTCTGAAGGTGGGGAGAAAGAAAAACTGGTTATCTAACAATGTAGAGTTCTGCCATTTATAGCAAAAGCTCTTACATCTGCAACTTTTTACACTGTAGCAGTGCAAAATTAAAGAGTACATAAATAATTAAACCCATACAATGTGGTTAAAACAGCTGATCGAGTGACAGTCGCATGTATAGACAACTGATACAGTTCCCACTGTTGTTCACTTCCTCACAAATGGAATCAAAGGAGACAAAATATATTGTGTGTGATGGAATAATGGTTTTGCTGTGACAGTACTTAAATCAATCAACTGAATTTAAAAGAAAACTAATTCATGTAAGCTCTCTCCTTTTCTTGTTGATTAAATTTATTTCAGAACTTCTTTAATAATGACTTATCGGGATCATCTTAAATTTAATACCATGTGCATTATCTCTTTTTCTCCTAAAAAGATCACAGGATTTTTTTCTAACAAAATCAATTGTTTAACCTTATACAATGTCAGCTTATGTGTACAAGTAAAAAATATACTCTTATTTCTTTCTGTAATGTGTATAATAGTCTTTATTTTTTGTGACTATTTAGGTAAAATTGTTGCAGACAATAAAAAATTTCCCAGTGAATAACCACATACGTTTAAAAACTGAACGTTTGGTGATTCTATAAAACATAGATTTTTCACAATAAATATCCAATTTACATTAACATTTTGAATAATAACATTTTTCAATGCCTAATGAGTTATATGTAAATAAATTTAAAATCAAGTCATCTGTCATTTTGTTATATTTTAAAACACTTTCCAGTTTTTCAGCATGCCCTAAAAATAATTCTTTATACACTATTCCAGTACTCAGCCTTCTAGCCATAAGTAAATGCAAACACAAGCTCCAAAAAGACATGTTTTAGCTTTAGCGGGTTTTGCTTATGAAGACCATTCTTGTAGACAGATGCTATTGTTGTACATAAAAATTCATGCATACATGTTATAAAGAACCCCTTAAATAGCCAATAATTTCTATTACAAAACATTGTCAGAAAGCAGAATATTCAAAAGACTTGATACAAAATTTCACCGATCCTTTACATAAAAAGGAACCAACATAGAATTTTTGTTTCTTTACATCAAAAAAATAAATTTTATGAATGGGACTTTGATAGGCAAATAAAGTGATAATATGTTATTTCATTGCCCAGAATGACTAACTTCTTTGGATCCTTTCAAAAAGTCTGAACCTATATTTATAAAGTATGTTCCCCAAAGTATATGTTACTTGGTTATTTCACTGCTACTAATGTCAATTATCCTATTTAAAAAATGGAGTGCAGAAAATACAGTATTGCATATGGAATACACCGTTTATTGTTCAAAAAATCTGTGTGCAGCTGTACTCCATGATCTATTGAAAATTCACTCCAGGCCTGGGCGGTGGTTCAAAACGCAGTGATACCTGGTGTTTCTACACACCTGAGTTGCCTCCCAATGGAAAATAAGACACAGGGAGAGGAAAAGGACATCCTAAGCCCACAAGTCTTATTCCAATATGCAGTCAGATTTTGGCCAGGTCCCACATACCCCAAACCAGGATGGAGAAATGTTCTCAGACTCACCCTTTTAACTATAACCTTGAAATGTCAAGAAATGTAATAAATATTAGCTACTTCAGAATTTTCTGTTAGGAAGTTAGCCAGATGTGAGTTGCTGCAGTAGACTGGAATTCTGGCCTTAGGAAACAAGAAAAGATAACTATCTTTTAAAGTGGTAGTGCTTACTGATTCACTTTTTCGTCTTTACCATTGACCAGTCCATGTAGAAATCTCCATTTTCATATCAGAGTTTAATCAACAGATATTATATTCTCGTTTTGAAAAACACCACTACTAGCAGGAAATATTTTTTTTTCCCTTTCTTGCATATTCCATCACTTATTTCAGCAGTGTCACTAGTACTGTATTTTGAGGATTTTTTTTTAAATATGAGGATATCTTCCTCCAATCCACAGAGTGAAAGGAAGATGAAAGTTTTTTACTTCAAGACTAACGTTATTTGAAGATTTTTAAGCTTCATGGGCATTTTCAGATTTTCAAGCAATCAGAGAAGATGAAGCAGCAGGTACAAGACACCTCTTGGACTGCATGACACAGGTATCAGTCAAACTCAAAGAACTAGATCTCAGTAACAAAAAGTTGGTTTCCTAGTCAGGAACCATGCATGGCAACCTAACTTCCAGAGCTGATGGAAATCTGGGAATCTCTAGGAAACTACTGACATTCCCCTGACATAACAGTCTCTTTAATTCTAGGCTTTGCCTGTTATTTCAACCCCTTAGGTCTGTTCAGTTTTATATCTGTATTCTGGCTGAGAAATCAGAAAACTGACACTTGGAAATATCAATACCAGACACATTTGTTTAAATAGGATCATGGTAGAAGTGACTAACAAACAAACACCTTTTCAGACAGCTGGCTCACTTGTGAAAGAACTCAATTTAAAGAAGGAAAATGAAGGAGTAACAAGAACATTCATGAAAAACAAAGCAGAAGGGGCTGGCAATGTTCCCTGTAAAGTATTAAAAACAGGTGGAGATACACTAAGACAAAGATGTTAGCAAATTATCCTGTTGGTTAAGAGGTTTGAAAAACATCCAGATAAATAGGAGGAGGTAATATTATGGCCAATCTTTAAAAAGAGTGACTATATAGAACATAAGCATAACCGTGGTAACTCTTTTTTCATTATGGCCTATAAAACTGCAACTGTTATATCAACTCACTTCACAGATAGAACAGACAAGAAGATAATAAAATGCACACTAGATCAAGTACTTTCCCTTGGGCATTCAGCCAAATAGAATGCTAATACTGTATCATAAATATTAAAAATAATTCCCAATTATTAAATGTGTAGGATACACAGTTAGGTGATGGAAGACAGACTGCATAAAGAATCACTTGGAAGGCTATTTTTATGAAGTTCAGCTTTGTGACCAACCAGGAAAGAAGGAAGATAACACTGAGCAAGATCTAAGAGCTCTTAATAGGAATGACCAGCAACCAGGCCTTGGCAAAAAGGGTTAATGATAAACTGTTAGAGCAGCCATAGATGCGAGTTGTCAATAGACACATGAGACATGAGGAATAGATATACCAGGTAATATGTAAGTGTATGTAGTCATCATACCATGCTTGCATAAGGCATGGCACACACTCAAGGCACATTTAAAGTTATTATGGGAACCCGGTGAAAGCTTAGTAATTGGAATAATTTTAAAATATAAAAATCACAACAAACCTGATTTCCTGTGTTCCCTGACTTGCAATCAATATTCTGCTGTTTAATATGATGAAAGTATCACCTAAAAGATTACGTCAGTTAGGAACCTGCCACGTCTTTCCTGTGTGAGTATCTTCTAAAATATAAACTCATACAGCAATCTTGCCACATTTGTCTTTCTATCCAACTGTTTTCAAAGAACTTAACAGTGCTTAATCTTTGAATTAAAATCTGAATCTCATGATAAACCAAGTTACTTAGGTCAAGTTAACTTAACAATCTAGTACTCTGAATATTGAAATTGTTTTAAAGAATGTTTGAACATGCATAGAAATGTTACTTTAAGTAGAGAAAGCATGTGTGCTGAGCTGTCAGTTCCTTGTTGTGACATACCATGTACAAATGTTTATCTTGATGTTTCTATGGGGGAAAAGGCTTTAAAATGCTTCAAAATATAAAATAAATCAGATGTATAAATTTTCAGAAGTATATTTTCAGCACATGGAAATTATTATTCTGCCATTTAATTTGACTATACCTAATACTTTTTCTTAAATAATGCAAGTTAAATTCTAATCAGATTTAGGCATCAGGTGTAGTGTCATGTAAGTCAGCAGGACTATAAAAAAATGTGCATATTTAGAGCCAGCTACATTCCAGAACCAAATCATAACACCTATTTCTTCCCACTTAACATAAAACAGATTGTAATTAAATTAGTTAATTTTGTAGGTATGAAAAAATTAGTGTCATACTTATTACTTGTAAACAGCTTAACTTCCTAGATGTGTGGAAAAATATTTACTAAAGTCTTTTGGGCAATTTGAGAAGTGTTAGTTTTCTTCTTTGATTTACTGACTGTTTAACTTTGTTAATATTTTCCACCACTATCATCTGCAGTTACAACTCAGGTGATTCTATAGAGCACCTGGAGCTTGTAAAATACCACTGAACAAACCAACATATGTACGTTTTCTACTTGAAACAGTAAACAATAATTATTTCTATCTTCCATCAATTTACAAACTGAAATTACTACATTTACAGAGAAAATATTTGTTAATGTGGTAGTGTCATCAAGGGAAGACATTTCCAGAAAAGCTTTCAAATGAATGTTAGGTGTGGACAAAACATCAATTTCCAATGGGATTTGTTCGATAAATTTGAGTTCTCATTGTCTAATATTAAAGTATCTAAATCTGTTACACCTCTCCAATGATCTCATTTTAGAAGTTGATGCCAGAATTCCTTTATACTTTTACATGGAAACACACTGGGCAGAAATCAAAGAAAAGCAAGATTAATGCTGGGAGAGCTAAATAACATTCCCAAGAATTTATGTCTGATTTAACATGGACCACTGTCATTTGTTTACCTTGGTGTAGGCCAACATATTTCCTTTTCTAAGTTTAGACATCTGTAAATGTCTGTACCAGCAGTCAATACTCCAATTTATATATTGAATCTCCATTGGGACTTTATCAAAAAGACCATATCCAACTTTTGACTAAGGTAGCTTTTAAAAAAAAAGGTACAAATATGCTATTACATTTTGTACTTTCCATGCATATATTCTTTTCTCAGTTCCCTCAGTATTCCTGCAAAAATATTCATCTGCTCCTCTGGGGAGAAAAAGGTTCAAAACCGATCATGTCAGCAGTAAAGGAGAACAGAAAGTCACAGATTCACAGAGTCTTAGGGGTTGGAAGGGACCTCTAGAGATCATCTAGTCCAACGCCCCTGCCAGAGCAGGATCACCTAGAGCAGATCACATAGGAACAAGTCCAGGCAGCTTCTGAAAGTCTCCAGGGAAGGAGACTCCACCACCGCTCTGGGCAGCCTGTCCAGTGCTCTGTCACCCTCACAGGGAAGAAGTGCTTCCTCATGTTCAGGTTGAACCTTCTGTTTTACAATTTATGGCCATCGCCCCTAGTCCTGTCACTGGACACTACTGAGAAGAGCCTGGCCCCATCCCTCTGACACCCACCCTGCAGATATTGATAAGCATTGGTAAGATCCCCCCTCAGCCTCCTCTTCTCCAAGCTAAACACACCCAGCTCTCTCAGCCTTTCCTCAGATGGAAGGTGCTCCAGGCCCTTCATCATTTCATCCAGTGCAGTGGCCTTGCGCTGGACCCTCTCCAGTAGCTCCTTATCCTTCTGGAACTGAGGAGCCCAGAACTGGACACAGCACTCCAGGTGAGGCCTCACCAGTGCAGAGTAGAGGGGGAGGATAACTTCCCTCGACCTGCTGGCCACACTCTTCTTAATGCATCCCAGGATGCCACTGGCCTTCTTGGCCATGAGGGCACCCTATTGGCTCATGGTCATCCTGTTGTCCACTAGGACTCCAAGGTCCTTTTCCCCAGAGCTGCCCTCCAACCAAACAGCCCACAACCTGTACTGGAACATGGGGTTGTTCTTCCCCAGATGCAGCACTTTACACTTGCCCTTATTGAATTGCATTGGATTTCTCCCTGCCCAGCTCTCCAGCCTGCCCAGGTCACGCTGGATGGCAGCACAGCCTTCTGGTATGGCAGCCACTCCTCCCAGTTTGGTATCATCAGCAAATCTGCTGAGAGTACATTCTAGCCCTTTGTCCAGGTCATTGATGAATATATTGAATAGTGGCTGGGGGATGCCACTAGCCACAGGTCTCCAACTAGACTCTGCCCCATTGACCACAACTCTCTCAGCTCTTCCCTCCAGCCAGTTCCCAAACCACCTCACAATCCAATGGTCCAGTCTGCACTTCCTAAGCTTGGCTATGAGGATGCCATGGGAGACCGTGTCAAATGCTTTGCTGAAGTCAAGGTAGACCACATCCACTGCCTTCCCCTCATCTATCTATCTAGTGATGCCATCATAAAAAGCTATCAGAGTGGTCAAGCATGACTTCCCCTTGTTGAATCCATGCTGACTACTCATGATTAGCTTCCTTTCCCCAACATGCTTTGAGATGGCACCAAGAACAAGTTGTTCCATCATCTTTCCAGGGATGGAGGTGAGGCTGAACAGTCTATAGTTGCCTGGGTCCTCCTTGCCTTTTTTGAAGATTGGAGTAACATGGGCTTTCCTCCAGTCCTCAGGCACCTCTCCTGTTCTCCAGGACTTTTCAAAGATTATGGAGCGTGGCCTAGCAATGACTTCTGCCAGCTCCCTCAGCGCTCATGGGTGCATCCCATCAGGGCCCATGGATCTGTGGATGTTCAGTTTGTTTAATTGATCTCTAACCCAATCCTCTTCAACTGAAGCAAAACCTTCTTTTCTCATGACTTCCTCTATGGTTTTCAAGCTCAGGGACTCATGAGGGCTGGCCTTTGCACTAAAGACCGAGTCAAAGGTGGCATTCAGTAACTCTGCCTTCTCCATATATTCGGTCACCAGGGCACCCACTTCACTCAGCAGTGGGCCCACGTTTCCTCTGGTCACACAGATGGACTAAAAAATGTCTGCATCACGAAGGACAGGAATCCCACTACTTAGAATATGCAGTTTCATCATAGAAAGATGCTTAACTCCCAACTATTAAACATGTGTAGCAGTTTATTTCCAGTGTCTTTCAACACAACTGCTTTTGTTTTCTCATTATTATTTGGAGAAGGATTTGTGCTCAGAAGCATGATGTTTCCAAAATATTACACTATATATCCTTTTTACCAAATGATTTTGTTTTAAATCATACAAAGCTTCTGTTCTCTCAGTCAACAGCAATCCTTTCTACAACCTAAGTACCAGTGAAGTGATTTTTTTTTCTTTATTTTTATCAGAAGCTCTGTTCTGCCACCTCTTTTTTTTTTAATAAATTATTTTTTCATTTTTCATATTCCTTTGTCATGATATCATCCTGCTTCTCAAACTAGAACATCATGAAATATTTAGGTTCCATCTGAAAGTATGCTCTTCTTCTTACATGATGAACTGTAAAGCTCAATTTGCGATTGATATTTTATCTTTCAAATTATTTCTTCTCACTTCCATATGGAAAAACTCTGTCTTAAAGTCACTGATAGTCCATCTAAATTGGATGTGCAATTTGGTTTCAATAATTTCAATTTCTTTTCTATAGTCCTTGAACAGACTGGATCTTCTCGGTTACAAAACCTGCCTGAAATCCTTCCACCTATGTTTCCCTGTATGCACACACTGCACATTTCCAATCTCCCTATCATTATTAGTATAATTATTTTTATTTCTAAGGAACTATTCCAATTCAGATTATGTGATCTCTCTGTGTTAAAGAAAACCATGTACTGTACTGTAGTTTTATTTGCAGGCGTCCTCAAGACCACCTTTTTTTGTATTTTTCCTCGAGGATATTCCTTCATATTGAATGCTGATATTTAGAGCCCATACAAACCTAAAATTCAAAGGTTCACACAGTTCCAAGTCAAACCTGGATATCAAGTTACTATTGGCTTTTTGACCTATATTTGGCCAAAAGGCAGATAACACTCAGTGATTTCATTTAAGTATAATCCTAAGTATGTGTGTAAGCATTAAGCCAGGCAAATACCACCATATTATGAATTATGTGCTGAGCAGTTTGCAGAGCTTTAACTCCTCGATCATCTTTTTCCACATAATTGTGCCAATCCAGACTTCAGACTGCATTCCTGTACTATTTGTCTTTGCTTTCAGTAACACTGTAACACAATATTTCCACATATGTTTTAACACATTCGGCCAGAAGCCTGAAGATTTATTTACATGCCATAATCAGGATCTGGTACTAACTGATCAGCAGTTTAATATCAAAAGATACAGATCCTGTCTACTAGGATTTTCAAAATTCCTTAGGTCTGAACTTGACATTACAATGCACATATTTCATGCTGTCCAAATAGACCCTTCAAAATTCTAGTCAAGTCTGTCTACATATCTTTACATTTCTTCACAAGTTTCTCCAATTCATTGTCAGATGTAAACCAGTGTGCTGATAACAGGTGTTCTACCCGTTTTGTGAAACTGATTGATAAAGGTTGGTCAAAGAACTAACAGGAATATTTAGGACATTGCCTTGCCTTGCCTTTTGCCTGGCCTTCCCTCTTGTGTTTCCTCTTTCTTTTCTTCACCTCTCCTTTTTCCTCCTCTTTTTCCTTCCATTTTCCCTTCCATTTTCCTTTCTCTTCGCTTCCAGAGCAAAACCAACCAACAACCAAACAGACAAAAGCTTTCTGTAAGGATTGTCATTACGCAAATAGTTCCATTAAATATGACAAAACTCAGATGCGTATCCGGATCCTGGATTGCCCTATAGGATATTACCTGTTTCTCTGCTTCTTGATTTTATTTTCCCTTCCTTACTCCAATGCAGGTTTGTAGCCTTCTTATAAGTAACTAAGACCTGGACAGTTTTTTCATTTGGTTTGGGTTTTTTGTTTGTTTCCCCCCGCTCTTAAGCAGTAGTTTAATGTGGAAGGTAACAGTGAGTTAAATTCCCACTTTGAAAGGGGAAGACAAGTGTTGGCAAATACTGATAATATAATTTCATATAAGGTAAGATGATAAAACATTTGAAATTGGAAATATAACTCCATATGCATTTACCTGCTCTAACAAATTTCTAATGATAGTGAATATATAATTTTAATTTTTACAAGTTATTTTAAACTATTTATTCTATCCAATTTTTATAATGGGAATTTATATCCTTATTTTGTATATTACATAAACTATAAGGGTAGTTTTTAATATACTGTGCATAGTTAGGGACAGTAGTATAAAAATGGGAAAATATTTGGTATCATTGACAGTTTTGTTCTATCAGCACTGTGAATAAACCTCATGAGTTGTAAAAATACAAATGTTAAAGCAGTAACAAGTCCAGTTTGCACTAACAAAATAATCTTAACAATGATTGATTCAGCTGTATGTGGAGCTTTAAATGAGGTTAAATCAAATAGGTGGAAAAAAAGAAAACTCTAGGGGTGAGAGAATGCATTTTATTTCTACCCATAAATTGGTATAGCTATGTTCATAGCTGCCACATGTCATTTTTCACCGAAATGAAAATATATTTTTGCCTTTATTATGGTATCGTTTCTCACACACTCCACCACTCTACTGATGAGGAATTTGCAATATGAAGGAAAAGGTAAATGAGCTTTGTTTTAAAAAAACATCACTAACAAAAATCAAAACCATTACTTTCATGGAGCAGTCTATAGTATTGTAAACACAGAGACTAATCCAAGTCGCTAACTTCAAATGAAGCTTTTTTTTGAGTAGGACAAGGAAGACTGGATCCAGAAACACTGGAATTTTATATCCAAGTGACTGTCATATAAAATATTTTTTCTTTGAATTCTGCTTAAAAGTATATTAGAATGTGGTTCTTTTTTTGCAGTATAATAGTTATAGACATATTTAAGTAACAAGTAAGTTCCTCATATACTGTGGCTCATGAATGCAAGATATGTGAATTTTAAACCCACAACAGAATGTGAAAGCTGTAGTTCATTGTTCAGCTGTTTAGACAGCAGGGTGTGTATAGTCATGATTCTGAGTCATGCATTTGCCTACCTGATTCCAACAATGATAGATAAGCAACTATGTTTTTTTGGGCAACAACAAGCATGTGGGCTGTATTTAGAAAAGTGGACCAATTTTCTAGAAATCTTACCACCACTTTAACTGCTTAAGCGAACATTTCTGGGTTTTGTATTGTTAAGTTCACAGTGCAGTAGCCGTCCACTTAAAATAAGTAGATTCCTCAAGGAGTTAAGTGATGTGATGTGGAGTGTACTTCCAGAAAAGTCACATATACTATTCTGCAAAAAAAAAAAAAAACCCAAACACAAAACACATTTAAAAAAAAAAAAAAAATCAGTTATGCCAGAACCTGTGTTTTGGCAATAGGAATAAGAATACAAGTCAAACTGCAAAAGCTGGGGAGGAGCCTGGGAAAGAATCTCCTACTAGTTGCAACACCTCCGAAACCTTGAGGTACAGCTATGCTCCTTCTCACCTCTCCTTTTATATTTCACATAATTTCTGTGAACATTTGTATCAATGTCTTCTACAATCATTGTGTAAGAATGCAGTGATGTTGCATAAAAGGCATCTCATTCATTTTAAAAGGTACAAATTAGAGTTCTGCAATAATTTTGTAGATTTCCTTTTTAAAAAGGTTAGAAATACACAAGGGGCCAAAGACAATTCCTGATTCATTATGCTGTGTCCCCTAATATGAAAAAAATCCTTTCTATCTAATCCTCATTTGTAACTCTTTAACCATATTTACTTGTCTCCAAAAGTCCCACTAGGTTGCTGTTCCATGAATTAACTAATAGTCAAAACTTCCTCTAAGATCAATCCTAAATTCACATGTTTAACTCATACACCTGTGCTATTCAGTATTTTTTCTTCTTCATATTTCTATCTGCACTGATGAATGGAAATCTGATTGTTCTCACACACATTGAAGGGATTTCCTACCTCTGTCAAACTAGCCCCTCTTTTGACCTCCTTTTGTACTGTATGATCTTCCCTTAACCTTGTAGTATATGTTGTCTCTATTTGTTTTCTTCTGAATACTGCTGTATGGAGCAGAAACCAACAGCTTTACAGGGCAACATTAAAATTTCCTTATGTGTCACAAGATACGCTTCTTAATACACTACCTGGTCTGCTTTTCATGCTGTCACAATCATCATTCACAGGTATCCTGTGATGAACTAATAATCAAGAATCTTGCTCTTATAGTTTTTCAACACATCCTAGTTTATACACAATAGTCTTGTAATTAATCCTTAAATTCATGATCTACTTTGTGTTAGTACATTTCACTACAGTTCTAATTTTCAATCTCCAAACACTATCCCATGTATTAAATGCATTGATATTCTGCTATGCAAGCAATACCTTTGCAATCATGTGTCATCAGCACATTTTTATTACTTGTTGCAAGGTCATTAATGAAAAGAAAATATTAAGTAAGAATGATCCTAAGAACGATCTGTGGGTGATCATCTCTAGCCTTTTCAGCAACATTTATTATCTTTCCCACACAGAGAGTTTCTTAGATTGTTCTTTTCTTCTTTTTACCTATCTCATTATGTAGCACCAAAACACTTCATTTATAGAACTCCCAGTACAGAATTTATTTTGCCTAGAAAGTGATTATCAGAAAAAGCTGTATATTTAATTGTCTCATTCTAGCCCAGAAAACTTTATCTCATACTTAGTTTCTGTTCACTTCTCTTTATCTATATTGACTAAAGTGTGCTCTTCAGTTCTTTCTCAAGTATCTGTTCTCAGCATCTACCTTTTCCTCATAGTCACGTTGTTTTCCTACACTCATAGAACTGCCCAGCAATTCTGTGACCTTCCCAGTAAGTACTGTTGTTGAGAAAAAAGCCATGAAACCTCCCTCTCATGTCTTTTATGACTTTAAATCTCCACTTCCACTTCACAAATATTTGAACCATGCCTTTAATATATATATATATATATGCCTGAGTTTTATCAGCTAACATTCCATGCATTTAAAACTAATATTTCTCCCTTTCAAATCTTAACCTTAGTTGAATACTAAGTTACTACTTAAACTTAATTAAGTTACTATGTCCTCAGTGACCTTCTATTGTTCGGCTCATCATCAGTGTTTCATCATTACCCATGATAATTTTTTCTCCCCACTTCTTAACTTTGATGAAGCACACAGAATCTCCCCAACAAATCTTGTACAAATCCTTATGCATTCTCCTCTGTGGTTATTTGACTCATAAACTTTCATCTTCTGTTTCTTTGATGAGTTAACTTGTTACCTGTTCAGATCATTTATTGATGATCTTTGGGTGTCTTTTTCCCAAGTGGTCTCTGTGCACTGACACAGAAAAGGGCTTTGCTTTCCCAGATAGATAGTCTAATATTAATTATTTCATCTCATTTCCATTAAAAAAATTAAAATTGCTGCCAACTAAGCCCAAGTTAAATGTAATATCCCTGTTTTGTAATACATTAGCTAAGTTATTTATTTATTTATGACATGCAGGAAACTTGTATAACTGAATGATTGATGGAAAAAATGACAGAAGTTTTTAGACACTAAATTTATAGAACTTTATACCACTTTGGTAAGTTCACATCTGGCATCAGAGAAAGTCTTCCTTCCATTTCCAGAAACCACAAGCTTTCCCATTTTTTGAGTTACCATTCTTTGCTCCTTCAAGAGTGTTTTCTATCCATACCTCCTCTTGCACAATAGCAGAAAGACCTCTGGCTTCTGAGGGAGTTCTATGAAGATCCTATTGATCTGCCCTTCATCTGTGATGATACACTGCCTACTCATCTGCTTTCTCAGCTCCTTCAACCAAAGCTGAGATTGCCATTGCCCCTGAACCCTGGGAGAAGCATCAGGCAAGCCTGGCATCTTGACACTTGGACCTCTGTGTCCTCTCTTTGGAGGTCAGTCTAGATCTCCATCTGCCCACTGGGGCGTTACCAACTTTGCACAACTCAAGAAGTCTCACACAACCTTGATCAGTGTCTCAAGGCCTTTTTGCACCCCTTTTTCCACCAGCTGTCACAGGAACCCCGGAATCAATCCCACTCGCCATTCTCCTGAGAGCTATTGCTGATGAGCAAAAGTAATTTAGGGGCTCCTGAGCAACATTCCCTAAACTGGAAACATTTGAAGCTGGATGTGTAAAATGTTCCTAATAAGGAAACAACAAATGGAAACAAAAATCTATCATCTTCTTTTTTGAAGAACAAAACAATGCTTCTTCCATCGCCAAGTTCAAGATGCTTTATAGGAAATATTTGATGCATCTGATTTTTTTCAGTACAGAATTTTATTCTTCATGTACAAATCTGTCTGCCACCATACCACAGCTTATCTTTCAGTCTAACATGCCAGCCAAAAGTAAAGGCTACAGTTTTGTAGCCTTTGGTGTTTGGTGTTTGCCCCCTAGAACTAAACTTACATCATGTTAGTCTCAAACATAAGTCTACTGTCTTACTAATAAAGCAGTCATTTGCCTTTACATATTTACTGTTTCTATGTGACTTCTCCTTTTATTTCCTTATTTTAGCTTTTCTGTCTTTAACCATTTACTTTTCTAGGGGTACTGCTAGCCTATGAGCATGGAGCTATTCTGGTAGCTCATCCAGATATTCAGTATGGAACTGTACTGTGCTATGCTATGCTATACTATGCTATAGCTACTTTTCCCTAGAATTATAAACTCATAAAATATGTTTTTAAGTCTTAGCAAACTTCTGCCTAGGTCTCTGGCTCTCATCCATCTAGAATCACTAATCTACTCATTCTTCTTGCTGTCTCATTTCATACATTACACTTCAATATTCAGAGAACATCCATAAAAAAACTGCTGTGAAAACTGAGACCAATAAACCACAAAAATGGAAGCTAATCAGTTCCATTCTTGAATCAGTCACTGATTTCTAGAATGGACCATTTGACTCCTCTGAACATGCTTTCATCATCAACGAGCTGGGAAATGTACTTCTCTTTCTGGTAAATTCTGCACTTAAATATATTGTCTGTTGAAATGGCCTAACACTACCACATTTGCATACAAAAAATAATTATAAGAGGATGAACTTGGGAAGCACTGATTAATTTCCATTTATATTTAACAGGAAATTACAGGAAAAAAAGAAAAGCAGCAAGGTCAATTTTTACATGGAAGTGGCAGGCAATGGGATGTACAGCACCTTTTGTATCATCCTAAATGTTGAAGAGAAGATGCAGAGTAATTCATGGAAATACAATCTTGGAGAAGTAGTAGAAACATCTGATTAATCTGAGTAGGCAAGAGCTGAAGAAAAAGTCCTAGGAGTAACAGGCATTTTTGGGGATTTTGGCTCTAACCTTTTAATTGTATATACATTTAAATAGTTAAAAAGGCTCAGTGCCTTTTTGAATTTTGCAATGGACAAAGTGACATCCTTTTTTTTTTTTTTAAGAAAAATAAAAGGAACACAAAACTAAAAAACTTTTAAATGCAATATTTGTGTCTAAATAATCTTTCTCCTCTCTAGAGATTCTAGGATCATGTTTGCACATTGACCTGTACAAACACACAGAAAGCATGGCCAATTCCTCTGAGATTTCTCCCTTCAAATTTCATCTAAGTGATAGGAGAAGCCAGTGGTTGATTTTGCAATTTACTTTAACACTAGTTAGAACTATGAAGTTGTTAGAAGTGTGGCATGGTAGCATTTTTGTTTGTTTCATAAGTTCAAATAATAAGAAAATAATAACTAATAAAAATAACTCTAAAGATTGAAATAATAATTAATGAGGAAAAGGATATTTCAGTGTCAGGCAACATCAATCTGATTCCAGACCAGATGTGACTTCATATATTAGGATAAACACTAAATTCTGATAATGAGGTACCCAAGCAGAAAAAGCCAGTGATACACAAGCAATCTGAATTCAGAAAAGCTTTCTCCTAAAGTTTCTTTCATCCCCCACTTATTTTTGCTACCTCTCAATTTTTGGAGCTGTGTGTTAGATCTGAAACAGGAACAATTTGCATAATGTGCGTGAGAAAGCAGCATAACACCATTTTTATGAAACTTTGAGAACTAGAGGAAAAAATAAGGGTTTAAGACACTCCCAATATATGGAATATAAATCACATTTCTTCACCTAATGTTTCAGGTTTTGACTATGCCTCATGGTTTTGGAAGAAGCATTTATCTCAATATGAATCTTTGCAAAACCACCTAATCATAATTTTCACTTCAGTCCATAACAGTTTATAATGAGGGAATAATAACTGACCTATCACTTCCATATGTAAACTTTTGCATAAATGCTATGCCATTTGGAAATTACAAATGAGAGACAATCAACTAATTTATCTTATCTGAGCAACAAATTATCCCCCATTCCTAGAAATGAATAATTGAGCACGAGTGGAAAAATTTAACACTGATAGTATTATCTGGGTTATTTGCATTCACTGAAACCAAGAAATCTAATAATTTCAATGTGTTGATGTATGGAGCCCATACATAAATGTGTGTACAAAGTTGATGATTAAAAGAAATTGATAGATACAAAGAAGCAATTGAATGTATTAAAATTTAGACTGCAAATGCTAGCCATCATCACCTGTCAAAACTCCCTGCAAGATGTTTCGTTTTTATTACCTATAGCATTCACATATGCATCTACTTCTTAAGTTGACAAATAAGTATTTTTAATTCTCAAAAAGTTTAGATTCCAGTTTTATTAAAAATATCTTTAGAATCAAAAATGATGAGTCACAGTTCCTTTGTAACTAATTTTTTTTATATGATAATATAGGTTTAAATGGCTATGTCTTTTGTAAAACAATATTTTAAACCAAAACACACATAACTATTTTCAGTTTTCCAGGAACAGAGCACATGAACACAGATGTATCAGAAGACTGGTATCATATGTAAGAGACATTTCTAACTTCTATGTACATAAAAAACCCCTGTAATTTTAGCCTCAACTTAAGTGTAAATGAAACAGAGGAATACAGAAAGACTGAAATGATTAAGAAAGTATTTTATTTAAAGAACCAAAATCCATAATACAGGACTTTAAGTGCACTTAGGGAGAGAAAATATTTCTTTGCTACCAGTTTACTGAGTTTACTACTGTTTCCTGAGTAGTAAAAGCCTTCACATATCAAATAAATGTATAAATGAAGAATGTAGTACTTCTTATTCCAGAGTCACCATATTTTCACTTCACTGAAATATGCTACAAAAGCTATTATTTGTATTAAACCTGCAAAGGCAATGAAATAATATTATGGACACAGAAGATGAAAGTCCAGGCTCCACATGACTAAATTTCCTGGTAAAAATGCATCAGATTTTACTTTCAACTGCTTTGAGATATTGAAAAATAGTGCAACCACAATACTAGTATATTGCATTGCTTTCATACTGTACAATAAGCTATCCATATCCAGAAGTATTATGTAAGTGAAAAAAGAGAAGAGAAAAAAATATATGGTGTGTTTAGTCATGAAATAAGCTTGCAAAGGTCTCAGTTTAAGGGAACTCCAATTTTTACCTAAAGCATAAATTTGCTGGTAAAATTTTCCAAGGTTTTTCAAACAGTTGCTTGTTTTACTACAGGGTGATTGAGGACAAAAGACACTTTTGGGAAAATATGACTTTGACAGTTATTTCATAGGGTAGGGAAGAGGATGGTTTCTTGGTAGAGGAAAGATTTTAGAAGGTGTGATAGGATCTCTTTGAGAAAAAGTGCTTTCTGAAACTTTCTGGAGAGAGAAGAGGTCTTTAAACTTATAGAATAAAAATGAACTGCAGTTCTTTGGTTACCCAGGAAAGCCATTGACTAGTCATTATTCATCTTTGCTGGGCTATTTATATTACTTTCCACAATTTTTTTTTTAATTCATTCTCATTTGCATTTGCATACTAGCTGTAGAATGAGTAACAATATGAGGTTCATGTAAAACTTCTCATGCAAACTTTTAACTTTTTGAGCTATTTCATAAAACGTACATAAATCTGATTCCAGGGAAGGTTTATATAATCTCATGAAGTCACATACAAAAACCAGCAGTCAAACTGAAGGAGCAGTATTCCAAGTAAATATGAGGTACTACCCAAATTAGAGGAAGGACTGTGTGAATAACATGCAAAACAAATATTTGTCTACAGCAAGACTAACTTTGTGTCATGTCCCAAGAAATCATCTACTATTTGGCAGTCCTGTGAGATGATGTTGTAACTATGTAAGTGTCTTAACAGTATTCCTTTTCAATTAAGAAATTTGCACACTGTGATGAAATACCCTAGAAGCAGCATGAGATAGTTCACTTTCCCTACATTTCAAAACTAAATTATTTACTTAAAACAAGCAAAATCCCACAAAAGAGCATACAGCCATAGAATACATACTGGTACAAAGTCTGATATTATTTATTACTGAACACTAAACTTGTGATAGATGCATAAACTGCAGGGTAGTTGGGCAGGGGGGAGAATATTTTTTATATCTTAGCTGTGTATTTCTATTTTTTTCAATAATGAAGTCTTCTTATATGGCAAATTTTATTCATGCTGTCTTTACAGAATCATGAAAGACTACTGATTTTATTTATTCTACCAAAAGTTGATTGGAACTTTTCAACAAATGTGACCTATCCAAATTTAGACTGGGATTAGAGTTGAGCCTCAGATGGATATCATCTAACTATTGACCTTTTCTTCCCTCTACTTTACTTTCCCCCCTTACAGCATTTTTTCATATCTTGTTGTTACTACATAAACTAAGAAAAAAGAAAGAAATCTTTGACTAGATAATTCAATGCTCTTTTGTAACTTTTGTGTGGTTTAAAGCTACAATGAGTACTGAACAGACTTAAATAGCCATTTCTAATGGTAATGGGACAAGCTTCATTCATAATTTCCTTTCTAAGAGACATGTATGGTTCAGTGTCCAAACTGACAAGGCTTTTTTTTTTGGTAGTACTAGTACTTCTGATTTCTTCATTAAGTAACCTGGTTAGCAGGAGAGCATTGGTTTTGACCAGTCATTAAAAAATTGTCTGGTAAGTGCGGCAGTGGTGGAAAAGACAGATGTTCAGCTAATAATGAACTCAGACAATGCTATAAGCAACTAAAAAAATTAAAACTGCTACCAAAAAGGAAATCTCTAGCAGCTTCTTTCCACAAAACCAAGAGCCTTTCAGTAATGCTGTTGCTAATTCAATTCCTCTCCTACTTAGTGTTAAAGGAGGAGGAGGTTTTGCGTGAAAACTAACTTGGAGTTTTTTGAATGTAGAAACTCTGAAAAAAAAGTCTATTCTCTTGAGCTCACAATGTCAAACTTCCCTCTTTGAAGAACAGATTCTGTTGCTGGGCACCCTGTCCCTTAAGAAGGTCTCATCATTAACTTGTTATTCTTTCTCTTCATGGATAGAAAAAGCATTTCCCTTGGAATGCTCCCCCTGTCTTCCAGATCAGGTAGAGTTAATAGCAGTAACGTGCCTTCTCCCTAAGAGAAAAAAGGAGTGATGTCTATGTGTTGCCCTTAATAAAGTCCATTGTTTTCCTTAATGACACTGGCAACAAAATTATATAAATGATGGTCCTGGAACCTTAAGATGTAATTCCGAGCATAAAGAAGATCAAGGTAATCCCACATGAAGATTTCAGTATCAGTGTTTGGACCTGAAGATATTTCAAATTCCGAATGCAGGAAATGCACTTAGGGTTTCATTTCAGGTTTTCAAACATCCAGGTTTTCTTTCATAAACTAGGAACTTAATTCAAAATTGCAGACAAGACAGAAATTTTTGGGGCTATGAGACACCTAAATAAGTGTACTGGTTTCAGGTGGGAATGAGCTGCTCTCCTGCAGAGAGCTGGTCATCCCACAGTGGTCGATGGATCTTGATTCATTGCATGATACATCTAGCTCAGTGGTCAGTTTGCAAAACGCCCAGTTTGCAGCCATTTGCAAGGCGCAAAGAAGTGACATGGAAGGGGTGGGAGTTTTACGATTTTGGGGGCTAGTAGATAGCTTTGCTGACAGCTCCCTTTGTTCACTTTGTGGTGGGCTATTAGCAGAGAAGCAGCATCCTTTGTTAGGCTGATTGATTGGGGGGGGTGGGGGAGGAGGTTGAAATCTTCTTTCTCCTTGCTCTCTGCGCCCAGGCTGGGGTTTTGGGGGTTTTGGGGGTTTCTCTCTGCTTTTGGGCTCAAGATTGGTTGGGTTTGCTTTTTTTTTTTTCTCTCTGCTTGGATTTTCCTTGCTGTTTTGGTATCTGGCTGTGTTGGTCCATGGGAAGTGAGATCCTGTATCATATGTTCTACTTTTTGTTGTTTTAACTACTTATTAGCAGTAGTATTGTTAGCATAAATATGTTTCATTTATATAATTAAATAGTACTTATCTCAACTTTTTACTAGCTTCCCTTGGTTTTTTTTTAGCTCTGACCCTTCCACACTGGGGAGGGGTTTGGTAGGTGAGAGAAAGACCTGTGGTACTTAATTACCAGATAAGGCAAAACCACTACACTAAGGTGTACATGAAAAGCCTCATACAGGGAGAGTATTTACTATAAAGCTGACAAACTACTTCCAGTAGATATGGGAACATTTCAAAGCCATTGCACATATAGAAAGGGAATATATCTTCAGTAAGGTCTTGCCTAAAGATAGACAAATCATTCTGAATGCAAGTGATCTATGTGGAAAGCTTATAGAAAAGGCAGGTGCAAAGAGATTTGTTCACCATGTGAAAGAAATCTTGTGTTTTCAGAGTAAGATCTTCACAGAGTAAGAAACCAATTTCATTTACAACAGTAATTCATGAATAAGATCATTTCAGTCCACTCTACCCAGAAGTAGGACTAGGTACCTGGGTAGACATTAAAACTGGGGTGCTAACATCTTCCCGGGAGTGATGCCTCATTTCATCAGTCTTCAGACTGATCTGGAAAATGGCTCCCCTTGGGATATAAGGCAGGCTTGACACTCTAGTGAGTGACTAATGCACATACAGGTATGTGTTGAGACAGGTACTGTTTAATATCTTCGTCAGCAACGTGGACGGTGGGATTGAGTGCATCCTCAGCAAGTTTGCTGACACCACCAAGCTGTGTGGTGCAGTCAACATGCTGGAGGGGAGGGATGCCATCTAGAGGGACCTTAGGAGGCTGGAGAGGTGGGCCTTTGCCAGCCTCATGGAGTTCAACAAGGCCAAGTGCAAGATCTCGCACCTGGGTCGGGGCAATCCCAAGCACAAGTACAGGCTGGGTGGAGAATGGATTGAGGGCAGCCCTGAGGAGAAGGACTTGGGGGTACTTGTGGATGAGAAACTGGACATGAGCTGGCAATGTGCACTGGCTGCCTAGAAAGCCAGTTGTATCCTGGGCTGTATCCAGAGAAGCATGGCCAACAGGTAGAGGGAGGTGGTTCTTGCCCTCCACTTCATTCTTGTGAGACCTCACCTGAAGTACAGCATCCAGCTCTAGAACCCTCAACATCAGAAGGACATGACCTGGTCAGAGTGAGTCCAGAGGAAGGCCATGAAGATGCTCAGAGGGCTGGAGCACCTCTCCTATGAAGAAAAGCTGAGAGAATTGGGCTTGTTCAGTCTGGAGAAAAGAAGGCTTCGGGGAGACCTTATAGCAGCCTTCCAGTACCTGAAGGGGGCCTACAAGGAAGCTGGGGCGGGGAGGCTTTTTACAAGGGCCAGTAGTGACAGGACAAGATATAATGGGTTTAAACTGAAAGCAGTTAGATTTAGATTAGGTATCAGGAAGAAATTCTTCACGGAGAGGGTGGTGAGACACTGGAACAGGTTGCCCAGAGAAGCTGTGGATGCCCCATCCCTGGAAGTGTTCAAGGCCAGGCTGGATGAGGCTTTGAGCAACCTGGTCTAGTGGAGGGTGTCCCTGCCCATGGCAGCGGTGTTGGAACTAGATGATCTTTAAGGTCCCTTCCAACCCAAACCATTCTGTATTTCTATTATATATACAAATATATATATGGGAGGGCTGAATTTGCTTAGGTATCTGTAGCACTATAAGAAATACTGCTTTTTTACCAGACTGACTGATATTTTGTTATTTATACAGCCTGTTGCTTTATGTCTACCTGTTTCTCTCCCTTAAACTATTGTTCTCTTTTAAACATACCTTATACTATTTGCTCTAATTTTGCTGTTGTCATATGCCTACCTTCACTGTGGCATTTAATTACTTGCAAAATACATTTATTATTGTATATATAATCCTTAACTGTGAATATTAGCTATTAATTAAAGCCAACAATATCCAATGTGTTGGCTGACATATACGATGTTCCTTAGGGATATAATTCATCAAACTCAGTAGGCTTGAAATTTAAATTTTCACTGGCATCTAGAAGCACATTTATGTCACTGGAATTCCCTCTGTTGATGTCTTAAATTTTTCAGGAAAAACTTCATCTAATGTTACTAGTCCTGGAATTAATCCTTATGTCTAATATGATAATTACAGTTCAATATTTCTAGGAAGGACAAATCCTAGTCTCTTCTGTTCTAAAATCAAAGAGGACTCTGAATTACATGGAGATGAGAGGAAGGTAACACTGAACTATAAATAAGATTTGTCTTTTGTTCTAAATCATAGCCCCAGACACTTTTTCCTTGATTATTTATTTATTTATTTTACTCTACTCATGAAACATCAGTGGAATAGATGACTTTATAAGTTAGAAAACCCAGTATAGAAAACTGAACTGAACATGTGTTTTACAAATTAAAGGAGAGCTGGGAGAAACAAATGATAAAAAGTAACACTTCCACAGAGTTACACAACCTACACAGTGCTTCTACCTAGGAAAATGAGTCAGGTGGGAATCTAATCTTTATTTTACAGAACCAGGTTTTATCATCTACTTAAGTAATATGTGAAATACATGTATAAGAAAAATTGTTAGAAACACGTTCTTTTCTTCAAGTCCCATAGGAATGTTATTCTGTCTTCACCACAGAGATCGTGCGGGAGGACCTTTGTGGAGATTGAAGTACTTCAAGAAAGAGGAGTAAATTTTCCATCTCTATTCTCCCAAGAGAATACAGGAAGGGTCTCAGGTTATATAACGAGTTACTGAGTGAGCCCCAGGCAGGCAGTTGTCCTCTGAGAATGCCAAGGAACACAGAAACCCTCAGATTTGTAACAACCATTTATCTACCTAATGACATCATAGACCAAGGGATATTTCTTGACTACTGAGTTTGATCTGAAATGTAACTCATGTTACTAGAACTACGCCTTAACTAAACTGGTGTTAAGGTAACAAACAAACTCTAATGTTAAAACATTAAGACCTGAAGTCCTTAGTTGGATAGCAGGTGAATAAGAACTTTAAACAATATGGGTTAACACTAAGTACCACAGAAGGTGCTCAAAGATGTTCATTCATCTGTGTATTCTTCAGATGTTGCTCCAGGTCTGAAGACTTCCAAAGACCTCATAAAAGTACAGTGTCAAAAATGTCTCCCTGGTCCCACCACACTGATTCACATTATCTTGCCTCCAATAAAAATATTCCGCTTAAAATATGAGATATGAAACAATCCAGTTGCTGCAGACTGAATGAGTTGTAGCAGACAACTCCTGGAATTAAAATACTAGGGCTGAATTTGGGTCAACTTATTTACAAATGTAGGAAGATTGCACATCCCAGAAAGAACCTGTATAGGAATAAAGTTTCAGAACACGGAGACAAAACTGCAAAATCATCACAAGGACAGGAGACATTTAGAGTTTTTGCATTTTCAGTGTAGTATAACAACATTTAGATCAACTGATTACATGAAGTTACGTTGAAATTTCTTCAGAAATATACAAGATCTAGCAAAATGTCTCATCACATTTTTCTTCTAAAAAGATTCATCCTGTATGATCCCTTGATACAGCCCTATGGCCAGAGATACAATTGAACTCTTGCTAACTACTACATAATAACTATAAAATTAAATAGTAGGTAATTTTCTTCTCTTAGCATGTTATTTATATTATGCTAGTTCCCACAATGTACTAAATTCTGTACATTCACTACATATTCATTCCTCTAAGTCTTGAGAGTCCACAGATTGTATCATCACAATAAACTAATAATAAATGACATCTACTGAGCTTCTGACAGGTATTCAGGTATTTTTCCTTGTATATCTAAATCTGAGGGTATATTCTGTTTGTTTAAAGAAACCACACTTAATATTCATGCTAAAAGTAGAGATTTATGTGTGATTTAAGAGTTCAAATCTTGCCTTTGGAAAATGTTTAGTATTAGACATTTGTGTTTGCATGTTTTTATTAATATTTGCATATGTCATAAGGAGTCAAAAAAAACCCCAATGTATGTTATGTAAAGAAAGTTGATTTTATTCAAATATATAATAATTGATTTACTATATTAGTTCATGCTGCAACACTTACTCAGCATTGGTCTTGAAACAGGGAGAATAGACAATTTTTCCAACATCTTTAAGGAACTGTTATTTCCACCATATAAATGTTACTCTTTGATTAAATGTTTCTGAAGATTTGCCTACCGATCACTGTTAAGCTTATTTCTGTCTTTTGTACAAATCAGAAAGAAACAGTATTTTTAAAATAAAAATGAATAAATGTAATAAATTTATCAGCTTTGCTTGTATTGCATTCTTATTCAAATGTTAAATTTACTGATATATTCTCATGGATAGTTATTTCAGTATAAATTTAATCTGAAATGTCACTTAAGACTACAACAAAATCTTGAAATTAAAATTAGAACCTAATTAATCTTCAGCATAACGTCATTATGGTTCATATTTCCTTTATTCAACCAAGAAATGTTAGTAGATGACATAATGTCTGAGAAAATGTCACAGTAGGCAGGAAAGATTCTTTGGCCAGATAAAATCACTCTTTGAGGTGATACCACTATTGCTGGCATAGCCAATAACAGAAAATGTAATTTTCTAAACATATGCAAAGAACATTTATTTTACTCTGAAGCATTAAAAAAAAAAAAAAAAAAAACAGAAAGAAAGAAAAAAAGAAAACCAAACTAAAAAGAAACTTTTATTAAACAGAATATTGTATTGGACACTGTGATATGAAAGCATACCTGCTCCAAAGGGCACATAGTATGTGGTAGTGGATTAGGAAAGATCAGCCTTTTCTGATAAACTCCCTGTGGTGTGGCTGGTAGAAAAAGACTTGCAAAAACCAAGTAGAAAATTACCAGCATCTATCACAGTGAGAATAAAATGTAACAAAAGCCTGTAAAAGCTGTCAGAAAGAACAAACAATTCTTGATCCATAGTAGTTAAAAGAGGTCTGTAAACAAAGCAGGTTTTATTTTCATTTCAAACAGTCCTGTGATCAGACTGAAGTGAGATAGCAGCTGCTTAAATAGAGTTAACAAGCCAGATACTTCAAACTCAATAAAATGCTACTGTACAGTATGGTATGGCAGTTTGTTTTTAATGAAAGTCAGCTTTCTGGCTACAAACAATTTGTGTTAGCAAAACTTCCATAACAACACTTGAAATTCCACAAAGAAGCAATTGTTAACAGTGATGGTGGGGAAGAAACATATTTTAGGTTAAAACTTTGTTTTTTAAATAGGCTATAGGTTTATTTTGTCTGATGATTCTTTTGTCACCAATATTTTCAGATGACAGTATTCATTCATGTTTGAAAGTTGCTAAGAATGGATGTTAAATTACTGATTTTCTTTATAAATATATAACTGATAAGATTTCCCATCTGTTACTGAATTACCACATAGGAAAAATCTTCCTCTGCTTTTCCACTGGCCATGATGTTCCACCTACCCAAGTCACACTGAGCAGTTTATAACAAGAGACTCAAGTACAAACTGCGTGTATATGAGAAATTTCACTTTATTGATCTCTAGTTTCAATGGTATGACAAGATTAATCACTTTAGGAAGTTCCATTTCCAGGCTGGAAGAAATAATTCCAGTTTGGAGAATCATGCAATCTAGGAAGAAGAGCACTAAGAAAACATAAATTAAGCAGAAAGACATGGAGATCATGACTTTGCCTTGTGTGCCAGGCTTATCACTATGAATTTTTCTTCCAAGTCTCACCAGCACTCTACATGCTGGCCTGTTACACTGTACTGTATCTAACACATACTTAAGAAAAAAGATCTAACATTAGTTTAACAAAAAATGAAAATTGTCAAAGAAATGTTTCCTGCTTCTTCCCCTTGAAATAAATCCTTTCTTCTGCTCTTTCTCACAGACTTCCCACAGATTCCCACCAGAAGGCAAGACAAGGACCTTGGACCACTGAGATTCTGCGAGTTCATTATTTAACTACTACTAAGTACTACAACCACATGAGCAAAATAACTGTTTCAAGCTCTTGTTCTTAAAAGACTAAATTTGTGACCCTCGACACAGCACTATTTACTTTCTTTGCCTTGCACCACTCTCTTCATGAAAATTTTTCTCCATCATGACCATTACCTACAAGTACCTTAGAAGACCCTGTGAGGTAATCAGTAAATCTGTGTGGAGAATAGCTTCAGTAACCACAACAGATGAGACATGGATCAACATTTGAACTAAGGAAAGAGTGAACTGTTGGAGAATACTCATGGAACTGAGAGACACATTCCTGTTCCAGATATGGTGCAAGAATATTTTTGGAGGTGAAGGGATTAAGCGAGCAAGTTTAATTCTAACATTCCCTAATTTTTGATAGCTTAACTTTGTAGCCATCACAATGTGCTTCAATACATCATTCTGAGTGCAGCATATAATGTTTTTTGTCATGTATAAACATTCTTATGATTAGCACTCACAGGGTTTATTTATTGTTATGAATTATGTCCAACCCAATTCAGTTTCATATTGTCCAATTCCCAAGTATCTTTCACTGCAAAGGGAATCTTGGAAATCTATAAATGTTAGGGGATCAGTTGAAATAGCCTGCCTTGGCAAACTCACTGAAACATATCTGTCAAGCACAGCAAAAACCTTGTAAAATGTTCCTCTGCTGTAGGCCACAGAATTGAGCTATAATAAACTCTGACCCATAAAAAGTCATGTAAACATTATAACCTGGTTTTACTAGCCTTTTAAGTCCCAGAAGCAATTGATCTTATACAGCTCAGATCTTTCAAGCCTCCATGAGCACCTAGGATCCTACATGGGGGTTCAAGTGCCACTGTCTTTGGAAGCCTAAAATCGGCGCAGATACAGTGCTATAAGCTATTTAGCTATCCACTCCAGTCACTTGTTTGATATTTTCCGCAGAAAACATTTAAAAATGAAGTACCTATAGAAATCAACTGACTGTTTCTGTATTGTTAATCAAAATAAATGTCCATGCAATCTCTAGCTGTTCCCCTGAATTGTCTCATCTATAATACTGGTAGAAAAGTATGGAAAAAAGAGAAAAAAAAAAGAAAAAAAAGGAAAATGTTTTAAATTTAGAGTAACAGTGTCAGCTCTCTGATCATGTCAGCTTCCCTAAGGTTCAACGTTGCTATTTGTTTTGAGAAAAATGCTGCAAACCTTAGTCCTCAGGGCAAACTGAAGTTCACTTCAATGCACTTCAATAGGATTTTGGCCTAAGTAATACTTGAAGGATTTAGCTCACTGCTAACTTCATGAACAAACAACATGAATTTTACAGCTTTTGATTTCTGCCAAATACTTACCCCATTAAATTGCTGTGGGAAATCAGCCATACAATTAAAACCTATTTTATGCCTTCAATAACGTTAATGAAGCAATTGTGGCTTTCAGAATTTTATATATGTGTGTATATATATGTGTGTATTTTGCTGTCACTGCAGCAGCTGCTGTTGGCCTCAAACATCTCTTAAATACACAGAGTTAGCAATGGAGGTGTACGTGACTGTGATGGTCATTAAACCTCATTAAAAAAGCGAAAAACCCCTCCCCCATACAGACGGTTGCCATAACATGCACAAATTTGCCACTTAATAATACATGGACTCTATTCCTTCCATTCTGGTTAAAGAAAATTGAAATATAGGAGGAATGAGGAGGTAGCGTTCAGAATTTGAAACTGTTTTCCAGACAGCTTATCTTTTCCAGCAAGGTTTTGACGCCATATCTGAATGCAACATAATTTTTACCTGTCAGTGTCTGGACCTGAATCTAAATGAAGAAACTCGTATCTAATATTTGATTCAGTGCATTTTTCACTTTTGAATCCTTACACCATAAGACTCTTTGGATGAGGAACAGTTTTTTACTTCACTAAGAACTCTCCTGTAGATGACTGGCAAACAGACCTCCAAAATAAAGAAATTCTTGTCTTACTGTAAAAATGCTTGTCATCAGGGAGAACTGTCCAAAATTCTGATTACAATTTTTGACAGAATGACACAGGCAAGATTTTGGCCAAAGATTTTGATTCTGAGAAGCAACTACAGACAGTTGAAAAAATCACAATTCTGTTCTGGGATGTAATATTCAGATCCTGTGCATTTACCTTTGAGATCCAAGTTTAGAAAGAATGTCCTGAACATCTGAAGAGTTGAATATGCTTCTCTATGCAGAACCAGAATGGCAGTGATCACCTCAGGATCATAATAACCATCTTTGGAGCACTTATATTTTCAGAGCTCTACCACTTAAAGAGATTCACAATCCTGAGTTGAGTGGCTAGGGTCCCTGGGGAAAATGCAAGGACATTTGAACACCTGTGGTTGGAATTTGTAGGAAGTGGCTTCCTGAACACTGAATGACATAAGCAAACAAATTAAAGATATTTGAACAAGGAATTATTTAGTATAGTCTCTCTGTCCTAAAGCCAATGTTAAATCACAACACTCTCTATAGGTGACAAATGGGAACTCAAATTTAGTCACAAGAAATGAAAGTTCTTGACCATAAGTCCTCCAGATTTAATAGTTAGGCAATTATCACTCTTAGGTAAAAAAACCAACCCACCAACCAACCAATCACACACACACACAAAAAAAAACCCAACTCCTGCAATCAAGTGGGTAGGTAATTCATGTAGGAGAATCATCATTTAGAGCATTTCAAAAGGTACTGAACTTTCCAGCAGTCCTGGTATTTCAGTGATTATATGCATGATGTCCTTCAGTAACTTTGGCCGTCTAAATTAACAACAGGAAATTTAGGAACAAGGGTGGCTGTCAGAGGTATATAAAAATATTGGAAATAAGAAGAAACATTTATTCATGCAAAACTCTCTCTCCAGTATCTAACCAGCAGTCCTAAACCTTTATTTTGCATTTATAAACTCCCACTTCCATATATATGTCAGGTAAAGGCTGAAGTGTTCTTTCTTTGACTTTTTTACAGAACAGTAATTCTTCAATACTACTTGCATTTGGGAATTATCAACATTGTAAAATAAATTCTTATTCATCCTTTATTTTCACCTTTTTAACAAGCTCATGTAGTAGGTGCAGAGCCAATCAGTCTGAATAATTTTCTTCTCACAATAGAGAACATGTAAAAAGTTGCTATGTTTTCACTTTGTGGAATTTGTTTCACTGATGCAGATATATAGAAGCATTAGGAAACTCCTGTTAATATTTAGCTGTCCTTGAAAACAGAATTTGATATTTAAATCCAAACATCTGACATCTTGACCCGGCTAGTCTGAAATTTAATTTGTGCTGGTAAGACTCAGAAGCCTGCAGAAAACATGAGATGAACAATAGCCATTTAACTCCAGCTTTACAAAATCCTTCAGAAATTAAATAGCACCTCTCTGCCCTATGGACCCAATGTCCCTTTGAGGGCCACACATTTGGGCACTATACCTGAAAACTGGGTTTTGGCTTTGGATTTTTACTGCTGTCCTTTCCAATGTACGGATTTTCAGACACGTCTAGAAACAGAACAGAGCAGGAGCAGAACTCTATTCTAGTCTCAGCAGTAATATTCAAAAATTTGCGTATTATTTTTTTTTCCATCAACTTCTTTTAAAAACAAACAAACAAACAAACAAACAAGCATAAAACTCCCCTATTATTTTATACTTCACACTTCTTCAAAATTATACTATACTTACATTTATAATGTTGTCCTCAACAAGCAAGTACCTTCCCCATAAAAAAAAAAAACTTGCAAAATGAATTAATAAATACATAAATTCAGGCAAGAAGCTCTCAAGAGGCATTCAAAATGTCAAGCAAGTTTGAACTAATTACAACTTAACTTCTAACCATGGGCACAGTCAGCTACCTTTGGAGAAATTAGCACCAGAGGGAAGAATGACATTCCACCAGTTTTTGCCAACAGATGCCTATGCCAGCGCTTTTGAACAGCTCAGTTGTTTGTTCCTTTGTGCTAGTTTAGTGCAGTTCTCCTACATGCCCTCAGCTCCAGAACATCAGAGAATGTGTAGAGCCAAAAGAAACACATTTTTATTGTCAACACACTTTACATTCCCCACCCAGTAGCAATATAATAACTTTCAACTTAAAGATTCTAAAGTCCTGTGTGAGTGAGCTGAAAAGTAAGTTCATCATATCAAGAAGTAAACTTACTATGGAAACTGCTGGGATATTTTTCTTATCTGTCTTCCTATTCAGTTAACATTAATCACCCCCAGCCACTTAATTCGAATCAACACTCCAGGGGCTTTACAAAGCCTGTCACTCCCTAGCTGTTTTAGCTGCATATACATTATATTCTTATGTTTGAATAAGGGCTTTTACGTGAATGCCCTGAAAATTTGTGACAAAAGCAACATGATGCTGAACACCGATTTCTGTTACAAACCTGCTTCACCTACCAGAAGGAAGACTGAATGGTTGAGACAGAACAACAAGGTTACTGACAGTGTGACTAGACAGTATTGCCAGGAGGTCAAATAGTATCAGGTTATTCCAGCAAAGAACAAAAATTTGGAAATGTGATGTGGCAGTACATAGCTTTATTTCCTTAGTTCAAAGAAGCACAGTATCATATATTATTTCAACCACACCACTCTCCTGATAGCTAACCATTATATTTAAAATTATATTAATTCATTTTTGAAACATCACATTCTGTCAGGATTCAGTTCACAAGTTACACTGTTCAGAACCACAGATGGTTTTTCCCACTCTACATACTGCTCCTCAAATTTATACTTGTTCTCTCTTATAAGGACATGCTCAGAGAGTTGGGGTTATTCAGCCTGAAGAACAGAAGGCTCCAGGGAGATGTTACAGAAGCCTCCCAGTACCTGAAGGGTTTTTTTTCTTTATAAGAAAGATTAGGGCAAACATTTTTGCTGGGCCTGTTGTGACAGGACAAGGGGTAATGGTTTTAAGATCATCTAGTTCCACTCCGTCTACCCTGCCATGGACATGTTCCACAAGACCAGTTTGCTAAAAGCCTCATCCAACCTGGCCTTGAACACTTCCAGAGATGGGGCATCCACAGCTTCTCTGGGCAAACTGTTCCACTGCCTCACCATGCTCACAATGAAGAATTTCTTCCTGATATCTAATCTAAATCTACCCTCTTTCAGTCTAAAGCCAAGGGATTTGTCCTATCCCTACAGACCCTTTTAAAAAGTGTCGTCCCCCCCCCCCCCCCAGCTTCCTTGTAGGTCCCTTCAGGTACTGGAAGGCTGCTATAAGGTCTCCCCGGAGCCTTCTCTTCTCCAGGCTGAACAAGCCCAACTCTCTCAGCCTGTCCTAATAGGAAAGGTGCTCCAGCCCTAAGATCACCTTCGTGGCCCTCCTGAACTTGCTCCAAGAGTTCCATGTCCTTCTTTTCTTGAGAGCCCCAGGGCGGGATGCAGTACTCCAGGTGGGGTCTCAGGAGAGCAGAGTAGAGGGGGACAATCTCTTCCCTTAACATGCTGGCTACACTTCTCTGGATACAGCCCAGGATATGGTTGACTTTCTGGGCTGCCAGCGCACACTGCCAGCTCATGTCCAGTTTCTCATCCACCAGTACCCCCAAGTCCTTCTCCTCAGGGCTGCTTTCAGTCCATTCTCCACCCAGCCTGTACTTGTGCTTGGGATTGCCCTGACCCAGGTGCAAGATCTTGCACTTGGCCTTGTTGAACTCCATGAGGCTGGCACAGACCCACCTCTCCAGCCTCCTAAGGTCCCTCTAGATGGCATCCCTTCCCTCCAGCATGTTGACTGCACCACACAGCTTGGTGTTGTCAGCAAACTTGCTGAGAGTGCACTCAATCCCACTGTCCATGTTGCTGACAAAGATGTTAAACAGTACCTGTCTCAACACATACCTGTATGTGCATTAGTCACTCACTAGAGTGTCAAACCTGCCTTATATCCCAAGACATAGAGCCCAAGGGGAGCCATTTTCCAGATCAGTCTGAAGACTGATGAAAGGAGGCATCACTCCCGGGAAGATGTTAGCACCCCAGTTTTAATGTCTACCCAGGCACCTAGACCTACTTCTGGGTAGAGTGGACTGAAATGATCTTATTCATGAATTACTGTTGTAAATGAAATTGGTTTCTTACTCTGTGAAGATCTTACTCTGAAAACACAAGATTTCTTTCATATGGTGAACAAATCTCTTTGCACCTGCCATTTCTTGGTGTTGTTGGCAAACTTTCTGAGGGTGCACTCAATCTCATTGTCCACAACACTGACAAATATGTTAAACAGCACTGTTCCCAGCACTGACCTCTGAGGAACACTGCTTGCCACTGGTCTCCACTTGGATATCAAGCCATTGACCACAGCTCAATGAGTGCAGCCATCCAGCCAGTTCCTTATCCACCGAGTCACCCACATGTCAAATCCATGTCTCTCCAATACACTGGAAGGGTTTAGAATGGATAACCATTAAAGATTTCTCAAACTATTCTGTGGTTCTATGATTCTATGCAACAGAATATATAACTGTCCTAATCCTTTATGCCCTATCTAAGATTTAAGTCACAGGAATTGCGCTTCTGTAGATTATTTTTAATTCCTTGGACATTCAGTGATGAACTTCATATTCAGATTTCTCCCTTTCACCAGATTCTTTTAATTTTCTCTTAAAGGAAGTGTCTTTCTTCTAGAGTTAAACATTTTTGTTGAGATGTCTTCTGGAATCCTCCTGTCTACCCACTTGCTTCTGCAGTACAAAGCAATATTTACATTAAAGATATTTGCAGTAATATAAAATGCAGTATGCATATAGTTTTTTCTTAACACATATTGGGTTTTGCACCTTTTCAATAGTAAGTACCTTTAATTTTGATGTATGAATATTATTAGAATAATTTAAAGATTTTTTTATTTATCATATTTAATTTCATTTTTTAATACTGATAAAATATCATTAGTCGGCTTCAGAAAAGTGTTGCCAGGGACTTCGTGCAGTAAGTAAACTTTTTAATTGTTAAGGAACTAATCTGAGATTTCAGAACAGGATAAGATTCAGTCTAGAAAGATTAATAAAACTTTCCTAATCTGACTGTGTAGGTGAGTCAGCAGAAATAACATTTCATCTCTGGGAACGGTCCCAGTGCTTGGTAACTCCTTGCAGATGTGTTAATGGTTAACTATAGCAAGCTTATTATTGGCAACACATACATGGAGAACTTATTTTTGACTCTGACTGCAGTTATCCTACTCTCTGACATATTTGCAAGTAATAAAAGCCCTCAGGCACACCACTTGATTTGGATTCCTGCTAACTTTCACCTGTTCCTAAGCGTGTGAAAAATCTGCATTAGTTTTGATGGGAGTTAGGCTTTTCCAGGTAAAGAATACTTTCCTCTAGGGCACACACATAATTACTATACAAGGTAACTAACAGAGAAGTAACAGATGCTTTGTAAGCAAATAAACTACTGTTTCCTTTAGTACAAAAATAGTGACTGAGGGTCTCATTGGATACCACGCTTCGCCCTCTGATCTGATTGCTATTTTGCAATTTCCATTTGAAAATATCTCATGTCATTTGTCTCTGTAGTTTCTTCTCACAGACAGCCTCAGTAACTCTCCATAAAGAGATGTCCTTTGTGTCTTAGCTTAAAGTATCTTCAGAGTTTTAAATTCACCTTTCTCTTACAGTTTATTATTTAAAAAAAAAAAAAAAATCCCAGAAAAACTCACAACCTCCCAAAAATTAGAACATCTTGTTGCAGACCTATTTTGAGCTAAGTGAAACAAATTTACATGGCAACCAACACACAATATGGTCAGTGTCAAAGAGTTTAAACATATGCCTCACTTCAAACAGAACAGAAGGAACTTTTTTTTAATATAGTTGCCCTATTTTTTTTTATTATTATGATATGAATTAGCTTCTTCATAGTTACCCGTTTGTACTTCTCCATTTTCATGTGGTTTTTTTTAAGATTTCCGTATGATTGTGCTGGGTAGATCTACATTGTGAAGAGCTGTATCCTGTTGCTTATGTATGCATCACAAATGCATATTTATGAAATTGTTTTGTTTGTACTGTTGATTTTGCCTTTGTACAAGCAAATACTATATATATGCATATACAAAATATACTGTACTAATATTAAGTACACTGTATTGTCAAACCAAATCCTTACCTGTATATATACAAATATATATGCATAGATGTACCTGTATCTATCAATACTTCTATGCTTATATACCTGCATATACAGTTTAAGTACATGTGCTTAAACTATTTGGACACAAAACACTTGTTACACTTTATAGGACAATAATCTACTTTTCCCTTTTAATAAATTCTGTAATCAGACACAATAGCTGCATGTAGCCTAAAAAGGTTCCATATAATGTTTGAAAAGAACTTAAATTATACTTCTGTTTACACATACTTGCACCTGAGGCTAGCTGAAGCATAAAAGCCAGGTTGTTTAACCTGCTTAGGGCCATTTTTATTATAAACAGAGCAGAGAAATATAGAGTCATTACTCATTTCCAAAATATAGATTAAGTTGCCTTTTATGCAGACCATACTACAGTGCATATATAAATGAGATTGCCAACCTAATTTTGATTTTTGTACTCATTTTCCTCACAGTACACTTTAGCAAATTGCATAACTTCCTTATGGACAGAACTTTCCATCTGAGATAGTTACTTAAATTAGCAAGATCATGGGCCTCAGGTGGACTACAAATATTAAGGATGATTAATCCTTTTTTTTTTTTTTTTCAACAAATTCAGTTTTGCAACTTTGTTGTGTCTGGTACTATGCAAAATCATAGGGTTCAGTGTTCAAGTTCCTGAATAGCTTTCATTTTATGTGAAGCAAAAGAAGTTGAGAAAATTTAAAATGTGGTAGCATTTTTGCATCTGAAATTAAGCTGTTATGATTCAGACTTGAATATATAGGTTTCATTTATATGCCTAATGATATATTAACTGTTTTAATTTTAAATATATAAAAAAATGTGAACCTGGATTGCTTCCTTTAAGGACAGATAAGTAAAAGTGAGTTTCTCATGCTGGCTCCCTACAGTACTGCACAATGATACTCATCGGCCATTCATAGGTTCTCTATGTTAAATGCATTATTTAACTATTCCCACATGTGCATGTAAATTGATCTTTTTCTATTGTATCCGACTGAGCTCTCCAGCTGACTGTAGTGAAGGAGATCTGCACACGTGCCTTCCATCATCTTATGAAAAACAACAGACTAAAATATAGCACATTGTCTTAAATGCCAGCTTTCTACTGAGTTGCATAGTCTTCAAAGGACAGACTAAAGGTAAGTACCATTCTCTAAAGCTACAGGCAGCTGCAGAATAAACCAGTTCATTCTAAGAGCAAGTATTATTTTCTTTCTTTGTTGTTGCCCTAAATGTCCTTTCTGGTACTCTTCTGCATTTGCAAAAATATCTGCTGCAATATTGTATTCTTAAATGGTGTTATAGTGTGTATGTACTAATACTACTATAGGTAATCTCTGTTTATCTGGTACCTTATTCCCAAGGGGCTGTACTCATGTTACAGATACATACATTGCTATGACACTTTAATGCCATTGCTCTTAGAGTTAAAGATATTCACATATTTAATGGAGATACAGGAAAACTATCTGAACTGAGCTGCTCGAAGGATGATGATGCCAAGAACTGTATAATATGGTCACCTTTAGATGAACTCTAAACTTTTTTTTTATTATTATTATTATTATTACAGTGGAGGTTAAATTTGCAAGAGAGGTTTTGGCTTTTGTGGTATCTGACTTTTCTGAAGAACAGACTTATTCTGTGGGGATCTGAGAACATTTGAGAGCTTAATTTGCTTCCCATTTAGTTCAATGAATCAAATTCCATTAGTTTCAAAGTTGCAGAATCAACCCCCAGATAAATAGCAACACTAAAACAAGTCTTGCAATGCTAATTCCTGGTACTTATAATCCCTGCATTTATTTTTTATTTTGAAAGAACAGTAAGCCAGTTTACTCAGTACTGACAGTATTCTGTCTTCAAAACTCCTTTAGAAAGAGCTCACTTGCAAATCGAGCTGAAAGGAACAATGTTCCTCTTTTCTTCTTGCCCCCAAACTTAGCTGCAGGTGGTCAATGGAGCCCATAGCTAAAAGTGGTCACTGCATGACTTGTGCTCATACTGAATGGCAACATGTTATGGAGTCCCTCTGTGTGTAATTTTTATTAGAAGATAATCAAAAAGTCCCACTCTCAAAGCCTGAAGTTTTGCTTTCACCTCCTGGTCATATTGCTGCAGGTATCTGTCTCCAAAGCCAACCTACAGGCTGCCTAAGTAAATTAGAGATAGTCATAAGATGCTACAGCACGATCCCAGTTTATTATACACATGAGTTAAGGAACATCACTCTGATCCAGTTTCAAAATTGTACCAAGTATTTCTAGCACTGGTCATGAGTATGAGGTTTCTACAGTGCAAGCTGTATTCTTCCTAACCCCCTTTATTTAATTCTCTTTTCCTAGCAACTTTGTTCCTCTATCTCCATTTTCTTTTTGCCTTAATATAACAGTGGAACTGCTGTATTGTAAGGGAATAACTGTGGCTCAAAATGCACCGTTAGTATTTATTGTCTTCCAAATGCTCTGCCTCTTTCAGGCTTTTATCTTAACTCAGCTGCCTCATTCACAGTCTGTTAACAAACACTTGTGTGTGGCAGGAATATTCTTAATTTTAGTTTTTATTCACCACTGGAAACCAAAAAATAAATTACCTGTTTAGACTTGTAATAATTCAGTCCTCACACCTCACCTCTCCAGTTCTCGTGTCTGACACCACTGGCATTTCTGCTACACTCTCCTGGATACACCATTACCAGATAGTTTCTTCTAGATTTGAATGGAATCATCTTAACTGAGAATCATCATCCTGATAGTTATCACCCAAGAGAAAGGAAAAAAAAGTTTATTTTCAAGTATTGAATTAATTTTCATGGATGGAAAGTCTAAAACTTTAAGATTTTTTTTTCAGTCTGCATTGAGTTAAAACCTTGAAAGCATGAAATATAAAGCCATTAAGGGCATACTGCTGTTATTCACTTAAAATGACCCATAGCAAAGGGCATTTGGCTGATGTGTGGGCAACAGGTCTTCCTTCTCTTTGTGTTAATTCAGAGCAGAGAGCTGAACAAGAATCCTTTGTATCTCAGATGAGGCCTCTCATGTATTGACAGTTGAAGGGAGATCTCTTGATTCTCCTTGGTGGAATTACTTCACTATGTAGAACTCCACGTCTGGCTGATGGTCAAGCAAAGTGCTCACTTGGGAAGTTACTGTAATATTTAAACTTTAGGTTTGAATCAGCCACCACAGCTGTGAAGTATCTATGATTTTCCAGGAAAGTACCCTCACTACTGCATTATACTGGAGCATGTTAAGTATTTATTTCTCTTACACCAAGCAATCTATCCTTGTCAAAACAGATAGGTTCCTGTGAAAATCCTTATATCAGCTGCTTTTCCTTTTCTTTTTTTTTTTCCTTCCCCCAGAGGTTGGGGGGGGTGGGAAATGTCTATGAAGTGTGCAATCAGTTTTCATAATAGGTGCTAATCTCATCAGTGCATGCCATTAGGGAAACATAATCACAAGTACCAGTCCATCATTTATACTACTCATTATACATCTCGCATCAGAAAGGTTAGTCTCAAGTGGCTGGTATACAGACACTCAAGTACTGAATGCTATTTTGTACTGAACAACAGCACACACCTATAAACTCAACTCCATCATTCCTTTTTGGCCTGGAATGTTTAAAACTAAGTGCTCCTTTAGTTCCAGCAGTAGAGGCTGAATTTGGGTACTGATCCCTGCTGATGACCCTGTGAGCCAGGTGTAAATAGCCATGATTTGTTACACTTGGCCTCTGACACAAGGTGAAATTTTTGGAATGTCTAAAGGAAATCCTTTGAGCCATATTTTAATTATATTCACATGGAGGGAGAAAAGTATAGACATTTAGATAGACATTTAGACAGACAGACAGATAGATAGATAGATTAATAAAAGCTCCTAAAACTATCTTGAATTAGTGTTTTGAAAAGAAGCTTTGAAAATTGCACTTGCTCATGACCTCAAATGAAGATTGATAGCATAAGTTTTATGGCAGAGAAGAACACAAAGTCCAAGTGCAAAAGCATTTCTAAAGATGTATGCATTAATTATATATTTTCATCATCTCCTTCTTCAGTGGCAAATAACAATTGGTTATTAGAAATGATTAGGCAAACAGTGATGAGGAAATAACTTGTTACAGATCCTCTATCACACCTAATCTAGAGCAACATTTTACAGAAGTGTGAACTTTTTACTCATTCTAACACGGAGTGCAGATCTTTTTTTAATTACTAAAATAAATTTTAAAAAATAGTAATGCAACATCTAAGAATATTCCACTGGTAAGACCCTTAGCTCAGCCTGAAGAGTTGAGATCCCTCTTTCCCTTTGACATTGAGTGTGTCTGAAAGAAAACTTGATGGGGTGAATTCAGTTATTTTAATTTAGGCACCCAGCTTGCTCCTGTACATTAGAGTGACCAGTAAAGTAAATTTTGAACTTCCCTGTAAAGACAATGGAGAGATATTAAGTGATTTTTGAAGCCATGAAAATGAGTGAAAATCTTATCTGCTTATGTTTAGATACATATATTAGATGTTTAGTCCTTCTAATGGTCCTACTGATAACTCTCACTGATAACGGCATAAGTGAAGTCCTTATGAGGACAGTTTCACTAGGCATTTGGTTAGATGTCTGCATTTAACATGCTGTATCTGAGATAAATCTATCTGGATCTTGTAATTTCCTTTTGGTCAAATTACAGTAGCTCCTTATTATTGTGTGTTGCATGCCAAGGTACCTGTCGTGGTTTAACTCTGGCTAGCAAAATACCACAAAGCCGCTCTCACAAACCCCCCTCCCTTCCTCCAGTGGAGGGGAAGAATCAGAGGAAAAAGAAATAAGGAAGCTCGTAAAATTGAGATAAGAACTATTTACTAATTAAATCTAAATCAGTACATAGAGGTACTAATACTAATAAATAATTAAAATAGTAGAAAATTAAACATATAGTACAATATATACAATATGATACAATAGGATACAATTTCCCACCATCCACTGACCAATGCACACCCAGATGTTGAGAGCCCGAGAACCACAGCCTGAGAGCGATCGCAGCCCAAGAGCCGCGGCCTGAAGGCCAGAGCCTGGGAGCCTACGCAGCAGATTCTGAGCAAACCTTATCACTGATAACACAGCCAGAAAACTCAAAACAACCCACCAGCTCCCACACGAAGGAGCCAGCACAGGAGTTGGCAAAGCAGCTAACACAGGAGGGTTAACAGGTGCCCGGAGGGATGAGCAAGGGAGTAAGGGAGAGAGAGAGAAGGGAAGAGTAATGGCTACCGGACCCTCTTCCCCACCCCAAGAGACCGGAACATGACGTACTATGGAACGAAATACTTCCTTGGTTAGTCTGGGTCAGCTACAGTATCCGAAGTGGACAAAAGGCCTTGAGTTCAGTACAGGCCATCCCCAGCACCAGCTGAGGCCTTATCAATGTTTTCACTTACTGTCCAGCAACACAGTTCCCAGACAACCAGAGTAAAGGGAGTTAGCCCTTTCCTGACTGAACCCAGCACAGTACCTAATCCATCTTAGATAGTGGAGACAGAGCCTACATACTGTCTTTGAGGGCTTTGGTTTGGTTTATGGTTTGGGTTTGGTTTTTTTCCCTACAAAGGATCCAGACATTTATTTGTCAACTGGACTCTTAAGCTTGATAAGGTAGTTTAAACAGCGAATGGAATGAAAATGAGAGCTAATTTTTGTAAAAGGATGGTGGCTTTAAACTTTGGCTAGGGAACTCCTTGACAAAAGATTCTTGTGGAGGCTGAAAATTTGTTTGTCTTCCAGGATCATTGTAAAAGTTCATGTAAGACAAATTAATGCACAGTTTGTAACTACTAAAGCTCTGACTCAGAGGGTCACTGCGCAGAAAAGTGTTGGAGACTGGGAGACTATTAAAAAGAGTGATCATTGAGTGTTTGCTTTTTTCTGTGACTCGCCCCTAAACATCTGTTTTTGGAAAATGGATGCTAGTGTGTTTTGTCATCCTTATAATACTGTGTATTAGTAACATTAGCATTTTTCAGAGTTCAGTTTCGCTAAATACCAAACTGCCATACTGCACTGATGTTGATTTATCAAGGCCAATAATAACATTGTGTGTGAAACTTCTGTATTATTCTGATTACAACCACAGCAGCTGTACTCCTTAGGCCTCACTAGAGTAGTCATTTATGCTTTCCATGGAAGTAGTAGTTTGGCAGCATACCGTTATTCTGTTCTTATACTTAAAAAAATCCTGTCTATCCTGTACTGAATTCTGAGGAGCTATTCCTCACAGAAAAATATCCATCCTGTCCATGGGTATAAAGAGATACTCTACGTGCATGTTCTATCATAAAAAAAGAAAAACCAAACCACCCAGGAAATACTGGTTTTGAAAGTCAGAATAAAAATTGAAAGATTTTAAACAGGTAATTCTGTGTGCATGTATGAAAGACTTACCCCCTCCTTTTCTGGTAACCTTCCTTGCTTTCCTAAAATTTACCTAAAGATTTTCAGCTAAAAAGGCAATTTCTATTTACAGGAGTAGCTGAAGCAATTTAAATAAGTAAGGCTTAAAATAAATATGTGAGATTTCATATATCTCACTGGAACACACGTTAAAATACATCCTTTCAGAAGTGAGAGATTAAGAACTTGCTTTAAAATTAACCCAAAATGAAGGAATTTCTTCATTTGACAGGTGTAGATTTTAAAGGTTAAAGGTCTAAGCTTGCATTGCTTGCATGTTCAAATCTCCCTATGACCTCTGAGTATGCAGTAACAATGATATTCTCAATTTTTCTTACTTACCTCAAGTTACCAAAGGGTTTTCTAAATGCTGCCCCATTTACTGGGAGGCAGATTGAGGCATGAGTAACGTCAGTACAAACCTAGGCTTTTCTGTATGAGCATGTCTCCTTTTCAGGAAGAAACTTCTAAATAGCTGAAAGACTGGAAGCCACTTTATTCAAACTGTTAATGAAATTACACCCTTGTTATTTTCTAAATATATCACAAGTAATCTCTGCATCAGCACAACATGCTCTTTTTGGTGTGATAGAATGTTCGTACTGACAAAATGCCTGCTCTAGATATATAACATTTGGAAACAACTGCAACCACAAGCCCTGTTACTCAAGCAACTGCCTTAAGAAACCAGGCCACATTTATTGTCGACGTTTTACAAATACCTGGTTATTAATCCTAGCAATACCTTTATTTATATTCCTGTACTCAATCCATGAGTGACTAATCGATTCAAGTTAAGCAAAATTTCAAATTCATCTGATACTGGCACAGTGTTTTATATGTAAGTCTCTTTTGAACACTTATTAGACAATTATATATGCTTAGTTCTGAGAAACACTGCAAAAATATTTGTGATTCCCAAAGTACAGCTACAGGGAGGGTGTAGGAGTGCTGATTGCATGAGATGAAGGGAAAAATTACGTAAATTCATGAAGTGCTCTGTTTTGCACTGTGCACACTTTGAAGTCAAGGCAGATATACAAACATTAACAAGTCCAGCACATGCTGGAAGAGTGCCAGCCATCTCTCTCACATAAGGAGCAGTCCATATCTCAGCAGTGGCTGAAGCCATGGGTGACAGAATACTTCTTGCAGATAGGTGCTGGCTGTGAAAGGTGGTTTCACCACAGAGTAATACACTTACATTCACCTTGTATTCCACCATGACACCTAAAACCAGACAGTGTTGAGCTTGGAGGGTTAAAAAGGGACAACTTTATGGCCACAAAGATCTGTCTGGGGTTCTAGAAGTTCTATTTGTTCTGTCTTGCTGAGGGTGAAAGTATTTTCATAACAACCAAAGTACTATTTTCTGAAAAGAAAGAGGAGAAAGGAAAACATTACCAAAAAAATCTAAAAGCTGCTGGTGGAGTGTCAGAAGCCTGGTTCTAAACAGTATTACATTGCACGTAACAGATCAAAGAAATATTCTGCTCAAGATACCATGAAGTCTTGGGGCAGATTAACCTACACATCATAGGACAGAAGGAGTAAATTGAATATTCTCAGTTTGGAGGGAAAAAAAATATCTGTAACTAGGATTCTTTTTAATCCAGTAAGGCTTCAATCACAGAAGAGTTTGTTCATGATTTACTACTGTTGAGGATATTCATGTACTGTGTTTGTTAGCAAGGGCTTGTTGTGTGCTCATTCAAACTCACAAATACATATTCAGTGTTTTGCTGTACTGGTTTCAGTGCCTGTGTTAGACTGAAAAGCTCTGTGACACACATTGCATGAAATGCAACACAAAGCCCTCACAGTGAAGACCCTACCATTCTGTCCTTTCTCTTTCTTATCAGCAGGAGCTCAACCTGGACACCTCGGACAGAGTCATGGTAATATACCTGTATGATATCAAGGTGATATGACACATTACTTATCATCTAAGTACTGTGAACAACTTCAATTTGGCATTCTTGTACAGCTAACATTCATAGCTGTGTCTGGTCCTCTTTTATTTTACTTCTGTAATGACACCCCTTGTTAAAAAAAATAAGTGCAGATTTCATGCAGGTGGAGGTAGTTAATGAGAGGTTGACCTAGTCATCCATTTGAGTCAAAACAACACAAAGATAGGAAAATATTCTGCTAATGAAAACAGTATCTATAGCTAAGGGTTATGTTAGCTGAGGTGGCTAATATCCTGAAGCATTTGTATAATCCTATTATTTTCATTACAATATAGACTATTGTGTCTTCTGATTAGCTGGTACATTTACAATAAAAAGGTATGGTATCATAGAATGGTTTGATTTGGAAGGAACCTTAAAGATCATCTAGTTCCAACACCCCTGCCATGGGCAGGGACACCCTCCACTAGACCAGGTTGCTCAAAGCCTCATCCAGCCTGGCCTTGAAGACAGCCAGGGATGGGGCATCCACAGCTTCTCTGGGCAACCTGTTCCACTGCCTCACCACCCTCTCTGTGAAGAATTTCTTCCTGATACCTAATCTAAATCTCCCTGCTTTCAATTTAAACTCATTACCCCTTGTCTTGTCACTACAGGCCTTTGTAAAAAGCCTCCCCTCCCCAGCTTCCTTGTAGGCCACTCCAAGTACTGGAAGGCTGCAATAAGGTCTCCCCGGAGCCTTCTCTTCTCCAGACTGAACAAGCCCAATTCTCTCAGCCTTTCTTCATAGCAGACTGCTCCAGCCCTCTGATCATCTTCGTGGCCTTCCTCTGGACTCGTTCCAACTAGTCGATATCCTTCTTATGCTGAGGGCTCCACAGCTGGACACAGTACTCCAAGTGGTATGTCACTCCTCTGTTTAAATGTCTGTATTCACTTTGAATTCTGAGTGTGGCTCTATAAAAACATATACCATTTAGGGATCACATAGGCACATTTATTAAATTAAAACAAGAAAATATTACCAGTTCACCTATGTCCAGCATGAGTAGCTACTGGTATGTAATTAATTGTATAAATAAAAAATAACTTCTGACCTTTCACCATAGCATGACTACTATGCAAGAGAAAAGGTGCTCTGAGAATATGAGACTGCATTATCTAAATCTGCTAACTTTATTCATGGCCTTTTCTTTATGAAATTTTGATCCTGAATGAGGATACCATTGCGTACCTCAATATTTCAGTCATGAAGATTTCTTTAAGACAGATATATATACAGATACAGAAAGACCTACTGTGATGAGATCTCAAAGGTCTTCAGCAGTTCAAGGACTTCATAAAGGCTTTCACAGGCTGATGAAGTTATTGCTACTGATACTAAGCTAAATAGTTAATCATCAAGCTTCTACTATCACAGCAGTTGTCAGCATTTTCATTTATTTAAGACTCCAATAATGTATTAGGGAAAAGCATGTCCTATATTAATTTAATAAACATGGGGAATTCACATACTTAAAAGAAGAGCTGTTGGAAAAATAGTTTATGCTTGCAAACACATGATTTAATCAGTTATTATGCATATTAAATGGCTTTGTAACACTTCCAACTCAAAACCTAACACAAAGACTAAACTTATCCGCCTGCCACGATCCAGAAGAAAACGTTGCTAGTGGAGAGTTTTTTTTCTTTCCCCTTCTGTAGTCTACCCTTTCCCTTGACAGCCCCAGTCTCCACTTCAGCTCTACCGGTTGTCTCTCTCCCATACCCATCACAACCTTAATCATAAATGTTGGTCTTAGAAGACCCTTAGCCAAGGACCTCCAGCTATAAACCAGAGGAAAAAGACCTCAAGGTAAAACCCTTTCTGCACTCCTATTGGCAGACCCTTTGCAGGCCCACATGAATGTGCTGCTTTGTAGCCCTTCAAGCAGCAGTCCAGAAATTGTCTCTCTTTCAAACTCAGCACAAATTAAAAACCATTCTCCCTGGTTGAACATTACACAAGTACCCTCAAACATCACACAGACAAAATAATTTTCAGAGGAGAAATCTCTTTGCAGAAAAAATTTCCCTTTTCAGAATATAATGGTATCAGTCAGGAAAGAGTTAACTCTCTTTACCGTGGCTGCTATGAAGCTGTGCTCCTGGATGCTGAGAGCAGCACTGATAAGGTCTTAGCTGGTGCTGGGGAATGCCTGCACTGAATTCAAAGTCTTTCTCCACTTCTGACACTGCAGCTGCGTTCCCAGCTCTCGCTGTCTCACTACAGGCAGTGTATGGGACACACAGGTCAGACAGCTGACCCAAACTGACCAAGTGAGTATTTCATTTCATAGTACATCATGCTTGGTACATAACCAGGGAGGGGGTCCGGGAGCCATTACTCTCTCTCTTACTCTCTTGCTCGTTTACTTCCTGGCACTTGCTAACACCCTCCCTGACTCCTGTGTTAGCTACTTTGCTAACTCCTGTGCTGGCTCGTTTGTGAGGGACTTGGTGTGTTTATTTAGTTTTCCTGGTCATGCTATCGCTGATAGGGTTCGCTCAGAATCTGCTGCAACATCTCTGAAGCTCCAGCCTTTGGGCTGCGGCTCTCGGGCTGTGATCGCTCTCAGGCTGCAGCTCTCAGGCTCTCTGGGTCTGACTCTCACTTCTCAGCACCTGGTTGTGCATTGGTCAGTGAGTGGTGATCAGCTGAATCATAATTTTATTATATGTTTTATTTTCTATTATTTTAATTAATTATTAGCATTAGTATTTGTATATATTCATTTAGATTAAATTAGTAAATAGTTCTTATCCCAATTTTATGAGCTTCCTTATTTCTTTTTCCACTTAAGGAGTGGAGGGGGATTTGTGAGAGCTGCTTCATGGTATTTTGCTAGCTGGAGTTAAACCACAACACAGAACTACACCAGCTGGAGCTTCAGGCTCTAATTCTTTTCCAACCCTAACTCCAAACCTCACCTTTGGCCTCAAGATGATCACTAGTCAAGGGCCCCCAGTCATGACCCAGATAGAAAAGTCCTTAGGGGAGAAATTATCTTCAACGTAACTATCCTTTGTTTGTTCCTTTGAACCGTAACTCCCACTGAAGGTCTGAGGCCAGTCAGTCTCAACTCTATGCCTTGCAAAATCATGGACCATATCCTGCAGAAATCATGCTAAGGCACACGGAGAATGAGAAGGTGATTGGTGACAGCCAACATGGTTTCACCAAGGGCAGATTTTGTGTGATGAATATGGTGGCCTTCTACAATGGGGTCATGACCTTGGTGGATAGAGGACAGGCAACTGATGCTGTTTACCTGGACTTGTGCAAAGCCTTCGATACCTTCCCGCATGACATCCTTGTCTCTAAATTGGAGAGACATAGATTTGATGCATGGACCACTCGATGGACAAGGAACTGGATAGATGGTTCCACTCAGAGAATGGAGGTTAATGGCTCAGTGTCTGAGTGGAGTTCCTCAGGGGTTCAGTGTTGGGACCAGTACTGTTTAACATCTTCGTCAGTTACATGAACAGTGGGATTGAGTGCACCCTCAGCAAGTTTGCTGACAACACCAAGCTGTGTGGTGTGGTTGACATGCTGGAGGGAAGGGATGCCATCTAGAGGGACCTGGACAGGCTGAAGAGGTGGGCCTGTGCCAACCTCATGGAGTTCAACAAGGCCAACTGCAAGGTCCTGCACCTGGGTCAGGGCAATCCCAACTGCAAGTACAGGCTGGGTGGAGAATGGACTGAAAGCAGCCCTGAGGAAAAGGACGTGGGCATACTGGTGGATGAAAAGCTGGACATGAGACAGCAGTGTGCGCTGGCAGCCCAGAAAGTCAACCATATCCTGGGCTGTATCCAGAGAAGTGTAGCCAGCATGTTAAGGGAAGAGATTGTCCCCCTCTACTCTGCTCTCCTGAGACCCCACCTGGAGTACTGCATCCCGCCCTGGGGCCCTCAAGAAAAGAAGGACATGGAACTCTTGGAGCAAGTCCAGAGGAGGGCCACGAAGATGATCAGAGGGCTGGAGCACCTTTCTTATTAGGACAGGCTGAGAGAGTTGGGCTTGTTCAGTCTGGAGAAGAGAAGGCTCCGGGGAGACCTTATTGCAGCCTTCCAGTACTTGAAGTGGCCTACAAGGAAGCTGGGGGGGGGGGACTTTTCCAAGGGCCTGTAGTGATAGGACAAGGGGTAATGGGTTTAAACTGAAAGCAGGGAGATTTAGATTAGATATCAGGAAGAAATTCTTCACAAAGAGGGTGGTGAGGCAGTGGAACAGGTTGCCCAGAGAAGCTGTGGATGCCCCATCCCTGGCTGTCTTCAAGGCCAGGCTGGATGAGGCTCTGAGCAACCTGGTCTAGTGGAGGGTGTCCCTGCCCATGGCAGGGGGGTTGGAACCAGATGATCTTTAAGGTCCCTTCCCACCCAAACCATTCTGTGATTCTATGATTCTGTAAAGTTTTGTCTCTAACCATAACCCTAATCTCAGCCTTAATCTTGGCCTTGGGCTCAGTCTTAGCCAAGGCCTCCCTGCTATGCCACAGTCTTCAGGGAAGAAATCTTTTTGCCACCTTCCCCTTGCTTTAGCATCTTCTTGGCAGCATAAATAAAACCAGAGCACACCCTAGGCATTAACCTGTGTTTTGTTTCAAGCTTTGCCAAGAACCTACAGACATGGCCCACACTACAATGTGGTCCAGGAAAACATCTAGCATCCCACTCCTTCTTTTGTTTCTCCCTTTGTCTCATTGCTCCAAGTAGATATTCAGGCTTTGTCTGCCCTCTCTATATAGACCAAACCCTAACTCTTATTGCAGACTGGGGCTGAGCTAAAGACTTTCAGTCATAACCCAAATCAGCAAGTCATCCTATCCCTTTAAATGATTTTTTCAACTGTTTATGTGTTCAGACACAACTGACACTCCTTCTGTCTTGGTAAAATAGGAACTTTTCCTCAGAAAGATTTCCATTAAGTTATAAAATCATAGAATCACAGAATGGTTTGGGTGGGAAGGGACCTTAAAGATCACCTAGTTCCAACCCCCCTGCCATGGGCAGGGACACCCTCCACTAGACCAGGTTGCTCAAAGCCTCACCCAGCCTGGCCTTGAAGACAGCCAGGGATGGGGCATCCACAGCTCCTCTGGGCAACCTGTTCCAGTGCTTGCCCAAGGATATCTATTTTCAAACCCAGATCATTTTAAAATGAAAAGTTCTTTTCTACCATGAGCAAACTAAATCTCTCCCTGGAATGTACGTCTAGCCAAAGGTAGGGCAAATGCACTATTTTCACAACGATCCAAGAATTAGAGAAACATACACATGGATCACTAAACATCAGACACACATCCGAAAAAGCTAACTTTAAATTTGTAGAAAATACTTCTCTCTCTCCAAATATACTGCAGAATGTGCTTTTTCCACTTTTTCAGTAAAAAATCTAGGAATATATTTAAATTCTTCTGAATAAAGATATGTTAGGGATTTGAAAGTACTGAGGACCTTCCTGTCCCTGCACAGAGCCCCCGGGGTCTATCCTCACCCTATCCATGGTCCAAGGCTCTGTTTCAGCGCAGTCTGAAGCCGTTAGTCCCTGATCCAGCAATGCCGTAGCTGTGGCCCTATGTCTCTCCATTCATGATGTGGTCTTGCTGCAGAGACCCACTCCTGGCTTGTTACACTCCAGAAATGTCAAGACTGTTGATGAACCCTGTTACTGGCCCTCAGCTCTGCCCACTGTGCTCAGGATGGTGGCTGTCAGGGTGGGCACTGACAGCCCTGGGGTCTCCCTGGCACTCAGCTTTCCAGCCCGAGGGAGCGGCTGGCTCTCACTGCTCCCTGATAAGACATGAAGATGAATTTTGAAGGAAGTGGTATGTTTCCTTTGCATGTGATCACTATTGTGTTTTGCTTACCCTTTGTGCAAGAATTTGAGATAGACAGCGAAGCAAGAATCAAATATTTTTTATGTGAAAGTTGCACATTTCTACCATTATATAGTTATAAATAGTTACTAAATTGGATCTACATAGTGAAATAAAAGATTAAAAAAAAAAAAAAACCAACAGTGAAACAAACTATGACAATGCTTACTCCTTTTAATATAAGTTGCTAGCTTCTGCCCCACAACTGAGCTGCTATGCAGTAAATATGAGAATTGACCAAATGCACTATGACTTTTTCTTCAAGAAAGGGTGATGAAAGAAAAGAACAGAAATATCAAAGCACAGCAATTCAACAAAAAATTGGTTCTGGCACAGAAACATAGCATTACTTTCTCCCAAAATAGGCAGGCATGCCTACTTGCAATAATCATTAATAACAGTATACAAAATAATGATGATTAATAAAAAAGAAATAGAAAGTAAACCAGCAAACTAAAGTTTTTGTTTGCTTTGAAATCTTAAATCTTATAAAATATTCAAAACTAAAGAACAAATTAATTTCACACAGACATTTAACATGGAAGTATATATAAAGGTTGCACCACGTCTGTAATTAGTATCTTACTAATTACTAATTTTTTATCACATCTCCAAAGAATTACATATGCTTATCTGTTTCCATCCTGGAAGGAACAGAAGATTTCTGTTTTGATCATCAGATTAGTGTGCTTGAAAATGTACATAAACACTCTAGCAAGATCTTTTCCAGCCTCCCAATCACTAATTTAAGATAATCTATGGGAGAGCTGCAGACCCTTCCTTTTGTGTTGTGTGTTGTGATGCAGCTGTGCTTGATGGTACTCTATTTAGATCACAGCTCTGCTAGGCTTAGGGGTTGATTGTAGAGTCAGGAACAGAGCCCATACGTAGTTGAAGGGCCCAAAATCATACAAGAAAATTATAATAAATTAAAAACAATCTCTAGTGCCTCTTGGAACTAACATACCATCTACTTATCCATTCTACTGTTTGAACATGTTTGTATCCATTAGAAATTGTAGGAAAATAATGTAGCATTTTTCCTGAGTATTAAAGAGCATACATATTAAAAACTTGATATTCTCACTTCTTTCTCCTGTTTAACATCACTATCCTTGGAGTATGTCCAAATAAGTTAGTGAAAATCTTCAATATATTTTGGTATCTGAAAACTAATTCTGATCTTGAACTGAAAATAAATGCAGTGGATAGAGAGAACATTTCCATCTCAGTTCAGGTATTTCTGTGCTACATCAAAGATAACCAGGGAACAAGAGGTTCCAGGAAATGTCGAAGGATAGCTAAATAAAATTATTTACTGCCTGCAACAATCAATTTGATTTTAGAAATATTTCCTTTCATATCCTGAGAACCCTTAGAACCATGTTGCAGAACAGCAATTCAGGAGTGGGCAGCAGCCATTTTTCATCTTGATAGAGTCTTCATTTTGATATGATCATTTCCTGATTATATGATTTCTACATGAATTAATTACCAGCATACCTAGGCACAGGTCATCACTGGATTTTTCACTCAACCCTTTCTTGAATTCCCTGAGTACTGTCCTTCTAAGTGACAAGAGAATTGCCTTATAGGCTCAGTGGTGACACTCAAATGCTGTCAGTCAGAAACAGGCCCTGCACAGAGCTTCCTACGTCTGCTGTCTTCTACAGAAGTTTAAGGGCTATAGGTCGTATAGATTTGAGTAAATGGTGAGCTCAGTTTTCAAAAATGACCCTTTAAAAAACAATTATATGTTAATCTCCACAATAGAAAAAAAAAACCAGCAAAACCAGCATATCCTTTTGAAAACACCACCACCACACTAAAAATGTTTAACTCGGCTAAAGTGACAAAACCTTAGGTGGATATAGATTACTAAATGTACTGCAATATCCAGAAGGTTCAGCAGGCAATAGGTGCTGCAGAAACTATTTTATCCTCTTCAAAAATCCCTGATTTTTTTCCCTCTTGTACCTTTCCTACAATTCTAAAATGAGACTTCCCCAGCCCTGCTAATGAAGGTGGTAGGACTAACCTTATTTGTTTCCTCACAGCTAGTAGAGAGATATTACATGGAAATCTGTAACACACTCTAGAGCCAGGAGACAAAAACTCCAATGCATTTCCTACTGATAAATTTTTAAATTGTATTTTACATTATTTTTGTGAATTTTTGGAAGTTGCAATTATTGCCTAACAAAGATGTGACCAGGTGATGTAAATGTGTAAAATTATATAGGAAAAATGTAGGAAACACTTTATATAACTTTTCAAGTACATTTGGATTTTGCATTTTTTGTGTTTTCCTAATTTCATAGACTTCTGTAACACCTCCTGGTGTAATGTAATGAAATGAAAGTTTAATGACAGAGCTCTCTTTAATAAAACAGAGTTAAATGACAGTAGGCACTGCTACCTTCAAACAGCTGCTAGCACATCCTGGTGTCTTCAATGAGTAGAAAATACAGGCTTGTTCACTTTGCAGTCTTGAAATTCTGAAACAAAAAATGGTGAATACAAGTCTCAAGCTGTCCAAGAATCAAAAAATTGCTGAGCTAATTGGTAAGGAAAAATATATATGCTGTGTTACATTGATACTGGCTAACAGTCCCCTTTTTCCATCTAGTCTATAGAACCCCCACAGTTTATGATATGAATTTGAAAACTGAAAGGATAATTCTAGTCTCTTTTTTGCTTTTCCTGTGGTGTATCCATATTTGCATGTACCTGAAACACTACAGTGTGCATTCAAAGCCTTTATCTTGGAAGGCAGATGAAAAGTAGATAGAGAGCTATCACTTTGAGAGACTGTGAAAGTCTGATGTCAGTCTCGTCAATTGACATTTTAAGTGGTTATGTATGCCTTTTTATTAAAAAAAAAAAAAAAAGTCATACTTTCCAAACAGTGTCAGCAAATTAGTAATTTAAAACAACTGTCTGTTTCTATGCCTTGTAACATAACCTATCCATAAAGTTGGGGATTTCTTTGTTCTAGCAATACCAAAGCCCACAAACTATACAGCATGATATTTATTTTGGCAACTTGTGAGAAAACCTCAGTATAACCAGCTTTTGGCTGACAGGGAGAATGTCATTATACCAGTGTCTTTTGATGCTTTAACCATCTTCAAACATTCTCAGTTACAGTGTGTAGACCGCTTAGCTGGAATTAATCTACTTTCCTTCGTAAATTAGATTGCTTCTTCCTCCACTGGAAATTTATCCCGACTCTTCTAATCAATAGTGTAATTCAACAATGCAGAGTCATAGGTTTCTTAACGTAAGAGCCATCGAGCTTTGTTCTGATGAACAAAAAGCATAAGAAAAGGTGTCTCAGTCACAGCTTTGTTTTTACATATGAAAAGGAAAGGCAGCTGGCCAAATCACTTGTAGAAAGTTTAATTTTAACAACTCTGATCCAAAAAATAATGACACTATGAGATGTAAACAAACAAAGTGACTGTCTAAAAAATGCCTGCCTTACAATAATTAAAATGAAATCTAAGCAAAAAATGCAATACAGAAAAGGGCAGTGGAATGCTGGAAATTTGAGATATGATGAGAAACAGTGAAACTTGTTTGCAGAGTGTGCAGCAAATTAGGAGCCTTTCCTCTACTGTATTTTAAGTCAATGTATTTTTGTTAAAGAACAGTTTATCTTGAAGCCATTAATTACTTCATAGATTAAATATTTATTAACCTAATTCTTCTACCCTGAATGTCAGCTGAGCAACTTTCTTTGAGCTACACATTTATTTTCTTCTCAACTTCAAAGGTAATTGTATAGGCAAAACTGAAGCAGGTATTTATTCCAGAGTCCGCTCAAAATAAAGCATAGAAAACATATCTTTGTTTACATTTATAACAATCTTTAATATTGGAAGGGTACTCATATGAGGAAAAAACACTTTTTTTACAGATGAGATCATAGAAAAAGGTCAAAGTGGGTATGGATTTTTTTGCTTTAGTGTGAGCCAAAGTAAACAGAGAATAAAGCATATGCACTACTGGAAAATGGAAAATGTTGTAAACTGTGTACTTAGTGGTTCACAGATTCAAACACATTGGAATAAATAACATATGCAAAGTTATCTTAAACCTTCAACATTCCTTTATATCCTAAGGCACTTAACCAAATTATTTTTATTTAAATGGGTAGTAAGTGGTATGTAACTTATAACCACATTTACTTATATTACTATAATGTTAGGGTGGGGAATTTTTTCACTGAAATTGCAAAAGATTTGGATATCCAGAGTATTTTTCATAAGTGCTCAAGTGAATTTGAATCCTATGGCTCTTTACCTACAGTGTTAGGTCTTCATTACACATGGGGAAGAAAGTTTTATAGAGTCATCCTGTCTTATGCAGGTAGAAGAGACTGTTTTGAGCCCAGTTGATACCAATTCCCCAAACCATATTTATTGCTTTGCCAGATTACATTATGTTACCAAAACTTTTAGCTGAAAGTGACTATTTAAAAATGCTGATACTAAAGCATCTCCTGGAAAAAGTTAGGTTTTGATTAATCAGTTTTCATTTTCTTTTTAAGTAAGCCACTAAAAATGTTCACACGTTTTCTATCAACGAATTCTAAAATAAATAACAATAAACTTATGTTCTTCTTGACTTTGCAGCCAAATCAAAGTAAGTTGCATTTAAAAATAAAACTATGCCAATGTGAAAATGTTTCATTTCAAAGTCTCCCAGCTTTGTTTTAGATACAATGTATACATGTTCTCAACATGGCAGAAATTGTTGATAACTGGAAAAAAATTTGTTAGAGTTATGAAACTCGTAATCAGCTCTATTTTTAAGCTTTTATGCCTATTCCTAGTATCTGTTTAATTAACCATGGGGAATTCCTGCTCCTAAGTTCTTCAGGCATCTCTGAAACCTGCAGTTGTTGCTGTATTTTTTAAGTAACCCTTCCTCACTTATCTTCCAAAGGTTAGATGTTATAGTGGGCTCCTATTCCCTACTGCTATTAGTAACACCACTATTAAAAAATTTCAAATTATTTGAGCCCTTGTAGTTTTTTCTATAGTGAATTCAAATGTAAAATTAAAGGGAAGTCTTGATCTGTGAGGTTTCTACTTTCATTATTTTCATCGCTTTCTGCTTAGCCAGACCAAATCACCTACCCTGGTGATTCCTTTAACATTTTTTCATTACACATTATAATGATATATCTACCATTTACTTCTGAATTAGTGTGCTAATTAAAAGAGTAGATTGAACTTACCAAGGCAGCAAGCTCACTCAGGTCTCATTAACTTTGCTAAGGACACTGGAAATTTAGGCTTCTTTTTATTCAGGCCTATTTATAGACAGGTCATTGACTAGAGTTAAGTATAAAGATATAGGAAATCTGCCCAAGTGTTTATTTACAAAACTAGTAGCAGCAGATGTGGCATTCATAGTTGCAGGCCTTGAGAGGGACTAAACACACAGTATAAGCAGAAGGGAAGGAATTACAAAAATTAAAGGAAAAGATCTCCCCTGTCCCCAGTAAATAAAGCCCTCTCCTGGCTTACGTCTTGAGAGTGGAATTTCGTTGTCAGGACCTGAAGTGGTGACAAGTCAGTAAGTGAGCTCATTGCATGGGTAATAGACTGACACAGTTTCCCTTCACATTGCATTTACTGAGCAGCTCTGGCAGCGGATCTAGAGGGAGAAACTTACATTGCCCTCCCAGCTGGTGGCCATCTGCCTTAGTGACAACTGCCAGATGGAGGAAAAGCACATGAAATCAGGGATCAAACACTAAATAAAAGAAAATTACTTTGAAAGCAACTTTGTCATATTATAAATAGACTGTTTTAAAATGTCTCACATGTTTTAATTAGAAAGGGAAAAGGGAGGTAATGAAGTAGATATAAACCTGTGAGAGAAAGATAGTACAGCAATCTGCGGACTGCCTCACTCTCTTCCGAATGTGGATGACACCAATTTAGAGGTGCATTTTGATGTTCTTACATCAAAAACTACCCGTTAGATGAATACAAGAATTAGCAAATAGAGTTTCTTTCCCTATGTGTCTAGCATAGTGGGAGCCTCCCACAGCTACATTTCCAGCTGTTGATAGTGCCTCTCGTGAGTGACTTGCTCTGACCCTCTTCACTGACTAACCTTCTCCTGCAACCAAACTCAGAGAAGAGATGGTGATGACAAGTGTGACCAGACTGAAGCCTCATCAGCCCCCTGCAATGATGAATCAGTGGCTACAGCCTGAAAAAGAGGAATAAGGAAACTGATGGTTCCCTTTTGCCCCTCTTACACAAGCTTAATTATGTAGAGGGTAAACAAAACCTCCTTAACTCACTCTGGGATTTAAAACTAAAAAAAAAAAAACCAAAAACCCAACACCACACTAACAAAAACAACAAACCTTGAAGACCTTGCTTTTTTTAGATAATTCATGGATTCCTGGGAAACCAGTGTTAAGGGACTTCTCCCACACACTCCTAAACAGAACAAAAAAAGAGAATGTTGTGGGTAGTTAGAAAAACAATGCAAAATACGGAGAGATTTACTGGACATGGAATTTTGTTCCTATTATAGTACCATAGTCAAATGTTGCATTAGTGAGTGCTGTGAAACTTGATGTCTCCATTTGTAAATGTTACAATCTCCCATTATTTTCCTACTTTTAAAAAGCTTGAATAAAAATGATTTTGCACTTACCTGGTTGTAAAGGAAATTGAAAAAAATGTATATTTTTCTTATAAATAAAATCTAAGGGACAGACTTCTGAACAATTGCATAGCTGAAATTACTTGAGAGTTTTGATTTAACAAAACAATAGCCATTTGCAGAGGGCAAAGTGGTTTTTTTTTGCTCCCCTAGAAATTTGTTTTGATTTGACCTATTTAGAAGACTCAGTTTATCAGTTTTTCAGTGTATTTCTAGATGTATGTGTGCATGATGGTCACTATTTTGCTAAGACCAAGACTAGTCCCTATCAACTGTGACTATGTGACGTTATCCTGCACTCTGTGTATAGGGGCCCAAATGACACTTAGAGAAGAGTGTATTGATAACATATGCTGATACAAATAGTCAGAAGTATACAGAACTGGGAAAGTCTCCTTTACTTCTTTTACATTTCCTTAGGAAAACAGTATACAATTTGCAAACCATGAACAGTACCATCAAGAAGCTTTTGCCTCAACTTTGCAGGATGCAAAAGGAGATGGCACTTTCTTTTAGGCATTTTAATCTAATTTTGCATAATATTCCACGTAACAGTAGCATTGTTACAGATTTCCTTACAGATTTATTTGGTGGAATAGGGTCATCATTTGGGAAAAGTATCAGAGCTCTTTTCTTTTTTTTTTCTTTTTTCCCAAATTCAAAAATTTCCAGATGCATTGATTGTGGAAGAGTTGTTAAGCTATGACATGAATAATACTATGTACTGGAACTGAAACAGCAATCTTTGAAGTAAATAAGGAAACATGGAAATCCCTGCCAGGTATCTGCAAACCCTTCCAGTACCCACAAAGTTACAGTGGAGATCTTCGGGTGTAGTATTTTCAATTGTTTCATAAAAAGAATGTTGTATATCCATGACATATTTGAGTCAGCCTCAAAGATAGTCACCAAAGCAGTGCTGACAGCTCAAAAGTGAGTGACAAACAGTTCTGCTTAGTACTTGGAGCAGGATTCCTGAGAAACTGGACATATACCAGGAAGAACATACTTACTGAGCTCTCACTGCTACAGAACACATGCATTCTGTCCTGCATATGGACACAAATAGAGAATCATCATCACTGCCCTTAGCAATGCAACTGTTTCCTATGTCAAACCTTACTATTTCAATGTTTTGCTTTTGCTGACTATTCAGTGATTTGACAATGATGTACTACATTGAAAATAATTTAGCAGCAAACATCTAATATGAAGAAATTGTCAGTCAGATTCAGAGATGCGGTTCCATTGCTGAAATGAGAATGTTTATATGCTTCACAGTAGCCTTATTCCACTTTATTCTTACTTGTGATTGAAGATGTTGAAGATTCATCACAGGGATTGTATTATAATTCTTTTCTGACCACCCAGGCCAGTTTTATGTACTTCAGTGTAAGCAAACAGCACAGCAGGAGAATGAAAAGGAAGGAACCTAAGGATCTCTTGATGAGGACAGCTATAATTATTTTGTGGCTACCCAAGTGTGCCATGTGCTTTACTGGATAAGGAATCTCAGGACCTAAGAGTGACAGAAAAAAATAGATTACACATTAAGATAACATTGCTATTCAAAGACAAATGTCACGGAACAGTTCTATTTTTATGCATAAATCATGTTCTCTCTTCTCAATGTTGTTGCTAGATTGCAATTTATGCAGATGATGAGGAAAACATAATGAAGAGGACCGAAGGAGGATACATTCAAAAATTTTGCAAAAACTATTATTGATATGCATAGCTATCATGGGATTTTACAGTCGCATACATTCCCTGTTTCTCATTGAAAATAACAGGATCTTATAAACATAATTCCAATTGCATTTGTAAATTCCTGATACCTTGTGGATTGGAGAGTTAGTTTGATTCTAGCTGTCAATTCATAAAATCATCTTTAGGTAACAACTGAGAATGATCTGAAAAGGTACAACTAAAATTGTAGACTTGCACGTTTTCCTTGTTCTGTCTCCCTCTCCCACTGTGCCCATAATGTGTAGTTAAGGAAAAAGGGTGAAACTGGGTAATGCAGAAATATGATGGGCCAGTTTGACCACCATCAATTCCCTAGTTTGTCCTCTGTAACATGAATCCAGGCAGCACAATACTGTAAAGTTTGTACACCTGTTCTTACAATTTATTGTGAAATCTTGGTCCTACCCAAGCGTACATTAAGGTTGCCAAAAGAACTGATGGGAAGTAGATACAGAACCTCAAAGCAGCCATTTTGTAGCTCATTATTCAGCTCAGAGCTCAAAACACGTCCTAAAGTGAGCAATAACTGGGAGCTATAAGAGGTATGACAGTTGAAGTTCCAATATTTTGCGACAAAACATGCAATTTTTACATATTCCAGCCTTCCTCTACCTTCTCCCTTTGACACCTTGCATTTTTACAAACTGTAAAATGGCCATAACCATTAGCAGAATGCGTGAGTTCAAATTAACTCCCTGAGCTGTAGACCGCTGGTAGCTTTTAATTAAATGGATCTCCTTTCCACTCTCTAATTCTTCACTGGGAAACAAAGGGCAGTCTAAGTATTTCAAAGAAGAAGAAAAAAAGAAAACGAAACAGAAATCAGGGCCAGCTATGTCTTCTTCTGTCGTTTGCCTTCTGGACAATTCCATTTTTGATTAATACTATAAACCAAATCAAATTTTTTTGTACTTTATCTTATAATATTGGAGAAAGACTTTCCACACATTTTTAACAGATGAATGACAATTATATGCCTTTCCCTCCATAAAAGCTTACTCACTAAATGTCAGCACAAACATCTCACAGAAATAAACTGAGCAATCTCTCCCAAATTACCAAGACTCCCTCTGCATACTCACTTGTGTCCTACAACTTCATCCTCCAGAGTCTGATTGCTGTATAAATCAGAGAAGCAGACCTGATGATTGAATGCTAAAAGGGGATGGCATGTAATACCTTATTAGGCATTCTGCAGACTACTCAAGAGGGCTTTATTTCCTCTAAGAATTTCAATTAGCTGCTAAAGAACAGGAAGCTGCTGAAGCTTCCATGAGAAAGCAGCTAAAGATGCAATTTTCAGCTGGTCAACAGGTAAGAGGCAATTTTCATCCTATTATGCTGTGTTCTGCAGGAGACAAATTGGGCTAGTGTGCAAGAAAATGCTTTACCAGCACTTCAGTGAAGACCCATCAGCCTCTAGAATTCAGGATTTTGTCTGAAAAGCTGAAAGGGAGCTATGCAGTCCAGTTAATGAGGGTAGGGGTGAACTTAACTAGTATTGTGTTGCCTGCCCAAGTCAGTAGATTTTTAAAAAAATGTTTTAAATAAGAGATAAATCATGAGTCTTCACCATGTGTGTTAACTCTGAAGTCCAAAAAGACTGTTCATGGTTAAGCCTGGAAGATGCATACACATATTTTGTACAGATAGCTATGCCAGTCAAATAACAAAGGTAATATTCTGATCTATTATGAATCAGTGATATCTTGCAAACATTTCATCTTTCATCTTGTAAAATGAAGCAGACTTTTTGTCAGCAACCTCTTTCCTCATGAATATATATATATATATATATATATATATATATATACTTAATCAGAGCTTTCATTTTCCTGTGTTCAGAGTCTGCTGAAGAGAATTAGGAACTGGCCTTTCCTTCCAGTGAGAGAAAAAATAAGTCCCAGTGAGCTGTGTCTGTTACTAGATACCCTCATCAATTGAAAGATGATAGCTCTGATTAACGGCGATGAGGGGCTGCTGGCTCTAACAGTGATGAAGAGTTCTGACTCGAGATTGCCCATACAGCATGTAGATAATTCTTGGCATTTTATCTACTGATTTCCAAAGTGTTTTTATTGGAGAACACTCTGGAGTTCTTGCCAATTTACTTCATGGCAATTTGTTTCTTCCTTTCCTTGTTATTCTGTTTTACGCTTCTAGAAACTGTTTATATTGTTTTCTTCTGCCCTCCCCTGTTCTAACCTACAATTGCTTTTCTTTGTAGTCTTAGACTTCCTCCTATTACTGTATCACTTCTCTCTTAAACTAAATCTCTCCCATGTCACTGATTTTCCTCGCTGTTTTACCGTTTACGACTGGTTCAGCATAGCTTGTAGGGATACCTTAGAGGTGGGTCACTTGGTAGCTCCTGTGGGGCTAGCCATCTATTTTTACAAGGCTGTACCAAGAGCAAGGGAAGTAGGAAAAAAAACAGGAATTAACAGCCTGCTACTTCAGCTTGCCACCATTAAATAACAAATGTGAGCAGTCCTCAAGTCTGAGCCCATTTGGTGTTGCTAAGAAACTAGGAAGAGGACCAGTAAGCTCCTATTGTTTCAGAGAATATGTGCATGGCAGGTAAAAATTCAGATCCTTCCATATTCTGGCCTGGCATTTCTTCTGTCTTTCCATACACATTAGTTTCCAGGTGAGAAAGCACTGACTGAAATGCAAACTTCCTGGAACAGGTATGATGAGGGGCAGCACCCTGCCAGGACATTTCATCCAAACTATGGCCCAACTTTTCCATTTTTCAGATGAAGGCAAGGTGCAAGACAAAACTAAGGATGAACTCTGTAATGACCCATAGTGCAATGTCTGTTTCTGAGAAGGGAAATATATCCTATAATCTGAACTAATTTTAAGCATCCCCTTTCACATGACAGCATGTATGTATGTATACATGTGTAGGTGTCAGGCTGACGTGATCTAAGATCACTTTGTGCCTTTCACTTTCACCAGTGATCATAGGTCATGTAACAAGAGAAGCTTCAGTTTGATTTTAAAGGGATGTTTATTAACATACAGATCTTTATGATCAGCCCGTGCTGGGTGCACTGACGTGTCCTACTACCGTATCATACTAGATACCTGCACTAGTGTTGTGGTGAATCCAGACACATGATGAAGGAAAAGACAATGATATCCATCTGGGAACTGCTCCTAGTATATACCCAAGAAGCTTGGTGTGACCCATCCAGGGACAGTCAAGTGTCAGAAAAAATGGGAGAAATATGCAGCTTCTGACTTCCCACTCCCACTAAATTGACAGCTCAGTGTGAGTCAGGCAGCCTTGCCTTTTACATGGGTGATATGTGTCAGAGGCAGCTGCAGGAAGGGGCACACAATTCAGCCATTTCCAAGTACCCTGAAAGGATTCCATGAGCCAAAAATTTGAATTTTACCACAATATGAGTGTCAGGTACTACACATCAATAAAAATAACCTTTAAATTCTTTCTATATGAACCATATGGTCACCTAGATGTTTGTATTATGGCTGTCATAGGCAGGAATTCATACATTTATTGTTTTCATCTACATTCCTAAGTTTCACCTGCATTTTTTGCTCTGTAAATATCGGATGAAATTACTTTGAAAGGAAACCTCAAGTTTTAAACACATGTATAGCCACCCACTTACATTATTAAAGTGAAAGGGACGCTATTTGAGTGGTTTAGCACAGAAGAGTGAGTTCATTGGACAGATCTGTTCTTGTAGTTTTGTAGGGGGTTACCAGGGCCAGCTGTGTTCCGAATAAATTTGCTGACCTAAGTGAACTTCCTATCAACAAAATTCTCTCAGGCTCCCATTATTTCTGTTCAACAATTAATCAACAGCTGCTGAAAAGTTATGAGTGTAGTAGTAATTTTCAGCAAAATTAATGGAAGTCCTATCTTCTGAAATGTAAGAGGTTTTTCTTCCCAACCCTGGTGTGAATTTCCTGATTTATTTTTTAAATCAATTACCCTTCTGAACTCCCATATCTCCTGTCTTTGGCAGAAAGGATCCCAGGCCCTGCCATGACAGGCATGGATAGCTTTTGCTGATGTCTATAAATTCAGTCTTCCAAAGCAGCAATCTCTACTGTAAAAAGCTGCCAATATTTGTCAGAATTCTGCTGTGCATAAACAGGATGTGATTACTCCTTTTGAATTCATGTAAACATTTAAGTTTTCTGTTGGGAATGAGTATTATTTGGTATTTGTACTGCTGGCAGTCAGTGAGAGGGTCGTGTTTTTGTAAACACCTTTTACACAAAGCAGTGCTTTGAGGGTCTCTGTTCTGCTATAAGGTGTGTTGTGACAAGCTCAGTGGCCAATGTGGATTCATCCTTGCTAGACTCCCTTTGAGAACCAGTGGGGGGGGACCACATTTGTTGTTTTTTCTCTTTCTGAACCCATAGGAAGGTATAGTTTTGTACTTAAGAACCAAATATATTGTACTTACACACAAAAATTATAAATTATGAAAATATGCTTAAGACTTGATGATAATATTCCTGAAATTGTTTCAAATAAGAACTCTGAAGTTTTGATGTACAGGACATTGCAGGTTTTTTTACACCAGATCAAAGTATTAGTTATTGGGCAACTGCATCAGGAAATAAAATGTTCAGCAAAGGAAATCACTGAGACACTCCACACATTTAGAATAAACCTTACCAGATATTCTGGTTCAGTTTTTGAAAGCAGAGCAAGATATTCTTGAGTTTCACTTATGGAAGAAAAAAAAGAATAACTCCACTATGCCAGTGTGCTTTCACCTAAAAACAATACCTTGTTTGCCCAAACATTTGCAGGATCAGGCCCTGTGCATTGCTTTCAGTGCCCGAGGATTATGTCGTGTTCTTTTTACTTTCCTTTTGTTCAAATAACCTAAAACACAATGCATTTTTTAATGACCCAGGTCACCTTTTGTTTTCCCATGGAGCACAAAAACAACATTTAACAAATTTGACTGATAAAAGATTTTTATCTTACATGGGAAAGCAGTGCTGTTTCTCTAAGCCATACATTCTGTATTAGTAATAATGGTATTCCACTTCAAACAAATTACAAACTAATGTTAGTGTTCTTAACAATGTTATACTAAATAATAACTCCCCACAGGCCAATTTGCATACAAAATGTAACATTTAAAGCCAAGTTACAATTAGCACTTTGTTATGGAAGACTGTGGATTGTAATTTGCTGAAACAAAGTTACACTTGCTGCAAAGAATTTTAATTTATGAAAAATTACGCATTTAGAGTTGCTGTCACAATGGACCAACTTGCTTTAAAATGATGGGTACCTAATAAATACATCTATTATTAATGTCATGAACGACAAAAATGAAACAAAGTAAATGTAGGATTAATGATTGTGCCTCTTCATAAATAAGGGATGCAAGCTGACAACTCTTTCCCTCTTTACTGGTGGTGGCACATAGAACAATATGTGTGTGAGAGAAGAAGGGAAGGAGAGGGGTCTGAGAGAAGAGGAAAGGAAGTTAATGAAGGGAAAGAGGAAAAGCAAGGAGGCATATATAGAGTAGATAAAACAGAGAAATACAAAATATGTTTATGAACTGAAAATTAGTTAGATTAAATAGAGAAATACAAAATATGTTTATGAACTGAAAATTAGTGGAAGAGTAAACTTGAAAAATCTAGCTCAGCAAAGATTAATCACACTAGTATTTCATTTCCCTTGGGTGAGTGACATAAATCACCTGATAATGATAGTGAAAGTTCTCAACCCCACAGACTCTATCTGAGGGGAAGGAACATTAATTATTTGATGTGAGTACTTACAAAGTAACAACATACAAACAAAGACATCATGATGTTAAAAAATAAATTTTGTATTCACTCTCCTGAGTTGATGCTTAAAAACTGGAGGCTTGTTGTTCATTTTAGCTTGAGTGGGCTTGGACCTCAGAGCTGTCTGGTGGATCTTCCATTTAAAGATAAAAGGCCATAAGAGTACCTAAACTGTCAGTCTGTTTGGCAAATACTGCTAAATATGGTTTGCAAATACCAGCTGAATTTTTTTACAGACTTCCTTTCATTTATACACACATGCTTTTGTATTCACAAACATCAGGCCATTCTGCTTCAGCAGGACACAGGTCCCCAGGTACTGCAGCACATCACCAGAGCAGGCACTTCGTCTTTCTGTCAGACAGACCTGGGACGGGGTCCCATGCATCTGTGGGCTGGGCTCATGCAACTAACTACAGATATGGTCTCAACATTACATCATTACAAAGGCAAACCAGCCCCAGGTCTCCACACCACCTGTGGTGTCCCCACCAAGGCTGGGAAGGAAAAGGTGGAGGCCAACTGGGCAAAACTCACACAAGTTACAGGAGGCCAATACAGGCCTGGAATACTTACGCAGTGGTCATTTCTACTGTGGATGTTTCAAAACTGCTTGGGTAATCTGGTCTCTTCAGGGGACAGAGACATTCCCACATAATTTATCCGACTAACTGCCATGACTACATGAGTTCAGCCCTTTCACATCTGAAGGAATCACTGGGAACTCTGCTTGTGACAGTCCACTGAACTAAAAATAACATGGAAAATGATCTCCCAATGAATATCCCATGAGAAAAGAGAGTCTAAATTTAAGATAAATCATTCTTTGAGGTTATTTACCCACCTCTAGTTAAAATCGATAGATGTTTTAATCTATAAAAAAATTCTTGACAGTATAAACTCAAATTAGGTTATAGTTTGCCTTTGATGAGACGATATTTAGGCAGCACTTGTTGTTTGAAGAATGAAGTAAAATTGTGGTAAGCACACAGTAAGCAACTTGAATTCAGTCATCCATAGAAAACCATGCATTTCATGCACTTGGAAACTTCCCATCTTGATGGAGAACAGGGTAAATGGTGCCCTCAAGATTGTACCATATGACAAGGAGAGCTCAGAGGACCAAACTGAGTCCAGGATTGAGTACTCAGCACTCCACTGTTCTTTGTGGTTTTACACCCACTGACACCAGCACAAAGCTTTGCTTTGGTTCTATGAATATCTTTCTACTAAGAATTGTTTCTTCCTTTTCCTTAGACATTATATCACTATATGCTTTTATAAAACAACAATGACATGTTCCTATGATCAAGATTCTTCTATCAAGGCTTCAAAAATGCTAATAATAGAACAAAATGTTTTAAAAAATAACTGGGAGGGACTTGGAAAAAAATGAAAAAATAGATCCGATTTGCTAAATGTTTATTTTTATTTTTAGCTTGCGTGGTTTGCTTCTTTATAAACAGTCTCGTTGTTTTATAGGAGTGTATTCAACTCACACAATTCAGATTCTGTATCCAGTGTAGTATGACTCACTGTTTGACTTTACATATATAGTAGATGTTTCCATGAGACTTGTTGAAGCTGTGCACTAGAACATAAATTTAAACATTGGGTTAAATCTTCCTGGAATCAAGTGAATCAAAAGCTCTTATCACAGTATGAAAAGCAAAACTATGGAGGTGTATCCACTGAGTATGTAACTGGTAGAAAATAATTCACAAAAAATTAATACCTCTATTATAATATTTTCCCTGGTCTTTTTAATGTAATAATTGTCAGCATGCTCAAAACTGCCCATTCTGGTAGTCAAACATAGGTCTGTGTTCCAGGGGAATGCTTTTTGTTTTTTAACTTTTTCTAGTTTAGAAGATAATTTTAACAAACACCCACCCTGCACGCTCAATCTGGAACCTGAAAGTCAAGTCAGGACTTTTTCTGGTTTGCCTGAAAACACCAGCAACACACCTTTTGTTGGCCAAATGCTTTAGCTTCACCTGAGGAGCTGTTATTGTTCTCAAGTTTCCATTTCTCTTTCCATGCTTGATGTGACATTCCTTCAATTTGAGCTCTCATGATAACCTGCATTTTACCGAATTCCATTTTAAAGTATTTTCCAAGAGATTTAGAATGTTGGAGTTGAAATCAGCAAAAAATAAATAAATAGAATTAAAACTCTGCTCAATAGAATTTAATGAAGGAAATGATCCTTCTTTCCCATTAATCCTTTATTTCTATTTCATTTGAAATTTCTTATTTTCTTTTCTGGTAAATGAGGTAAAATGAGGTGAAACCTTTTAGAAATAAAAAAAAAAAAAATGTTTTCTCAGTTCACCATTATAACCAACCACTGAGAGGATGAGTTCTTAGGAACTATCAGGAAATGACAGTGGCAGCATTCCTCTCTGATGGCTAATGCTTTTATACCCAGGAGATTTTATTGAACTTATAGCACTGCATGATCTAATAGTAAATGGCCATAGCTATAAATGATTAGGAACATTCTCTACACTGACCGAATCAATTTCCTTCAGCTTCACCCTTGAAACCAATATGAAACTAATCATCAAAAATTTCTTGGCAATTTCTGGAAAATAAAGTTGTGGTTCAGATCCCCACTGGAAAGACTAAAAGGCAGGGGTGATTATTTTACTACATGAGGCTACCTGGTAGTTCCAGAGTGGTATTATTCAATAAACACATACTGTCCCTTTACCTAGCAATGCTTTTACATTGATTCTTTTTTTCTTATTCTCCAAAAGCTAGAAAGATTGAAGAAAATGAATAAAGCCACATCTCAGCATTCCATTTCATGTGAATCAATGTGAGTGACTTCTATATACCTATGCCCGTGTAACCCAGCTGTGTATATGACAATTTTATTAAATGGAAAGGTCCTGATGCAGTTTAGTGAAACACGTTGAAATAAGACATTTTAACAGACTACAAACAACAATAAAACCTTTAATTCAAAATCACCAAAAAAGGTTAATTTAACAACATGGTTAATTGAGACCCCACTTCAGAGTAGTATTTATCCGAGTGCTTTATTTTTAAATCCAGAACCAATAATTATGGCTACCTTGGAGTTGAAAGGAGATGACAATGTTAATGAGGGAGAGGGGAAGAGTATAATGGATGAAGAACATTAATTTTAGTCAAAATTAATTCAGTTTCATATGCTAAAATCCAAATTATGAAATAGTTATACATCAATTGACTGATAGAAATGGTAAATACTTAACTTGTTTCAAACAGGTAAAACATATCCAAATTACAGCCTTGCATGTCAATACAATGATGTTAATAGGTGCAAAATAATATGATTTGAAAATGTATCCACTCTGTGTATTCATGTGATAGCAGGAGTGAAACATTAGGGTCTTTTAAAGCCACACGCAATATCAATACACTCATGTAAGTCATATACGACCCTGATGTTTCCTAGCTGAAAATTAAGCATTCTTACCTTTGAATAGTTTTATAAGGCTTATAATTCAACTTTTTTTATAAACAAAATGGGTTTGATAGGTATATATATGCACTCAGAATATGTATCAAGGGTTGCTCTTTTGCACCTGTGATTGATGGTTTCCTCTGCTTTGTTAATATATGAAGTTTCTAAAAGAATCATTTTTTCTTGCAGCTACAGATGTTCTGTCACAAACAGAGAATTATGTTTCTTATAATAAATAGCTCAGGTGTAAAGAAACTTTTCAGAGAGAAATTTCCTGTTTATATACATTTATCATCAGTAATTATCTTTGAAGAGAAACCCATAGAAAACAAAAAAGAGCTGCATATATAGGTAATACTGACATGTTTTAGTCGTTTGTTATTAAATGTTTGACCATTACAAAAACTAATCTTTAAGTTCATATTATGTTTCTCCTCCCTATTCCCTGTCTCAGACATACATATCTACTTTTGAAACAGATATTAATCTTTTTTGTTTAGACTAAATGTCCATCTCATATTGTTACTCTGTGCAGTGTTGATCAAATACATATGCTAAGAGAATATGTCCCATATCTAGATTTCTGAATGAGAAATAGTAACCGGAATATCTGATAATATCTACCTGACACAAGTCTTCATTAACTATTGCAAAATTTCAGATAAGGTAAGACAAGAATTGTGTGTCTAGGTATTAAAATACCCATCAGATCAAGTGTATACTTCTCAAGGAGCAGAACAGTGTCTCCTAGGAAACAACTAATTATGAATTAAGGAAGGAAAGCATCAAAAGTACCAACTGATAGATTATTAGTGCCATTACATTTTGTTATAGAATTAATTCAGCTGCCCTTAAACTATGCCTTTGAGATGATGCAGTAGTGAACAGGGACAAAATTATTAAAACTAGAGGGGGGTCAAGGAGACAAGGTCCAATTCTCAAAATAAAATCTTGTTAAAATGCCAAAGATAAAAGCTTCATTTTTTCCAGTCTTTAAAAAAAGTTATATCGAGCTCTTTTCTGTTAGAAGAGTAGTCTTTTGGGATGAACATTGGATATGTTATCTTGTTTCTTTTTTTTAATCAAGGCTAGTATAACAATTCAACATACTATGTGCTCTGTAAAAGGAGTGCAATGAATTTTAGATCTGTAAATGTTTTGTAGGCATTTCTTAATTCTACTGGAGTTTTACTATTTCTGGGGTTTTTTGTCTTGGCTCTTCCTGTTTTAATAGTGATTTTATCTCTAACACACCTCAGATAGACTGTCAAGAATTCAAATAATATTCCAAAGAAATTAATTATTTACTGTGAATAAAGGTCCTTCCTAAGATTTAAAGTGCACTGTAGTTCATTTTGGAGCAGTAATTTAGAAGGAAAAAACACTCCAAGAAAAGTACACTTCTCTGTCACTTTTTAAATATTGAGAAACTCAGGAGCAGTATTTTAAGCTAAATTTCTGTAGATTACATAGAAAAAATATATAACTGTAATATTTTATGCATGTAATAATGCATCAAATGGTGCAGTTTCCCTGGCGAGCAGAGAAAGCCCTGATCAGACAAAACCTGGTCATTATTAGCTTTGGTAGTGTGAAAATCCTCTCGTCTGTTTTAGGTGCTACCTCTCATGGGAGTAAAAGTAATTGTACATGTCTGTGTTTGCAGGCTTTGAAATTTGTTTCCTTGCTTGGTTAACTGTTACGAAGCACAGTCACCATAGACTTCAATGAGCCAGAAAGTGACGGGTTCGCTCTTTCTTGCTGATACCCGACAAGAGATGGTTTCTACAAGTCTGTGTAATAAAATAGGTCTTTATTTATTTAAATTGGAAGTGAAGCTCTTCAGAAATTATTTTCTGTTTATTTGCTTAGTTGGAAATTACAGGTGACCATCAGTAGTTACGTATGTTAAAGATCTAAGAGGAAATAAGAGAAATTATTAAAATAAAAATTTTAAAATTGCATTAATGTAGTGTCACTGATTCAACATACTATTGAAAGAGCTTGTCTATGACAGCAGAGCAGTGTGGACAAACTGATTCCTCACCAAATTTCAGGTGGAACACACAGCAAGGAATGACAGATATGTCAAGAGTGGTTTATCACTTTTAGCTCTACTTTCTTCAGAGATATTTTCCTTAGAATAAATACACAGATACACTGATATTCAATAACTCTGAGTTATTTCACTATTAAGAGGTCATTAAATGAAAAGTTTAATTTCACTCATCTTCTGTAAGATACTGATATTCTTGAATGTAAACATAGCTGAACGTTTCTAGTATCTAAATGTAAACTAATGTTTATGCATACACCCTTTGGAAAATACAGATAACAATAAGTGGAATTTTTCCATGTAGCAAGAAAACAAATGGGTAACTGTATCTAAAAGAAGCTAAACAATGCTCTAAAATGTTCATTTCTCATTTATAAGTATTTCTCATACTCTTAGAGGTAAGTCGTGTGTTGCAGTTATGTATTCTTTTCAATTTGCAAGTACAGACCTTTATCTGATTATTTTTCTGAAACTATTGATAAAAAACAGAGGTAATACAACAATAAATGTTCTGTGAATTGGATGTATGAAGGAAAAACAGACTGTACTCCCTTTTCTCTCAAATCACTTTTTCACTTGCCTGTGGAATACTTCAAAAGAACCCATAAGTATATAGGCTATTACATGAAAAATAATTCTCAAAGGCTGTCTTTAGTGTAGAGACATCAACAAATAGTAGGAGAGAAGATGCCTCAGATGTTGATGGTTGTATCAGAGCCACCATGTAATGTGAAGGATTTGAAATAACTTCTGGAGTGTAGTCTTAGGAAAGTACAGTAGAGTTAGCACTGGTAAGTTTTTCCCTGTGTCTCATCTCAAAAGTTATTTTGCTCTGCTTTTAAAATGTACTTTTTAAAATGAATGATAGCAAATTTTTATGCTACTATATGTGAAGTAGTGAGCAGCTTAGGATGATGATGATATAAAATGACATTTTCTACATATTTTCTTTTATGCTTATAAGTGAAATAGCTGCAAGACACTATGGTATATACGTGGGAGTTTGCACCTCATTAAGCCTTAAATTGTGCTAGGTATCTGAGTGCAAAGCTATTACAAAAAGAAAAAATGGGGGAAAAAATCACTGCAGTAAAATGTACATCAACTTTTTAAACCTTGTTCCAAAAACAGCTGAAGAAATTGACTTTTCATAACCTTCTTCTCTAATAACTATACTTTATATTACAAGGTCTGAGGTGCTCATAAATGTATAAATACACAAGGCCTGTTTCAGCAACTAAAACATGTCATGTCATTTTGTTCATGTTTCACAATTTAATGGATTTCTTTTAATAAAAGAAAGCAAACTGCTAAAGAAGCTGGTCAGTCATAGAATCAGAGAGTCATAGAATCGTAGAATCATTTAACTTGGAAAAGACTTTTAAAATCAAGTCCAATTGTTAACCTAATGCCACCATGTCCAGCATTAAACCATGTCCCTAGGCATCTCATCCACATGTCTTTTAAATACCTCCAGGGATGGTGACTCAACCACTTCCCTGGGAAGCCTGTTCCAATGTCTGACAACCCTTTTGGTAAAGAAATTTTTCCTTATATCCAATGTAAACCTCCCTTGGCACAATTTGACACTGTTTTCTGTTGTCCTATAGTTTGTCACTTGGGAGAAGAGACCAACACCCACCTCACTGCAATCTCCTTTAAAGGTAGGTGAAGAAAGTAATACAGTCTCCCCTGAGCCTCCTTTTCTCCAGGCTAAACAACCTCAGTTCCCTCAGCCGCTCCTCATTGGACTTGTGCTCTAGACCCTTCATCAGTTTCATTGTCCTTCTCTGGACACGCTCCAGCACCTCAGTGTCTTTCTTGTTGTGAGGGGCCCAAAACTGAACACAGGATTTGAGGTGCTGCCTCACAGGTGCTGTGTACAGGGGGACAATCTCTGCACTAGTCCTGCTAGCCACACTGTTCCTGATGCAAGCTAGGATGCCATTGACCTTCTTGGCACACTACTGGCAGTCTCCTGAAGAAATCTGTTGTTTTCTTTCAAAAAGTCTTACAGAAACTGAGCTCTTAAACTGCATGGAGAATGGCAGCCATAATAAAACCTCAGCTCTGCCAATACCTCAGCATGCGCTTCTTCAGCTTCTATTTTGAAAACAGAAATGTACCATAGTTCTCAGCAGCATTTACTAGGTTCAGAGACACTTGGTGACTGTCTCCTCATGGCTACAGTTTCCTTCTTTTTTTTTTTTTTCCATGTTGTCTGATGTGCTTTTCTCTTAACTTTGAATATATACTTGTGAAAATCAACAGACACTACCTATAATACCAATTAAGCAGTTAAGCAGTTACCAACATAAGAACATGTTTTATAGAAAGGTACTGAAGTCCACATAAACCTTATCCTGGTGTTGTTCTTGGTACCTGCCAGTCATATTCAGCAAATGATAAATGAACAGGTAAAGGGTGGCTAATCCTAGAAACCCATTCAACGCTGCAAAAGAAGTTGGGGTGGAGGAAGCCATTTTACAATAGGGCTGCTACCATACTGGTGATTCCTTAATGTCTTCTTTCTGAACAGGGTGTATCTTGAACCTCTGGTACATCAAAATAAGCTGTTGTGCAAATTCCATGAGCATGCCAGTGCATAAAAAGTGCATTAAAAACCAAACCAAAACAAAACAACATTTTTTTCCAGAAAAAGTACAAATGTGTCGTGGTTTCGGCTTGGATAGAGTTCATTTTATTCACAGCTGTTATGGGGCTCTGTTTTGCATTTGTGCTGAAAACAGTGTTGAGCGTACAGAGATGTTTTCATTACTGCTGAGCAGTGCTTACACAGAGTCAAAGTTTTTTCTGCTCCTCACTCCATCCCACCAGCGAGTGGGTTGGGGGTGTACAAGGGAGTTGGGAGGGGACACAGGCAGGACACCTGATCCCAGCTGACCAAAGGGATATCCCATACCATATGGCATCATGCTCAGCCTACAAGGTTGGGGGAAGAAGGAGGAAGGGAAGATGTTTGGAGTGATGGTGTTTGTCTTCCCAAGTAACCATTACACGTGATGGAGCCCTGCTTTCCTGGAGATGGCTGAACACCTGCCTGCCAATGGGAAGTGGTGAATGAATTCCTTGTTTTACTTTGCTTGCATATGCAGCTTTTGCTTTACCTATTAAACTGTATTTATCTCAACCCATAAGTTCTCTCATTTTTACTCTTCCAATTTTCTCTCCCATCCCACTGTGGGGGCAGTGAATGAGCAGCTGTGTGGGGCTTAGTTGCTGGCTGGGATTAAACCATGACAAGTCTGCTCTGGCACCCAATGTGGGACTCAAAGGGTTTGAGATAACAACTGGTTTGATTAGAATGCATTAGATTGAATTTATAGCTGTTATTGCTGTGTAGCTATTAATTGACAGGCTTCTGTGCTTGCCATAGGGCTTGCTTGCCTTACTGCATGTTAGAGTCAAGTGCTTGTTAGTGGCTGCCTTTTGGTTTCACTGTTCGCTGTGCTGCTGCACTGCTTATCATCTGACTCTGCTGTGCCTGGGAACATTTTGATAACAGCAATGGCCATGCGCCTGGGCTGGCAGATGGCCAGGGCATTTCTGCTGTGTCCGTGCTGCTCTACTGGGCTGTCTGGAACTTCAGTGTGAACTCAAGTTAAAGGGACTGTGACTTGTGGAGGAGTCCACATGGGAGGAGGACTCCCTGTAGCATCTGTGGCCATAAATAAGTCCACACCAGCACAAGTGCCTCTCAAAGCATCTGTGACAAAGGCTACATCTGTGCCACAGCAGGTATAACTCTGAAGGGATTGTGGCACAAAGATAAGTCCACACTGGAGAAGACACACCTCAAAGCATCTGTGGCTGTGGATACATCCATGCTGCAGCGAGTGTACCTTGAAGCATCAGCGGCTGTGTGTGAGGTAATGCTGGAGCACCTCAAGCATGTAACCATGGATAAGCCCATGACACGGCAAGTACACCCCTGGAGTGACTGCAGCCATGGGTAAGGTCGTGCTGGAGCAGGTATATCTCTGAAGGCATAGTGACCCATAGAGAAGGCCATGCTGGAACAGGTGCAGCTCAAAGCGACTGTGGCTCTGGGTAAATCTATGACGCAACAGGTATATCCCTGGAGAGACTGTGGCTCATAAGCAAGGCTTCACTTGGAGTAGGTACATCTCTAAGGGACTACAGTCTGTGAATAAGTCCAAGCCAGAGCAGAGGCAAGAGAAGGAGTTCATTTCAATGTTAAGTCCAATGGTTTGGTCCAAAGGGATCAGGGATGGAGATCAAATGTTATTATTGTTATAGACTCAAATTACACTGTAAGACTTTCTGTTATGAGCCTTCCTTGTATGTGCATTACCATTTAAATTTTAAATATATTGTCAATTTATATTTTCAATTTATGTTTAGAAGTATAAAGCGTACATATAGAATTCAAGAAATTTTGTATCCAAAATTATACAAACATTTGCTCTTCTGTTTTTCAGCAGTTGAAGTGCTAAATATTTGAGTTTTCTCTTAAAGGAATAAGTATACATACAGTAGATATTAATAATATATCATAGGAAAGAGAAAACCCAGTGTACAGAGGCACCTCTTCATTGTATCTTTACTTAAAATGAATGTAATATAAGCTAGTGAAAGAGTACCTAAATTCAGACTAATTTGTGGCAGTAAAACTTCGAATAGAAGGAGGCCAAGTGACCAGTTCTACAACTTTCCCTTGCCTGGTTAGTGCACATGGTTTGTACAGATTCTGACTGACAATAACTTCAAAATTTTTTTCAAAATGTGTTCCTGAGGTGTTAGTGATGACTCACACAGAACTGCAGCATGTCGCCACTATCCCTCATCTAGTATAAGCTGTTAAAGATATTTGCAGAGTAGATTAAAAGAAAGGCCATTGTCTCCATAATGCTTCTTTGAAGTGAACAGCTACTGCTCATGTATTTCTGTAGCTGGGAGGAGTGATCTGAAGGAGTGCAGATTTCCTCAACATTCATTCTTTCACAGCAAGGGCGGCTTGTGCTTCTCACTGTCAGATGAGATCAAAAGGGAACATGTTCAGTGTCAGACACAGAACAGTTACAGCATTAGTAGTTACAATTTTGTACTTCTATTTCAGACATTCATTGAAATAAAGCAAGAACATCACCCTTGGGCATACACTGTCTGAAAATAAAACTGGATATAAAGGTGATTAGAAGTCATGAAGATTTTTCTGGAAAAACACCAAGCTCCTAGTTTCCTTGCTGCAGAAGGGCATGACATTAGACAGACAAGTGGTGTCTCCCCAAACCAGAAATAACACGTGCAATAGAAAGGGATGCCTGGCTGTCCCATCTTTCCTCTGAATATAGAAAACTTTCATTAGACAGAATACTTAGATTAACATTAACACCTGTCAGTCAGCCCAGGCAACGGTTGATGTCTTTGGAGCAGAAAGTTGAGCTGCCCCTTTGTATTGGATAAGTAATTGGAAATTATCTGCTGAGCTGAGCTGTCTATCAGATGACCAACCAATTAAGCAATGAATCCCAGCTCTTTCAGGTGAAGGGTGTGAGTGTATCAGCTGTGGAGCAGCTTGGGTGGTCTGAAGACAACAACAGCTGTGTGAGAAGTGGGCAGGACAAGCAAAAACACAGCACCCAGGTAAACAGGTGACTCAGTGAAACACTGGCACATATAGCATAATTAAAGGGCTTCAGGAAGCACTGAATTGTGAAGATGTACCAAATGGGGAAATAGCAGCTATATATACTGTATCAGAGGGATGGAGGCTGGGAAGGAGACTTTCTTTGAATTTCAAGACTCCAAATAGAGATGTGCTGGATTCAGTTGTGCATTTTAATGGCCATCTAGTGAATACTGCTACACCTAACACTCATGTAGTTCTTGTATAACTTGAAACAGTGTCTCAGCCAGTTCAGTAACAAAACGTGCTGGACCCCTCTGCTTCAAGGCAGAACATAAGGTGCCCTGATCCCCTCCTGCTTACATACCCTTTCGTGTGCATCAGGCTCTTTAGAGTGCAGAGAGAAAGCCGGCCTCCTCTGAAGACGTTGTGCCACCTCTCTTAGTGACTATTAGAAGTGTATTAATAATGTTTGGGCTGCAACTCTTAAGAGTCCGAAAGAGTTATTAATGGCTGTTTCTACTCACACATTGCATATAGCAGTGCAAGCTTGCTGCACTTAATCACACACTTCGTTATCTTTGCAGACCTCTTTTTCATGCTGTGAATAGGGTACCGCAAAGTATATTTGTAACTGGGGAAACTTTTCTTTCTTTCTCTTGACTTTCTAAGTCACATCTTGTATTGGATCTGTGGTACTCTTGGTGCTGCTTAGATATGGAACAAAAAGCATGATTGTAAGGGAGATCCTCCCTTTAATTATTTTGCCAGTGGCACAATTCCTGGCTGAAAAATGTAGAGAACTGCTCACAGTGTGAGAAACTTTGAATTTCCTTGCTTTGAATTCCCTGGGCTTAATAACCTCTTCTCCTTCTTTCCTTTCTCCCCTTCCACCTAGAATTCCCCCCAGCCAAGGGCTCTGTCAATCTCCTTTGTGAATACTTCAGTGGAAGAGTACCACACAGGCCCACAGTAAGGGTGAGCTAAAACACTGTCAAAGAACTGTACAAGTTCTTGAGCCCTCCATCTTGAGAGGCTGCAGGTTGTTTCAGCAGTTAAGTGTAAGTGACCCGGGGATCTGAGGGGAGGGAGGGGGATGGAATGATGAGAAAAAAGACCAAACAAGCAACCAAAGTGCCCAAAAATGCCTCACTACAGTTCTGGGTGTGGATTCAAGCTTTCCATTTTTTCTATCTCTTCTTTCAAAGGCCTTAAATGAATGAAGTGCATAAATACTATTTAAAATATTTATAAATATGCATGTATGAAATACATACACACACACCCTCCGCACAGTTACATAAATACGTATACGGACAGTTACACATTCTCTTGACTTATTCTTGCCAGTTTCCTTTTCTTTTTTCTTCCCCTCCCCTCTCTCCACCCCAACCCCACCCCCCCCAACAGAGGTGGAGGCAGAAGAATTAGGGAAGACAATTAATTTAAATAAATAAATAAATTAAGTGGTACTTTATGCTCTCTTATGTCTATTATAAATAGTTGTTCCAAATCTTTTAGGAGTTTACAAGTTCCTGAAAGCACATAAACACTAGCTTGTAAGTTTTAATTCATTTTGGAGCAGAAAAGTCTAGATTTGGATTGATAAGGAAATGGATTTCCTTTCCCAGGAAAATTCAAAACGTGGCAGGAGTGGAAGTGTGTTTGTTTGTTTTCTGTTCAATGTTTTGATGAACTCAAGACCTATCAATTTGATTTTTTTTTATTTTTAGTTTATTTATTATATATGAAAATAATTAAAAGAAAACATTCTAATCCCCAAAGACCCCAGTGTGTGTGTTACTTAGAGTTAATTCTTAACTGTAAATCAGAAAATAGAGTGAATCTGGACTATCTATTTCAAGAAAAAGAAAAGCCTTAAATTCTGCTTTATTTAAAGGGTAAAGGAGTGTCACTTCCAAAATGTAACTTAACAGAATGTGCTACCAACTTGCTGAAAGATTTCTTAACACAGTTTTTCTTTGTTTGTTTGTTTTTAACAAAGCTGCTATGTTTCCATGAAAAATTATGTTTATAATAAATTGTCATTTCTGAAAGGAAAGGAAAAAAAGGAAACTTCCACTTGGCTCAGGTCTAGATGAAAGCAAATCAAACAAAATTTGAATGAGCATCTGAATTTTTGGGCGTTTAACTGAACCTCTGAGCCTTTTGAGACGTACTTATCAGTAAGTAAAAGACTGTCACTAGTTAAAAGGAAAAGAAATCAATAAATCATTAAGAAAAACAGAACTGGATTCCTTTTTGGTTTCTCATGGGGTATTTTTTCCCTAAACTAATAGTTCTTTTATCTGTGCCTTGCATTAATTTTGATAGCAAATGAGAACGCTTTCCAGCAAATGTAAATTAAAACCAGCAACATCGTAAAAAATCCCCCAAAGGTTTACATTCAAGGCACAGTTTGATATAATCAATACCAAAAATAAAACTCATGCTCACGCTGACATTTTATATTTCAATTTCTAACTACAACGCATTTTCTTGTTTAAGCTTTTGAGCTCTCTTTCTTTGTTATACATAAATATATATGAATGAAATTAAGGCCAACATGATGAAAAAACAGCTTCTATCGGCATGTGCAAAGCTTACAAAAATTTTTGGATTTGATTGCTAGAAGTTAGGCTTCTAAATTCAAGATCAGTTTCTTGAAGTGTTAAGCACCTGCAATTCCCCACTGGCTTCATTTTTAAAGTTTGGATCACTTTTATTGACATGGTTAAATATGGGTTTAGGAGCAAGATTTTAAAGAAATTACTACCATCTTGATCTCTTGCCTGCCTTCTTCCTTACTTCCCTTTCTCCCCTTCTCCTTTTCCTGCACACACACACATCCACATAGATATACAAGGTTTTAAAAGCTAAGTAACTGTTCCAGTATGACCCAGCTCTTGACCAATACTGTGAATTACATCTAGCATATGTAGACGTAGATATCACTAGAATGAGACTCAAATTGGCAAAAGATAGAATAAATATTACAGTAGATGAACAAGAGAATAAAGTTTAAATAACACTGATACTAATTTCCAGCATTCTATTCGTTTCCTATCTATTTACCCTACCTAATGAATGATTAAGTTTTTAACAACGCCAGCCCTCTCATTCTCCAAATGAAGGGGAGAAAGACACAGAGAAGAAGTAAGAGAGAATTTCTTGCCAAAATAGTGCAGTCTTTCTACTGCGGTTTGCAAGACAGAGCCTGTGGGTTGCCATTTCATGCCTGCTTTCTGCACATCAACAACACTGTAGAACAAAAAACAGTATGAAAGTCTAGTTCCTTTTCAATACTGGGAGCTTGAAGTATGTTACTGATAGATGGCAGGTAAGAATAGTTACATAGATAAGAAAAGTAAAAGAGTGAGGTTTAGTTTGTGGATTAAAGCCACATGAAAAAGTTCTGCCTTGGACATAAGATGAAACCAAAGCTTGCTTATGTTCACCTTCCTTTCACTGCAAGGCAGCCATTCAGGAAAGTTCAAGCACTTTCTGCTGAATGCTTACCTAATTTAATTCAGTAGAAAAACTCCAATTAACCTCAGGGAACCTGATCTGACCTTTTGGCTGGCCACTATCCTGAGCTTGTTTGTTTATTAATCTGGCAGATTTAACATATTTCTGAATCTATTATATTAAGATAATCGTAATAGTCACTTATATTAGAGAAAGACAATTATACTTTATTTGATGGATGTCACCATCCTTTCAGGCATTAGTAAGGAAGATTAAGCTGCTTCCTGTACAGCTATTTGCGTGGCTACCTGGGCAGTGTACTTCTATTGTGTGCATATCGCACTTCTTAAGCTATTCATCACTTTTCCTGAGTACAAATTCATTTAAAATGCACCTATCAGTATCAATAAATGAAAGGAAGCAGATGTTTGATGTGTCTCTCATTGCACTGACAGGCACGACACACAGTGCTAAGACCCCTACTGCTTTCTCCAGGAGCACAGCTTTTGGGTGTCCATAAACATGGTTTGATGGAAGGCCATACAAAAGAGCTGCATGGCCTTTGGCCTTTTTATGACGTGGCCGTTTTGGAAGGCTTTGTCTGAGAAAAGCCATTGTATGACAGTCTCTTGAGTTAACTGGCACAAGCCTGATTTCCCTGACATCAATACAGGGTTCAGATAAATCTCTTCCAGTTAGGTTAAATTAAATAGCACATTATTAAGAAGAGGGGTTTGATATTTTTGTTTGTTTGTTTTTATATAGTCATCAAAACAAAGCATCTTAGATTGTACCATTAGTTAGAGACTGACTAGAAATAAAATTGGAAATTCTTTCTATAGACAGATGTACTTAGCAGGACTTGCTTTAAAATAATAATTCCTAAGCATGTAATTCTTAAATAAATGTTCCTTAAAAAAAGATATTTCTTAAATATATGTTCCTAAAAAAAGCTATTTCCTAAATGCTGTCTCCATAATACTTCCTTAATTGTAGCAGCACAGTCTTCTTTTTTTCTTTCTCTCCTCTACTTAGAAAATAAATGCAGCCATGTTGTGTCAGACCAAGGATTATCTAACTTAGGTAAGCTTCCTCTGGCAATAGCCATAAGCAAATACCTAAGAAGAAATATGAACAAACCAAGCATACATGACACTTACAGAATTATCTCAGCCTCCAAACATTTTCAGTTCAGTGGATTTGCTGAACTGCCTCTGGTTTCTATATAATTAGTAACTCTATATGGCATTATCTTCCACAGACTTGTTTCTTCTCAACTCTGTGTAAGCTTTTACTTTCAAGGACACTATATGAGAACAAGGCTTAAAGGCTTTTTCTAGTACATTGGAGGAAAAAAGACCAGAGGAAATGTTGGCCCACTGCTGAATGAAGCGGGTGCCCTGGTGACCGAGTATATGGAGAAGGCAGAGTTACTGAATGCCACCTTTGCCTCGGTCTTTACTGCTAAGACCAGCCTTAGGAGTCCCTGAGCTTGAAAACCATAGAGCAATTCATGAGAAAAGAAGGTTTTGCTTCAGTTGAAGAGGATTGGGTTAGAAATCAATTTAGCAAACTGAACGTCCACAGATCCATGGGCACTCGTGGGATGCATCCACGAGTGCTGAGGGAGCTGGCAGAAGTCATTGCTAGGCCATGCTCCATAATCTTTGAAAAGTCCTGGAGAACAGGAGAGGTGCCTGAGGACTGGAGGAAAGCCCATGTTACTCCAATCTTCAAAAAAGGCAAGAAGGAGGACCCAGGCAACTATAGACTGTTCAGCCTCACCTCCATCCCTGGAAAGATGATGGAACAACTTGTTCTTGGTGCCATCTCAAAGCATGTTGAGGAAAGGAAGCTAAACATGAGTAGTCAGCATGGATTCAACAAGGGGAAGTCATGTTTGTCATGCTTGACCACTCTGATAGCTTTTTATGATGGCATCATTAGATAGATAGATGAGGGGAAGGCAGTGGATGTGGTCTACCTCAGCTTCAGCAAAGCTTTTGACACAGTCTCCCATGACATCCTCATTGACAAGCTTAGGAAATGTGGACTGGACCATTGGGCAGTGAAGTGGATTGGAAACTGGCTGGAGGAAAGAGCTGAGAGAGTTGTGGTCAATGGGGCAGAGTCTAGTTGGAGACCTGTGGCTAGTGGCATCCCCCAGGGGTCAGTGCTGGGTCCAGCCTTATTCAATATATTCATCAATGACCTGGACAAAGGGCTAGAATGTACTCTCAGCAAGTTTGATGATGATACCAAACTGGGAGGAGTGGCTGCCATGCCAGAAGGCTGTGCTGCCATCCAGCATGACCTGGACAGGCTGGAGAGCTGGGCAGGGAGAAATTGAATACAATTCAATAAGGGCAAGTGTAAAGTGCTGCATCTGGGGAAGAATCACCCCATGTTCCAGTACAGGTTGTGGGCTGTTTGGTTGGAGGGCAGCTCTGGGGAAAAGGACCTTGGAGTCCTAGTGGACAACAGCATGACCATGGGCCAACAGTGGGCCCTCGCGGCCAAGAAGGCCAATGGCATCCTGGGGTGCATTAAGAAGAGCGTGGCCAGCAGGTCGAGGGAAGTTATCCTCCCTCTCTGCTCTGCACTGGTGAGGCTTCACCTGGAGTGCTGTGTCCAGTTCTGGGCTCCTCAGTTCCAGAAGGACAGGGAGCTACTGGAGAGGGTCCAGCGCAGGGCCACTGCACTGGATGAGATGATGAAGGGCCTGGAGCACCTTCCATCTGAGGAAAGGCTGAGAGAGCTGGGTCTGTTTAGCTTGGAGAAGAGGAGGCTGAGGGGGGATCTTATCAATGTTTATCAATATCTACAGGGTGGGTGTCAGGCTCTTCTCAGTGGTATCCAGTGACAGGACTAGGGGCAATGGCCATACACTGGAAAACAGAAGGTTCAACCTGACCTTGTGGAAACACTTCTTCCCTGTGAGGGTGACAGAGCACTGGAACAGGCTGCCCAGAGCGGTGGTGGAGTCTCCTTCCCTGGAGACTTTCAGAAGCTGCCTGGACTTGTTCCTATGTGATCTACTCTAGGTGATCCTGCTCTGGCAGGGGAGTTGGACTAGATGATCTCTAGAGGTCCCTTCCAACCCCTAACACTCCGTTAATCTGTGAACAAATTTCATGTGTCTCTTATTTTTTCTTCTTTCTAGGTCCACATACTACTAACTTCCTGAAAACATAATTCTGTATATTGGAAGAAGGAAATAATTAACTTAATCTACTGTCTTCTTAAATTCATGATTTTGTAGACTTCTCATACTTCTCCTAAGTCGCTTCTTTTCTGGACTTGATATCTACTAGTTTATTCATTTGTTTCTCACATGAAAGCTAGTCTGTATGCTAGGTAACTTTTCCATCTCTTTTAAAATTTCCCTCCAACTCTTTTCTTAAGTCTTCCTGTTCATCTCCTGTCTTCTTATAATGACTCGTGTCTCCATAATACCTCTTATTACACTTTCACCCCATATTTTTTCAGCTACCGTTCTAAATTAAGCACATATTTTCTTGCTCTAGTTTTGTTCACCTCTTTCTTTTCACAAGGACTCCCACTTTTCAGATTTTCTCCCAGTACACTGCTGGCACACCCCTTCATCACATACTCATCTCACACTCCTACAAGCTGCCAGTACATTTCTTCCTACCTGCTGCTTCTAGCATTTCTCCACTGTCCAGGGAAGGAGCCATAGGAAATTGAAAGCTTTGTGAAACTCAGAAACCCCTTGCTTGGAGCAGTAGGAGCTGCAGCAGCTGTTCCTTTTTTCTTCCTGCTATAAACTTGAAAAGATTTCTGCGAAGATGAAAGTATAAGTAAGACTAATTTCATCAAACCTTGGACATCTATGCAGGCATCTACTGCACTGAAGTAGTTTGCTGGACTGGTTGTTTATACTCAGTGGAGAGACAATATAGGTTATCTAATTCTCATATAGACAGTTGTCTGTAAGATATACCCTACAGCATGTAAAAAGAAGAAGACGCTAATTTTCTGCAGTTTCTTAGTCACACCAGAAAAATTTCCAGATAATTCAACAAGCAGAATTACAATTTTTTCTTACCTTGGTCTCATAGATTTTTGCATGTAGAAAATAACTTGTGGTAGATGTCCGTGTCTCCTGGCTTCAAGTCCTGACTACGTATATGCTACATCAAGAGTCCAGTCTATGATAAGAGATTTCCACTTTCTTGCATTCATGCCATGGTAATTATTAGTTATTGTTATTAGCAACAACAGAATAAAAAAAACAAAACATAAAAGCTATGAGGTTTTCCAGTTGAGGATGTAGGGAACTTGCACAGAGATTATTACAAATATTTGTCACAAGAGTAAAATCTGCTTTGTTTCCCAGTGACCACCTTTTTCTTTGTTTCTGTGCTTTCTAATTACTAATTAATCACCACCAAAATTCTCTAAAAGTTGTTTATTTCCCAGATGACACAAAGAAAAATATTAAGGAGTTTCCAAAGAATTATACTGAAATTATGGTTTACTTTTTTTTTATCTTATATTATTAGCAGAGTGGTTTTGGGCTTTGAGAGTTCAGAATCTTTCAAGTAGGTAGTAGAACAATGTAGAATAAGACCAGTAATTCTCTAGGTGGGCTGAAATGACAGTTTCCCTCCTATAACATTAACATTATTAGGAGGTAAATGTAATATTTCTTCTTAGCAGAGCAAAGGAAGCAGTGGTTCAAATGGATGAAAGTGATTTTGCAGTACAAATGATGCTGCTGTGTATTTATATACTAAAAATTCATTATCCATTCTTGGTAAAATGTTATTGCTTCATTAGCAGAAAAATCTTGAAGTGTTCAAGTAATGTTTTCTTTTTGAAATATGCATGCTCAAAACCAATTGCAATTAACTGGAACATGCAATCTGTACAGTGACATGATTACTGCTGAATATCTAGCTAATATTATGCACACTGTTACAAATAATTCAACAGACTTATTAATTTTAGGATTTTAAATTCATATTTTTGGTGGTGTGTTACTGTGTGGTAATGGTGTTGCGGCAGCCATGGGAGTCTTACTGACGAAGGGTTTTGTGTGCCCAAAGCTCTTCCATGTTTTCAACATTCTTGGTTGATCTATTGCTCCTAAAAATTCCCCTAAAACCTTCACCCTTTATGACTGTCCATAATATGCTGATTTCAGAAAAAGAATTTAGCTCACACTAGTTACTCGTACAGTAGCATAATATCAAGGGGGACCATGATCCAACTGAGAGAAGGGTACATTGCTGAGATATAAACCAGGGATCTTTTCCTTCAGTTACAGATGTCAAAAATTCTGCAACAGTGCATTTCCAGAACTAAAAGCAGTCCTGATAGTTGTCATATAGAACATATTCTGCCTCTCCAAAAGCCACTTCTTAAAAAGCAGTGGCTAGATTTTGGAAGCCTCCACAGCTATGAATTGCTTCTACTCAGTAGTTACTGACAGCTCCACTGAGATGCTGGGAGGAAAGCTTTATCTTTTTCCTGTGCTCACATCAAGATACAACTGAGATACTACTGGGGGGGAGAATGAAGGTGGAGAGAAAGAAAACAGAAATGCCAGTGAAGAGATAAGGTGGAAAAGCCCTGCTGAGAAGCATGCCATGACAAACAAATGGAGGCAGACTGTGGAAAAAAAGAGTAATAGGAAAGCATACACCCTGCATTGTGTGGTAGAATTTGCATTTCAGAAAGTCCCAAAGCTGTAACTGCTTTTTCACCTAATAAAAGCTATTTCTGAAACACTAAGTAACCTGGTTCTTCTGGCCTCTCTTCTCCATCCAAAGACTACCATAGACAATAGCTATTAAACTGAAGCAAGTCAGGTAACAAAACTTCAGCCCAAAACCAATTGAAATGAATGCATAAACACAAATTAATCACACCTCATTACTACTGTAAGTTATATATTCATCTCATTCTCCGTATTTCTTTTTCCTTGGATTCATCTGTTGTACTATGGATTTATGTGGATTCTGTGTTCCTCATCCAGGAACTGTATTTTTTAAAATTCTAAATCACCTAAAATATTTTGATGATGTCTACAGTTGTTTGTAAATGTGTGACCCTAGGCCTCGAATAATTAAATGTCTACATAGACCTAGACTGCAGATTCATGCATTGAAGCAAATTGTCTTGGTAGTTTTCATTGTCAGTGGAGAGAAACAGAAGTCTCTAATATACTAACCATTTCAGCTGTTTAGGGATGTGTACAAACATGAGATTAATTGTGCTGTGGAAGGACTTACTTATTACTCTGCGTTTAATTAAAGGAAGCCTGGATGATTAGCCTTGGACGTCAACATCTATAGACATCTAAAATTAGGTGGTCTGAACCCTACATCTTATGCTTTGTCATATGAGAAGACTACAAATGTGCTGCAGTCTTGTGTGACAGAGAGCAGGCAACAGCTTTAGGAGGCAGTCAGGAATATCCCGTTCAGTGGGTCTGCTTTGAAGGCAGCACCATACCTCCTGGCCACAGATCAATAAGGTCTGTATAAGCACATGTTTTATCTAGTGAGTAAGTCACATACAGGAGTCCTACCTGCCCCCAGCCATCTAGAAAATATCATCTTAACTGTCAGTCCAAATTAATTATTTGGATGGCATATAAACTTAAAACAAAAGTAATATAACCTCTTGCTATTTAAGTCAATTCATATATTTCTCTTAAATTAAGACTCAACAGATTTTCATTCCATTCTCTTTTTTTTCTTGCACTTCTTTGATACCTTTCACTGATTGATCTTTCACTGCTTTCATTACACCAATATTCTGAAGTTGCCAACAATAAGAATTACCTCTCAGTATCACAATGAGAAATATATGTCAGTATAGTATGGCAGTTAATTGCTGTTTGAAGTCTCAGACATCTGTTTTCTTACAATCGTTTTACAATACCATATGGGAACAAAAACCACAGGATGGAAATTACTTATCCAAAATGGCAGGTAAAGCTGCAGAATAGTGAGGCATGTCAAATACCTTTCTTTTAAATAGGGGTAGGTCACAGTCATGAAATCAGACAGATCAAATCCCACGATTGGCTGTACATTCATGGCTCCATATGCTGCACCGTGGGAGCAGGACCTGAGATCATGTCATACTACAATACACTAGTTTTACACACAAAGACAATTTGCAACATTACATAGAAACATAGAAACATATGAAACATTTTTAAGACATAACAGGTTGAAAGATAAGACTTTTGGGATGTGCAAATACCAGCAATAAATTGCTGAAATAGCTACCATTAGGTTTAATATGGAATAAGAATATCTTCCATCCTGTTAACAGCATCTGAATCATTTGATGTTGGATAGATTCAAATAAAAGTATGTCAAAGTTTCCTACTGTCCTTAGAATTTTTCCTAAACAGATAACTGTAAATGTCAACGGCCAGTACCTATTATAAACTTTATTTATTCCATCTAACCATGGAGGAAAATACAGTCAGCAGTCACCCAGAATGAGTATCTCTTAAACATATATATTAGATCCATTTTTCAAGAAAAAGGAGGAATAAAGGTAAATGAAATTAAATTGAACTTTGACTGACTTGAAATACAACATAATTTTATCCAATAGTAATCACCTAATCCTGTCTATGGTTGGACTCCCTAAATTGTTTGAAGGTTTATTACATACTGAATAAAGTTGATATATTTGGGGCTAAATAAGCCTTGAATGAGCCTTCACAGGTTAAAACATCACCCTGTACATCCAGATGATCCTGTCATTTCTGCCAGAACCACAGAAGGGGAAAATACATCTGAAAACATTAGCTGTGTGCAGTCCAGCAGTCAGCCTAATTGAACTGAAGGGGTGGAAGGAGTTTGTTAGGAACAATATGCCAATAATTCTAATTAACGGAACCACACAGTAAATTTCAGCTTTGTTTGAAAAAAAAAAAAATCCACAGTAACAACAACAAAAAAAAAAAAAACGACAACAGAACAGGAAAGAAACAAGCATCACTTTTTGTTTGAATAAAAGAGAATATTCAAAATGTCCTGACCTTTACTCCCCTGCTTATTGAATTGCCCGGTTCTCTGAAAGGGGAGGAGAAAGCAGACAACCATTTCTTCAGCAGGTGGAAGGAGGCATTGCACACAGAATTACATTACTTTTCTTGTTCATCTAATGTCTAATCTGAGACAGCCCTTTTGGCTTCCTCAGTGGTAGAAGACAAATCACCCTCTGGAAAGATCTGTATCTTCCCATTTAGTCTATAAGGTACCTCTTCAGTTAGCTCAGATTTGACACCTAAACATCTCAGACGCCTAACGTTACATTTTTTTGATCTGTAGGTTGACCTGTTGGTCTTTGCTTTCCACAGTCATTCAGCTGGCTATCTGGGCTGTTAACATATACATTGGCATCATATGCCAGAATCTCAGAGAAAAGGGTGTGGTAATGGGAGCAGCACACAGTGAGAAAGATATATGGGAGCTGGCAGGGAGAAGAAGAATTTTTAAAAAATAAATAGCAGGAGTAAAGCAAAAGGCAAGCTTTTAGACGAGCAGATTTCTTAGTGTGTTAGAAATAGATACAGCTGCAATGAGGAGGCAAAGCTGTGCATGAAGCCTTCCACATCAAGTGTATGCTGAGAAACGCTAATATGCTAAAGCTGCATTCCTCTATCTTCCAAGTAAAAAGTTCCACGTGGTAATCTTTCTTTGATTATTCTGACCACTTCCTGGGTGTCTTTGTTAGATTTTAACTACAAGTTCCATGGGAGCTGAAGGGTGTTTCTTCTGTAAAGCCTCTGTAACTGCTGAGTAAACACCTCAGAATTTGCCTTGCAATGTCAAAGAGATATTATTCACTTGTAAGGAAAGAAATTCCTGTTCAATAAAGAAAAATTATACTATTTCCTTGTGGATTTTTAACAACCTTTTCAAATACTTCTTTTAATTTGTAAAGCTACTTTCATGCAAGGAGTTCAGTGGATAAGAATTATTTTATGCGTATGCTCCAAATAAGGAGGATGGGACAAACACGGGATAAATGACTTTTCTCAACTCATTAGTGACAGAGAAGCAAGCCTTTAGGCTTTATCCTCCTCTGTCAGAAATAATCCTGCTTTGACTTCAGAGAGAGAATCCTCTCTCCTCAGAGAGAGGATTTTTGGAAAAGCCAGAATCAGCTATACCAATCATGATAGGATATGGTATGCATACAACAGTAGACAGTGAGCTGTAGTTCAGCTATAGCATAATAACAGCAGCCAGAACCACATAAAATTTAAATCAAATCCAGGGCAGAATTAAATTGTGCCACATCCTTTTCTTATTTCTCATGCAATTACATTTTTTACACTACGGAAACACAAAGACCACTGAATTCTCCAAAGAACCTCTTGAACCTGTGGCAGAAATCCACAAGTGTCTTTCTCCTCCCTTTCCTGCTTTCTTGACATTCTGGTAGGATGTATTAACCAGGGCTATACTTGAGTAAATATAGGAAACTGAAATACCAGCACAGGACAATTCAGATTTTCTGATATCAGATTTCTTGACATGAGAGAAGGATCAGTGTGTTGAGAAGTTGAGTCCTAGGAACAATGAAACTGTTTCAAAAGAAAAGATTTTTTAAAAAGAAAAATTATGGGCACAACCCACAGCAGTGATAATGACAATGGTCACAATGCTGGCAGCAATTATTTAGGCAGATGGAGGATTAGCACCGCTGGAAGACGAAAGAAACCTTGGCAGATGGACATTTGGTAAGACCAGGTACGTTGGATAAGATCAGTCAATCCATGACGAACGGCTCATTAGCAATGATACTGGCACCTCTAAATACCCAGCAGACACTACCTGTTGGATCAAGGCACTGGGCATATGCCATATAAGCTACATGGCCATTTAGGCATGCCTGTGATTTTTTCCCATTGCCTCCTGCTATGTATTTTTTATGTATCATTACAACAAGACCCACTTCATCTACAGACTGTTATCTTGAGATTTTTGAAAAGAAGAAGACTACAGCAGTTTAATCAAATGTAGTAAAAACAAGAAAACAGGAAATTTCTGTGACACTAATCCACAGAGTGAGGTTTCCCACACATGTGATTAGCACTAGAATTTACTCATTGCAACTACAGTATATGTGCATTCATGAAAATTACAGAGTTGTTAGTGAAATTCTAACACCCTTATTTCCTTCAGAGTGACTACAGCTACATTTTTAACTATTATTAGGCCTAAAATAAGGTAAGACTACTTAAGCCTGAAATACAGACGGACTGTGTCTGAAAAGGTGCTGACAGTTCTAGGGAGCATCATGGCATTACCTGGGAGAAATTATCTGGACTTGTGGAGCTTTCCCCAGTGTCTGTTTATACATTTCGTATCTCAGATTAAAACAGATTGCCAATATCAGAATTTTGAAATGGTCCTCTATTCTACTTAAGTCCTATATACACTACTAAGTTGTGTTGCTGCTTTTAATCTGGCATATGCAATCACTACAGTGTGTACATAATCATTCTTAACTTGCTGGAATAACACACAAAACATTGGATTTTTCTCCTACTGGCCTGGTATTTGATACCTCTTTGGCAGCTGCTACAGCTCAGAAAAAAGGTTTGCCTTTTCTTATTTAGCCAGTCTCTTAAAACCTTTAAGATAGGGATCCAGACTTCAGTCGAAGTGCTGTTATGACCTGCATGTGAGAACCAGGTCAAACTTCCCCTATCTTTTCTACCATAAAGGAAAAGATGACTGCCTATATCTTGCATGCCTTCATTACAATAAAAACAGGCTTCAAAAACATATACTGATTTAGTGGTTGTTCTGTGGTTGGACACTTGTACCAACAATATATTACAGTATTTTTAAATATCAGTTATAGAAGGATGGTTTTTCAGGAGTCTCAGACTTAATATGTTGATTTAAATATTGTTAAATTAAACTCAAAACTGCTTTAAGAGAGGTTTTTTTCAGTATCACATTTGCTCACTTCATAAATATATCATAATACAAAAAGTCTTTAGGGAGAAAAAATGTGAATGACATAAAAAGGAGTAATTTAATATCATGTTAACTCATTCTATATGATACCAGTTAATACTGCATCATGACAAAGACATGGTGTAAAGTATTCCCATATGATTTTATAACCATTAATACAAGAATTCCATATTTTATAACATCAACAAACCAGATGAACCTCATCCACTCAAAGTATGGAACAGTGAAATGAACAAATGTCTTGTGAGGAGTGGAAATAAGAACAATGTGTCTGAGTTTAAACAGTGGAAATAAGTTGCGGACGTTGTGCATGAAGTAATTATTTCTGCAGTGGGGTTCTTCTGTTCCTGCATTTAGTTTATAAGCATGTCAGGGCACACAATCCAAGCATTTCAGAAAAAATGTCCAGTTTATTTGACATGTAGAGAAAGTCAGATTTGGACACAAAGAATCCTTTTAAAAAAAAGCCTTTTGAAAATGGATGATTTATTAGGAGAATAAAAGAGAGAAATATATTTCATGTAAAATATATAGTGTTTCTAGTCTGAAAATATTCTGTCTCTGAGCCTCAGATGGCTTTCTCAAAACAGTATGATATCTGAAATATAATCAAGGGCATACCAAACCTTTTGAGGACAAATAATTGTGCCAATACCCCAAATATTCTCCATATGTCATTGATGGGTTTTTTCCACATAAATATCTATCTAAAATTGGCACTTGAACAGAAAGACAAAACGCTACTCAGAGTATGCTGGGATAGAACTGAACATAAATAAGAACACAAGTAGAGGAATCAACAAACGCTAACATGCCTGTACCAAAGGCAGAAATCAGGTCTCTGATAAAAGCACCAGGAATATTGCAGGCAGTATTCAGAGGGCCACACCGTGTTCCAGAGCCTGGTCTTTGTTTAAACCTCAGTCAAGATTTTACTAAAGTTCAGAGAAAAATGAGCAAAGAACTGTATATTTGGGGGCTGAATGTAAACCACAAAAAGAGAGAAAATGTTTCTCTTTAATTAGCTAAAATTTGAAATGAATTATTTCTTGTATTTGATGAGATCTACAATTTTGGCATCTCAGCATTAATCTGCCATTGTCTTTAGCACACATCATTCTGTGTCTTGCCCTAAGTTCTTGATCATATGTCTCAAGATTTATTGAAACAAACGGACTCAGATACCTATGACAGGACACTGACAAACATTAATTTCCAACTCTCACTCCTCTCTGGACCACCTCTTGTGAGCTGAGGTGTCTCCAAAGATACAATGCAAACTACTGCACTGCTGGATTTTAGAGTTTCCCAGTTATCTCCAGCCCTGTTTCTACCCTTTCGAGTCAGCCTATAGCTTCTGTCAGAGGCTGCTCAAGATCCAGAATGGGAGGTGTTCCTCTTCCTAATTTTCCTGTAAGCTGTCAATCTAAATTATAAATTCCCAGACCAAATCCGACACAGATCTGTAGGAACTAGCCTTGCAAATTACACCTACTTTCTGAGGCTATTTTATTTATAAAGTAAGGACTGATGAGGTTCTTGCCTCAGTTCTTGCCTCGTACTTTAAATCCCTACCAAGAAAGCCTAAAATTTAATACTTTCTGGATTGTATCTCCATTTTACATTGAACAGCTTTTGGATGAAAGAGAGGAACAATGTATAGAATCTGTTATGCTGCAGAATGATGTTACTGTTTTCCTATTCTCCTTCTTCCACTATATCAGTATGCTATTGGCTCTGGACAGAACAGATTCAATAGGGAAGGTTGAGAATGTATCCTTCTTGCTGGCTGTCCAGGCAAGTATGTAAACTGACACTGGTGATGAGGTCACTGATCTAGGGTTGGAAGGACAGTTACAGATTTCTGGATGGCCACACCACTAATACAAAATGATCAGACTCTTTGATTGTGTGAGGATTAAATGGAAATTTCCTTGAAGCTCAGAGCTACAAGAGATTGAAGGTTACTCAGTGTATAAAATCAACTCTGGATCAGTAAGTCCCTGAGCCACAAATGGTCTGATGCTTGGACAGAATAGGCAGAAAATATCACTGTGTGATTTATTCTTGCACTTTCCCCAAAGTATTCACTTTTGGTCGGCATCAGATGCAAAATATAATGTCAGCTGGATGATTTGTTTTATCTTTCCTGTAGTATGATACAACACAGGCAAAAGAGACAACACAGTTGTCACCCACAAAATAATTCACAGGTGGGAGACAACAGACCCTGCTCATTCTGCTGCTCTCCCAGTGGGGCTGGAATTGTCATCAAGTTGTTACAGAAGTTGTGTTGTGTTTGCCTCGTTACCTCTTGTAACTGTTTTATCAGTTAGCTAGAGATGTACTCAGGTCCAGCGTGGGACTGCGCTTGAGCAGCTTGCAACGCGCAGTCACCCCTGCACCGGCTAAAATATACAGTTGGTGGCAGCACTACCACCCATTATGCTTTAAGAGGGAGCCCTAATTACTCCTTGGAAAGCATGGCTGGATTTGTGTATCATGGAAGAAAGGATGGCAGTGCCTGAAATGCCTGAGCCCCACAGGACATAAAGTTTCGGGCATGTTTGCCCTAGGCTAATGCCAGATATGGCTCAAACTATAACCCCACCAAGACTGCTGAGAACCCCTTACAGATGTTGGTAGCATTGGCATCAATCAGTGCTTCGCTCTGAATTCCAGCTGAGTGCCTAACAGATACAGGTGGGTATTTTGACACCCTAAATTGCAGGTTCTAGCGTTCTTTGTGATAATACCTGTCTTTGCAAAACTGGGACCTGTAAGTCAAGATTTCAGTACCGCTTCAGTTCCTGACTTCATCAGGCATGCTGCAAAATTAAGGGTTTTAAAGGGCAAAAACCCAGGATAAATAGGCAGTCTCACACTGAAGGCTTGTATGAGCAGGACCATCATAGACTGTGCAGAATTAGTGGTGAAATAGTGCTGGATTCACTTTGGTTTGATGTGCACACAGCTAATTAACCTTAATGAGAGTCTCTGCTACACTGTATCTGGACTGTAGCTGGATTTCTTCACACAGTTCTCCCTCTCCCTGGCAACATATAAGTTGCATTTTGGTGACTTGCATGGCATGGACATGTTTCTAAAAAACCATTCATATTATAAAGGAGGAGGGTGAAAGAGTGCGGAACAGGCTGCCTAGAGAGACTGTGGAGTCTCCTTCCCTGGAGATATTCAAAACCCACCTGGATGTGTTCCTGTGTGATCTGCTCTAGATGAACCTGCCTTGGCAGGGGGTTGGACTAGATGATCTCCAGAGGTCCCTTCCAACCATGACCATTCAGTGATTCTGTGAAAATAATCCCATTCTGAAACTCATTTCTCATATGGCCACACAGAAGAACAGGACATGCATACATGTATTTCAGGGTTTTTTTAGATATAGAAACCTGAGTGTTAACCCAGTTCAAATTAAAATGGAATTAATGTTTGTAGAAACATTACCCTCCAAATCACTGTCTGGAATTGATGAGGTCATTGGCCAGAACTGAGTCCCTTATGAAGGCCAAGCATTTATTTTGCAAGAGGAACTAGTACAAATGTATGTGACAGAAACATATGCAGTAGCAAAGTCCCCTTTTTTTTTTTTTTTTTTTTTTTTTGGTGGGAAGTGCATGTCAGCTGAGTAGAGGTAATTTTTCTCTGCATTACAACTTCTATATAATTATTTACAATCATATAGAAAAAGGAAGAATTTGGTTCACTCCTCTTTACCTTCTCAGATATTTCAAACTCAAGCATCTCTTTCTTTCTCACTGCTCTAACTCCCAGGCTATATTCCCCAAGAGAATATCAATATCTCTATTCTTCCTTCTGAAATTGTACTGTTGCAAAGCCAGAGTAAGAAAAAATCATGGGATTAACAAAAGATCATGTATCTGGAGGTCAGTAGATTGTCAGGAGGGTTGCTCTCTCACTCAGCTGTAAGGGAGAAAAGAAGACTAAAGATGTCTTGGTCAGAGTTCCAGAGCAGTGTAGATGTCTCCTTTTAAGCAGTACTAAATTAAATACAAAAACAAAAATAAGAAGTCTTCAAAAGAGTGACTGGTATTCCTAAACAATGGGAAGCAACCATGAAGTATGCTTAGAGTTCAGATAAGTACAATTATTTGACACAGATAATCTATTGATTTTTTGGATCACCTTTTCAGCTTAAGCCATGTACATTCTCCCTGAGTCCTTTCTTTTCAAAGACCAGTCCTTTATTCTTTCAACATTACTTTTGCTATGTCTTTACTGCAGTTAACTAAACATGCCTAGGACCTTGTTCTGGCACAGAAGCCACTGGTATGGCCCATGCCCATACTGTTAAATTCCCTCTGCCTTTTTTTTCACAGATTCACAGTGTTAGGAGTCGGAAGGGACCTCTAGAGATCATCTAGTCCAACCCCCCTGCCAGAGCAGGATCACCTAGAGCAGATCACACAGGAACAAGTCCAGGCGGCTTTGGAAAGTCTCCAGGGAAGGAGACTCCACCACCTCTCTGGGCAGCCTGTTCCAGTGCTCTGTCACCCTCACAGTGAAGAAGTGCTTCCTCACGTTCAGTGGGACACCACTAGTCCCAGGTCTCCAACTAGACTCTGCCCCATTGACCACAACCAACTTCCTTTAACTTTGTCACAGATACTCCAAAAATATGCAGGAATTATGTGGGAACAGTTGAGCAGTTGAGAAAATAGCTTTCACATATTGGCAGCAACAACACAAATTATATCACCCTACTGCATTAAAAAGCTTCAAATGAAATGGAGTATAACCTGAAACACATTAGTGCAATAGAATTAGAGAGATACTCTGTGTGGCCTCCGTCCTTTTGAATATGTCACCTTTCTTTGGATGTGAAAGTATTCCAGTGGCAATCCCCACTCTACTCCAACAAATGGGTGTGACTTCTCTCCACTTACTTTGGGACATCTTGGTAAGTTCCTTATCCAAATACTGGGAAATTTGGCAGCTCTTTAGAGGTTCATCCAGTTCTGTGTTACCTCCAGTTCCCACAGCAATGAAGTGCTTATCCCTCGGTAGCCTTACACTTCTTTTTCTCAAAAATCTTCATTCTCCATCTTTCTCTTCCTAGTCCTAAACCGTGGCAGCCAACCCTAATTGTCTTACCTGAGTATAAGTGAATTGACTGCTTCCTATTACATTATAACTGGGCTTTAAGCTATCATTGGTTGCATGCATCTGGATTTTTGATTAGGTTTTCCCACAGTAAAGAAAATTCTTGCCAGTCAGGTCAAACTAGTTGATGACTAAACAGCTCGAGTTACTGACCTGACCTGATGCTAACCTCCAGAAAAAACACTTTTCTTCTCAGTCTCAGAAATCTCAATAAGGGTGTAGATTGTTTATTTAAACAGATAATTAAATGTATGTGTTAATTTCATCCAGCTTGTATTCATTTTTTACAGTCTTCTGGTATATTATGAAGAAAGTAATAATAAAACAATTTTCACACTGAAAAGACATTGTAATTTAATGTGTCTTCTACACAAATAAACAAATATTAGGACCTGCTTGTTAAAACTGACACTTGCTCCTTCAGCTATGATGATTACTTAAGAAAAAAAAGTAATACAACACTGAGTTCAGAATATGGTGCCAAGCTTAATGGGGAATGTTTTAACTTTTGTCGTTTAATGTGTTTCTTTTTTAAGATGTGTGTGAATTGCTTGGGACAAGCTTAGAGTCCCAGAAGGCTTCAGAGAGATATATATTTCATAACTAATATGAATGTAAATTAATATATATAGTTTGACTATTAAAAAGGAGAATTACCTATATAAGATGGGCAAAGTATTTTTCTAACCGAGCCTCGGAATAAAACTAAAAATATGGTGATATCCATATTTTTCCAATAGCCAACATTCAATCCATCAGCCAAATCAATTTATTTTTTTTAATGGAAAGACAAAAATATGTTCCTCAATTTGTCTTATGCTGCATTAAAGCAATTTATTTATTAGTGATAATGTGAAAACTTGGAATAACATATGTACAAATTGGATACTTATGGACATCATGATTGTGGGTAAAACAATACTTTATATTTATGACTAATCAGTAGCCTCTTTCCAGCATTTCACCATTCCACTGGGGACTGAGGGTTTTCTTTCCAAGACAGCCATTACACAAGCAATTTGTTTTTTCAACTTCAAGTACAATACACTGTTTTGTTTTCATAAGACAAGTTAACACACTCCTAAAAAGAAAATAAAGTACATGACATAACAAGCTTCTATCTTTCCTCTTTGGAAATAAAATCTTCCATTGTACCATTTTGTAGTGATTAGAATAACAAGCAGACAGTTTGCTGATGGTACAAACATACCATTTTCCATTGTTCATACCAGAGTTCTCATTTCGTGAGTTTTACTGTCACTGAAATATTAAAGTGCTACCGAACTCAAGGCTAGAGGGCTCATTTGGTGAATGGCACTAACATCCTCTGTATTGCAAACCATTAAACAACCACCAAAGCCTTCTGTACTGATACCTGAAAATGAAAACATTAAAGTCCTGAGGAAACTAAGCCTCTGTGTTACTCTGAATTTAATTCCACTGACCACTTTTGTGCTAATTGCTGGTATGTTCTAGGGTCTGAAAAACACCAGAAGTTGCAAAATGTCCCACCAGTGGATAAGAGAAAAAACTCTTTTCAATTATTGTTTTAGTATTTGAATCACAGGATTGCACTTCAAACAAACTGTATGTGCTTTTGAAGCACAGCTTACAGAGACATGACCCAACTTCTCATAAAACACAAACAGCCACTGCATGACAGCCATGATAGCACCCTTTCTATAATAAACCGCTGTTCAGATACCTCGCTAGGTTTTGCTTTTAAAAGTTCCATATCTCTGCTTCCCCAAGCCACTGGGTTAAAGGCTATTCTGGACACAGATATTCCTCTAAACCACTGTGTCATAACACACTCAGGATTCATGAATCTACTGAGATGGACCACAAAAAATAGCTAGGCAATGCGGTTTGAATCTACAAACCTCGGGGAGGGCTTCCCACTTGATATATAACCGCTTTGATCAGCAGTAAATCTTTCCTTTTTAAGGGGACTCATTACAAATCCCACTGCTGAAGCAAGTTTGCAAATGTCTACCTTCGGGATAGGATTTTAGTCTGTACAATCGGACTGAACAGAGGTATGGAAGATGACCTGTAAGTAACTGTATGTGCTCAACACAGGAATTTAGTCCTTTGTATACAAGGCTTAATTCTTCTTGGAGTCTACCTTTGAAGCCAAATCAAATACAGCAATGTACTGTACACTGTAGCGGAAACTTGAATGTGTTTCAGATTAAAAAATAAACACTCCACTGTCTAACACAAACAGTCCTTACCTGAAAATCCCTGAACATCGTATAATTTGTTGAAGTCTTTTCTGCAAGACCCCTCCTCATAAAAAACTTGTGAAGAGCTTAAATAACATTACATTGGGGCATTGTCAATCTTGCCAGATCAGAAGTATGCCTGAGTTCTTAGGTCAGGCTGTGCATCAAGTCCTGAGACATAGCTGGCCAACATGAAATCGGTCCCTTTACGAGTCTTTCATCCTCTGATCTCCTTTCACTACTTATGTTTTCCCAACCTTACACCCAGCAGAGGGTACATAAGTATCTACAGAGCCATCTGCATGGTATACCTACTTGATATATGTATATATCGGCACCATTATCTGCATGAGCACATGGGACCACAATCTTGAACTAGATAGAGGAGGTTCAAGAGTAAACTCTGAGGACTACCCTCACAAGGACAAGGCTTGTTCCTTGACAGACAGCCAAAAAGAAAATTGTTTGAGAAAACGATATTTTGGACCTATTCCCATCAGACATTCACATTTTAAGTTCATTTGTACTACTAATAGCAAAATGTGAAGTTCTTGTTGTATGGTGGTCGTATGGCACTGCTGCACACATCAGCGATGCTACTCGCTAGGGTAGAATTACTCACCATTTTTGCAGCTCCAGGCATTACATTTGAGAGCTTTTCAAGCTGTTCCTGGACAATTCATGAGTAGGAACAATGGTAATATGTGTGTTGAATAAATTGTTTGCTGTGACTTATTTGTCCAGCCCTCATTTTAAGCCTAACTACAGTATTTTGTCAGCACTCTAGTAATAAATAGCTTCCCTGAATAAAAGGCTTTTGTTGGAGTTTCACCTGCTCTTGTTGCATATGCACACCTGGTTAGCTTCTAGACAAATACCCTAAATATTAAAAAAGAGAATAGAATGTTCAGGTCTGCTGAATGAAAAAGCTGTAAAAAGTCACATCTTAACAAAAATCTGTCTTAAAATATGAAATACCCTGGTACAGGAATACAAATGACTATTCAAATAAAACTAACAGAAATTTCTCCTTGTTATAATCAGAACTAACACACATACACCTTAGACATGAGAGTGTGAATGCTTGCTTTCTCTCATTCTTGCGTCCAGAATTGCAGGTCTGAAGTTTTGTTTCTGAATTTGTTCTCATAACAAAACATCTACAACCAAAGGCTTTTGTCTTGCCAGTGCAGGAAGTTACTGTCTAGGCTGTGTTCCTGAATTTCATTCTGTTCATTCTCCAAATCTCTTTCCCACATACAGAACAGGCTGCATCCATTCTCCTACATGTTAGGTGTACCTCAGTGAGGACTTGTTCCACTGCTTTACCTCTTCTGCAGGTAAGGGGAATACCCAGAAAGGGGAAAATTTGGTTAACAAGTTCTTACCACTCTACCCACCAAAACAAATACTAGCTAAGCTAAAACTCCCTAACACTGAAGTGAATTAGTAGGTTTATGAACATATATGCTATGCTATATAAAACCAGAATTTTTCTAAACACCATTTATGCTAGCTTATTTTTATCAGTTTTGCTGTAGCCTCTTTGTTCTGTACTGATGTAGTAAGTCATATATAATAACTGGTGTTCAAATGATATGTCATTGTTGTTTCTTTTCCTAGGATATAATAGCATTTTATCCACATTGGGAAGTAATTTATAAAATTTAATTTTAATATAAACATTCTTTTAAAAGCGGTACTAAATTAAATACTAAGAAAGGTATATGTAGATTAGGAATGCATAAATACAGGACTTTGTGCTTTTTATTCTTTTCTATGCCTTCTATAGCTGCAGAATACAGGTAATTACAGAGATACTGAGCTTTTGTACTATTAAACAGTAATCAGAATTCATTGTGCAAAATTATACATAAATGTTTTTGAAATATATTTTCTGTGACTGAAAAATGCTTATTTAACAGAAAAAAAATCTCAAACAAAAATTCTGCAGGCAAAGTGTTAGAACAAAAGAACTTTGCTGAAGATTTAAGTGGAATTTGAGAGAATCAAGTAAGTAAGACTTTTTACTCTCTCATCTCTCAGATGAGGATCTGCTGAAGAAAGTAGATGAGAATCCTTTTGAAAACTTGATAATGTCAGTAAGACCAGCACGTTTCTCAATCATGTTTAGTTAGTGAATGTAGTTATCAGGTCAATAAACTTCTGGGGTTCAGGCTTTTTTTTTTTTTCTTCTTTTTTTTTTTTTTTTTTTTGTGTGAATCTTTCAGAGGACATTCTTATTCTATTAAGATTCAATAATAATGATATTTGACAATGACCCTTATCATTCTAAGTGGTGCATTGGAAATAATTCTAAGAGTAAATTAAACTTGCCTTTACCTCCTTATCCAAATCTCACACACTATCATATGCATTTTGTGTCAAGAAATTAAAAAGCAATAATGACAAAGAGCTGTGGTTTGCTTATTTTCTTTGGGAGGATTACCAAGAAAGAGAGGGCTGTTTTATGCAATTCTCAATCAGTCAGGAATCCGTTTTAAATCAACTGGAGGCTTGCCAGCATAAGACTTATAGGATATGGTCCAAAGGGTTTTTTTCCAGAGCAGTATGCAATACATTAGATTAATCTGGCTTCAGTCTTGCCAACAGTTGCTCCTGTGACTACCTTCACGCGCTTGATTTCAGTAGGACTCTTCACAGGTGTTAAGTTAAGCATGTGTAACACAGTTTTCAGGGTCAGTGACCATACAGTTCTGGAAAATACATAGCTATGTAGCTATATATACGTCAAGAAAAATTTAAAGGTATATTTAAAAGTCGAATTATACTTAAAAATATACTGAAATATGTTTTGTGTCTTGTTCTATTTCCTTTTTTATTACTTTAAAAATATTAATTTTGAACTCTATTGACTACCTAATGCTGGTTCTATGGACAATATTACCATTTAAGATATGAATGTAAATTAAAAATATATACATATACAACATTTGTATTTTCCCTAATTTGATCAAGATTACAATAAAAAGTCTTTGCTTCCATGTTGCTAGTCTATGGCTTTTTTCCTGACTTTCAAACTGCCAAAGCAATAATGGATGCATCTTAAAAGGGAATATACATATGCTCTTCATACACTTTACAGTCTCCACACTTCCTTAAAATAAATAGCTTATGAAATAAATGAAGATAACTTTTTTCTTTCCTCAGTATTTACTGTTGTTTTGCCAGCTTCAAAGCAGGAATTGCAGGCACTTTAGTAAATGTAATAAGAACAAATGTCAGACCTCACTGTGTTTTCTATATGTTTTCGTTTTCTTTACTGAACTGCTGTTTTGTAACTGCTCATTGTGTGCTCTCCAAATGAATAACAGTCCAGCATCTCTTACAGCAACTGGGTACTCTATCCCTTTGTTTTTTTAAGTAGAAACATCCACCAAATATCAAAGCCACATTCACTAGAGGCACTAGCTTTTTTCTACAACTGCGTACATAACATATGGGAAAACACTGAGCATAATAATTTCCTTGCCAGGACATCATGCAAGTGAGGCTGTATCTTCATTCCTGCACTGAGAACCTACATAGCTTGCCCCAAATTCATGCAGATCAAGGACTTATTTGGATGATAGGGCAGTTCCTCCCCTGACCCATATATCTTGATTCCCTTACTGTGAAATCCGCAAAGGACTGGTAAACACCCAAGTCTTCTCCCAGTATGAAACTGGGATGCAGCCAGAAGGTGCATCTGGACCCAGCCCTCCTGTGTTCTGTCATCAAGACGTGATTAAGTCATTTAGTGTGGTCTGTGCCGGATAGACTACCATATGCGGCAGTTCCCTTGAACACATCTTTTTTAATGCCTGGAACATATATCCAGAGGGAATTCAAAGATTTTTGACATTTGTTCAGGATTTCTGGATGTCTGGCAACCTAATCAGAGCAGTAGTGGAGAAAATCTGGACATATCCACTCCACATGCACGTATCAACTTTACAGTGCATTTGCAATGAGGCCAACCTACCCACTATGCATGTGCTGCACAGATGGCCTGTGTGTGCACTGTAAATACGATGTAAAAATTACTGAGAAACGCATGCACGGTTAGTCTGTAGTTTCCTGGAAGCCTCAGGCTCAGGGCATTTACCCTTAATATGTAAATGCATGGCAAACCTGTTTTGGGAAATCCTCCTCAGCTTGACAGAGGGATATCCAGGAGTGGATGAAACATGGGAGTAAACAGCAGGGTTACATCTTTACACTGGCCCCTGGAAATGGTGCAGGTAGGGGATACTTCGCACACTGAGGTACTTAGGCCTCCCTGACTACCACATGGCACCCCAACGTCTCTCACCTTTTGGAGTTGTCCAGAAGAAGCCACTGGGCCCTGTGCCTTGCTATGCTAAAAGAGGTGATGTAGGCAACATGCAAGTATGACCAACCTCAGACTACCCCATGGGCAATTTCACCCAGAGAGTTCTGCAAGTCACACTGCAACCAGCTTCCTTGTCAGGGAGCTTGCGCTCTCCTCCCGGAGAGAGAAAATAAATGTCAACAAATGTTAAAAATACATCGTAAGCATGAATGAGGAAACTACCATCTGGAAGAGATCAGAGGCAAAATCATCACTTTGTTTTCACAGGCAGCAGGCAAACAAGCACCCACAGTGAATGGTTTAGGGAAAACAGGTAGCATTGCAAAGAGGCACCCTTAGGGAACAGGCTGCAGCTCAAGGCTGCACAAGTCAGGGGTACGTGTAAAAGGAAGTCGGGGAGGAAGGAAGAAGGAGCTAAACCTAAAACTTGAGAGCACCGTGTTCTGTAAATAAACTGCAAACTGCTTCAAAGAGATCAGAAATATTCTATGATGCGGTAGTACTATGTAATTGTTAAATGGTCAATTGGGAGTAATGTTATAGCCTCATAGGAGGACAAGCTGTGTTAATCACAGGCTATTAGCTAGTCTGTAATCAGGTTTAAAGTGAGCCTGAAAGTCAAGAAAGCCCAACTCACTAAATACTATTTAACATTTCAAGTGCACTAGGACACAAAAAAAAATAAAGTGTGCTTTCCCATAGTCAAGCTCAGATTTATTAGCGTTCAATTATTCACTGAAAATCCTGAGAAAAAATATATTTTCACTTCTTTGTTTTCCTTACAGCCAGAAATCAGATACTTGTATGAAAGTTTCAGCATTATTTTGTTTGGTTGGGTTTTTTTCCTCCCTCAACTTTTAATTTTGTAACCAATATCATCATACAGAAAAGTGTGAACCAGTAAATCCTAAAATCTTAGAAAAAAAGAAAACAAAGGAAGATCATTTTTAAAACAAAACAAAACTGATTTCGCTGAAGTCATTTTAGTTATATTTTTAGGGTTTTCATAGACATTTAAATTATCCAGACTGGCAGTACTGCAAACCATATCATCTTCTATGATCCTGGGAAGGTAAAACCAAGAAGATTCATGTTTAAGAAATGTACACAACAACAAAAGGCTTCCCAAAGTCTACAGTGAAATGTAGGTGCAGGTCAAGAAAAGGTGGAAATTTCTTAAATGTGAATGTTTTCAGTTTCTGCTGGTTTTAGCTGTGGGAGCTGAGGGAATGAAATCTGTGTATTATATTAATGGATGGAATGGGAAAGGGGGCGGTGGTCAATAAGAATGTATTGAATACTATAGAACTTGAGCATGATGTAAATGGTATGAAAAAAGGGGTGGAGAATGTGCTGGTTTTGGTTGGGATAGAGTTAATTTTCCTCATAGTAGCTAGTCTGAGCCTGTGTTTTGGATTTGAGCCAAGAAGAATATAGATAACACTAAGGTTTTTAGTTGTTGCTAAGGAAAGTTTGTATTAATTCAAGGAATTTTTCAGTTTCTGATATTGCACCTGTGTTCCCAGCTTCTTCTCTACAGGAGGCTGGGAAGGGACACATCCTGGACATCTGACCCAAACTGACCAAATGAATATTACATGCCATCAAATGCCATGCTCAGTATAAGTGGGAGTAGTTGGCTAGGAGGGAAATTGCTGCTTTGGGACTGGCTGAGCATCCGTCGGGCAGTGGTGAGTAGTAGTATCATTTTGTTTTCCTTCCCTTTTTCCTGTTTTTATTACATATTAGTGGTAGTAGTAGTGATATTTTCATTACATATTATTAGTATTATCATTATTTTATTTCACTTACTTTCAATTATTAAATTGTTCTTATGTCAACCCACAAGTTCTCTTATCTTCTTCCCCTGATTCTCTCCCTCATCCTACTGGGGGAGGTGGGAGAGGTGAGCAAGTGGCTGTGTAGTACTTAGTTGCTTACTGGGGCTAAACCATGACACATCTGTAATGTCTTTTGAGGATTTGCCATGTTGTGTAAAAGGGAATAAAAAATCCAGACATTGACAAAGAACAATCAACTTTTATATGGTTTTCCCTCCTTAAACTTAGGATGACTTGCAGAGCATAGGAGGAAACACAATGGACACAAACCTAACTCTAGTGAAGGGCATTAAGCTGAAAAAAGTGTTCACACAATGGTAATTTTCTGTTGGACCCTTCTGGGAATTAAAGTAATTTTCATGTCATCAAAATACACTTAGCAAGGTATTTAACAATAAAAGATGTCATACTTCATTACAGAAATCAAATAATTTTTTCTAAATATATTCTGTATTAGTGTGTATACACACATGGGCATACGTGTTCAGAAGTCCCTATGCCCCAAACTATCATAAAATCTTGAGTTGGAAGGGATCTTTAAGATCATCTAGTTCCAAACCCTCCACTAGGCCAGGTTGTTCAAAGCCCCATCCAACTTGGCCTTAAAGGGATGGGGCATCCACAACTTTTCTGGGCAACCGGTTCCAGTGCCTCACCACACTCTCCATGAAGAATATTTTCCTGGTATCTAGTCTAAATCTACCCGCTCTCAATTTAAACCTGTTACCCCTTGTCCTTTCACAGGCCCTTGTAAAAAGTCATCCCGTCCCCGCCCCCTGCCCCGCAGCTTTCTTGTAGGCCCCCTTCAGGTACTGGGAGGTGCTATAAGGTCTCCCCAGAGTCTTCTCTTCTCTAGACTGAACAAGCTGAACTCTCTCAGCCTGTCCCCATAGGACAGGTGCTCCAGTCCTCTGATCATCTTCCTGGCCTCCTCTGGGCTTGCTCCAACTGGTTGATAATCTTCTTATGTTGAGGGCTTCACAGCTGGATGCAGTACTGCAGGTGGGGTCTCATGACACCAGAGTAGCAGGGGAGAATCCCCTCCCTCAACCTGCTGGCCACAATTCTCCTGATACAGCCCAGGATACGGTTGGCTTTCTGGGCTGGCAGCGCACACTGCTGGCTCATGTCCAGCTTTTCATGCATCAGTACCCCCAACTCCTTCTCCTCAGGGCTGCTCTCGATCCATTCTCCGCCCAGCCTGTACTTGTGCTTGGGATTACCCCAACCCATTATTTGTTGTTTAAATATATTACTTGAAAAAGAAATTGAATAGGATGGGTTTATTTTGTCATTATGCATATTTAATGTTGTCTTTGCTATTTATTTCTCCTGTGGCTAAAACCCAGTACACAGATTGTGACAATTGGATGATTTTATTTTGCTTTACTTCTTTTTTTTTAACACAGCAGAGAAATTGGGCCTGATTTTCTAATATTATTGCCAAAACTGTATATGAGAAGAAGATGCATGCCAGGATTGTAATCCTATATTGACAAAATAGCATTGGAATTTATGGAGCAGGTAAGTGCCAATGCAAACTAATAATTGCCAGGTTAATTAATCTCTCTTCACATTTTCACAGAGATATAACTGCGAAGCAATATTCCATTATTTTCAGGAGCTGCAAATTATATTACAGAATCACTTGTTTTAAGATCCACATGAATTAAAGCTTCTCTGCTAGCTACTAGGACCTACGTCTTTTTCTTTTATCCTTTTCCACCACTGTCCTGCACCAGAATGTCCTCTGATCCACAGAAAATATCTCAAAACATAGTGTGAGATGGATAAACATCAAAGGGTTTTCCAGTTGTGTTTAATTATAATTCTAATAGTACAGTTGCTTTACCAAACATAATGAGGACATAGCCAAAGATCTTTTATATTGGTAGGCCTACAGTAACAAGCCTTTTGCAAGATTTCCAATAGTTACTTTAGAAACAGGCCTAAATCCGAGTCAGTGAAATCTGATGCCTATGTTTCAAACATTGGACTAAATTCTTACACTCTTGTTCTGTCCAGAGTGGAGGGAAAAAAATGGGTAAATTATCATAGCTTTACATTTTTATATCTCTGCTTCTGGTACTGGCCAATAAAAGCAAGACTAAAAACATACAACACTTTTTTAATTAGTCTAGCTTACACTTAGGCAAAATATGGTTTAGGCTAGTTTAAAAAAAAAAAACAAAAACAAAAACAAAAAAACCCCACAAAACCAAAACCAAAAAAACCCAAAATTTCCAACCTCTCCAGTAAAGAAATATGTACTGGAACCTAAAGAAAATGTGATGTGAACTATTAAGAATTTCTATGCAGTTTTGCACAAATTAATTAACTGTTCTGTCGCCTGGTTTCTCCTAGATTTACGTAGGAGTAGTACCGTTTCTGCCTTCAAAGAAGACAGAGAAACACCTCATATTTTAAAATAATCTTATGATGTAAGATGACATAGTCATTTAAATATTAACATTCTTGTTAAACATATATATTCTATTGACTTGGGCAGAATGGATCTAAAATTAGAATATATTTTCAGCATATTACAGTGCAATAAAATGAAGAATTACTGTTTATGAAATCTACTTTTATACTTTTTGATGAGTGAGAGAACAGAATCTTATTTCTGAGTTGTCATCAAAACCAAAGGAAATTCATTGAGAAAAAATCCCAACAACTTTCAAAGAATAGTTCAATTTCAACGTGAGTTAATATAAACAAGGAAATTCGCAGTTGAAGTTGACTTCCAATATATATGCCCATCAGGGTGCCTCCTGAACCACTTCCTTAATGTGCCCCTATTGTGTCTTGTAGGGCAGCTGGCCTGTGAATTTTCTTATTATTAGTTTATATCCCACTGTTAATTCTCTTATTCTATTATGATGATTTTAGCTATTACATTTAATTTCCTCTTTTCATGGTGCAGGTATGACCCCAAAAGGATAAACTGCCCCCCACCATGCAGACACACTGAGACTCAGTTATCTTCTGAGGAGCAAATGTGACACTGGCCTATTGACAGTTAACATGGAAAAGACAGATTCATTACAGCTCAGTTTTTATTTATTGACCCTTTCAAACCTTTTGAAGAAAAAGATCTGAAAGATCTGAAATTTCTCACCCACAGCAAGACACTTGCAAAAACAACCCCGCTTGTTCTTTTTTGGCATATTCGAAGTATTTATTGTCAAATACAAAAATGTTTAGTCAAGTACTTTTTATAAAAATATTCCACTGGTTTTGCATTCAAATTCTAAGCTCACTACCTTTGCTTTAAACATCTCTGCACAGTTAAGTCTTTGCTTTATATTCACCAAACACTAACAATAGCCCATGTTTTAGCTGAACTGGCTGGACAACTGAGTGGCCAGAGCCTCAGTGGACTCCTTGACTCTGCTTCTATGCAACCTGCAGTGAACCAAAGATTAGGGTGCTTGTTTAGCCCTCTGTCATTATCATATCCAAGTTTGTCAAGGCATTACCCCAGATGGTGGTTCAGCCTGTTAAGTAACAAAAGGGAATGGCACGAGCAGGTAGGCCAACATGGTGGAGCAAAGTCAATACCTTGCAGGAAAGGGACTCACAAACCTGGGCCAGAACACAGTCCAGTCTCTCTGCACACCTTCCTGTGAAGGGGAACATTGTTTCTGTTCAGACAGGCCTAACTCTTTCCTCACTTTGATGCTTCCTTGCTATTTATTGAAGTTGAGAGCTCAATAGAAAAGTCTAAAAGTAACACAAAATCAAGAGTGTCTTTAAATTATTTTGAAGCTTTCCTAGGCAGTCAGTTCTTCTTTCAACACTCCAGTAGCTCAGAGATAGCTATATTCATGGGTATCTGAAGTATGGAAAACTACAGACCAAAAAGGGTGTTCAAGTAATAGAGCTGAGCCGATGCAGGATTCAGCTTAGACTTGACTGGCTTGGAATGGGTAGTGACACAAGAACAGACGAAGCATTCAGAAATGCTTGAAACTGAAATAAAAAATGATCCTTGCCCATGTTATGGCATTGTCATCCATAATTATCATGGACTCATAGTAGTAATGATACGAGTTTAGTTTCCAGTGTAAGAGGGCTTGCCCAGCTTGCACTACCACCTGAAATGCCATGATCTCACTTTACAGACAAAGTGGATTGGTTTGGTGTGCCTTGCTGGTTTATTTTAATATTATTTAAATGTGCAGTGTGAAGAGGCAATTTGAGAGAATGAGTTTATAGCTTTGTAGTTAGTTTTTTTCCAGACAGGATCTGGGCATTGCTCCAATTAATATTTGATTTATTGTCTTCAAAGCATAAGCTTTTAGCAGAAGAGTGTGAAAGAGACCTTCTCTATATAGTTATTAGCCTAAAGGGGTTAAAGCATCTAACTGTCAAATGAGATACTTAGAAATAAGAATTCAGGCAGAGGAATAGACATTTCAACATGAATATCTTTCATCCTGGATCTCATGATTACTGAAGGAGCAGCAGAGTCAGAGGAATACCACTGATGTCTCCATCTTTCTTCCACAAAAAGATGGTGACACCGAATTATGCAAAGACACATCTATGCATATATAAAATGACACTCACCTGTAGCCCAAATCTTCTGAATTTTCTATAGGCTACCCCAGGTTACCTCATATTTCACTACAGATTTTGTGATTCAGGTTCTCAGGAGTTTGATTTGTAACATACCCTCCATATGAAGCAAGGTATAATTCCAGTGGGTAGCAGGACATCTAAGAATTAGTCATTTTAGTATCAAAATCTTTTTGTGAGTTTAGCCCAAAGGATTATTCTTATGCTTAAGAGCTACAGACTCATGAAAGACAGATTCATCTGAATATTTAAAGGATTTAAATAACCACTGTTGATAAAAGTGGGCAAAATGAATTCAAATTTTGATTTCTGCTAACTCCTCAATGTGCCAAGGCAGTATATTTTTGTGTTATGCAAATGTCAAACCCAAGATCTTTTTCTGGAATCTGTTTTTGCTTACAGCTTTATATAGCATACATAAGAAGCAATGCTGTGATGAGGTATTTCATGGCAGGGTAAGGGGAAGACATACATTTTTAGCAGAATGCTTACAGGAAGCATGGTATTTCTAGAAGGGGAAAGTTCCATATAGTTCCATATAAAATGAGTTAGTTGTGATGAATTTTAATCACAGTAAGATTAAATCAGTAATCTTTTCTCCAGCATTTGGTAGGGCTTTGTTCACTTGAGACTTGTATGTGGCCTAAACTCTCCCCCTTCCCCAACTTTAGTGCAGTATTTGCTAACTGATGTTCTCTTTCAGTCTTTGTCTCACTACCCTTACACCTTATGAGTATTCCCTCATACTGGCTTCCTTTCAGACTGAAAATTGCCATTCCTCCCTTATAAAATGATTGGAATATGCATACAGTATCTTCCACCCAGTAATACCAATAATGACTTTGGAAGGGAACTTTACACATGGCTACAACTGTAGTTTAACACTACACCGAGGCATCTTCTAGTCCTATAGAAAATTAATCATCTCCTCTGTGTTTGCAATCTTCTGATCTTCAATTTCTTCACTGTTCAAGAAAATAGAACAATGTAGGCTCAAGCTAGATCATATAAGTAGGCATATGTATGTGTATACATATGAAAAATATTGTGGAGAGATATATATAATATGCATATTACACTTTCCTCATATATCCTGGTACTTTTCAAAACCCACAGCTAAATATTTCATTATAGAAAGAACTGTCAAATATGTTCTATTTGACAATCACCAGTAGCTTCAAGACTAAAAGTACACAAATATGTAAAACATAATTTTCTACAAGGTTCAGAACTTTTATGGTCACTGTGGTAAATAAAATACAATGGAGGGAGAAGCAAAGTTAAACACAACCAACCATTAAGTAACTTCCCCAAAATACTGGAACATATCTTGAACAATTTAATTAATTAGTTTACACACCATATATATAATATAAATTCCAGTTAATGATAATGGAAAGAAAAAAAGAAATGCTAGATATTTGATGATTAATTCTCATTAGCTTTATTTTTCCTCTTGTGAGTAGTAAAACCAAATTCTGAAGATGAAATATTAATTACCTTAATGCTAGATAAATGTGGCTAACATTAAATTATTACATAGCTTAAATTCCACTTTTAAGAATGATTCATCACATTTTGACAATTCCCCACAAAATTTTCAGTGATGGCATCCTAGCACAAAATGGATAGAGAAACTGTCTTGTTCACTAGATATACCTACAAATAGAAAGCCTGATATATATGTAAAAAACTAAATTCATTCTAAACAACAATGTCCTTTTGGTACAAGGAAGAAGGTCACATTAAGGGAATCATAATATTTTGATAGTTGCTGCCAGGCCAAGTCTTGTTCAGTGTGCTTGTAGATTCATCTGATGGCTTTTAAGTCACTGTGGAAAGGCCATTTATTTCTGCCTTGACAGTTGTATCTCACAGTAGATGCTTGCTTTGTTGTAACTTAAAGTACAACTTGAAATACAGGACAAGATTCACTGCTGAGGCATCAACAGAGAGTTAATCTGTACTCTGAACTATCTGCCTGCACACGGGATTCACTACATTCAATAGAATCACAGAGTCATAAAATCATTTAGGTTGGAAAAGACCTTTAAGATCACTGTGTCCAACTGCTAACCTATATAAAAATGTAGTCTCTTTTCCTCATATGCTCCTGTACAAACTCCTTGATCTTCCCCTTTCCTATCTTTCTTTTCCCAAAAGAAATTAAAAAAAAATCTAACAACAAAAAAACAACACAACCAATCAACACCCTCCCTAAAATAAGTGATCTGTGAAAAAGACTGTCCATTCCAGAGTTGTATGTGAATAAACATTTTTGCAGATTTATTTTCTGGCTTCGAGGCCACACTGTATAATATTCTTTTGTGGTGTGATCATGAAAAGCTTGTCAAACATCTCTGTAATACTGTATCTCTGTAATACTTCATCTCTGTAATACTTCAAAGAGCCAGAATCTCTGTGGCCCATTTCTACCTTTCCTCACATTACTGGCTGTGTAATTTGCTGTGATTTGCTGGTATGTATCACCAGACAGAATTTGGACTCAAATCTAAAGCGGTGTGTTAGTATGTAACCTATATGGTTGCATGGGACTCTGGGTGTTTATTTGCCAGCCACAGGAGAGAACACTCAGAGACCCTTAGGAACATTTATTCAGAGACCTCTTATTTCTGTATATTTAAACATGAATTAGTATATTTTCTAAATGGAAAAAAAAAAATTCAAAAAAATCTCCAAATTCTTCATGATCTGAACATGGTAGGAAGCAAGGTAAAAAGAAGGGCTTGAACAAAAGTATTATCATGGCATTGTATATTTACACGTGAAAAAATCATAGCACAGCAAGTCAGAAATTTTACTTGTTAATTCAGATGAAACCTGACAGCTCAGTGAAAGCCTGAAGATGAATAAATACTGCAAGATCAATACCTAAATCCATTACAGGGAGTTCACAGAACTGCAGGTCAGCAGAGAGAGTTCTGTGTTCCCACTCCTGCACAGCTTCTCGTCTCACAAATTCTAGCCTCCAGCTGCTGCAGAAAGAGGGGATTTGTCCTCTTACTGTGTCTACTGCCTTCACCACACATCATAGAAGAAACTCTGCGTAGTATGAAAAGACTTTGCTCATGTGCAAGTTATAGCAACTTCCCATAGCAGAACAAGTTTGATAAATGGAGTAAACTTATACAGAGAAAGCCTTGGCAAACGAAGGCCCTGAGGAGACATCTATGGAGTGATGCAGAGATGCATGTGCTTTACTTGTACCTAGATCTGGTCACACACAGCTGTGTTATGTGGCACTGGGCAATGTGTGGCTCTGGCTGTGATAATGGAGGGAGAAAAAGCATGTAAAATTCCTGACACTCGCTTGTAAATACCTATCTCTCCGTAGTGCTTGAGGTACCTCAAGTCTCATAGGCATTATCAGGACATGTGTGCAGCGGGGCCGGGGGGGGGTGGGGGGGGGGCACTGCAGGTGTGCCACAAATTTGTGTCAGTGAAATTTCCTATCTGTGGAGGCATGCTATGAACTTTTCTCCCAGTTGTTTCATCTTAACAGCTCTTTGATGCAGAAGTAACAATGAATCTGGCAAAAAAAAGTATTCCTGAACTTTGGGAAAGTTTTGATTTATATCCAGAATTTATACCCTGAAGCAGAACATTTGTACTGTTCAACAGCCTCAGGTGGTCCAATCACTGATACTTGTGATCCAGAGGTGCAAACATATATGTTTATGGTACAAATTTACTGGGTGTGGAACTTGCATGCAAACAAATTCTATTTATATATTGATTCCTCAAAAACTCAAACTTTGGAAATAATCTAGTTTCATGTAAGGCATAATGCAAGGGTAAAAACAAAAACCCAGGCCATCCTAAAAGAAAATAGCTGAGACATTTTAGAAAAGGAATACCAGACCTCCAGCACAACAGTACATTGGGCACATGCCCAACCTAATGCACTAAGAAATCCTAAATGTAACTAGTCTATGAGTAATCTGAAAAAGTTCATAATGCAATTCTCACAACTGGAAGACACTTCTTTTCACACCTGGTGGAAAAAGTTCCACAGTTATGCTCTGAGGAGCTAAATTGTAAATTGTTATGATGCTTCCTTTTTTTTTTTTTTTCTTTGATTTCTGTTTCTCAGTCACATTCATAGCCACAGAAAAATATTATATGATGCAGTAAAGCTGATTGATAGTCTGAATCTCAGGATTCATATACTAAGCTTTGGAAGGGACTTTGTTTTGCAGATGGAAAGTCAACCCAGTTATTTGTACCCCACATTACATTTCAGTGACCTGAAGCATTGGCCTAGAAATACATAAACTCAGTAATCACCGTGGACTTTGTTCTTAGCAATGTTCAGGGTATGCAGAGCTCCTATGTTCTCTGTAGTGTTGCACTGGACCTACTGTAGCCTTAAAATAGACCTGGAACGTATCAGCAGAGGAAAAGGAGAAAAGGGTGGCACTGTATGCCAAAATATCCGTCTATATATTTCACGGAAACCTTCACCACCAAATAGATATTAAAAAAAAGAAAGGGGTAAAGATCAACATAAGGGTTTAACCGTGTTGTGAATGTCTGAACTAATAGAAGGCATAATCCTAAATCCTTCCATTTACCTTTAGGAGTCTCTTCATTTTGCCAAGAGCACAGAAGCTTCCATAGTTACCCTTCAGAGACACTGTATATCCTATGTCATCAGTGGAAGTAGCCCATAAACCTTAACATATACGTAGATGTTAAGAGAACAGGTCCTGGGACTACAGCTCAAAGACTTACCGTGTCATGCTGTGGAAGCATTGCCATGTGGCTGGGTTCCAACTGGACTGGCTGTTTTTGCTATGAACATGCCAGTTGGCAATACACAGGTGCAAGTTAATCTAAGCACGTTCAGGAGTTACATGTCTTAAGGTGCTTGGTTCTTTTGGACATCAAAGGCAGTAATCTTAATTGGGCCTAGGAACAAAACATATATGACAGAGTATGATAATGTTCTTTGCATTTCTACATTTTGGTGAATTTGCTATTCTCCCATTACATTATGAATTCAGTCTCTGGGAGAAAGACAAGGATGTTAAAATTGCATAGATCTGACTAACTCACAAGTTGCACTGTTTTTCATGCTCTTGGAAAACAAAGATCCAGTTCTGATCTTTTTTTGCTGACTTCAACAAGAATAGAAATAAGGCCTAAGGTCACAGTTTCCTTGTTGACTTCTTCCTCAATTTTTATATTTGAATTCAGCTTGAGATAAACTTTGCCCTCTGGGGAAGCAATTAAAGATAATACTAAAATCAACATAAATTAAAACCTGTTCATATTTACAATGTCACCAGTTTGTGAATTATGCTCCCCGTGTGGAATGTTTTTCTCTGCTTAGTTTTGTAAGGGTCATTGCTATGTATACACTTATATGTATAAACAGAAATACCGATACATCAAACAGAATCATTATTCTTTGTAGAGTGATTTTTTTATCTATACATTACTGGTAATGAATAACCTCAATCAGGAAATAAGTTTTCTTGGCACCCAATTTCCCTCAGTCTTTGGATCCATTAGTGAAAAGTTATTATATGCATCCTGGCTTTTTTTTTAAAGAAAGCACAAAATCATTTTTATACCCACAGTAATGTTTATGCTTTGGAATAAATCTACAGAACAAGACAAAAGGAAAAACCACACATTTAGGAACAACCTTTTCAAGATCTCAAGAAATTAACACATGAAGCAAATAAACAGATCTTCTTCATGTGAATTAACTTACTTTTACTAAAGTGAAAAAAGGTTATGGAAAAAAGGAGAAATATTTTACAGAAATACTTTATTTTACTTTACTTTTTAAATAAATGTTTGCCTGTGCTTGACAAACTGGGACGGTGAACATCGGAAATTGAAAAATACTAAGAAACAGATATAGGAAAGACCTGGAGGTCACTCTTATCCATCCAAAGAAAATATAGTTCCTTACAGAGTGCTCCTGAGAGTTTGGTCCAGTCTGATTTTAAAGTAATCAGCTGATACCATTTTTACAACCTTTTTAAGGAGACTATACTACTGTCAAATAAATATGCTTGTGAGTCTTAGAAGTCATTCAGGACTTCGAATTAAAATTAGAGTCAAAGGGAAAATAAACTGAATAAAATGTTATGTATAGATTTCGTTTGCCATCCAGATTAGATTAGAGTTAAAAAAACATAATGAATGTGCATGCAAGCTCTCAGCAAGATGCCTGGCAAGACCTAATTGAGGATTCAGGACTGAAGTAAAATAATCTTGTCAAGGAATGTAGGTTTTGAAAAGTGGATTTATATATAGAAATTTCTGAAAATATTTTCATATATGTAGACATCTCTTGTCCCTGAAGAGAAAGAATGACTGTGATTCATCTCTACTACAGAAGTCCAGAGACTTTTTTCCCCACTAGATAAATAAAGGTGTGCCTTTCCCTTGGGTTAGGTAACATGTAATTGCTGTCAAATGAAATTAAATCCTAATTAACATTAATTGGTTGGTAGCTTTAAGATAAATTCATTGCATGCATACAATAAATTCTGGTTTCCATACTAGCTCTTAGCTATACTTTGTTGTTCCAATGCATGAAAGCCAAGGCCTTTTCCAGTGTTTTATGCAAGTCCACCCACGAGCATACACCTTTTTTCCGAAGAAGTGAATCCAAAATCTGCGGTCCCAGGAATATAAATGGCAATAGCTGAGCCTGCTACATCTCTCACACTATACTGACTGGGTAATGTGCCTCAGGGTATTCCCACTTGCAGTGACTGTGGGTTTGTGGAGGCAAAGGAATAATCTGGTCACAGCAGACATTGACTCACTGATGGAGGAGGGGAGTGGTGAAGGTGGTCAGAAAATCATGGGCAAATTTGTGGGTAAGCACCCCACGTCACACACCTGACTCCTTAGGGGCAGGGGGCCGAACAGGAGACCATTGTGGGGTCTGGGCTTACTGAGCTCTGTGCCTGCCTGCATGGAGGACATGTGGGAAGGGTGAAGCTTTCCAGATGCTTCAGATAGGTTGGACACCCTGAATATTTGCCAGCTGGCAGTCCCAGACTAACATGCTGCAAAAAGGAGGGAAAACAGAGGCTGAAGACAGTTCCCCCTCTTAGGACCAGCTGCAGTGATGCTGTCCTATGGTCAGGGGACAAGTGCGAACCCCTCGGCTTTAGAAGGTCTCCCAAAAGGAGGAGCAGGAAGCCTCTGCTAGGGCTTTCCCAGCTGGACAAGGCTTGGCTGACACTGCTTTCTCCTATCTGGAGCTGGCCGTGAACAACCAGATAAAATCTCACTCTGCTGCTGTGGGTCGCCCACACACAACAGCCTTCTCTTACACCCGTGCCTAACAAAAAGGCTACAGGGCAAGATACAGCACCTTGACGCTGTTTACTCCTGTTCTAGAGGAACCCTCCATCAGCTGCTTTGGACAGGATGATAATTCTCCTCAGCACAGTTGTAGGGCTGAAAATCTGGCCCAAAATATCAGTTTATTTTGTCTTTAGCACGTTTCTAATTTGCCACTGCAGACTGGTCTTACTCACGAGGGGGGAAAGCTATTTTTGCACTGTTGCCAAGATACTACTGGCACTAGCAGACTGATCAGATAGCAGCTGTCAATAGCTGTGACAAACTAACATGATGATTCAAAGAAGGGAATTTAAATGATGTATAACTAGCAATGGTACAGAGCCTGCCTGACATATCTCCCACATGCAATTCTGCTCCTGCCTGGAAAGTTGGGTAAGCCAGTGCCATTCCTTTGAAAAGCTCTCTGTGATACTGAACATTATGAGAGGTGGCTGGCGCAGAGATCAACCTGGAGTTATTCACAACTCCCATCACAGAATCTGTACTTCATACCTAATGTAGATTCCCTTAGAAATTTACAGTATAGCTCGAAGGCTACTATAAGTATGGCTTTGAGGAACACTGTGCTACCAGAAAGAATGATGGTACAAACAAGCTAGGATCAAATGGCTTTGAGAGCATAAGTGAATGCAGAAACACAGAAGGGGTAGTCATACCTAATGCAAACTAAATGCTTTCAGGATAAGATTAACAAACACAAGTCAGAAACATTTCACAAAAGCAAGATTCTTTACCTTCATTGCCAGCTCTTCAACAGTAAAATCTAATAATGCCTTATGCTTTCTTCAGAATTTCTTCCAGAGTAGCAATTTTCAGTATGAAATGTTGCACTTAAAAATCTGCCCAATTTAAAAGAGACATAGCAGGAAAAGGAGTCTGGATTTGCTTGATCTTTGCACAAAACCTGAAGAATAAGCATTGGCGAAAATAATGCAATTTACATTCAGTAATGAAAATGTTTTTAACTGAATGTGTACACACTTTGCATTTATATGTCTGTAGCTTGGCATATACAGCATAAAGAAATAATTTACCAAGGATACTAGCTGTTACATTAGGGATTCTGTGCCCACATAAAATGTAAAATGTATCTCCTGATTGTGAGCTGTATGCACTTAAAATGTAAAATCTCTGTCCAATAAAAATGCTTCAAAGTCACCTTGCAAAATGGAATGTAAGGAATAACACTAAATGCTACCTGAATTGATTTTTAAGCAGAAACATTTATCTAGCTATAATTAGTGTAATATTTTTTAAAAATAATCACAAAAATGTAATTTTGCTTTTCTATGTGTTTAAGTGTATTTATATGAGTCTGTGTGTTCATACATATAGATGTGTGTATGCATACATATGCAGACACACAAAACTAAAGAATAGTACAATAAACAACTTTAGGATCAGTATGATACTATTTCTGGAATTTGTACTTTTCACCTTTCTGTGAGGCTATAGATAACAGTATACAAGATATGATTCCTCTACTTTGTGCCTTTTCAATGTCAAAGGGATGGCTAAAGTCTAGAGCAAAAGAGAATACATAACATTTTGCTGACAAAGCACCACTGTAAAATGCTGCCAGATGAGATAAACAAGGATACTGAATGTCTCTGGGATGACAGTGAAACTTGGATCAAGTACTACGGCTGGGAAACTCCTTTCCGCCAAGGGGGTATTCCCTCAGACAAGTCTAGATTTGGAAGGTTCTGAGGCTGTCAGTTCAAAACTCTTCAGCTTCCACTTCAATACATTTCTGGAAAATCATAGGGTTTGCCTCTATTTCTCTGTCAGTCCTAAAGGCAGGTCAGCATTCTCAGGCAACTATAATGAATATCTGATTAGTACAGAGTTTTCCTTTAGCTCAACTTTTCAGCTATAACATCCTTTCCAGCTAATAAAACAAGGGTAAAGATATGTTATTGCATTTGGTTTGTGTGACAAGGTTTTGCTAGTGGGGGAATCTGGAGGGGTTGTTTCTCTGAGTAGATTCTAGAAGTTGCTCCCATGTCAGACAGAGCCAGTGTCAGCTGGCTCCAAGACAGACCTGCCGCTGCCCAAAGCCAGGCCAGTCGGCCCCGTTGGTAGCTCTTCTGTGATACCATATTTCAGAAGGTGTAAAAAGTGCTTCACAGCAGTTGGGAGAGAGGAGTGAGAGAATTTGAGAGAAACAGCTCTGCAGACACCAAGGTAAGTGAGGAAGGAGGGGGAGGAGGTGCTCCAGGTGTTGAAGCAGAGGTTCCCCTGCAGCCTGTGATGCAGGTTGTTCTCCTGCAGCTCACAGAGGACCACAGTGGAGCAGAGATTCCCCTGCAGCCCATGGAGGTCCTTGCACCACAACAGATGAATGTGTCCTGGAGGAAGCCGCAGCCCTCGGAGAACATACATAGGAGCAAGCTCCTGGCAGGAACTGGGACCCATGGAGAGTGGACCATGTGCAGGAGCAGGTTTGCTGGCAGGACTTGTGATCCTGTTGGGAGCCCATGCTGGAGAAGGCTGCTCCTGAAGGACTGCACACCACTAAAGGAACCCACTCTGGAGCAGTTCATGAAGAACTGCAGCCCATGGGGGAACCCCATGCTGTAACAAGAAAAGATGTTTCTAGGTTTTGTTCATATTTCTCACTATCCTACCATGTTATAATTAATTGTCAATAAATTAAATTATTTCCATAATGCAGACGGAACAACAAACAATATGATTCCTGCAGCATTTGTTTTGTTGCTTTACTACTCTGCACAAATGAAAATAGCAAAGTGCTGTAAGGCAATCTCCAATGGAATAACATCTAACACGGTGGAAACTTTTACACTTGGATCCATTCCTAAGCAAATAGGAAGCTTCTGATGATGATTCCTCAGAGAGGTTTTCAAAGAGTCAGGAACAAAAAAAAAGATAATTTAGACTACCATCAGATCAGAAGTGACAGATTTGCTCTCCTACCACTCATCCTGTAAAACAGTTATTTTTGTGTTTGGTTTTAAACATGAAAAACTTGTGATCAGTTATCATCTTAAGTTAACCATAAGCTTGGTTTTACAGACATTTAAAATCAAACAGGAATGAACACTAGTTACTTCTTGTTGATAAGTATCAAAAAAGCAGAATTAGCAAAATAAAGCATGATGGAACAACAGAAGTTGAATGTTATTTCTTGTAATATGAAGACATATAAATAAAACCAGAGATACATTTTAATTTTATTTTGGATTGGTTATTTTAAAGTTACATTTTCTTTTTAAAATAGAAATTACCTTAACATAGGGTGTTTGTTAAGAAATAATGATTATCCAAAGGAGTATCAAATAGCCATTAATCTCCAAGACATTCACTCAAATCTTTTTTGTATTCTTTGTTCATAACTATGCCAGCATAGAACTTTGTTTTGGAAGACACTTGGGTGAAAATAGAGGAGAAAAGTAAGACAAAAGACCTTCAAAATAAAGTCATAAGACTGAACAGATTAAAATGTCTTGGTTTTATGTAAGAATTTAGAACATGGCATCCAAAATTCTTATGCAGGTTCGCATGTTTCAGGTGTGCCAGAAACCACCCTTGCCTTCAGTTTCCCACTGGGAAAAGGTAACAATAATATTTACTCATCTCATGCCTGCAAGAAGAAAATGCCAGATATGAAGTGTCACAAACTGAGGTCATACTTTGCAGCTTCTAATACTGGCCCACAGAGAGAGTCAGGGTCCAGGTAGACTGAGAATTTTAGAAGCCTAAGTGACATAGGAAGAAATAGGAAGAAAAACCCTTGAGGTAGAATAGAAAACAGAAGTAGTATTGTAACCTAAATGCATACAGAAACTCTCTCCTAAACTGTGGAGAAGTGTAACTGAATATTAAGCCTAAATTTTGCAGAAAGAAACCGGCAAAAAGGAGGAACTTAAGTTAGGAAGCATTTTAAAGGCTATGGCTGGCAAATTCAGGAACAGCAGAAATACAGGAAGAAAGTGAGAAAGAGAACAAGGGCCACACTGGAAGGATCCATAGCCAGTGGCTAGGCCACGTACCGGTGATGTTGGTGACCTGGAGTAAAGTAGGTGCTCTGCTTTGTCTGACACAAAGCCTTGCAGTTGGACCTCTCATGACTGTCTTCACTGGTTGATTGTTCTGTAATCTCCATTCCCATTGCCTGATTTTGAGCAGATACTATATCCTGAACTCCTCAGGCTTATATCTAAATAGCCTTGGTCATGATAAACTAAGATTATTACAGTCAACATAAAAACCCTACACCTCAGGAACAAGGTGTCTGCACAAAGAGTTATATAATGGCCTGACCTTCCTCTTGCAATTATGTTCTTTCCATCCTGCTGTTTCCTCCACCTGTTGTTCTAGCTCTCTATTGTTGTGCCATATCTGTCTCCAGAGTTAAAACCCTCTAAGGGGGTATACCTGTCTACGTGCCTAGCATATTTTGGGTGATGCCACAATATAGAGAGTACACAAATAATAATAATAGCTTCACCATATCTCTATCACAAGCTTTTGCAAGCTGTGTGTTTGCGTGGTGGTATTTAGTTGAATCACATTAACTGAAGTCACTGTTTTCGCAAGCACAGGTAGTTAGTACTCTTGCCAAAATATCTTAGCCTTTGATGCTGTTGTAATATTCCCTATCCTTGTTCTTGTATCACACCCTGTAACATCTTTTTGTTTTGAAGGGCGAGGGTTTATTTCCACTGATACAAGCCATCCTCTGACGTCAATAGACTGAAGTTTGGGATAACAAAAAAGAAGTTGCCTAATGGCAGCAGGAGAAAAAAAAAAAGGAATGAGGGAATGAGAGACTTATGAATGACATCTTCCTACAGAAGAGGAAAAGATAAAGACCTGAAATAATAATAACCAGATGACTACTCATTAACTGCCCTGTCAGCAGTTTAAGACTTTCCAAGTCTTTCTATCAACAGATAGACAATTACACTCGCTGTTTTCCTCCATACACACTTTGAAATTTGGTTTAACTCCTTGTATATGCTTGGACGTGCTAGGTGCTTCCAGCTGTTAAGCAAAACAGATTTTATCCCTTCCAGACCTTCTACTGAGGGATGTAAACTGGAAATTCCTATAAAAATTCCTATAAAAAATGTTTGTATTTTACCAAATCATTATTATAAACCTCACAGCTGGACTGTGCGGTTGTACTCAGGAGCCTGCTGTAGTAACCTGATGTGGGAAAATATATATGAGGGCATGGATGGTGAGAGTCACCCACAGACTGACAGTAGCTGGAGATATTTTTTGGAGAATTTCTGAGGAAATACAATTTTTTTAACTATAATTCCCAGAGAAACATAGTCTCTCTGCCATTGCCGTTGCTACATACACATTTGTCTATGGTTCATCATACAGCTGAACGTCTTCCTCTTCTCTCCCTGATTCACACATTATCCAAGTTTAACATGCTTCATACAGATGGGTGCTGGATTCTTGAATTAGTAAAACAAATATTCACAAATACAGAGAGTCAGATTGTTAGAGAGAGTTGGTCACAAGCCATTTGAGTTAATGAGAATTAAGCATACCATTAAAATGTCCCATGACCGTCCACTGAGAAACAGAAGCCTAAGAATACTGTACTTTAAAGTATTCATTTGGTTGGGGTTTTTTAATCTGAATTAATTGACAGAAAAATATGTAATATATCAAGATCACATATATATAATCAACATCATTTTATTTTTAAAAACCTGTAAATGCGTTTATTAACACAACTTCATTAGTTTCAGAAAAGAAGCCATATCATAAGTGTACAAATAAGTAAACCTTGTTTACTGATCAGGCTGAACAACATAGAAATACGTATGAAGGATGTTGAGGAAGGATACTGTTTTCTTATGATCCTGAAACAGTTAGTGTCAGTGTAGTCAATTAAAGTCTTTACTTTCTTCCATGGATTTTGAACAGATTAAGGACCAAGTAACAGGAAGGCATTAAAGTTGTTCAGTTAGGAAAATAGTAGTTTTTAATGTTAGACCCTTAGAACATATTACATGTCCCTGTCCCCAGATGGGATAAAGAAATGTAATATCAGTTGGAGTGAAATGTCAGCTTTTGTGTTATGGATTTTGAGGTTTTTGGTTTGGTGGTTTTTGTTTGTTTTTTCTAATTTTTCTTCAGCTTTCATACATGGAATATAAACCAAAGGACTAGATTTCAGGAAAGGAAACTATTTAAGAATAATTAATCTTACTTGTTTAGCAGGAAAATAATTTATCATCTACCTTATAAACTCTTAGTTATCTCAGTGATAAGTGCTATGAAAAACATCATGGTCTTTTACCACCCTTGGGTATGTGTAATGACCATAAAAGCCACAGATAACATTCTATCATGAGTCCCACCTTCAACTTTCTAGACTTCAGAGTCAAACCAAACTATGAGCAGAGATGACAGTGAGACCCAGCAGAGGATCTACCTTATGTTTTTGATTCTTCAGTTCCAAAATATCAAAGAAATTAAAACTGAAGGATTTGGAGTTTTTTTCCCTCTTGATTTAGAGGACTTAGAAGGATGATTAGGAAAAAAAAACGGCTCTAATTATTATATGTGCATGGATAGGCTTGGTGCTTTTATTTTCTTTTTTTTTTTTTAAGGTTCTAATATTTGAAGTAATTTTTCCTATGCCAAACATTTCTTTACTGAGAAGACACAGAGGGTATACAGCATGACAGCTGTGGAGGACTGGGATTGGTCAACTGTGGACAGGGGCACTCTAAGCTGTTCCTAATACATATTCTATTAAAGGACCAACACAGAAAATTCTGTTTGTAGCTACCTTTGGCACATCTCATCCACAGCACCTACCTTCCATCTTACTCTGAGTACAGAGTTAAAACAGGAAGCAATCACTCTGAAAAGTTACCTCCACTGGGTCTGCATGAGCAGGTAAATTCCTGCTTTTTTTAGAATTCTCCAGTTATCGTTTATGGTCCAAATTCAACTCCTTTTGTCTTATTGAAAGCAAAAGTCGGTATAAATGTAGAAGACCTGGACATTTGTGTATAAATGGGGAGATCTTATAGCAGCCTTCCAGTACGTGAAGGGAGCCTACAAGGAAGCTGGGAGGGGGAGGCTTTTTACAAGGGCCTGTAGTGACAGGACAAGGGGTAATGGGTTTAAACTGAAAGTAGGGAGATTTAGATTAGATATCAGGAAGAAATTCTTCACAGAGAGGGTGGTGAGGCACTGGAACAGGTTTCCCGTAGAAGCTGTGGATGCCTCATCCCTGGAAGTGTTCAAGGCCAGGCTGGATGAGGCTTTGAGCAACCTGGTCTAGTGGAGGGTGTCCCTGCCTATGTCAGGGGGTTTGGAACTGGATGGTCTTTAAAGTCCCTTCCAACCCAAACCATTCTGTGATTCTATGATTCTAAACTTTACATCCTGGGCTGCATCAGGAACAGTGTGGCCAGCAGGAATAGGGAAGGGATTGTCTCCCTGTATTGGGCACTGGTGAGGCTGCACCTCGAAGCCTGTGTTCAGTTTTGGGCCCCACACTAAAAGGACACTGAGGTGCTGGAGCATGTCCAGAGAAGGGCAATGGAGCTGGTGAAGGGTCTGGAGCACAAGTCCTGTGAGGAGCGGCTGAGGGAACTGGGGTTGTTTAGCCTGGAAAAGAGAAGGCTGAGGGGAGACCTTATAGTTCTCTAAGACTACCTTAAAGGAGGTTGTAACATGGTGGAGGCCCGTTTCTTCTCCCAAGTGACAAGTTACAGGACAAGAAGAAATGGCCTCTAATTGCCCCAGGGAAGGTTCCAATTGGATATTAGGAAAAATTTCTTCACCAAAAAGGTTGTCAAGCACTGGATCGAGCTGCCCAGGGAAGTGGTGGAGTCACCATCCCTGAAGGCATTTAAGAGACACGTAGATGTGGTGCTCAGGGAGATGGTTTAGTGGTGGACTTGGCAGTTCTGGGTTAATGGTTGAACTCAATGACCTTAAAGGTCTTTTTCTACCTACATGATTCTGATTCTATTCTATGATTCTATTTATTTTTATTTCTATTCTATTTCTATTTATTCTATATATTTTAAAATATATTTTGAGGGTAATAAAAACTGCCAAGGTTTTGGCTTTGAAAACCAGAACTACTTCTGAGTGAAAACATTAACTCTTTCATTCAAATTAAATCACAGAATCAGAAAACAGTTGAGACTGAAAGGGACCTTCAGAGGTCTGGTCCAAACTCACTGTGCTGGGTTCAGTCAGGAAAGAGTTAACTCTCTTTACCGTGGCTGCTATGAAGCTGTGTTCTTGGATGCAGAGAGCAGCACTGATAAGGTCTTAGCTGGCACTGGGCAATGCCTGCACTGAATTCAAGGTCTTTCTCCGCTTCTGATACTGAAGCTGCATTCCCAGCTCTCTCTCACTACAGGCTGTGTACGGGACACCTTTCAGACAGCTGACCCAAACTGACCAATGAAGTATTTCATTCCATAGTACGTCATGCTCAGTACATAACCAGGGAGGGGTCCAGGGGCCATTATTCTCTTACTCTCTTGCTCATTTACTTCCTGGCTCTTGTTAACACTCTCCCTGAGTCCTGCGTTAGCTGCTTTGCTAACTCCTGTGTTGGCTCGTTCATGAGGAAGCTGGTGTGTTTGTTTAGTTTTCCTGGTCATGCTATCGCTGATAGGGTTCATTCAGAGTCTGCTGCAACAGCTCTTGAGCTGTGTCACTCCAGCTGTGGCTCTCAGGCTGCAATCGCTCTCAGGCTGCATCTCTCGGGCTCTCTGGCTCTGGCTGTCATTACTCAGCACCTGGCTGTGCATTGGTCAGTGGGTGGTGAGCAACTGTATCATAATTGTATCATATGTTTTATTTTCTATTATTTTAATTATTAGTAGTAGTATTTGTATATATTAATTTAGATTCAGTTAGTAAATAGTTCTTATCTCAATTTTATGAGCTTCCTTGTCTTTTTCCTCTGATTCTCTCCCTCCACTGCAGGAGGGGAGGGGGAATCTGTGAGAGCAACTTTGTGCTATTTTGCTAGCCGGAGTTAAACCACAACACTCACACCTCAAGCAGGATCACCTAGAGCCCATTGACCAGGACCACGTCCAGGCAGGTTTTGAATATCGCTGAGGATGGAGACTCCACAATGTCCATGGGCAACCTGTGTCGCTTCTTGGTCTCCCTCACAGTGAAAATGTGTATCCTTATGTTCAGAAAGAACCTCCTGTGTTTCAGTTTGTGCCCATTGCCTCTGGTCCTGTCAGTGGGCACCACTCAAAAGAGCCTGGCCCAATTTCACACTCTCTCCTCAGGTATTTATACACACTGATAAGATCCTCCTAGCTGGACAGCCCCAGTTCTCACAACCTACCCTCACAGGGGAGATGCTCCAGTCCCTCAGTCTTCTTTATGGCTCTTCATTGGACCGTCCAGTACATCCATGTCTCTCTTACACTGGGGAGCCCAGAACTGGATGCTGTACTCTAGCTGTCTCCTCATCACTGCTGAATAAAGTGGAAGGGTCATCTCCTTCAACCTGGTGCCAATTCTCTACACAGGAGGGCATTCTTTGCCACAAGGATCAACTTGGTGTCCAGCAGGACCCCCAAGGCCTTTCTGCCAAACTCCTTTCCAGTCGGTCAGCCCACAGAAAGTACTGGTACCTGGAGTTGCTCCTTCCCAGATATAAGACTTTGCACTTTCCACATTAAACTTCATGAGATTCCTGTCAATCCTTTTCTCTAGCTTATCAAGGTCTTTCTGTATGGCAGCACAGCTTCCCACAACAAGCCCACAAAACCACTGTGGCATAAACATGAAGATACAAAACTATCATTTGTCAAAAACTGTTAGGAAAAGTTGTTACCAAAATTTCTAACCAATAAAAAGGACAAGAAGATAAGTAGGAATCTAGTTCATCAAAGAAAGCTTCTTTTTCACATCAGTAAATCACGTTTTCTCTGAACTCCTATTATCAATCAAGAAAAGCAGCAATGTTTCACAGTACGGCAATTTAGTATGAATTTATGAATGTTGGGAAGTGGCAGATTAGAGTAGGTACTATCTTGTTCAGCCTGACTAGTTATACTGCCAGCTGAATATGACTATATTAATTATGGGTATTTTACTTTTTTTAACATAGTATTTCATGCCTTCACGCAACATAAACTGTAGTAATGGATTAAATGCAGCCTGGAAACGGTGACTGCACAGGGTCTCATCTTGCCTCATAACATAAGAAGGATACTATCAACTCAATGAAAAGACCTTAACTCAATGAAAAGACCTCCCTTAATGTGGGAGGTTAATTTGAAATTTATGATTGACTTCTTGTGTGGATGCCCGTATTCTCAATTCCGAAGTGTGTAATTTAGAATAAAGACCCTTATTTTAGAGTCAGAGGATGTGATTCATCTCATTTAGCTTCAGACATCTACAGCTGAGATGTTTATAATCAAATGAGTCATCTTTATAGTCAAATAGAAAGATAGAGACGCCCAGAGGATGTGATTTATATGCCTTATTTTATATTTCTACCTTTGGAATAAGATGAATCATGTACTAGAAATGAAATTGATTATTAAAGGAAGTCTAAATAAGTGATTCAGTGTGAATATCTAAAGTTCTTTGGGATTAACCTGCTCAGGAGGTCAAAAACAGTTAATTTGCAATCACTGGTTTATATGCTACCTCAGCCTGAATTCATTTTCCGTGTGGATCAGACTTAAATGAATCAGTGCCAACAGCTATAGCACTGCCTCCACTTCCTATTACATTGGTTTCTCAAAAAATTTCCCACATAATTGCTGACAAATCCCAATCTTACCAAACATCCAATGAGACCATTATCTTCAGTGATAAGTTGCAAAATTTTCACATACTGCATGTAAACTTCTGCTTACACATCACTGCAGACCATGCTTATTCCTCACACAGATCACAGCCTCCAATGGCTGTTTTTTTCTGAGTAAAGGCTTCGTAACATATTTCAGCTAGACTAGGTGAAAACTGGTATTTTCCAGAAAACTTCTACAAAATATATATTTGCAGAAATCATTCTCGGATGCACAACCTTATTCCCTCGTTTTCCATTACAGTTTATCTCACAGCTTGTCCCACTGGTATTGTATTGAACACTAAAGTTGATAATATCTAACTGTACCTCATGCTTGATTTCTTTACTGTAAGCACAATTTGCAGTAAAGTATTTTACTGAATAGTAAAAAGGAAGCTTATCACATAGCTCCTTGCACGCGGATACCCAAGAACTGTTTTGTGTACTGAAAACCTGTGATGGGAAGGAAGATACAAAGTGTAGACTACTGAACAGCCTATTTCAGGTAATTCAGCAAGCCAGAAACTTGCATTGAGGAGAGAATTTTCCAGGCAACAGCAGGAATTCAGTTGCAGGCGTGATTCTGAAGATATTAGCAGGCAGATGGCTGAACAGAGTCAATACTCAAACTGGTTTGCCTCGGGGTTATGAGGGGAACTCCATCAGACCGTGTCATGGCAGGATCACAGTCCAGAAGGGAGATTTTTAGATTGGGTGGTACTTTCAGAAGAGATTCTATTCAAAAGGAATTGCTAATAAATCTATGTCTTTGTTTGATTTCTTGTGAAACAAGAAGAAGCCATGCACAGACCCAAGAGATACTGCTGTAAGGATCGCATCCTAGCAGACAGGAGGGTTAATGCTTCACTGATGGACCCTCCTGATTTCTGAAGAAAGCCTGTTATGAAAAAGAGTCCCTCATGGCTTATCTCCAAATCACTTAGTCTATCAGCCTATCAGGTTTCATTGGTGAAATATAATGCCGAAGTTAAATTGGGCAAGCCTTGGTGATGTTCTATTCTGTGCCCCATTAGCTAGCAAACTTGCAGTTTAAAGGAGGAAGCACCAAGTAGAATTTTGACATTTCTCCACAGTCAGTGTATGAAAAAGACAGTTTTAGCTCGTTATGTGCTTGTGGTCTCACTGCTGAAAACAACAAAGCTGTTACACATTTACTTACAAAAATGAATATGAAATAATTCTTAACTCCATAGCTTCATTCTTCTATTGAAAACTAAATAGCATTTTTAAAAGACTGTCTTCCATTCAGACTTTTAAAAATGTTACCTTAAGCCATTCATAGACTCTTCTTTTCTGGTTTTCTGCGAAAGCAATAGTTACATATAACTACATATAATGTATCCACACTAAAAAGGACAGAAATTTTACAGAGGCAAGATTTAAAAGGGTTTAACCATATGAAATACTGACCTATTTTGAGTTTAGGACAGAACAGCCAAAATGTCATCAAAATTTTAATTTAGATTGAGCAATTGTGACTTGCTGCACACTCACAAAAGGGGTTGTGCATTCCTTGCCTTCTGTTGTACAGGACTGGCTATTAACCTATATCCACCAGTAAGGCACATTCACATGTCTACAGCAAGGTTTAAAGGTCTGCTTGGCTCAGGTATGACAAATCATTCTATGTACAATGTACATGTTAGTTCTGTTAAATAGAAAGTAAATCCAGATATTGGATATTTTGATTAACAAAGATGTGAGGGAGTTCAATTTTGCTTCCATTCTGAAAAATCAGTTTTTCTATAGTACTGTCCAAATTCAGCTCACAAATTTTGGTCAAGATTTTGTTAATGGTAATGGTGGAATTGTCATCTGAGATAGATTTTTTTTTTTAATTAATCGTTCTATTTAATGATAAAATAAAGACATTTTAAAAATCAGACTAAATGAAAGTAAAATAAGTATTTTCGATATTGAACTGTAAGCTTCACCACTGAAGAGGCCTTCAAAGAGTTATACTGGGGAAGATTAGCATTCACTATCACCCAAAGATAAAATAGTTAATGCAAATCAAGCTTTTTATTTCAAAGTTTAACCTCATATTAAATTAATAGAAATTAGAATTATATGTTCATGGAAATAGACTATAATGCATTTTTCTAGTGTATCTTCTCATATTCCCATGAATTTGGGCATTGCCCTTGGGTATCGGTGAGAGACAGCACAGTATTCCTACAAACAACTCCAGCCTTTTACTGTACCTCTTGCTTAACAGCCAGTGCTTGTGACTTCAGTATAAATCATACATTACAGGGCATTTTTTTTCTTAAAGCTTAGCTTCTGAAGCTTAGAAATTGCCCAAAAATCTCAGGCAGACAGATAAGGAGTCTGAAATTATAGTGCAAAGAGGTTTTTCAACTTGCAGGTTTTCCACCTCTGCAGTACACAACGTGGTCTGTTAAGAGACTTTGGGACTATACAGGAAATTTGCACTCTGGTTTTCTGGTTTCTTTAACTCCCTATTAATTTTGAAGGCTCTCTGGCTCCCCATTCAATAAACACTCAGGTGCTTTGACTGCCAGGTTGCTGAGAGCGAATCTCCTTGGCTGACTGCTTTTCTGGACTATTTGCTACCTGAGCACTCAGCTTTCCTCAATGGCAAGCGTTGAAGCTGAACTGACGGAGACACTGTGGAACACAAGAGAATAGGCATTTACAGAGGTCTAGCTCCAAAATTCCCTGTCAAGGAACAAAGTCATACAGTGATGAAGGCAATCAGACAAGCTGGCAGAAATCCAGGATATTTTTTCCCCATCAGAAATCTGCCGAGTTTTGACAAATCTTTTCTTGATACCAACACATTTCAATTCAGTGAATCTGAGCTTCCTGACTTAAAAAGTGTCCCACCAGAAAAACTCCAATCACTTCTGGAAGGAAGACAGCAATTTAACTCATTAATAGAATTTAAGCTTTGTGGATTTAATTTTAAAATCAGTCCACTCTTCCATTAAAATAAACTGTTTATGAGTCAAAGTAGTTGCTAATAGTTTTGTTTCTCAGGGAAGGGTAACTGAGCTCTTTTAATTCATTGCCTGGCAGTACTGTGAATTCAAGTATATCCCTTTAAGGTGTATTATACATTTTGCACTCTGTAAATGGTAATGACAGTCTTTCCTCATTGAGCAGAATTTCTGCTTTTCTAGGTTGTTTGGGGTATTTCTGAGCAGGGAGGGTGTTTGTTTTTCATTTGTTTTGGTGGTATTAAAGCCTGTAACAGTTTCTCTAAATTTATGAAAGAGGGTATTTTGAGGAAAATGTCTTTCATGGGGGAAGAGAAGGAGATTTTCAGAGGGGGTGTGTACAAATTTTTAGTTTATACTGGCAAAGGAAAACACCAAAAGTATCTGCTGCAAATGTTTGCTATCGGCTTTCACACTGTTGCCACACGCTTATTTACACTGGGACTTGAAGTCATTCATACCACTTCAGGCTGTGATCTTCTCAGATCACCAAAGCTAAGTAGGATCAGAGCTACCCAGTGTTTAGCTGAAAGAAGTCCAAGGAAAACCTCAGGTAGCAGAAAGTGGGATGGAGGAAGCATCTTTCCCTCTGGTTCAGAGTGGAGCCAGCCTGCTGCCAGAGGCAGCATGTATTGACAACACTGGGCCAAATTCTTCTGTATGATTAAAGCCCACCCAGTGCAGAAGCAGAAGATCTAAGGCGAAAACATTCCTAGATGAAGCTATACAAACAGTCTGTTTTCCCAACAGGTTTTGTAATTCCATTTATCTGCTTTTCAACGTTATGTAAAACTAGCCTTATACACCTGATCCAATGTTCCTGCGATCCATGCATATCATCTGTTTTCTGTTGGGATATTTTTATAATTACATTTGCCATTGTCTAAGGTGAATAAAATCTTCTGAATCCTCTATACAGCAATTCCAGGCTGGAATTGCATGGATTTCAGTTCCTTTCACTGCTACTCAATACAGAGAAATATGATATACCCCCACAGGTTTCAGTACAATCCAAATTAAGCTTGATCATATCTCATTAGCTCTTCATTATTCTTGAAGAAATCTCTCACTTACCAATAGAGAAGCTATTCAAATCATGTTTAAATGCCTTCTGTAGATGGTTTTGTAAAACTTTCCCCCTGGTATTTTCTTTTCACTATGTTGACTTACAGCTGTTGACCTCTGTGGATATGAGTAGTTTGAGACATCAGCTACATTGGACATTTACTTCATTTTTTTTATTAGATTTATCTACTGTTCACTCAAAAGAATTGCCCTTATCAAGAACTTTTATGTTTTTTCCATGGTCCACTATGAAGTGACATTCTTTGAAATGGCAACTAAATACTTGTAGATACACATAGCTTTTCATCCTGAATATATTACTGCATGTTAATATGATTTTACCATAGCTTTATTTGAGCAATTATGAAAAGTAATTCTGGTGTCACATTGTGATTATGAAAAAGTCAACTCCACTATTTTAGGATGTGTGTTTCTTTTTACTAACCGATAGGAAGGCTATCTAAATATTCTTAAAGAACAAATATGTTAGAGTAATATGTCAGGATTTTTTGAAATAAGCTGAAATGAAACTTGCTCAAACTCTACGTAAAATTGAAATTTTCCTCGCTGTATGAAAAGTCCAGTTACTGTATAAGCAGCCCATTTGCAGAGAAGTTGTAACTTTCATCTTATCTGCAAAGGCTGATAACTAGATCACTAATCTGATTCCTGTAATACACATTTTCTTCCTTTTACCAATGAGTGTTTGTCATGGATCAGATGTATTTCACATCCTTACTCCAAGAAGGAAGTACTTTTCCAGAACCTTCATAAGCATATGTTTAGTAAGAAGTATCTAGACAGTATGTCACAAGAATCACTTTTAACAGCTACTTGTTTCATCTTTATTAGTTTGTGTTTTTTGGATTCTGGTTACCTTTTCAGTTTCTTAAGCTGAAGATCTCTTTAACATCTTGCATTTTCTTGATGGGAAGATAGCAGTAGACAACACGCAAGTTGTGTTCATCTTCCTTTTATTCATTTACACATGTTGAATATTTTCCCATTTTCAGGCTTTTTTCCCTTAAATTATGCATATATTCTCTGTATTTTTTCAAATTCATTTCAGATGGGGACATAAGAGGTAAAAGCAGCATCTGATTGATCAACATCATATTCAGAGGTCTACAAGAGTTTTATTATTTGGCTAAATTGCTATGAGGCTTACATTTGAAGGGTACCATCACTGTTCTTCTGTTTCTCAACCTCACTTTTACAGCAGTACCACTTGCCCTTCAACAGATTTACAAATTCCTGCATGTCCTTCTTTTTCATCATATAAATGAGTAGTAAGTCAAGTGAGATTCAAACAGATCTCTCATGAAAGGGTAACTACTTAATAAGACAAGGTAAAATTAATTTTAAAAGTACATTCCACACATATTGTAGGTTGATTGGCCTATTGAACAATTATCTTTTCAGTGGTTTCTCTTAGGACAGTAATTTCAGTCCAAAGTACTGAAAAGGGTGACTATGCCAATAAGTCTTAATATGAGAGGGAGTTTTCCTTGCCTCAGGTTCTGATTGGAATGCAAGATATATTCACAGTGACAGCTATACATTTACTGAACAGGATGCAAACGAGTTGCTGGAAGCAGAGCAACCAGTTTTGCTCATTCTTTGCAAATCTCTCAGCTTGCTGATATAGTTTCTGTTTTAAAACAATCTTTTGTAATAAATGAATCTGTACATGCACTACAATCTATTTTCTTAAAACAGGAAAAAATTAAAACCGTTGTGGTATGAAAGCACATATCTCTTCTCTAAATTTAGTATTAAGCTTTATTTATGTCACTTTAGCCTTCAGTTTTCTTGCTGGTTTTTGTTATCAGTATCTTGCAATGAATAGGTAAAACAATGTGTTCTGGTTTAATCCCAGTCAGCAACTGAAACACCACATGGCCACTCCTCACTCCCCCATGTGGGACAGGGAAGAGAATCAGAAAAGTAAAAGTGAGGAAGCCCATGGATTCACATAAAGGCAGTTTAATAGGTAAAACAAAAGCTGCATACACAATCAAAGCAAAACAAGGAAATCATTTACCGCTTCCCATTGGCAGAAAGTTATTCAGCCATCTCCAGAAAAGCAGGACTTCATCAAGACTATTGGTTACTTGGGAAAACAAACACCATAACTTCAAACATCACCCCCCTCTTCCTTCTTCTTTCCCCATTTTCATATGCTGAGCATGACATCACATGGTATGGAATATGCCTGTGGTCAGTTGGGGTCAGGTGTCCCAGCTGTGTCCCCTCCCAACTCCTTGTGCACCCCCAGCCCACTCGCTGGTGGGGTGGGGTGAGGGTCAGAAAAGACCTTGACTCTGTGTAAGCACTGCTCAGCAATGGCTAAAACATCCATGTGTAATCCACACTGTTTCCAGCACAAATCCAAAACACAGCCCCATAGCAGCTACAATTCTACTCTATCCCAGCCAAAACCAGCACACATTGATACTATGAGTGTTATTCTTTCTTGATAAATATGAGTAATTCTTCATCCTTCTTAGCCGTCCTTCCTAGAAATTATCTATTTAGAGGCAGTTTTTTATATGGTTTTAATAGAGCTTCCATGCTCTTTATTTCCAGATAAGACAGGCATTTTACTTAAAAAGGTTTTCAACTACAAGGTTGGCTTTTGATATTTTTGTCCACAAAACCTTTCAATCCCATTATTGTCCATTTCATTCCTCTTGTTTACATCAATTTCACACTCAGAAAAAAAAAGAAACAGAAACAGAAAAATACCACATTGAAGGAAATGTAATTCATTAACCCATTATTAAGCCAGTCCTGTAATACAAAGACTCACAGGTCTAACCTCCACAAATAATTTTGATATGTGTATAGGTTTTAGAATTACACTGCTCTAAGCAGAGGCAGAGCCTTTTTTTCATCCAAGATACTGTTTTATAATGGAGTTTCATCTTTTAGGACTTTCTTTCATAAGAAAAATTTTCAGTAGTTTTACTCAGATGTTAAAAACTTCTATTAACAAGATATTATTGTCCAATAACATGAGGGCAAGGAGGACCCAGGAACTACCGATGATCGATTAGCCTTAACTGACTTTCAGTCCCTGGGAAAGTTAAGGAACAAATATTCCTGGAAACCATCTCCAAACACATGGAAGACAAGAAGGTGACTTGTAATAGTCAGAAAGGTTTAACAAAGGGTAAGTCATGCCTGACTGATCTGGCTGCCTTCTACAATGAGATGATTGGCACTTTGGACAGGAGATGAGCAGGGAATATTGCGTGCCTTAACAAGGTCTTTGACACCGTGTTTCACAGCATGCCTAAGGCCAGATTGGTAATATCTGGACTCGGTAAGTGGATGAATAATGTGGGGGGAAAATTCACTGAATTTTCCACCAGGCTCTAGGGCTTGTGATCAGTGACATAAGGTCCAGCAGGTAGCTGGTTACTAGTGACATCTTTCAAAGATCAGTAAGATCGATACTAGAGGCAAATCTGTCTAATATTTTTACTAATAATATGGACAATCAGATGGAGTACACACTCAGCATGTTCCCAAATCACACCAAACTGGGGGACCAGTCACTGGCTGGAATAATGGCAGTGCCCTTCAACTTGAACAAAGGCAAATGCAAAGTCCCTCACCTGTGGTGGTATAACCCAGCACACAGGAAACACAACAGCATAGGCTAGGGAGAAGCTTTGCTGCAAAGGACCTGGGGGTTCTGATGGACAACAAGTTGAGCATAGGTCAGCAGTACACCCTTGCAGCAAAGAAAGCCAAGAGCTTCCTGGCCTACATTTACAGTGTGCAGCCAGGAAGCTGATGGAAATTATTCTTCCCCACTACACTTGTGAACCTCTACTGAGAGTATTCAGTCTGGTTCTAAGCTCCCCAGTGGAAGAAAGACATTAGTAGAAGGCAGTAAATCCAGTAGAGTGCTAACAAGTTGGTTGAGGGCTGAAGAAGATGACAGACAAGAAGAGACAGAGAAAACAGGATTTGGCCACCCTGGAGAAGACAATGTTAAAGAGAATGTTATTACTATCTACAACTACCTAATGGGACAATGGAAGGAGGACATAGCCAGACTCAAAGGAGCACAGATGAAGGACAGGAGTTAACAGACCCAAGCTGAAGTACAGGAAATTCCAGTTGGATACCACAGAGAATGTTTTCACTATGAGGAAGGTCAAACACTGGACCTGGTTGCTCAGAGAGGTTGTGGAATGCCTATCATTGGGCATATTTGAGCTCAGCTGAAGAACCACTGAGCTACCTGAGTTGATTGGACCTGCTTTGAGCAGAGAGTTAGATACAACCTGCAGGGTTGCTTTCCTGTGTAACTTATTCAATGTTTCTACAGTTCCATGAGATGTTCAATTATTTCTACTTAGTTGGTCTAATAAGCAACTTCCTTTTTGGGGAACCAGCTTAGTAAAACTCTCAAACAAATCAGTCTAGAAGGACAAGAGTTCTTTTTAAAATGTTGTCCAAAAACAGTGCATGTGAAAATCAGGTCTTAAGATATGTTTTGTGAAATTCACAAGTTATGACAAAGATGCCATTATACCTCAAAAAAAATTTAGGTGTGTGCACATCCTTTCATTAGTATTGATATGTGGTTAAATAGTGGAAGCCGTATGAGCATTTCAATAGTAAACTATTCAAAAGTATGTAAACTCCTCGCTTAAGCCTGTTTCTTGACAATTACTTTCAATATCATTGCACATATCAGTAATACTTTCCAGTCAGCTTTCTACCTCTGACACAAATAGATGTTTTGCTGATATGATTGACCTCCAGGCCCTCTTAATGCAGCTAGATGTGAAAAACAATTTGATCCTTTGCCTTGTAGGGAAAAGCTTAATCTGATAAAAATCTCTACAGTTACATGATTCATCAGAAATAAAGTCCACACAAAAATTCAGCAATGGATTATACTTAAAAAGATACAGATTAGTAAATTGATTCACCCTGCAAAGTTATTTGTTCAAAACCCTTCTTTCTTAAGTAATACTTAACATTTTACACTGCTTGGTTTTGAAGTATATCCTGAAGCCCTTGGATTTCATCTCTGCAGAGAAGCAGTGCTTGGGTCAAATTTAGCCCTGTGCAAATGAATATTTTGACTCGTGCAAGGATATTTACACAACTGTATGAGTCAGTGGAAAATGAAAAGTCACTGTGCTATTTGTGATCTTTTTCTGTTAACTGCAGAATTGCCAAAAGATGTCAGAGGTTTAGAGTTCTTTTTTTCTTATTTTCTATGATATCATTAGTGTCCTGAATTAAAATATAATCTGCTTGCTGGATTACTTAGCTCATATTTGGTGTCCATAGTGAACTCATCAGGTAATCACATGTGAGAATAATTATATAAGACCTCTCACTTCTGCAGGGAAAAAAATTGACTCGAATATTTACCTCACTCTTCTTCCTTACGTGAGCGTGTTTATACCACCCTCAGAGAGCCTTCAAATCATTTAGCTTTCTAAGTTTCAGAACTAGTCCAAGATAATCACACACTCTCCCAATGTGTAATAACTGTAGATTTACAAAAGAGCTATCATGATTTGCTTCACTGGTTATTTCACTATACCATCCCTCTCAAGACAAGCATTATGATTTTAACAGCTTTTCATTTTTGAGAAGCAACCAATAGGCTTTGAATTAATTATTCAATATCCTCTGTGCAGTATGATGTGACCAAGATCCCTCTGAGCATCTTCTTTTAGCCGAAAATTGAAATTCCTAATAACATCAAAGACTGGAGTTATTGCTAGTGATTTTTACAATGGCTTTGATTCCCAAAGGTACTGTAAATACTAAAAAGAAAAAAAAAAAAAAACAAAACCCCAACATCATAGTTTTATTCCAAGAATGGTAAGATGTGAAAGAAAAACAGGTTCACAACTGATTACCATTTGAATCTAGTCAATAATAGGTCTTTCTGTCATATGGCCATATAAGGCAGATATAAATTGCAATGTTGGCAACTTTTCTATTTAGTATGTTGAGGTTAAAAATTATTTAGTAAAATGTAATTATTACAGTACAATACAAGAATTCAAGAGCATTTCATACCAGTGTTCTCAAAAGGCCATGTTTTAGAAATTTTGATCATACTGCAATCTGCTCAAAGCTGTTAAAGTATGGATAATTTAGTTCAATTTTCCAGTAGGTTTCTGCCTTGAATAAGTAAATAGTGGGTAATGGTTTGTGTCAAAGTCCTTGTAACACTCCATTAAACATAAAGCATGACAATCTGATCAGATGTCTCTTTTATAGTCAGAAACTGACTTGTGACTTTGGGAGTTACTCAGCTGCATCAGGTCACATCAGAAGTCTAGTCTTTTCATCTTCTAAAAATCCCTTATGGCTTTACATCTGACAAATTTTGAATCATAGCATCATGACCTCACTTTTTAAACTGCATTTGATATAGTCCAAGCGCTGTTACTGAATGGAAAGTAGAACATTCTTCTGCTGGGGACTATATAAAAGAAAACCCTCTCTTTTTTAATGCTTTAGATTTAAACCATATTCTTAAGCTTCAAGTATTTCACTTACATGAAAAGAAATTAGACTTCAGAATTGTCAAGAGTCTATCTTAAAAAACAAGGGAATCCAGAATTAGAAGAGAATCATTTGTCCATTCAAACATTAGTATTTCATGAAGGTAAAGTTTAGAAACAAACAAAGTAGCCCTCATTTAAATAACTTAAAACAGAGATTTCAGATTAATATAGAAGCACAATTCTCAGTGTTGTGCACATAAATCAGTAGGGTCTGTTTATGTAAAGTCTTTGTAATGCTGTACATTAAATGTAACATTCAAATCTAAACCGTGATGATTCCCCACCTGAAACTGTCATACATCTTTCACAAACTATTTGCCTATTTCTTTGTTACTTGCTGGGCAATATCTCATCTGAAGTTCCACAGAAAAGGAAAGGTTAGAACACAGTAAGTGAGGGAAAGAGTAAAGACTCAAAGGACACAAGACAGGAGAACATCAAGGAAAGGTGGACATAAAACCAGCTTGTTCCCAACATTCAACAGAGCAGGAGAACAATGGAACCTCTTTAGTGGCCAAGGACCAGTTTCAAAGAATTTTGAAGACAACCATTGGCAAAGACAGGTGAAATAAAACAGATACTTTATGCCTTCAAATTCATGGCTTTGCATCTTTGCCATAAGGAAGTTTTACAGTTTGTAAGCAAAATATGGAAAAGAGGTGATGTCTAGCTATTGGCATAATCTTACAGTGCATTAAATGACAGTCTTTCCATAAAGACGGACCCTGATTTTATTATCATTTTTATACAGGGGTTTATGTGTATGGACTTGTTGCTGAAATCTGACTTCATTTCCTGAAATTCCCTAGGTCAACAGTGAATTTTTGGGGGCAACTTTCTCTAAAGGATTTTTTGCTGAAGTAGTATTTTAGTGTTACCACTGCTACCTTTTTGCAATGGTAAGTACAGATTATATTTTGATACTGTGTTTAATTTGAAACTATAACTTGCAAGTGGTTTCCAAGTTATTCTGTCTTATTCCGTCAAGTCTATATTTCTGGAACACCCATCTATAGGAGTGCGTTTTCCATTACTTCTGCCTTATGCAGCTGGAGATACAAAACAGAGCATTACTATAGAACAAGAACACTTTTTTAATCAATTAGAAAGAATAATAATACTCCCAGTTAATCCAAATTAGCCTCTCAAATCCCTTCCACAGAATAAGAACCATTAGTAATATTAAACTTCACTAAGGAAAACACTACCTTTTTTTTTGTGTGGAATGGGAAAATTTAGTAAAAACATGATTCACGCTCCTGACTTAAGGCTGAAAAATTAAAGGAAGTTTAGTCTAAATTAGAGCCTTTTAAAACATCCACAAAATAGTAACCTATTGTTCTCATGGGATTTCAGACTCTTATGCTTAATATCCAATAGATTGCAGAGCCAAACTCTAGACCAAATATTTGGTGTAACTTGAGTTTTACCCATTATCCTTTCTTCTTGCTGGCTGAAAAAAAAAAAACCTTGATGTAATTGTACCCTGGAGAAAAACGGTTTCTTACAAAGCATAAAGCCAGGTGCAGGAGAGCTTTTATTACAAACAAACATCCTTAAACTGAGGCCTGTGACGTGTTTAGGACTGTTTAGGATTTATCCAGTCATAAAATAGATATCAAAACACTGAGATATCTGCTATGTTCAATATTCAATTAATTATTCTAATAACTATCAAGAAAAATATTTTATATAATTCTCAACAGGCTTTTTGTTAGTAAAGACATTAAGAAAGTATAGAGAAGCAAATGAAAAAAAAAAAAGAAAATAACATTTTACAGTACAGAAATAAAGTATTTATGAATCTTTTGGGACAAGCATTTTTATATGAAATAGCACAATTAACTCTTAGGCAATCTGGTTTCTTATTACCATCCTACTGTGAGGAGAGTTGTCTTAGAAGGTTTATTTACATTTTGTTTAGCAAAGGAAGAAATATATCCATATTTTCCCCATAATTCAGCATAATTCTTGAATTAAACCAATATAAATGCAAACAGGATGGAAGAAAAGATCTGAAAAGAGACATCCTAAACACTTCAGGGACTTAATACTGACTTCATGCTAAAAAGAGTCTTTGACCCCTCTCCAGAACGAACATGAGAGCTGTCCCATAGCATAGCCCTCATTGTGTTCCATGATGGTTCACTTGCACAGGAACAAATTTCATTTATAATACCTTCAAATCAAGAAGAAAGTTCATGGACCATGCACTCTACTTACCTTCATGTTCTTCAGTCAGCAAGGGAGGATGTTCAGAAAACAAAATATGTACTAATCCATAAAAAAGACTTAGTCAAACAGTCACAGAAAATTAAGAACTAAGTTTCATTATTAACAATTATCTTAGCAGTTAAATTTTCCTCCCATTATCAGCTTTTATGCCTAGCTTTTTAGGCCACACAAAGAAGCAGTCTCTAAAACTCCATAAGGCATCAGTAGATGAAATACAAAATAAGGTGAAAAAGTCATGACCAAACATTTGGCCCTAACAAAACTCCTTTGGAGTAAGACTGATGAATTCTATAGAGACTAAATCAAACTTGAGTGAAAAACAGGGTTTTTTCCTGGGAAATTAAAATTCACCATTCTAGTATATCCACTTAACAGGGTTAGACCAGATATATTCTAACATTTATATTTATTTTGTGGAAAGAATGGTCATTTTTAGAGTCATATCTCAGCTTAACATCTTAATTTACAATTCACAGAATTCAGTACAGCAATGTGTTTCTAAGTACCTAGGCTTGGATAGGCTACTAAATCTGCTTGATTGTCAGGTTTTTTAGTAACATTCTCTGGATCTTTGCTTAAGAGAAAAAGTTCTGATCTACAAGATTCAATTTTCAATTTAATATCACATTTTAATACATGTAAGGTTGACTTATTCATGCTTTGTTCATAAACATCTCAACTGCCTTATAATACAGAAAGTTAAGAAGTAACATAAAAATGACCTGAAACGACTAAATTGTAGAAAAGAATAACACACACTCCAAAGCCAGTATATAAGGACCTCAAAATTTCCAAATAAAGCAAACAATTTTTGTGCACCTCACTCTCTCATCCAGCATAAGGTGTTTATTCACTGAATATTCAATCATTTATTATGTGTATCGACAAATTTATCATCAGTAATTGTTTACTGATATTTCTCTAGCATAGTAATTTAGTCTTTAGTTAGGCTTCCTGTCTATTTGCTTCAATATTTATTTAATTTAGAAAAATAATCAATAGAACAAAGCTGTTGCCTAAGATGATGTCCCCATGGCAAAGGCATGCAAAATTGACTAGTAAATGAAAATAACCAACAAGAACTGTCAAACTCCATAGTGTCATTTCAAATTAATCTCAGAAACACAACTCAGGCTTTATATTAATAACAACAATAGCTGTAATACATATTTTTCCTTTTCGTTTTCCTTAGCAAAATGTAAAAGTGACAGCACATGATCTGAAATGTCAATTAATACAGACAGCAGAAAATATCTTTGGAGAGAATGATAAAACAGCTTTCTATTGCTTACTTGTGGTGCAGTGTAAGAGCAATACAGTAGCTAATGTACATACCCATTACATTGTCTAAGACACAAATGCCTGCTCAGTAGCAGGAAATCCCTGCCCAACAGATAAGAAAGGAGGACTACTCTACACTATTCAAAATAATTGTTAGTAAGGTTAAAATTGGATTATTATTCAACCTGCTTTAGTTTTGTAAAGCCTATTTTATTTTTAACCCTTAGAGAAATAATTCCAAACAGCTTTGACTTTTAGAATGACTAACTTTTTCTGCATTTTAAGGAATAGTTTATTCCTTAAAATAAACGTTTATTATTAGAAAAAAGGACAGTTCTTATATCTGGTCTATCTATCTGAAACACCTATTTCTAAACTATTTAAAACAATTCTATATATACATATTTTTAAAAATAGAAAGGAAAAATATTTTTATTAATCCTCTGGAAATAAATAGAACAAATCAGTAAAGTTAATAAAGTCAGATCAATGATAAGTTTATATTAATGGGGTTTTTGTTTTGGGATATATTTCTTTTAATGAAATTGCACTATGATTGTCACTAATAAATGAATTATAAATAAAAGGTATATTCCCTATGTGGTCTGCTGGTTGGAATTCAGCTCCAGGGATCAAATCAAATTAATTTGGTACTGTTATTTCAATATAAAGCAATAATCTACAACACAAAATCACCACACACAAAATGTGAAAAACTTTTGCTATGTGCTAAAGAATGCCTGCAATCAGAAAGACAAGGGGGAGATTTATTTGCTGTCTTCAGCAAAGTCAGAGAATTACCTGAAGTAATATAAATTAGACCTCTAAAGAGTTTATGGACTCAAAGGAAGTTAAAGTGGGACTATGAGTATAAATCACACATGGAATTGTTTGTGTAGCTAATGAAGTGATGCAATTGGTTTTTTCAGTTATAACTTTTTGGGTTCCTCACTTCACAGTTTGTATGGATGTAGAATCCACAGACAGCGTCAGAATGGGAAAAGTTACTCCACGGGACTACTTCTGAGTGCAGAAGTGTTCAAGTTAATCTGAACTTGACATTGGATGTATTAAATGTGGTTTTGGAAAGAGTATGTCATATAGAAGAAGAGACAAAATACAGGGTTTGGGATTTTTTTTTCATGTAGGTGTACGGGTGATAAAACATATGGTTCCTCTTATTTGCAGAATGTTATCATTATAGGAGAATTTTTATAATGGTCTGTAATCTAATCAGAGTAACCGAGATATAAATGCTAAATGATCATTTTGTTCCCCACCTATACATCTACTTTTAAAAAATATTACTTGCTTTTGGAATTACACCTACAGTTACCTGCACACCTAGTAACTCTTGAGTAACTATGGTGCATTACAAAGAGTTTAAGCATGACTTCCATAGGGGTACATCTTGATAATAACCACAAGGTTAGTCATCTTGGCTGAGTAATATGAGACACTGCAGTCAGAGAGATTGAAATAGATTGAATCACATCATCCTCGGATTCAGCTATCCATCTGTCCATCCTAGAACAATAGGATAGGAGCCTTTGAGGAAACATTTCTACCTACTACCCCTGAGTTACTTCTAGACATTTTTTCCCCTCAAGTTCCAGTGTTAAAGTTCAAAGTTTATAAATATCGTGACATACTGATAAGCTTTTTCTGGCTAGGACTTTTTTGGAGTTCACATCAGTGAAGGTTCCTAACTCACTTAGCACATTTGAAAATACGGTGCATATAACTCAAAGTCACTGACAAGGAACAATAGATGCAAATGTTATATTTAGTATGAAAAATAGCATTCATAGTATGCTTCCTGCTCATGCTTTATAAATACTAGCAGAGGAGATTCTGAGGAGGAATGCTGGACAATAATTCAATGCAATGTGCCAAATTTACCTTAGATAAATCCAAGACCCATTAAGTGATTCACAGTATTTGGGCTATGCTTTTTAAAGCATCCTGCTCCATTACAGGAGCTTCATGAGATTTGGAGAGTTTTGGCATAAGGATCACACCCAGGACCCAGTATGTTCTGTGGTCGCAGTAATGAGAAAGTTTCCACATAATTCTTGGGTATGTTTTCTCACCTATTTTCACACAGTATTTTTACATAGGGCAACCAGCTATGGGGTTCTGTATTTATCTTCCAATACATTTGGAAGGGTTTCCATGTTTTAAACAATGCCTAAGACTTATTCTCTGCTCTAGCTGAGAATAAAATTACCGAACTGGAAAGATGCATTTCTTAATACACTGTATCAACTGGTGTACATATAGACGAGGTTCCAGAACATCAGGGAACCATATAGAGCTGCCCTCATTTACACTGTAGTACTTAGGGTGCAGAAACAAGGTATAAAAGCAGTTCTGTCATATGTAGGAACATATTCACGAAGTTTGGCCAGTGATAGCTACGACCTGAAATGTTCATCTCCAGGACTGCTTATGAAAAGTAGGGATCTAGCAACAGTTAAATGCTTGGTGGGGGAGCTGGAAGCAGTGACGAGTCAGCGCTTGTCAATAAACCAGCAATGAGCCCTCAGCCTCTGAAAGCTAGTCTAAGATGACTGCAAGAAGATAACAGGTATGAAATATCTCAGCTCCCTTGGCTCTTATCATTGATCTGAGCTTGCTTGCTGGAGCGTGAGTGAAGCCTCTACCTGACCTAGTTGGCACTTAAACGTGTACCCACTCCCTGGCCAAACCCTGCATCTTGCCTTTGCCTGTCCAAGCCCCACTCAGTGCAGTCCAAGGTCCTTCCAGTGAAGCCACGTGTCACTTGACTCCCACCTCAGTTGTTCCCACTGAGCAGCTGGAGTGGTTTGCATTCCTTTGTAATTTGTCTTACACCTCACCCTCAGGTCATAAGGCTTGCATTATTTCTTACAAGAGAGAAAAATTTTGTTTGACCCTACTGAAACCGGACTTCTGCATGGCAGTTTTCCCAACTCTACCAAAAAAGACAGTTGCAGCTCTTACAGAAAGGACTCTGAAGAAAACTTCCCTCTGGCCATCTATTAATTAAACTAATCCCAAAACAGGTTATTTAAAGCAAGCATTTTTTTATATTCAGTCAAACACAAACAATATGCACAGAACGGTGTTGAAATAGCAAGCCTGCAGGTGTTTTTTTCTAAATTTGCTCTTTGTTTGCAAGCATGTGTCAGCTTCTCCTTACCCAGTTGCACCCAGATCTGTGTAGCAGGAGACCAAGCTAGTGCACTCTCAGTGCCTTCACTTTGAGACTGGGGAGCTGCCTGGTTGTGGGGTTGCGACTAAGCCAGACAACCCAGGTGACCACACCACAGAAACCTGTGCCAAATAGAAACAGGAATTGACTAAGGTCCCACCCTTTCCTAGAAATAAAAGTAAACTGTTTCACTCAGTTTCTTTTAGTTTCCATCTCCCTCTTCAGAAATAATCTTTAACTGTGAGTTGCCCCTTCAACCCTAAATTCTGGCCCCAGCCACACTGCCCTAGAAAATACATCATCAGCTTCATTACAGTAGACCAGATCGCATTATCCAAAAGAGTTCCTCCACATATCTCTGAAGGATTTTTGGTATGCTCTTTGGAAAAAATGGTGGTCATTCTTTTCCTGGTCTTTCTAAATATTTCATTTCCTTTCATTTTCCCTATAGAAGTATCTTTTGATTTAACGTCATACCACCTACAGAATAGTATGAAATAGGTAAATTAGCAAGCATATTATATTTATACAATACACTACTGATATATCCTTCATTTTCCACATCCCCTGCACCTTACTGTAGCAGCTGAGCAGATCTATTTTGTAACTATCCTTGACAAGTTTGGTTACATCTAAAAGTAAAATGTTTCTTGGAGTGACTTTTTATCAGCAGTGAAGTTTTCATAAAATATCAGACATCAGCTTCAAAATGTGTTTCCCAGATCAGTGTTCCATATTCTGTCCTGCAACCTCATTGCCCCAGACACTCTTATCAATGACCCTATGTTCCATTCCAAGCACATCTAATTGTAATTCAGTGTCTCTAGGTAAAATGAGCCCACAGAATTTGTTGGCTCTCTCCTGGTTTCTTCATTCTTTCCCAAGGATTTTCTGTCAAGGCTCACATATTTGACAGTACTCTTTTCAAATGCAGGGATGGATGGATAAGTACCTGAACTGCTTCTTTTGACTCAAATTCAAGTTTCCCCAAATTCAAGTACATCACATTACACAACACTCTTGCCCCTAATTTCTCACTAACAATACACAGTAGGTTATCCTTCATGATCACAGAGCACTTATTCCAAGTTAATTGATGTACCTGATGCTTCCCCACTGGAAATGGGTGGAGGTCCTGCTTGCTCTGAGTCATGTCAATTTACAGGCACTGGGATTGTCACCTGAGGATAACAGCTTTCACTTTTGTCTGTAATGGAGGGAGAGGATGTTGACCTTCCCTCCCCTTGTGTTTCCCTATCACCTCGTGTATGTTCACTGATATCCTCAGCTGCATTCCTGCAACCAGCTGTCTCTGCTTTTAGTGAGGATAGGACCAGAATTCTGGCTCATGCGTATAATACAACTTCCAAGCAAAATATCAAAAGGTATGTCCTTTGATATCTTCACTGACAGTATTCCTGGCCTTTACTGGGCGTGTGCAGAAATGTGCTCTTCAGACAGCAGATGTGGCTTCACATTTGGAACTTTCAGCTGCATTTGTACCCTCCCAGCATATGACATTTCCCCATAGGAGGTCATACTAGGGTTCCAACAGCAGTTATGCCCCAACCCTCTTAAATGTCTCTCTCGCTGCTTCACCATCTCCTTCACACCAAGGTGTTTTGAAACTCCCAACATGAAACATTCAAATAAGTAGTTGTTTGTAGTTGTTTGATGAGAAGAGTCACCTATTAAAAAATCATAGATCACAGAAGAACTAGAAGTGTATCTTTCTGTCAGAAGATATATCACGTGGTTGACTGCATGAATCTGAAACCCAAAAGTCACTGTCATTGGGAATACAGCGCATCACTCATCTGGTCCTCAGAACATGCTTCCAAACATGAGTTGGTAAAGTCTTCTCAGCTAATTTTTCATGTGAGTATCATTGTGAGTGTTCTTCCCTTCATCTCCTTGCCTGTGCTTCTGGAATAATTCACAGATGTTTTCTGACATAACCCTAATCTGTTGTCCTTCCTTGGGAATTTATAAACCTCCTTTCTATACTAAATCAATATCCCTCCACTTTCAAACATGCTCTTTGTTAGGGTTCTCTGAGAACCCTCAAAGAAGAAGAGACACATATTCTATGTTAGCTCATTTCTAATTATCATAGGATAACCCATAAAAATTCAATCCATCAGTTTCGATCCTTTTTGTCATCTCATATTTTCAACCCAAATTTACTTAAGCATGTGAAATTGCAGTACTGGTCCCATCATCTCAGCTGACCTGAACATCCGACTCTAATCTTCTTCACAAATAAATCCCAAAGTCACAAATGAGATTTCCAAGATATATCCAAGATGCTGAGTGCAGTCAATGTGCTCTGAGGATACTTGTTGCTAAAACCAAGCAGCTGGACAAAATACACGAAAGATACATTTCTTTTCATTTAGATATGCTGCTTGTGTTACAGCCCTGCAGCTAAAGCACTCTTGCAGTAAACAGCAGGGTGTTCACCATCCAGTTTCACCTTTTATATTCAATGACCCAGGATGTAAGAAAAAGGCTGGGCTGAGACCAGGTTCAACAGTTGCTCTAAAAGCCATAGCACTGGTCAGTCATGCAGAACTCAAAAGGACCAGATAGAGGACAAGAATAAGACTCAGCAGCCTGGGAAAATGGTATTCACTGAAGCTGGTGAAGTAAGAAAAGATGGATAGACAGACTTAGGATCTAATTCCAAAGGCAGTGCATGTTGAAGTAAACAAACATCAGAAAAAGTACATGCAGTCTTCCATTCCTTCAGCTCTACCAACGCAACATCATACAGCATCTATATGGGACCTACTGTAGCCTATTTGCTGTCCTGACATTTCCTCAAACCCCACCACTCCAATGAAGAATGGATTTAGACCGGGCAAGGCCTCTGAAGGGAAGACCAAATGCAATACAGATATCTTCCTTCTAATGCCCTCCTACTAGCCTAGTACTGCAACTGCTCACATGCTGAATCCCGGCATGGAGTCACCCATGAACTGCTCAGGAGCCTCAGGGCTTGGCTGTCTTGCAAAGTAACATATTGATTCACTTCCCTTCAGAAATTCATGCTGGAGAACTAAGTTTACCGTCATGAATCTTCTTTAAAAAATAGGACATATGGTTCTACACCTCGTCAGTTGAACATAGCACAAAGGCATGAAAGGCTGGAAGGCTGGAAGGCTGGAAGGCAGGCAGGCAGGCAGGCAGGCAGGAAGGCAGGAAGGCAGGAAGGAAGGCAGGAAGGAAGGAAGGAAGGAAGGAAGGAAGGAAGGAAGGAAGGAAGGAAGGAAGGAAGGAAGGAAGGAAGGAAGGAAGGAAGGAAGGAAGGAAGGAAGGAAGGAAGGAAGGAAGGAAGGAAGGAAGGAAGGAAGGAAGGAAGGAAGGAAGGAAGGAAGGTTACTGTTGCAATATGGAGAACAGAGAAATCTGTCTTGCTGCCACTGTGTTTGATATAGATACCATTAGGAAAAAAAGGAAAGGCAGGATGAATATGTTGAAGTGTAGTGCTGCAGGGAAGGAGGGTGAAGAAGAATCAAGGGGCCATCATTAATCTTCTGAAAGCAAGACTTTCACATCCAGCAGCATAAAGGCTTCCTGTGAATATTGAACTTTCCTATTACGTGATACACAGGAAGGGGCTAAGGCTGCATAAAGTGAACACGGTGATATTAAGGTGGATATTAGAAATTAATACAATACCATTTCAAAGAGATTTATGACAGCTGTACAGCTTTTCAGTGGTTAAATAAAAGAACCTTTTCCACAAAACTGGCTGTCACCTCTGGTAAGTGGAAACACATGCCTTTTCATTCCACTGCATATAACAGAGGCATTTTGCCTTGAAATTTAAAAAGCACACTCAATACATCAGCAATCAACCTGCATCTAATGCTGCGTGTAGATCTATGTCAGGTGTGGAAGCTTATGTGAAATCATGTAGGCATGTGAATACATCCCATTTCAGTTGTAACCTAAAATTTTATGGAGTCACGTAATTCAAGTTATTCATGATGAACTCTCCACCACATTTCTTTACGTGCATGACTCACATTTCTGAATGCCACCTCCAATCCCTCTTAGTTCCCTCCCTACCCCCACCCCTAAGCCTCATCAGCCATTTCTCTTATGGTGCAATGCAGAGTACAAACAAATAAAACTACAGAGAAGACTGAGATAGGATATTGAAAGGAAAAAATTGAGGTTGAGTACAAGGACTAAGATCTGCTCATTTGCTCCCTTCTGCTATGAGTGGCTAATCTGCCTTAAAGTTCCTCAAAATCTAGTTTTTTCATTGAAGATTCACTAGATACTAAGCAACTGCAAACAAACTAATTTTGTCTTTGAATAAAGGGAGAAGTTTACTGTTGGTAATTGGCAAGTGACAAGTCTCCCAACCATCTGATCTGTTAGCCTGCATGTCTTCTCTTACTTCTCTTTTTCCTAAACGCCTAAAGTAGGAGGAAAGCCAGAGCCATATCACTAGCAATGTTTTTTCTTGATTTCTTGATTGACTTTCATACCAATAATTTTACTTTTAATTTTACGTCTGGATATGTTTTCAAGGTGGAGGGTTTTTTGGGGTGTGAGGGGATGTTTAATCCTCAAGACCAGCAGAATTATTTCCCATGTTTTGTTTAGCTGAATTTCTGCATCTATTTGGTCATAGGCCCTCTGAATCACAGGGTGCACTTTGGTGCCTATTTTTGTAATGGCTGCATCAAATTTATTCACTTCAACAAGTGTCTTCTTTCATATGAAACCTCTTAGATATGAGAGGATCATCACTGTCATTAAATTTTCAGTCTAAAAGCTATAAATGTTCAAATAACAATTCCTCTAGCATTCAGCAAATAAAAACTGTGCTTGATTTACTCCTAAAGACATTGCTGAAGTAATTTCTTTGAAAGTTTTACAGCATGATTATTTCCCAGCAACAGGGTATGCAAAGTCTAATTGAAACAATTAAGGTGACATGCAACCGCTTCAGCTGCATTTTGAGGATATCAGTTTGTATTAATATATTTCCATATAAACAACATTAAAATTTATGTTGGTCTCACCCTCTGGACAAATCAGTCTTACATTATAATCTTAAAATATAAATATTAAAATTACATTTTAAAAATAGAATATCAAATATAGGTAGGGAAAAAAGGACTGCCTTTGCCTATATTCACTAAATAACCAGTACCACATCCTGCAAAAGAAACACAGTTATCCAGGACATGAAATTCTGCCTCTTCAATGTATATAATTTCTGATGGAGGCTATCTGTTATAATGGAAAAAGCATCAGTGATGCATCAGGATCTATCTGGCAAGGTACTGCAAGATTCTCAATCACTGGGTCTCTGCAAAGTGACAGCTGTTGCGGTTCATGTTTTTTTCTACAGAAATTTCAATGCACTGAAAATGTCGGGTTACAGCAGCAGCAAGATCTCCATCTATTTATTCCAAACTGAAGACAAAAGTCACAGCACAGAACTGTCTGGCTCTGATACATTATATGTGTTTCTCTCATTCTGAAATGCTATCAGTGCCTTTATTTCTTTTTTAAGTAATGTGGTAGCATCTCCATCAAGATCAGAATCACTGTGTGGGTTCCACAAACCTGTGCCAAGCTGAAAAGTTTCCATCATGAATCAACCCGTGTCACCTCTCCCTTTGGTGACAGCCAGTGCAGAAAGCTTTCTCTGGTGTGGTGCAACATGCTTACACCCAGCCCTCAGTGCTCTCCAGCCTGCTCTGTCCCTAGTGCCTGTCCCTCTCTCTCCCTGGGCTTTAGAGATAAGTTAAGACACATGTTCAGCAAAAGAGTGAGGCAAACAATGGGAGGCAATAGAAAAAAAGAGGCTGATGGTAGCTCAGGAGAGGAAATGTTGTTGCTTAGGTTGTTCTGATCACTGTTACCTGATTTTAAGCCATTTTATGTTTCAGAAATAACAACACATGCAGAAGCATTTTTTTCAATTTGAAGTGGTAAATATAAAAACAGGAGGGCAGGCAGGGACGACTGCTGTTCATTACATCATGCTTAGTATATGCAGTGAATTTCCATTATTTTCCAGTGATGTCTCCCTGATAAATATGCATTGAAAATGTGAAGCTTCTCTGTTTTCCCTTCAAGTGGTCCACTGTTACTTACAGAACGCTTTTTGCTTTGCTTTTCATTAACTGGCTGTTATTGCTTTTCCTTTTTCTTCAAAAAGTCATTATAACAGTCTTTCAAAACAAGAACTTTGTCTCCTCCCTTCCCACCAAATTTATAATACTTTGCAGTCCCTTCATTTAGAGACCAGAACAGTTTTTCATATAGCCTCAAGAAGAGAGGAAAGAGTAAACCAACATTAATGATACATTTGTAGCTAACTCTTGGTATATGAGATTATGTTCTAGGAGTGAATTTTTCTTTAAAATAACATATTTAAAGCTGCTGCAACCTCTAAGGTGTTCATTGTATTCACATGTTTTGCATTCATCCAACCCCTAAATGCGATCCACTAAGAACTACTCAGCATTCTGATATTTCACCTTGTTTACGTTAGGCAGCTGAGAAAAGGAGTACTAATTTAAAGCAAGAGTGTTATGCTTACAAACTACAGCTCCTAAACCTTTTCAACTTCTTCCTGAAGTTGAAGAGGTGGAGAGAGGGAGGGGAATTGGCACTGTCAAAGTTACACAATCAATCACAAATTGTTATATTTATCAAAAATCCAACTGAAAGAGAAGACTATGTTGCTGACACAGTGAGCCACCTCAAACAGCATTTACACAGGTTCAGAGAAATGTGGGATATGTCAGGAGCAGACATCATGAATTCTTCCATCAGTACATTGCATAGCACTTACAGGATCAGGCTATAGTTACCCCAGAGACAGCAGCAATTTAATTCCAGACTGCGTCTTGATAAGGATGCTGCCTGACATGCACAACTTAAGTCAAAATATTGCACTGGCAATCGTAATGTCAAAATTTGTTCTTGATGATGTCAACATGCCCTGTTGTTCCTGTCAGAATCTCCCCTACTTTATGCCAACCAGAGGGTTTAGGATACACTACAATGCAGTGTGAAATTGCTGTGGCTTAAACAATCCTTTTTAATGAGTGTTATTTGGGAAAGGGATGCATCTAATGCAAAGTGGAGAACTCCAAGAAGATGGGTTCAAATCATTTGCTTTTAATAAGACAACAAAATAAACATTAACTTGTAATGAAATACTGTAGAACATTTAGAAAAGCAATTATTATTAGCCAGAAAGAGTACTTACAGTAAGATTGTCAAGATACTTTTCTCAAATAGTACAGTTGAAAACACTTGATTCTAAAAGATCATATGGTGTTTTCTTCAAATATTACATCCACAAAACTTTCTCCATTTCAAAACATTGAACACTTCATTATTTTAATTCAGTTTTCTTTCAGATAGGGCAAGTACTTCTGAAAACTTTGTCTTTTAAAAAGTTAAACCATTGTCCAGATTTTTATATATTTCACTTAGTTGAAATCCTAGTTTTAGACAACAAAAGGCACCTATAGGTGACTACACTGCAAATTATTTATTTAAAACTTGATTACGAAGTATGATTAAATTCTTCCATTCACAAGCAGATATCACCTGAAAATGAAGGAATACCAGATGTCAACATAGTCATGGTAAATACAATTTGTCAACTGGGTCATATTTGTCTAATAGATATTTTCAACAGCATTAAATTTAATTTATTTCATTAGCTAATTCTAGAGTTTTGCATTATTTCAAAACAGTGAGGAAATTCTTCATGTATTTGTAAAGATAAAATATCAGCAATTTTTTTTATTTTTTTTTTAAGAAAAGTGTAGCTTAATAACTTTTTTCACTTGAATTACTCAAGAATCTTAAATCCATTTATAAAATGCCAAATGGAGTTTGGAAGCATTAAGGATCACTGGCTAATTCTGGCACTGCATGAATTTTCATACAATTTGCAAAGGTGAGAGTCAATACAAAATGTTGTGAATGACTTCAATGAATCATGCAGTGTATCTCCTCCGAGAAAATTATGAGATGAAGTAGCTGGTATAAGAAGCATGAAATACACTGAATATTCACTTCTTCACAAAGTCTTATGGTTCCTTTTGAATCTAAATAGCCACAGAGAGCAGATGAGCACCTTTGTGGTGTTTAGTTAGCAAAATGCAACAGTGTATTTATAAAAATACACATCAACCTAACCCAGAAAACTTTCACCTACCACAAAATAAATGTGAAGTACCCTACCTGCTCTCCAGAAGTTTTTGGGTCAGCTACAGGTCTTCTCTATCACATCTTCCAGCCGCATGTGGATGTCTCAGGTACCCTACAGAATTAAACATCTGCATCTAGGCCACTGAATTCCCTGCCACATTTTGCAGTAATGTTTTTAAGTAATGTGTTTTTCTAAGAACTTCTTGATATATTTTGTGAACATTTGAACACTTTGTTTTAAAAGACCGTTGGAAAGTCTTGCTGGGTATTTACTGGCCAAGGAAATTGTAAAATGCACTTTCTTTTCTGAAACATAGCTGTTGGTCTCATGCAGCTTTCTTATTTGAGCAGTTGATTTAAGTGGAAAAAAATACCAACGTTATGGCAAGGACTGCGATTCCACCAGGAGAGTTAGTGACACCATGAACATATGCTACATCTCTTGAATACTTCCCAGCCTTACTGCTACAACACCCATGCTTTTAAAATAGCTTTCAAAAGCAGGTTTTGATGAAGATGGAGACTACATTCTCTTTACTTCGGTCTTTGAAAATGAAGAACCTTAGAGAACAACGGTGCAGAGCCAAAGCTGCTGTTGCTGGATCATTAATGCAGAAAGACTTTTTTATGTGTTTGTTGTTAAATATGGCATAGCAAACCCTAAGGTGCCATGTGCTCTAGCCCTGCTCACATACTCCTGTGCCATCTGTAACACCCACACACATCCTGTGCTATCTCTCCAGCACCCTGCATCATATATCTTCTGGAGAAATCATACCTAGCAAGACAGACATTCCCCATTAGGGAGACTGGGCTGCTCCAGTAACAGTGCTGTGAGTCATGGCTTTCTCAGTGACTGAATCATTTGAACAGCTGCAGCAATCAGAGACCAATACCACTCCTTGGGAATAGCTAGATTCTTGCTATTTCACAGTGCAGTTTTGCATTTTTCACTGTGTGCATCGGTTGGAAGAGTATGCAAGAAAGGACAGATTGGCCCAGTGCACAGGGGATGTGTCTCACAGGTTTGGCTTTTTCTGAAAGAAGAAGCATCCAGTGAGAGCAGGAAGGTCCAACTCTTACTCTTCATCATTTACCATACCAGCTGGCTGAAGCCATTCCCAGAAACGACACATCTGAATAGCCAGGTTAAAAAAGGATAGAATTAACAAACCAAGCGGATTTTTAAAACATTGCAGTAAGCCATATCTAAGTCTTGCCAAAAAAGCACAATGTCTCTGATCCTGACAACCTGTTGTACTTTTCTTACACTGGAAGTATTGGCCAATCACCTTAATAAGAACGGGAAAAGTCAGAACATTGAAAACATAAAAAATTATCTTAGGTCTGATCGTCCTCCAGTTTAATGAAACAAAATGTTTTGGCAATCTGTTCTTACAGATTAGCCAACAGGTTCCCTGGCAGCTAAGATTTTCCTTGGCCCCTTTGTCACCTACACATCTCAGCAGCTCCAGGATGTCAGCAGGTGGGATGTTTTTGAAAGGTACCAGTTGAAGCTTATCAGAGAGCCCCAGGACATGCTGTCTAGCAGTTCAAATGGATTAGATATACAATACTAAGGTGTCTGACAGCAAATTTTCAGCTACAATAAGGCACTTTCTCCGTAAGATCAGCCACTGTCTGATACGTACATGCAGATACAAAGAATGCACAGACTTATATGTATTTTATATATAAGTATATACACATGAAAGACTGGTTCCTGTTTTACAAACTATAAAACAACACATACGTGGGCAAGCCTTGATTAAAAGCCTGGGTAGCACACAATTTATAAAGGTTTTTAGGCTAAAAGCATGTTAAACAACCCTGCAGCAAATCCCCCTCCCAGCCAAACTGGTACTGATGTAATGTCAGCAGAGTTGTTTGTATTGTGCAAGAGCAAGAGGGAAGCACGGCTCTCTAGATTTTTTGCCTAAGTAAAAAGAAGTAAGTATAGCAGATCTCAGATAATTTTGCTGACTTTGCTGCCTCTGCAGCAAGGTACATTACAATTAAAACTGGTGGGTAATTCACCCATTACCATGATGCTTTTTGATATGTCTTGCATACCTATTGTGCTGGGTTCAGTCAGGAAAGGGCTAACTCCCTTTACTCTGGTTGCCAGGGAACTCTGTTGCTGGACAGTAAGTGAAAACATTGATAAGGTCTCAGTTGGTGCTGGGGATGGCCTGAACTGAACTCAAGGCCTTTTGTCCACTTCGGATACTGTAGCTGACCCAGACTAACCAAGGAAGTATTTCATTCCACAATACGTCATGTTCTGGTCTCTTGGGGTGGGGAAGGGGGTCCGGTAGCCATTACTCTTCCCTTCTCTCTCTCTCCCTTACTCCCTTGCTCGTCTCTCCGGGCACTTGCTAACCCTCCTGCGTTAGCTGCTTTGCCAACTCCTGTGCTGGCTCCTTCGTGTGGGAGCTGGTGTGTTGTTTTGACTTTTCTGGCCGTGTTATCGGTGATAAGGTTTGCTCGGAATCTGCTGCATAGGCTCCCGGGCTCTGGCCTTCAGGCCACGGCTCTCGGGCTGCGATTGCTCTCGAGCTGTGGTTCTTGGGCTCTCGGGGTCTGATTTTCATCACTCAATGTCTTGGTGTGCATCGGTCAGTGGATGGTGGGAAATTGTATCATATTGTATATATTGTATCATATGTTTCACTTTCTACTATTTTAATTATTATTAGTAGTACCTGTATGTATTAATTTATATTTAATTAGTAAATAGTTCTTATCTCAATTTTACAAGCTTCCTTATTTCTTTTTCCTCTGATTCTTCCCCTCCACTGGAGGAGAGGAGGGGGATTTGTGAGAGCGGCTTCATGGTAGTTTGCTAGCCGGAGTTAAATCACAACACCTATATACATGGAGTTTTCTCTACAACAGACCCTGATGCCCATTCTAGTGTTTTTTAACAGATTTTTATACACTGTAATCACAATTGTAACAGCAGAGCTATCATAACATGCTCAGCCCTTGAATGAAAAGAGTTTCAAGGTTCATTCAGGGTTTCTTAGCAATATAAATAATACCAAGTGTTGCCAACCTGTATCGGCAAAATAACTTACTGGTAAAATTTAGCTCTGTGGTAGTCATAGAGCATCCCAGAAGCATCAGCCATCACTCAGCGAGGTGACTTCTGCTTTACTTACACCAGGCAATGATACCCATTTTCCATTGGGTAAATGGAGCACAGTCAGATGAGTGGAGAAGAAAGAGAGGATGCACCGACCACTTCTTTTGTTCCACAGAGACAGAGCCATATGCTACCTGCATGGGTGGAAACATGCATAACAAAGCTAAAATTTCAGGTTCTGCTGCCACTGTCTCTCCTTAGTAGCAGAGATCTTGTCCAGGTTCCATAGCTGGGCTTGTCCTGGAAGAACTGTGCCAGAGGAGCTGCTCAGGTGGTAGCAGGCAGTCATAGGCTGCTATCACTAACATGAAGTTCCCCAGACATTGTCTTTGACAGATGACAAATTTGCAACCCCTCCACCAACATGCTGCTCCAGGCAATCATTTATTTTGCTTGTGCCTCCATAATCTTACAGATGGGATTCATCCCTTTGCTCAACTACTGCCTACTATGAGATAGCCTGGGGTCATATCCACTATATGCAGCCTTGTTACTTCTGTGGTGATGTGTACTGCATCTAAATTCATCATCAAAATAATTGAGAGAGTATCTGGGCATTATAATGGAAATAGATCATGCTGTACACCCTTTCTCCACTGACTACAGCCAACAAACAAGATACTGAGCTTCTCAGAAGGAGAAAAATAACATTCTCATCCCTTACTATTCAAGCGGTTTCATTTTCTCTAATGTAATGAAAGATTAACTGGGCCAACAAGGCAACAAATTCATTAAACAGCAGCTTCGTGGCTAGAAATGAAATTACAGTCCTCGAGCTACTTCATACACCACAAAGTGCTCATTGTACATTTTACCCAAAATCTATTTTATGCAATTGCAAATGGAAGAAGCCAACCCAGACCTGAGAGCAGCAGATGACACCCATCACCCTCTCTCCCTCCAGCTAGCCTACGAGAGGGACAGCATGTTTTCTGGGACACCACATTATTCTTATAAATTATGCATTTTGGTATCCATTCTAAAATTAAAAAAATACATTTCGCATAATTGAGTTTTCAGTATCCAAGTGCCCTTTAAGAATATGGGCCCATGTCATTTTCTTCTTCAAAAACACAGTACAATTTAATACAAAAAGACATTTTCTTCTTCACAGTCAAAAAAAATTTTAAATCCATTTCAATTAATAGGAAAGCAGAAAAACTGTTAACACTGGCATTGTCTAATACTTGTTACAAAGCAGAGAGCAAAGATTTTTTTTTCAGATTGTGATAGCACAATGCTGAGCCCAGTAGCCATATAATAATACTGTAAATATAGGATAATCGACAATCTGAGTAGAATGTAACCCCAGGATAATTATGCACTTCTCTATATCTTTAAAACAAAGCCTTATCCTCACATCTAAAAAGTGGAAGTTACATGGTAATTATTCTTTGAATTACTTCATAACTGGTAGTATAATTATCAAGTAATCTGCATGAAAATAATTAGGTATTTACATAGTCTTTGCAACGTAATTACAGAGTAGTTGGCTGATTATACAGCGTGTGCCTTGTAAGAGAAAGTGATACCAAAAAGACAAAAAAAATCCACTATAAAAACACTTGCCATTTCGAGAGAAATGAATTAAATCTGAAAAATAATTTCTCTGTGTTTTCATGAGTGTGTGTGTGTGTACACATACGTGCCTCTGTGTGTGCCTGAGAAGGTGGAAAACAATAGAGATTCAAATGGAGATAGAAGAGTGTACAAATCACGGCAGCAGTCAGTTTCCTGGGTGCAAGAAACTTGTAGCGTCAATCATTTTCCAAGTCATAAACTTCTCTCAGAAGACAATAAGAATTTCTTCCATAATTCACAAGGGCACTCGCCTCTCCATCTCACAAACCCATCTGCATTCAGAGATGCTTAATAAGTTGGTAGAAACAGTATGAGAATACAGTGATTGTTTAAAAACAATTACTCTGGCTGACTTTTACTCTGATTAAGTGTCACCTGAAAAAATGAATTCAAGGTATACTTTTTGTTTTAATTTTAAAGACATTGTGAATTATCTCTTTTATTTATATTTTTAAGAAAAAATATGCAAATAGTAATTGTTCGCTTTTGTTGTGAGTGAGGCAGCCCAATAATTGATTTTGATCCCTGTTACACATCTGTACCTTCTGCTCTGGTTGCACAGTTCTAGTCATATTCAATTATCAGATGCAGATCCTGCAACAATGGAGAATATTTCTTAAGTAGAAAGTCATTATTTGGTAATCATTTGCATTAAAATAGCAATACAGAACGAATACAATGTAAGTGCTCAAAACATTATATATGTGGTCGCAAAGTAAATTATAAATGGAGAGGAGCCAGAAGATTCCTTGAATATTACAGACAACAGACAAGCACCCCCACCAGAAGAAAATCCAAGAGTATTATTACATACTTGTGTCTGTCTCATCAAATAAAGCAATCATAATTTTTATACTTTTTCCTTATTAAATTGTTTTTTTCTAGGTAGTTTTAGCCTCTGTTTTTCTAGGCCTAGTTTATCTATGTCCATCAGTGTTATAAAATCACTAAGAATTTTTTCCTGTGAATTTTTAAGGCCACAGACCTTTTATGATCATCTAGGTTGACCTTCTACATAACAGAAACCAACTCATTCTTGTATCCAGTCCAAATGGATGTGTCAGAGAGCTCTCCTTTACATGAGCAGATGGTTTTCCTCTTTTTGTTTGTTTGCATGGTCTTTAATCAGTGAATTCCCCATTGTTCTTAAAATGAAATCACCTAAATTAAATATTAAATATTAAATACAAAATTGAATAAGGACTTCTATCTATTTTTTTTTTTTAACCCAGTGTATAATATAATCTGATGGGAACTATATAAACTAGGTTTTTAAATGAATGTATAAACCTCTCACTCATTTCATTATTCCATAAGTCTGAATTATTCCCTAATGAAATATTCCAGCAAAAATATATGGTTAAAAGTTCAGCAAGTAGCATTCTCATGTTTGATGCACCTCAGATGTCTGGAATGAACCTTTCCTGCTGAAACAAGAATATGTTTCAACCTGATTAAGTGTGAAAGTTCATGTTTTCCTTCAGTGTTCAGCTTAATTTCACATAGAGGCTACCGGCAGCTAATAGGCAGCTCAAGTTATTTCTTATTCATAATAACATGGAATTTGAGTGTGACAGGATGCATCTATCTTTTCCAAAACTTACTTTGCATCAGAACTGTGGTCCTTACGTGGGTCAGAATTGCATCTACCATTTTTATTTTGAGGAAAACAGGAAAAGAACAAAGGTGTCGATCTACCTCCTTATTAGTGTGCCCATTAAATTGATCAATTTAACGGGAGGGAGTTAACCAAACAGCTTGAAAGTTCTGCCCATAGTTGTCAAATGCCTTATTTTACCAACAGAAGTAAAATGGATTACTAGAATTAGCAGGCTTGTATTTTCTGTTTCAGTTGCACAGTAAAGGAAAGCACATTTAGCTACTTTAAGAAGCAAATATCCTTATGAGTGTCTGAAATGGATATGAACATGATTACCTTGCTGTGTCATTAAAAAACTGAAGTTCACAGCAAATACCAGTGTATGCTAAGGTGTAGGTAAAAAAAAAAAAACAAACATAGGGGCTTAGTTCAGAAAGACAGAAAAAAAAAAAAGAAAGGTAAAAACCCATAGGTCAAATTGACCTGAAGTATCTATAGAGGGACAAAACTCAGTAGCAAGTTTCAAGGTCATAGGGGAGAGAATGGGAGACATCAACTCCTTTGCACCACAAAGCCTTCATTTACAATGACAAGCTTACTGTGATTAGAGCTTGCTCAAAATATCAGGGAGGCTTTTCTTTACATTCCAGGGTGTCACCATGATGAACCCTAGAGAGAAGATCTATTTATGACAGCTATATAAAACCTGCATAAACGTTTCCACAGAAGCCATGGAAACCTGAAAACAAACAAAACTTTGTCTAACAGGTAAAAATCAGACTGTGTGAATTAAGTTAGCTGGTGACACCAAAGAGTTAACATTACCAAGAAGAAAAAAATATTCCAATTCACAGCATGATCAGTATTTTAAGCTCCAGACAGCCTTGAAATATGTTTGTACAAGTTTAAGCCATCAAGTTCCATTTCTGCTAGACAGGAGTTTTTTAAGAGCTATTTCCACTTGATTCAATTGATTTACATGATAAACAGTGCCTGAGCTAGGACCAGCCGCTGTCTCATTCTCCAGCCTACTCTAGGGAACCCAAGGCCCTCAGTGCCTACATATTTTTATTCCTTTGTGTTTCTTATTTTTAATTTACATTTCTCTGTTAATTTCTGACTTACTGTGGTGTGTTAATAGAAGCCAGAGCTATTAACGGGTAGCAGGTTACATAAGGCAAGTTGTTGCATGCCGCATAGCAGGTTAAATTGGCCTGTTACTCTCCAGGACAAGCCTGAATGGAGACTCTGCAGGAGCACAATTGGAGTTAAGAGCCCTGAATGCTCTTCTATGGCAAATGGCAGTAGTCTGACCCTGCAGGACTCGTTCTTTCTTGCAGCAAAGTGTGATAAAACAAATGCCTCTCCTATTAGAGGAATTAGTGCTGCCTTGTCTCCTGTGTGTCTGTGTCTCAGTCCAACGAGCCCAGTACTCTGTGGTCAGGTGCAGACATATTGTGGCTGCGGGCCAGGACCTTAAGGGCTCTAGAGGACTTTTTCTCGTCTGCCCTATATAGTTCACAAGCTCCCAAGTTATATGACAGCAGTTGCTGCCCAGCTGCATAGCTTCCCTCCAATTTAAAAGGGGACTGCTCTGTCCTTTGAGGAACCACACTCACTTCAACCAGGTGATTGTGAGAAAAAGGGCTGTGTCAGCTCGATGCACAGACAGGGCAGGCAGCTGCAGTCTTCCATGCCCTCTGTTTCAAAGGGAAGCTTCAAACAGAGAAAGTTTTCATCACCAAAGAATCTCTAAGAAGTGGTGAACTCACCTGGAAGCTTTTTTCTTCAGTCAGGTCACCTAGACTGTCTCCCTCCTCCACCAGTCACTATTTTCACAAAATCTTTCAAACACAATTATCTCAGAGATTACAGCTCTCCACCCAATCAGACAGCAGGCTGGAGAATTTCCATAGGAAATCAGCCTAAAGAGCACTAGAGCTGAATAGGCTTTTATTGGATGTGTCTGAGTAAATATGGTTCAAGTGGTTTCTGGAATGTAAGATCCTTCTCTGGATCAAGGTATGGTAATTGACTGCTCATCAGCAATCATTAATATCGGATCAGGTTTCACAATCACACTGCTCATCAGTTTTCACACTGAGTTTATATGCATTTCTTTATACTACACCTATGCATTAAGAAGCTCATCTAAAGCCCAGTATTGAAGCCAGGTGAGTATTGTAAGTTTTTTTAATGTGATTCATTTATACTCCTTCATAATGTATATTTTCAAGTGCTGACTAAGTCACATACAGGATATTACAAGCCATGTTCAATCTTGCTGTAAAACAAGGATGACTCTACCAAAGATCCATCCACTTAAGCCAAGAATTTCAACAGTCTCTAGTCTTTGGAAATACCGTATGTATTGCTAATCTCAAACCCCAGAATTATATTAAAGAACATGTTTCAATTTGGTCTTTCACTTTCCCCAAAAGCCATTTAGCACAGGTAAGTGAATGCAGTTGTCTTTTTTGGTCTTTCCTCTACCGACCCCATGCCTGACTCATGTTCCTGGCCACCATGTCCACGAATAGATATGTTAAGTCACAGTCATATATTAGCCTTGGATAGGAAGAGAAGAAACTCAGGGAGCTTATCACACTCAGAAGCCATCATCACTGTGACATGTGTAGTGTCCCAAAATTAAAAAATGACAAAACTGCAAGAAAGTTCACCCTTCTCTAGAGAATTATACTTTTATCTAAAGTTTTTTTTTTTGTTTTTGTAAGAGAAATTCAGCACACACAATGCATTCTTGACAACTAATATGAGTGGCATCTCCCTGCTAGGCTGCAACCAAGAACTACTGAATTTCTCCAGACTCATTTAATCTTCAGGAAATATGATGCACGTTAACTATCATAGTTTAATTAAAAACATTCTCCAAAGTGCGTTAAGCCAAAAAAAGAGTTTAACAAGCGTATCTAAGGCACCAAAACCATGAAGCTGAACAAAGGGGAAAAAAAAGTCTCATGAACAACTGGGAGTGAATAAAGTGAAAAGTGAAAATGACAGAAATGGCTAATGTTCAGTCTGGGACGGGGCATGACACTTAAACAAAATTGTCTCAAAATAATTCATATCTGCATACATTTCCAATAGCTGACTCTGCTGATATTTGCTGGTTTTGTAAGAGTTGGCTTTCTGAATCCACTGATAACACTGAGTTAGTCATTTTGTACAGAAAGGTGAGATACAGGCATTTCCAGCCCTATTCTTCAGATGACAGATTTATGGAGAGACTGCATTTTATTCCAATCTTATGTTTACGATTTAGCCATACAATGTGCACTGCTATTATTGTCATGTAACAGTCTGGCAGCTTTTCTTCCATGAACTCACCCTGCTAACAGGTGTTGATCCTTCTGGGAAATGCAAAATTTTGACTCACTGTTGCAGGTGGGGCTCCTGAACTCTGTTCTGCGTGCACCAGACTTGGAGAGCCTCTGGAAGACAGGCTCTGCACTGGACTCTTTTCAGGGAGGCACATCCCAGCCAGGTTAGCCTGTGGAGAGTGGCTGACATAGAATATCTCTTATTTTGATAACAAGGCCTGAAAATAAAACAATTCACAAAAATTGAACATAGGAAAGCTGTCCTGAAGCAGGTTTTAAAAACCTGATTGTTTATATATTACATTCCAGATGCATTTGTATACAATTTTCCTCCCTCAGAGGTCATGAATGTCAGGAGTAGGTGTACCCAGCAAACCAGTATAAATCCAATATCTTTGGTTTTACTTGTTGTACCTGTTATTCAGAAAGTCATTTCTTGCTGTTGTTCAGCTCTCAACCTGCTACATTTATTTTGCACTACAAGTGCAGGATAACTGGCTCCTGCAGCAGTTTAATTTGAGAAATGCATTGGAATTTGCTTTTTCCCAGTAAGCCAGTCTCACTAGAATAGCATACTTCAAGCAGACTATACACATGCTCTTCATATTTTCCCCCTAATAGTTTATTTCTATGATACAGCTACCCCCAATATTATGTTCAAGACTGAAGTATTCTGTAGTGATACACACATATGAGACCAGACCTTGTGAACAAAACATTGTTGTTCCAAACTACTGGTAATTCAGAGACAGCAACAAGTGCTAAACTGCTGTGAGACTTCCTTCGTAATATTAAGACCATGAGTGGACTTTAACTATGCTTTCAAAAAATCTTTTGGCCCTTCTTTTAAAAGCCACAAGCTCTTCTGACAACATCCATGAACTGGTCATTCCAGTTTGTCCCATCTCTACAAATATTATTATATTTTATTGCCTCCTTCTCCTCAGACACATCTGTGCTTTCTAAAAAATTATCTACTCCCTCCCTTTAATAAAATTATTCCATTAAACACATGAAAACTTGCAAAAATCTTAAAAGAAACAAAACCAGAGTAGAGGAAACACTAATTAAAAGGCATAAATCCGCAGACATAGAGACAGAAGAGGTTACGCTCTGTCTTCATCTAGTAGCAATCTAATCTTAATGGGTTTACTGTTGGTTTTTTGCTTTTCTTTCCTTTTTCTTAAGTGTCTTTGCATACTGCCAATGACTGAACATCAAAAGTAGTTTGTAAGTTCCCAGTAGAGAAAAAAAAAAAAGATCCATTCTGAATATGTCATTGAGAGGCACAAGAACTATGTTAGGAAATTCACAAAAGCATCCTAAGTTATATGGAAAAAACTAAAATACTACCAGGAGATCTGACTGGGGAGTCTTTGAAGCAGTTCAGCTTCTACATATATTCATCACTAAGCTCAGTCATACATCTTTTGTGGACTACACTAACTTCTTAGGAGTCTCTCATATAGCCTATGCACCATGTGCACATTATACTCGATTTCCTAAATCCCATTATGAATGGAGACCCCTAACAAAAAAGCATAACACTGCTCATAAAAACTTCTGGGGACAAAATACAACTCTGATTACTTTATCCTAAGCACTGAAGACATTTCAGAAATCTCTGCTTGTGTAGAACTGGCTGGAAAATAGACTGCTGGTTTGTATTTGCTTGCTGGTTTGTATTTACTGCTGTTCAAAAGCAACATTTTGGTGAAATTTGTCGCTGAAATTAAGATTTGGAAAGCTTTAGCTACCTTAGATTAAAGGTCACTGTGTGACTATACATCTTTACACTGCAAGATCCTGTAATACTTCTGTTTGTGCAAATGTGCCACACAGATTCAAGTCAAAACAATATCACTGAGTAGAGCTAGGAGACCTGCATGGATGAGCAGGGAGCTAATGAATAAACTTCAGCACAACAAGGAATTATACAGAACATGGAAGAGGGGGCTGACTACTTGAGACGAATACAAAAATGTTGTCAGAGGATGTAGGGATGCGATAAGGAAAGCTAAAGTCTCCTTAGAAGGAAAGTTAAGGCCTCCTTAGAACTAAACCTGGCAAGAGAGGTCAAGGACAAAAGAAAGGCTTTTTCAAGTACATTGGAGGAAAAAAGAAGCCCAGAGGAAATGTGTGCCCACTGCTGAATGAAGCGGATGCCCTGGTGACCGAGGATACAGAGAAGGCAGAGTTACTGAATGTCACCTTTGCCTCAGTCTTTACTGCTAAGACAGCCCTCAGGAGTCCCCAAGCTTGAAAACCATAGAGGAAGTCATGAGAAAGGAAGGTTTTGCTTCAGTTGAAGAGGATTGGGTTAGAGATCAATTTAGCAAACTGAACGTCCACAGATCCATGGGCCCTGATGGGATGCACCCATGAGCGCTGAGGGAGCTGGCAGAAGTCATTGCTAGGGCCACACTCCATAATCTTTGAAAAGTCCTGGAGAACAGGAGAGGTGCCTGAGGACTGGAGGAAAGCCCATGTTACTCCAATCTTCAAAAAAGGCAAGAAGGAGGACCCAGGCAACTATAGACTGTTCAGCCTCACCTCCATCCCTGGAAAGATGATGGAACAACTTGTTCTTGGTGCCATCTCAAAGCATGAGTCAGCATGGATTCAACAAGGGGAAGTCATGTTTGTCATGCTTGACCACTCTGATAGCTTTTTATGATGGCATCATTAGATAGATAGATGAGGGGAAGGCAGTGGATGTGGTCTACCTCAGCTTCAGCAAAGCTTTTGACACAGTCTCCCATGACATCCTCATTGACAAGCTTAGGAAATGTGGACTGGACCATTGGGCAGTGAAGTGGATTGGAAACTGGCCGGAGGAAAGAGCTGAGAGAGTTGTGGTCAATGGGGCAGAGTCTAGTTGGAGACCTGTGGCTAGTGGCGTGCCCCAGGGGTCAGTGCTGGGTCCAGCCTTATTCAATATATTCATCAATGACCTGGACAAAGGGCTAGAATGTACTCTCAGCAGATTTGCTGATGATACCAAACTGAGAGGAGTGGCTGCCATGCCAGAAGGCTGTGCTGCCATCCAGCGTGACCTGGACAGGCTGGAGAGCTGGGCAGGGAGAAATTGAATACAATTCAATAAGGGCAAGTGTTAAAGTGCTGCATCTGGGGGAGAACCACCCCATATTCCAGTACAGGTTGGGGGCTGTTTGGTTGGAGGGCAGCTCTGGGGGAAAAGGACCTTGGAGTCCTAGTGGACAACAGCATGACCATGGGCCAACAGTGGGCCCCTCGGCGCCAAGAATGGCCAATGGCATCCTGGGGTGCATTAAGAAGAGCGTGGCCAGCAGGTCGAGGGAAGTTATCCTCCCTCTCTGCTCTGCACTGGTGAGTGCCTCACCTGGAGTGCTGTGTCCAGTTCTGGGCTCCTCAGTTCCAGAAGGACAAGGAGCTACTGGAGAGGGTCCAGCGCAGGGCCACTAAGATGATGAAGGGGCCTGGAACACCTTCCATCTGAGGAAAGGCTGAGAGAGCTGGGGCTGTTTAGCCTGGAGAAGAGGAGGCTGAGGGGTGGATCTTATCAATGCTTATCAATATCTACAGGGTGGGTGTCAGGAGGATGGGGCCAGGCTCTTCTCAGTGGTGTCCAGTGACAGGACTAGGGGGCGATAGCCATAAATTGTAAAACAGAAGGTTCAAACTGAACATGAGGAAACCCTTCTTCCCTGTGAGGGTGACAGAGCACTGGAACAGGCTGCCCAGAGCGGTGGTGGAGTCTCCTTCCCTGGAGACTTTCCAAAGCTGCCTGGACTTGTTCCTATGTGATCTACTCTAGGTGATCCTGCTCTGGCTGAGGGGTTGGACAAGATGATCTCTAGAGGTCCCTTCCAACCCTTAACACCCTGTGAATCTCTGAATCAGTGAGTGGTATGTCCTCATAAATGTGTTGAGTTGTGGCTAGAGTTCCAACAACATGAAGGTGAAGTACAGTAGACTAGGATTTATGCTGGCAGCATTGTTTAACCAAACTCTGAAAAAACAATGTTATCACTAAGGACCGACCATGGTCTTTATTGTAAGGGTTCATAAAAGAAAACAGCGACTAAACCAGAGTGCAAGTGCTTCTCCTGTCTCCTCACTTTCCCAGGTGTGGACCTAGGAACAGTTTTACTACAACTTCTTGCTGTTCATTGTAATCAAAAGCAAAAAAATGTGAAGTTGATAAATAATGAGCTGCTGTAAATGTCTCTTTCAGCTGGGTTGGTTTTACTAGGACTGTACACAATACAACAGTTTAAGAGATGGCCCAGCAGAATGAACTGGCTAAGGTTTCTTTAACTGTGTTGCAGTCTTCATTCTGTCACTGAGCAATTGCTCTCACCACAGTGGTTATCCCTTATTGCACTGGTATATTATATTCTGAAGAACATATTGTAGTATGTTGTCAATACAGCACATTCCTTACAAGCTCAGTGTATTGCTTTGGTAAATAAAGTACATAAAGCCTCACCCCTTTTCCATTGTGTGCTCATATTGATTTTTTATTGATTTCTCAGAATTTCCAATAGTACTTCATCACAGTCAGTCAAGCTGCAATACACATTTTGAGATATAAAAAATTAAAATTGAAAATAAAAATAGTCTTGAGTAACCTTCTTGTCACCTAGAAATTAATTAAGCCCTTTTTAACTTTTAGTGGATTTGCTTTATAACAAAGCAGACTGTTTGGCGTGCAAGTTACTTTGTCAGAGTCCTCAGAGTAAAATTCATTTTATTTTGCATTAAAAAAAAAAACCAAAGCAGATCATACGTAGCTGTTCATGCAAAATACTTCACACTTTCTTAAGCAAAAAAATGAAGGTGATTACAAATTATGCCAGTGCCGGGGCGGGGGGGGGGGGGGGGGGGGGGGGAGCAGGGAAGAAAAACTTGCTAGTTCTGCAGTTTTTTTAGAATTCAGTGTACATGAATATTCTGGCTCCATGGTAAGTTTTTTCAAACTCACCAACCCATGTGAACGGTTTAGACTTTGCAAAACCTGAAGACTTTCCACTTAGGGAAGGACTGCAGAACAAAGGTATAAAAATGGCAATACATAAAATACTTTACAGCTTGCAGACAACCATCACACCATGAACAGAGTATTCCAGGAAATACATAATACTCTGAAAACACACATAATGCTGGCCAGTGCTGACCACAAAGTATCTTAAATCTGGGGGTCAAAAAGACCTCCCAGTCACAGGCTATACTGCCTCATTAGTCCTTTGGTTTGATGGATAACCACAGTTATCAACTGGATAACCCATTTGCAAGACTGGTGAAAGCCTTAGCCTGGGCAAACAGAAAGACTCACTCTACCACAGAAGGAAAGGCTTCAGAGACCAAAAAAGCAACAGGATTCTTGGGACAAGAAGTAAAACAAACAAAACAACAGAGACAGGCATGAGATCAAAAGGTCTAAACAGAAGTACAAGATGAGACAAGAACAGACGTCTGGAGAGCAGCCACATTTCTGCAAAACATTTCTTAGCAGGCAGTGGAACCTCTACCCGGATTTGTACGATGAAGTCAGTGTCACAGCTGCAGTCAGACCCAGAACAAACGTGGAGTGGAGAACTAGGGTGTGGGAGGCAGGGAGACAAAGAGATCGTGCCATGTTGTGTGATATAGTTGTAGGCAGCCAGATGTACAATCCATTCAGTTCAAGCAAGAGCTGCAGGCATCTGTCAAAGCGACACCTCCCCCATGGAGCTTCCTCCTATCTGGCTGACGGATAGCTTCAGAGTTGCCAAATCTATTTGTTCATCAGTAGAAGAACAGCACCAAAAGCTATCCCTATTACCCTCCTCAAACGATTTGATTAAAGCCCCTTTCCAAAAGCATGTGGGGTAGAATAATCTGGAACACAAATAATTTTTCTTCACCAATATCCAGTGTTCCTTTTGTCCATCAATTTATTATCAGAGCACCAGACTCCCTAACAAAATGTGAATAACCCTGCATAAAATCAAATTCTGAGGTGCCTGAGCCTAATACTTTAATTTCTCACAATCAGCTGAAATGGGGTGTGTGAAGCTTTCTTTAATGTTAGAAAAGGCAGTGGAACAGGCTCCTTCTTTCCTGATCTACAAGGGGAAATTTCACCCACTAGTCTGTTACAACTCCTCTGTGGCTGTTACCATGGAGAATTAAGAGAATAATTTCACAACATGATTCCCACACAGATACCCAGAGAGTCAAAAAGATAATGAACAAAACCTTTAACACTAACACTGAATATTTGACAAATCATACTGAGTGCCAGACATATCATACATAAGGCCTATACCTGTACTGCCTTTGTATATTTGACTGCTGTTTAAATGACATTGATAAAAACAGCGTAGTTTAAGGTGGTCAAAACAACAAATCCAACACATTTTTGTCCTTCATGGGAATCAAGTTAAAGAGGGTATATAATCCACAGACTACTTGATTCTTTTCCATTATTGTAAGGACCAAAAAAGATAATTCCTACTTGGTTATTTTGTAAATAAGAAGACAAAATAAAGGGTCAACTCTAAAAACCTCTAAAAATGTCTCCAAGAGGCATTTGGAGCAATTTTCCTTAAAAAGGACAATCATTCAAGGGATTACAGTTCATCGCTTCCCCGAGTCCTCCCACAGAGATGATATTCTTTCAGTAACCTCACGTGTTCCTGATCATTCATATTTGAAGCCTTAGTGCCATTGACTGCTCTCACTTTTTCGGGGATTAACCTGATTTCAATGAGGTGAGACTGTGCTCTGCAAGCTTAGAGCACGGAGCCTGAAATGTACTTCAGGACCAGCATAACTTCAGTCCATAACTACACAGCTCTGAAGCGTCAAAGCATTTTGTTTCACAGTGACTTCCACAGAGGACAAGTTTTTAAAATAGGCATCACTAGGCAATGGGTCAGAAGTATGTTTATCTCCCTGAATTGTTCAAGCTTTCCAAACAAGAGAAATTGATAATTTGGGTTTCTGAATGAGGCTTAGCCTCCTTGGGAGCTGAGCTTTGAAAACCTATCAACATGGGGTATGCTTTCAAAGAGTCACACGGGGGGTTAACTGTGTGTTTTTCATGCACTATTCAAGAGCAAAGGCCTGCCTCCACATTTTCAATTGAGGAGCATCTGGGTAAAAGTGAGAAATAAACATGCATACATACATATCTATACTTTCTTTCCTCCCCCCCCCCCCCCCCCCCCCCCTTTATATATTGTGTCAGAATTTCTTTGATTTGCTTGAGTCAGAAATTCTTCCTCAAGAAAGGGAACTGATCTGGATAAGTAATGTCGTGGGGGCGTTCCCTACCCACTCCTAGACATTTTTGTGAGCAATCTATAATTAAAATGACTGTTACTTAAGGTAGCTAACAACACATTTCCACATATGTATGCCACATTGCCACAGACATATGCCAGGGGCCACATATTCCATGATCATGGATAAGCCCCTTTGGTGCATACACCCTAATACTTTTTAAATGAGACTTTGCACTAGGTTTCTTTTTTTTTTTAATTTAGCTTGCTAAGAGAAAGACTACTGTAAAACAAGAATGAGACCCACTCCCATTAAGCAAAAATTTTATGTTAATAAACTAAATCTAATTTATTTTCTTTGTTCCTCACCTTAGGTTACTGAAAACACTCATATAATACTTGACAAATACAAACCTATTTTTACCCATTTTTAGAATCTGGAACAGAGAGCTGGCACTTCCATCAAGATCTGGAAGCCTTACTAAATGAGTTGTTTATATTGAAAAGCTTTCTATAGTCTTACACATTAAACATCTGGATGCTCTGTAACCTTTTTTATTAGAAGAGTACACTGTTTATGTGGGAGATCAAAAGCCTTTCAAAAATGTGTTCTCGTGTTTATCCACATGATTAGTCCTCCTGATTCCAGCAGAGAATTGGAGTTTAGTTACGTTTTAGAGCCAATCTTCAGGAATTTACATTTGCTTTAAAACTCTTAGCCAAAATATTTTTTATCTGTAATCATTACATGTATTCTGTGGGATAAGAATTTCAAGATCAAGTTTTCCATTCTGGCTTTCCTTTAATGTCTTCAGGCTTCTAAACAGTATTTTTGTATGTATTCAACACATACATGTAACAACAACAACAACTAATTAGAAAAAAAAATTGGAAAAGTCTTCTTATTAAATATTTGACTTCCTGCTCAACCAGATCAATTAGCTGGAAATTTTTTTTTAAAGAAAAAAAAAACTTTTTTAAAAAAGTAAAGTAAATCCACCAAATTCAAAGAAACTCTAAAATCAATGTAAAAGTTAAAAATATAAAGTTAATTTACAACAAAATGAATAGTTCTACTCAGGTAGTGTTCTTCTTCACACAAGGTGAAGATAGGTCACTAGTACACATTCTAGTGAAGACTAGTGAGCAGTGTTATTTCAAAACAGATTACAGCAAATTCAGAATATATCCCATAATATTTTAGTGTTTACCACAGTGACAGATGTTACTACTCACAATCAGGCAGATTTGCAGCACAGGCTTTGAGTTACATCCAAGTTTAGGCCAGGAGGAATGCAAGGGGGTGCATGTTATTACCCCACCCTCTAGCCCACAACTTCCTCAGGGAAAAAAAAAAAAACCCAACCAAAAAACCAAACTCATATTATGCTTAAAAGAAAGAAAAAATCTTGTGTGATTAAATACATTTTCTATTTGTTGTATTCATCTGCTTCATCATTCTTTATTAATTGAAATGCTGGCAAGAAAATTCTGTGTTTCTCACCTTCTTCTAGGTAGTGAGACTCTCATAACAAAAGCCTGTGAGAACTGTTATTACCCATGTTCAAATAAGCATTAAGGTATATCTTCAGACGGCTGGCATTGTAAGCATAGAGTGCTAAAACCTAAAGTACGGGTTCAGATAGTACTGAAGTTTAGAAAAGTTTCTGAACTTCAGTTCAGCTGTGATAACAATCTTTGTGTGTTCTTTATCCACAGTAAGTATAAGGTAATTTTGAGTTAACGCACGGTTGAAGAAGTCAAGCTAAGTGAAATTATGTTCTTGAACAGTCAATGTGCACTAAATCAGTCATGCTTTTGAGACCTAAGAACATACCCAAGGACTTTGATTATAATATTGCATCTTGCTCAACAGTCAGTAAGAAATAAATTGGAGAAAGAGGTAAGCTCTTCTTGGTATGCAAAACAAAATTTAAAAACGTGTTAATGAGATATTAGTCAAGAAATTTGAGCAGTGTATATGAGTTAGTTATATTTTAAATGCCAAAGGGTGCCTATATGCAAGGGTGATATACACCCTGACAGCTAATTAAACTTATGATCCATATAGGAATAGCATCACATCACAGTGTAATTAGTCTACCAGCCAGTGAGTCAGAATAGGAGATCCTATAATAACCCCTTACATAATTTCCATTGTAAGCAAAAGACGGCAAACATGGTCTGTTTTCTCTAAAGTGTTTGAACACATCTTGTGCAGCAAAAGTGAATATAATCATATGAATAGCATCTACCAGCTCTGAATAGGCATCAACATCCAATTATTTTAGATTCTGCTTGCACATAAAACAAAGCCCATTCCTGACTCAACTGACATGGAATCTACAGGCCTTCCAGGACTGCAAAGCCACACGTGTGCTCAGCAGAGGACCAGTGAGAGAGCACCAAAGTTAACATACTAAGACCTATATTACAGTTCACTGTCACATACATGTTTACATTCCTTCCTCTGAGTTTTATTTCATCTCTCTGTTTCAACACATTAATTTTATCAAGACTGGATTCTTGGCTCCACCACACACTGGAAAAGACACCACTTATTTTACAGCTGTTGAGAAAGATTAAAATGTTTAGAGCAAGAGTAAAATGTTTAAAGCAAGAGTAAGAAATTAACAATTTTTTTTTAAATTTACTAATGGACTCTTGCCCTGAAGAAAGCTATCATCAACTCTGTTCCTGTTTCACATGGGATAATAAAACCCATAGTAAACCTGACCTCCTGAAGTCAGTTTAACTTGGACTATTGAATCTTCAACCACTGACATAGTTAAAGGAAGTAACTATTACCTATTACTCACTTTATATGCTGAGTACACTCAGGAAAAATTCTTCACCATATGATTATGTATTCCAAAATACAAAAATTATAGATGATGTTTCCATATCTTTCTATAATTATATTCAGTTTATTATCGAGCTTTCAAGTAGGGCTATATGCTCTCCTCAAAATGGGGTTTGCTAGAGCTTATGAAAATAACTCCTTGTGAAATCAAGTTGGAGACACACTCAGCCTTTGCTGATGCTAGTGCACACCTTCACAAAAACAGTGTAATGAATGTTTAATTTATTTGATTTTAAGAGGATTAAAAGGAGAAATGCTTGCATGACTAAGTGCAACCACATTCCTCAGTTGCCACACCAATACTGTTGCTCTTTGTACTTTGGGAATGGTGGATACAGTCAGAACATCTCTGACTTGTGGTTGTTTAGAAATGATGATGAATATATGAGGGTTTTTCAGCTAACTAGCTACTAAAAGGAGAAAAATATATATGCCAAACCACCACTGAATCATGTCGACTACTGAATCCCTAACTCCAAGGCTCCCATCTTAACTGGGAAGAAAAGAATATTTGGGAATTATTGCACAAAAGTATGTGTTAGCCTGCACGTATTTTGAGAGCAAGAATGACGAGAGAAAGCATGTGTGTGGAGTAGGAGTGAGTGAAATGAGAAGACATGGGGCTGCATCTTATTAATCACGGTTTGGGGCACAAAACAGATTTCTTAAAGACACTCTTCTTGTTGCAGCTAATTTTTTTCTACACACCATCAACCAAAATTTACAAGCCAAGAGCTCAAAGGAAACTTATTCCTCCAAAAGACACAGGGCAGTTCTGAGTCCAGTTCCCTGCAGTGCTGTGTTCCCTCTGTGAGTTATCCAGTTTCACTGGTATCCCTTTCTTACAAGAATAACAGTATTTTCTCTTTTGCTCCTTGCTTGCTTTGCTTAATTAAGAACAAGAATTACCTATTTCAGCAGGCAACCAAGTGAAAAACATCCTCACTAAAAGTACAGTTGGGATCAAAACAAGCACAAGATAGGGGAGGAGGATACAGACGTGTGTGTGCTTGTTTTTGTTTTTAAGATGACATACAATGAATCACGATTAATATGATATTTGATGAATTACCCTTACTGAGGGTTACTGTGAAAGACAAAGGTATACATGTGTTCAAAAAGGGATACAATAAATTCATGAAGAATAAAACAAGGCAGATCAAGAAGTGCCTAACTAATTAATTACAGGATAAGGTATTCCTGGGGTAAAATCACATTATATGCAGTCTCCATTTTTTATCTTTTCTCTGAGCTGCTTCTATTACTGGATTAGATGAACTTTTGGTCATCTTCAATAGTGCATTTTAGTCTTTAGTTTGGGCTTCTAACTTCTACCTAAACTGCATGTATACGTATATGTAAATATGCCTGTATGTATATAAGCTGTATATCCTATATAAAGCCACATCACTTTGAAATGAAAGTTACTGGTATATCACTAATATTGTGTTGTACTATCATTACATTCTTTTTCTATATAAGTGAGGTGGGTTGTTTTCTGTATGAGACTCCACTATTTGGGACAAATGTTTTTCTACAGAATTTGTCAAGGATAAAAAAGAGGAACAAAGGGAAATGGAAGTGTGTGGTACTGGGAGGACATCACCAGCCACAAACAGAGAAAAGCTGTGCTGGCTTTTCTATGCAACATCCATTTAAGTTGGCAGACAAGGGCCTTAAGGGATGCTGCCTTCAAAGGCCCTAGGAGAAGGCCCTAGGAGGCCCACCAGAAGATGGATGCCAGCCCATGCAGGATTCTAGCGTGCAGTGCAACAAAACTAGATTATTGCCTTGAAAATGGTGCTGTTCAAGGGGCATTAAAATAACATTGCAATGTTTCCTAACAAGTTTACCCAGACAAATTTCTCCCACAGCCAGTTTCTCCAGTCCCCCTGTCACCTCTGCCCATACGGATAGATGCTGTCTTCATCTTACCTTTCTCATCCAAGGGTGAGGAGGCCATGGGTTACAGCTCCAGCTTGTCACTTGTAATGCTGACATCATCTACAGGCCTAAGCAGATACTGAAATGCACATCTCATGGCAAAGGTCTTGAAAGCTAAAATTATGCTTGCATCTCAAATATTGGGGTTTTTTAATTGTCATCTTTCCTGGGAATGAGGTAGGTATGCAGATGTACTGAAAGAGTTACCAGCATTGTCTGGATACTAAAGTACAGAGTGACCTGGTGTCTGGAATCACAAAAGAAGCAGTAATTCTGTGTGACTATGTTGGTGTTTGCATTAATTCCCCTCTCCTTCCATACAAAGGCAGAAAGGAATTTTCTCCGAGATGTAATGATTCCTGTTTCTCCATTAACAGCCCACAAAAGGACTTACAACCACACAAGTGCACATACGTGTGTGTACAAACACAAGTATCACTAGTGTAAAGGCAAGAAAAGAGGAAATGCTGAACGGCAACAGTTTAGCCTCCCGATGTTATTTACTTGCCTGTTACGTACAAACATTTGTAAGTATTCTTTCTAAATTGATCAAACAGTTATTGTTTGCCTCTAATCATAATAATTTATGATGAAGCTTTTAAAAATAGAAAATGCAATTTAGCTTTGTATTTAAGAAAATTAGGTTTAGCTCTGTTCTTGGAAAAAGGTGTTTCCTACATGGCCAGCTTTTGTTAGAGTTTAAAATTCTTTAGCATCATTAAAGCATTTTAATAAGAAAAAAGTAGCTTATTGCCATGAGCAAAACTCTTAAAACATCTTAATAAGCCAGTTGGTAACTTCAAGGCCTCTCAGGAGAGATAAAAAGACAGCAGAAACCCTTTCTTTCATTCCAGTTCCACTCCCCCTTGCCCCCCTTCCTCTTTCTCCTGCCAAAAATAGTCAACAAATGTTAAGTATTGTAGTACCTACAACAAAAGTTTTCTGATTTCCAAAATATTACTTTATCTCTGTCAGCTTGTGTGTTTGCTGTAATGTTGCCATTTAACTTGCTAAATGAACTCTGTATCCTGAGCATACCTGGATGTGCCTAAATCATCCTCTATGTTTTGACTGAGAATGTTCCCTTTCTGCATTCCTGTTGCTAGAAGTTGTCAGAGGAGAAACTTAACTCTGCCACTAAACAAAGACCTTTTGATATTTTTTCTAAGCTGTTGCTGAGTGATTTTTACATGTTTACTATTAAGCAAACCTACAGGAACTATATCAGCATTGCAAAGCCTCATGCTATTAGACAGTGTAAAGATGAAGGAGGAAAAATTGTCAGCTACAAGAATACAACTCTTTTCTCACTGTTTCAGTCACCTGCATGTTGATTGTAACAATACACAAAACCCAAGATATTTCAGTGTGTTGATATTTTTTCTTCCTTCTGTTCTTTCTGGTCAAGTTCTTTTCCACAGTTTCATCACATTTTGTTAGAATCTACTGGAAAAACTGATAAATATTCAGTGAATATGTCATTTATGAGGAAAATCACTCCTTTTTATGTCATGGTAACAGATCCAGGAAAGGGTTCATTATGCAAATAATGTTTTTCTTCTTTTAAGGCTACTAGAAAATTGCAGTTGGAGGAGGAAAAAGAAAAAAAAGAAAAAGGATTAAAGTAACTTAGCTCCATAAGAGTTTAGTTAATGATATCATATGTTCTCAGCATCCAAAGATAAACAGTCCCAGAATATGGCTATATTAAAGCAGGTAAATTGAATATATCAATGGTGCTTGGAAGTAGAGCTGCTCTGGTAACAAAAAAGAAAACCTCTTCCAAGCAGTTTCAGCAGGTTTGGTTTTTTTTTTTTTTCTTTTTCATCAAAGTTTTTCTTCAAAACTTTTGGAGCTGTGTCTTATAATTATTTCCCACATCTTACTTCCAACACCCGAACTATAATAGAGAAAAGGCCTGGTTTGGTAAAAATTGTCAGGACCTTTTTTTACTCTAGTGAACCAGTCCCTATTGAAAAAAAATAAAGTAAATATTCAACTTTAAGGCAAATCTATGTTGTTGGGTTTTTTTTTTTTTCCCAGCTGGCCCTAAATGAGTTTGTCAGTATTCCAACTCTTTATTCAGTTTTAACCAACTACTTCTCCACCCCCATAATTACTAGAATGCTTTTATTACCATAGTGCATATTGGTGGTCTATTTCATAGTTTAGGATGGCATGGACACCTACTTTTAAATCAGTCTTCATAGACTATAGAAATGGGTCTCCCGGATTGAAGTACTCTGAATCCTATCATAAATAACTAGTTTCTGTTTGTAAATTCAAACTTTTCACTACAGAAATTTAAATGTCCTGAGCACTTCCTGCTCTTTACTTTGAGCCAGATTAGACCTGTTGTGTACTTATGTAGGTCAGTTTCCAGTTTAAACAAAGGTATCGTCTCAGATTTATACTGTTCCTGAAGCATTGACTCACTAGCCGGTTTTTTTTTTTATGGAAAGCTAGCCTTTTCTATGAATACATTTTGTGGACTGGAAAGCTCTAATCCCAGTCAACAAATTAAGAACTTCACCATTATTTTCGTACTGAGTTGTACCACCAACAGGCACTGTGATGTGTAAGAAATGCTTAAGAAAAAACTCACATACTAAATACACTTTGAAACATTCTAACAAAGAAATCTTAGTTCATGCCTAACATTTCAGTCCCTCACTGAGGGAGATTACTGTTAAGAGCTTTATTTTTCAAAAAAATTGAGGTAACTACCTCCTTGCTTTACAATGTACAAATGAAAAGCATAGTCCTCAGGCTTCATTCTCTATTGTATTTTCAGGTGATACCCCAGATGGCATTTAAGCATTAAAATATCACTTAAGCAGAAATTAGGTATCTAAGTTTTGGAGTAAATGAAAAAAAAATTACAAATACCCTGACCAAAACAATCCCTGCACCTCCTGTATCACTCCAGCTTCTGAATTTTCTAGCAAAATCTTTGGGTAAGATACCAACATTGTGATAAGAGATCAGCTCTGCCTACAACCTAAGTGAACACCAACATCCAGCCAACAGCTGGGCAGAAGCTTCACCACACCCCTTGGTCATCCTACCTAGACTTCATGCCAATTTATGGATGAGACAGTCTGCTTGCTGGAGGTGAAATTCCTTTCCTTGATCATAAAGTGAATTTAAGACATTTATAGCAGGGACCTAAAGGGCGGAGTCAATGTGGAGCAACTAGTTCAAAACATTATGAAAACTGCTTCCTGAAATGAAGGGAATGGTGATGTTTTTTAGATGTACTGTGCACAAGATAAGATGCTGGGTTGGTTGTTTGGGGTTTTTTTCTGAAACAGAATGTAAGAAATTTCTTAACAATTAAGCAAAATCTCTGAATAACAAAACAAAATTTAAAAATCTGTATTTTTCTATAAAATGAGAAGTCACTTATGGCAAGTTTTAGCAAACCCTGTTTATATGTGTTTGTCTTGCCAAGGATTATGCTTATTAGCTTTGCGCTTATTACTGGAGAGGAAAATATATTTCAAAAGAGTAAAGAAATGCAAACCTTCATGCAAAAATATTAATCTTCACCTTGCCTTAGTGAGGAGAGACTGTTTGGTTTCATTTATTCTCACCTTTAGAAATCTGTGCAAGTCTACTCCTGCTTACAGCCCTGAATTCATTATTTTCTACTTCCTTCTTACTCCATACTCACTTCCCATACCTCTTCCTAAATATTTGCTTTGAACTATGCTTTTCTGCTGTTTGAAGATTTTATTCCTATCACTTCACCTTATGGTGAAATTCTTGATTACCAGAAGTCAGTGGCAAATTTCACATCAATTTCAGCCTGACATTGCCTGCCAAGCAATTTCTTGGTTTTTGTTTTTGTTTGGTTTTTTTTTTTTGACAGCTCTTTTCAAAACCAGAGGTTTTAGATTTTAATATTTTACACACACATACAAAATTTAAAAAACATACCAACAAAAAAACTTCCCGTTCCACTAACACCACAATCAAAATATGGCAGCACTGAGAGAGTAAAATCTATGTGAGTAGTACAGATAACTGGGGAATCCAACCATCATTCCTGTGCCTTTTTTTGTCACCAGCTCCATTTGTTACCCTCAAAATATAATTCAATTCTTCAGTGCCTCAGTGTCATCCTTTGTAATATGATAATTATCTTTCTCATTAAGAAGCCTTGACAGTTGAACCAGTAAAAACAAACACTATTTGGCTAGTAATATTGTAACGGGCCACCAGTTACCCAAGGAATCTCATCATTCCATGCTAGGGGTGGTCCTAGATTGCACCAGGACTGAGATATAAACCAGGACTTAGTCTGAAACACTGTGATTGTTTTTTCCACGGTTGATCCCAAATTACTCCTCTGTCTTTTTTCCCAAGTATGCAATCTTTAAGAATAAATGTATATTTATACTTGTATTTTTATTAAAGACAATGAATACATTAATTATAATGTCACCAAAATAGTGAGGATAAATCACATCATTTAAAAATATAAATATTTGTAATATTAAATCAGGACCTGATACAGTAATTTAAAAAAAAAATGTTCTATTTTATCTACTATGGAGATAAAATTATGACAATAGATCTCTAAAATAAAGATTAAAATACATTTCTATAGCTCTAATGAGTTCTGACCTGAAGTGTAGTTTTGTAGTACTTGGTTATTAGTTACCAGCAGCTTTGCTTCTCCTTGAGAGCAAAGTTATCAGAACATGCATAGAGTTAGAAAGTTGTCAGGTCCTCAGTATTAGACTAGGTCCCATAGCTTGCTAGTTAATTTACATACATTTTGGCAAAAGAAATCTGATGAGAAATTAAATAAATGATTATGCTCTCATAATATATAAATCAATTCCATTCTTTATTAGAAATCTTTTACAAAGAGTATTGGATAATTAAGCTGTTATATAGTAACTCATGCAGATCAAATATCTCAGCCAAGGAGGTTAATTGAAGCTCCCTCTTCATCATTGTAAATGTCTTCAAACTGCTTTGACTGGGTCAAGTTGAAACAAAATAGGTAGACTCTAATAAATGCTCTGAACAAATTAATGATGGAGAAAACCTAAAGGGAATAATATATTTCTTTGCATATTTCTGATTTTTAAAAGAATATTACACTATTATTTTTTTTATCCTTAACCTGACTTCTAATATTGTCATACATACTTTAAAAAAAAAGTTAAAAAAAAAAAAAAAAATCAGCTTATCTCAATAGTTGCTGTTTTAAGTAAGAAACATCCTACTAGGCCCTAAACATTGAACTTCGTACATGCACCGTTTTCTTCTCTGGCAATAATTAAGATAGATACAGTTCCATCAATATTTACTATCTTCTTGTGTTTTTCTCACATTATAGCACAATATATTGGCTAAATACGTGCATAAATTGGGTGAAATATAAAAATTAGCACTGTGCAGACAGATTTTGGTGTTTGTGCAAGCTACAATTGAAAGAGTCAGTCAGCTTCAAGTTACAAAACGGTGATAACAGAAATTGAAGGCAAGACTTTTAATTAACATTACTGTTACTGCATGGTAACAGCTCACAAGCATTGACTTCTACAACATCCACTGGATATACACCACCCATTTTACTTACATTTTCCTTTTACTTACATTGTGGTAGTTAGACAACAAAGAAAGATTGTACAGTTTTAGCTTGGGGGAGGTGGGGTGGTGGTGTTGCTTTTTGCGTTCTAATTTAGTTTGGATTATTCTCTTGCACTCTGCTAATTTAAAATATACATACCCTACAGAACTCACTCCCATTAACTTCAGGGCTTCTGAAGTTCCCAACCCTCCCCCTAGAATAACTCCTCTTTATTCTTTTTTGCATAATGGTGTAAAAGAATCCCTAACTAACTACTGAACCATGATACAGCCTTTCACTGCAACCTGTTTCTGAGGGAGAAAGCTCTAAATAATTATCAGTGTATAATGAACATTGCTACTAAATGCTAACTTAATGCCTCATTGGAAAATTTGAAAGGCATTAATTCAGACAACAGTTTGTCTTTATCACTTATATTTCCTGGTTCTAATTCCTTCTTTTTTATTTATTAGTAATTTGCATGAAAGAAGCATCTTTGTTTCTTCGATATGCGTTTCCTTTTTCTCATTTAGGGTATCATTCTGCTTCATTGAAAACAATGGCAATTTCACTGGTTGACTTCAGGAAAGTAGGTCTGTTTGTTAGTAAGAAATTCTGGCTGTCTCCAGGTCCCGTGGCAGTCAGCTGCCAGGTAACAGCCCGCAGAATCCTTTTGGATCAGAATCCCTGAAGTGCAACTTCCTTTGTTTGACAATGATTTGCTATTGCAGAAACGCTGGTTACTTCATTGGGGATTATGACTTTATGCAAAGACTAAACAGCAAGGGTAGGTGGATTTCTAAGTCCACCCCTTCCTGAACTCTCTTTTCATGCAAATAGCTCTAATTATACTAAATAGCAAGAGAAAGCAGGAAATGCATGTCACAGAAAAGCAGTTTCTATGCACTATTGGTAGTTCAAAATTTCAACCAGCAGAAATTGTCTATCCACCATTAACTGCTTCAGAATAGCCAGGAAAATATGAAACATCATTCTTCATGGTAGCAAAATACCTTTTGCATTAGAATATCAGAGGGGAAAAATCCTAATTGTCAGTGAAAGCATTCTGACACTCTTACAAAGTGTTTTGTGCAAACACATTTCCATCATGTTGTAGACTGGTTACATTTGAAAAACAGCCATTTCCAAGAGGTGTTTTTGCCAGGTTTGTTTTCGAGGATGTGATTTGTGCATCAATAGGGCTTCAAACTTTGTGCATGTGTGTTTGTCTGTAAATTAATCCACCAGGGCCAGAAAGTGGAATTTTGATTGTAAGGTCCTGTCAAAGTCTGTCTGAGTGATGGTTGTGCTTTTCATCAGTGTAATCTGTAATCCCCATTTCCATTGGTTATATATAATTCATTGTCACACACACAGCATCCTCTCTTTCCCGGGCACATACAGCAAAGAATGATTCTCCAAAAGCCATTTACGTTCTACTACACTTGATATATAGGCTGATGCTCACAAATTACCCAGTCAGAATCTTTCTTAGAAACACCTGTATTTTGTAGTATGGCTCAGAATTTACTGCTTGTCAGGGAAGCACATGACCTACTATACTGTGTCAATCACGGCCTAAAACCTTTTACTTAGAGCCTTCAAGCTGTTTCTTCACACTGTTAAAGGAAGTCTGACATCTCATAAAATTTAAAAATGAATTTTCGCTGCAGGAGAAGAAAAGAGAATGAAAATACCACTAATTAAGAAAAAGATAATATACTATGTGTCAGGTCCAGACATGAATGAAGGTATTTACAGAATGTTTTAGGGAAAGCAACATGCTAGCAACAGATAAGAGTTACCATATTGTTGTTCTTTATTCTTTCTAATGCAAATATCCCTTCTGCTTTTCCCTCATTTACTGCTTAAAATCTTGTATCTGAAGTACATATGTTATTAGATATAAAATATTTTAAAACAAAACCCTTGGTTTTCTAATTATATAAAAAAAAAAAAACCACTTAAAAACTACTCAAAACATCTAAAAGAACACCAAAACATCTGATGTTCCTAGACCAGCCATGGGTGCCAACTCTGTATTAGAATGGTGAGTAACTAATCAAATTGCATGCAAACCGATAAGTCTAAGATATCGAATGGCCACAACACTGGGCAAATCTTATTTTGTTATTCTCTTAAAGCAAATAACTATGATGTTACTTGTAAAAATGAGTAACAGCTTGCAGCCCCCCAATAACCTTATTAAAAGAAAAAAAGAAAGAAGAAAAAAAAAAATATATTCAAAGAGAGTCTGTCTCAGGAAAATGTTTGTACTACTTGAACGCTACAATTTCATCCTTCGTCATATTATCTCCTGCCCACACTTCCTGAAAAAATGTGCTGGACTATATTCCCTGAAGCAGGGTTGAACATTCGGTGAAGTGATGACCACACCTTCCTCCCTGCCAGGAAGATCCCACCACAATTTGGGAAATCTCAAAATTATGAAACAGAAAGCAAAGCAGATATAAATCATACACAGATGTTTATGTAAATTATTTCAGGTTTAAGCAATGTGATCTCTAAAGGAGGAGAGCAGATTATAGAACAAGTAAATCCATCTCTATGTCATTACCTTGCTCTTGCTCCTCCGTCTGGTATTTTTTAATTGTAATACATATACTGTAATGTTGCGCCTGCAGTGTTTTGTCATGTACATCCTCCAGGTGAACACTGGCCATGTAACAGAGAATTTTTTCCTGCATAACAAGATGTATTTCTACAATTCAATCCTCAAGTCACAACAGATTGCACAGTTAAAAATAACTGTGCAGAGCTGACATTGCTATGATTCATTCAATCACGTCATTTGTTATTGGTACATGGACCAATACAGAGGAAAATAAAGCCACCTCCAGCCTGTCATAAATTTCAATACAAGTGAGTTCTCCGGAGTTCTATTTTAAAATATCAACATGTGTCTACTACTTGAATTCACTCAGTCAATAACATGAGAATCATCCTATTTATATATTGAGAAACACAATAAAAATAGTAAGAACAAATTTTACGTGGAAAATGAGTAACTTAGAAATTTAATTCAATATTTGTATAAAGTTATCTAAAATTTTGACCATAGCAGTCAAAAAACCTAATTAAATAGTTTTAAATAATATCTTATAATTAACAGCTGACCTAAGACTGCTCTAGTTTGCCAAAATAGACTTGAGCACTTTTGTTTCCATGTATTTCTCCTTCTCAACAATGATGTAAAACTGCATTAGGAAGAAAAAATGTGTAATGTACTCTCTGTGCATTTTCTAGAACAAGGAGAAATGGCTGAAGAAATTAACAGAAAGGGATATCAAATAATTTCTCTCAGTCATCCCACATTTTTCTGCAGGATGCTTTAGTCACATTTCATGCATCCCAAAAGTTAATTAAATTATTGGAGAAGACCAAATCTGTGCTGGTAGTCATTATAAGCTAACACAAAGAAAATCATTGAGAAAACACTGAGATACATTTAATCCCTTTGAATTGCAAGATTTTGTTTGCAACTGTGTGTCATGTCCAGATGGATTTGTTACAGAAAAAAATCTCAGGTGATGGGATAGATGTTGTGGATGAGCAAAATATTCCTTTGGAAACTCATCATATTCAGACATGCCATTAAGTGACACATTGAAGTTCAGGAGGGAAAAATTAGGTGTGGTCTGCTCCGCAACCATTGCCCTCAAGATTCACTGACAATTTTTCTGCAGCTTTATGAACAGTATTGCCTGCCCCTTTCAGGACTAATACAATATTGCCCTCCATAACTTATTTGATTTTCTTCATATAAGTTACTTTTGGCACTTCTCTTTTAAATTTCCAACCATGTAAGAATGGAAGCAGGCTCCATTTAAGAAACAGATGATCAAAGGATTCATTTCATATTTTCCTTCTGTGATAGCAGGGAAGATCAAGTTTGTTCAGAAGACGGCAGTAAAAAGCTAAAAGGGGAGAGTAGGATTTTACCTCGGAGAAAAGAGACCTGGCTTCTTTATAAATCTCAGAATTATCTGATTGCTACTACCAGGTCAGAGACAAAGTTCTCAAATACTCACCACAGGGTACCTTTTGGAGAGTCCATACTTTTATGCATAACTCCCACAGAAAGTGAAAATTAGTAACAGATATCATTGGGAACTAAGTACCAACAGAGCCTTTGGAAGCTATACCTTCAGTTGTCCATTATTTCTCTCATTGTCAGTGAAGCTCTAAATAGCACTCTGTTTCATATGCTCACATCTGTAGCCATAGATAACATGTTTTGGTTCCAAAGCAAAAATACGCCTTCTCAGTTTAGGCAGTTTCAGCCAGAAAAGGACAATAAATTTAATTTTTCAATGACACAGCAAAGTCAAAGCATTCAGTCTTCTTCTGTCTTACTCATTTTCTATTAATCTGATCCCAAGCCCCAAAAGGATGCTTAAAAAAAGGAAAAAGAAAAAAGATTTTGAAATTTATGACAGCTTCAAAGGGGTTAACAGCTCAAAGTTTTAACATCATTTGAATAAAAGCTTTCCTATAACTATTGGTAGACACAGTAGTACAACGCATTCAAATAAGCATTAAAGTTCATTAGTTATTTAGCTTAGAAAGTTCTTAAAAGTAAAAAAAAATAGAATCAGTGTTAAAACTTCTGCAGCAAGGGAAATATTAAAATAAAAATCAAGTCAAACAGAAATGTCTTGTCTTCTTAGGGTATTGTTGCTCATTCAGCTTATTAAAGATGATCAGAAATAAATTTCTGCCCAAAATTTATGTCTACAACTAAAATTCACAGTTTTTAAGTCAGTTTTTACAGAAAAATGTAGAAAAATATTCATCATTTGATTGTAATTCTTATTCACTTTCTAATCACAACTTCAGGACCATTCTGGCTCAAAAAATTGGTCTATTGCATTAAGTAATTACTCTGTTTTCATTTGGAAATATGATCTATACATTATTTAGGCTTAACTTCATAAAAATCAACTTCTGTAAAAATCAACAGCTTTTAAGTGAATAACCTTAATTTCACTTTTGTCGGATTAAGTGTGACCTCAGAAATATTTAATGCAGACAAAATGGGGAAGAAGTTGTATTTGTTCTCTGAAGCACAGATCTCACTCAATACACATCTATAATTCTCTGTTGCAAGAGTTAGAATTTGTTATGTTTTAGTAAGTGGGGTTCAAATGTTGTAACCAGATACAACATGACTCCCGAACTCTAACCTTGTGCTTGTTCTTGATCTTATGGACTTAGTCATCTGCTCCTAAACTTCATAGTTTGAAGCATTATTTTATCCTCCAGTCTGCCCTGTCCATATACCTAGGAAAGAAGATGTTCCATAGAACATTTAGTGTGGACTAAGTTTTCACTCCAGCTTACCTCCCTGTAATTTGAATGTCTTCCATGCACTTGGATATTTTTTCTTCTTCAATAGAAAATTTTGTTTCCTTAATTACTGAAAACTAAGTCTTTATTAAAAAAAAAAAAATAAAAAAAAACAAACAAAAAAACAACAACAACAACAACCAAAACCCCCAACTTTTCATCCTATGTTGTGTATAAGAAATCATTGGTATTTCTGCAAGCTTTGTAAGAGTTGTTTGGGACAACGGTTTATTCTCCTTTCAACCTGCCTGTCATTTTTTATGCAGAATCAAGGCCTGTATTTTTCTTAACTTCTGGGGATTCCAACCCCTGTTTACTAAATAAGCAGAACCAGAACAACTGAAACCACATGTATTTCTTATTGTTACGGGGTTTTTTGCATTTTTAACAAGTAAATATTGAGTGTCATGAACAGATAGCTATCCAAACAATTGCTCTTCCAGAGCACCATGTGAGAAAGGATCACAGAACACAAAGCACATTGTAGTCAATCATCACAATTAAGCTTTTAGTGCTGTAGTAACTTAAAGAGAAATTAGTTTTGCTTTTACCAATAAGATACAGTGTTCTTCACCCATGGTTCTACATAAAGCATTTGTCAAATTCTTTCTTTTTGATACTTGACATAATTTTGTAATGTCAAGTGAATTAAGACACATTTTTAGATTCATAGGAGAAAATCACACCAAATTTCCATTGTTTAGATAGTTGTACAAACCTATGATGCAAAAACTTATTTCAAAGCTGAGGAGAGAAATACATAAATATCATATAATACATATAACAATAAATAGTTTTTTGTTTAATATGCATGTATAGCTTAAATCAGAGGTTGACTGAATAGAACCAGAAAGACAGAAAAAAAAATAATCATCTTTACTAGAAAACAGTCTGAAATTTTTCTGAAAGACTGTTGGACTTTATAATGACAGAAAGCATTTTTTAAGTGCTGACTTTATCCTTAAGAGCCTCAGCACTCTGGAAACCCTCCATGGTCATAAAGAAAATGGACATCCCTAGAGAGAAGTTCAGGACAGGACCCTGACTGAGGAGCCCACCATTTTCCTTGAGCAGTCTCTCTGCTCACTCTCCATAGAGGGAACCTGAGAAGATTGGCGTCATACAGCTAAAGCAAGTGTTTTAACAATACTCTCCCAGTATGTCATTCTGCCTTTATAAAGTGTATCTACCCAAAGTAAAGCTCACAAGCACTGAATTAAAGCAGCTCTAGTGTTTTAGAATGTCAAGATTTTGGAAGTCACTTTTGTAAAGACTGCTTTTTCACTGGAGAAAAACTAGGTTTCAATTTCAGTAATTTCTCCCATTCTGAAACCATAATGTAAGATACCCAAACTTATTACCATAACCAAAGTGTACTGCAGCAAAGATTTCAGGCAAAAATTACAGCTTGGTGTAGTTAAACCTGTGGTTCAAAGACTATCAAAACTCCTTCAAGAGGCCTAGCATATTCCCTGCTGTCATCTTTAATATTCTTTGGCTGAAGGCAATGATTATATAGGAAAAGCAGACAAGCAATGTTGTCATTGTTGCACATGAAAATGCACAGAAAATAAAAGCAAAATCCTTGTTAAGATTAAGGTATATACAAGGAATAAAAGTTTCCTCTCTAGGTGATGATTCATTTGTACTCTATAGAATATTGTTAAGATACTACCTTTTTGAAAAAAAGAACTAGCATTATATGACATCACACTTTGTATTACCTTCTGTGGCCGGATTAATGATCTAGGACATGAAATGGAAGTGATGAAGCTTGTCTTTATGTCAGTACCAAGTGCTCTTTTTATCATTTTTTTTCCTGGATTTCTGGGGGAAAAAAAAGATATTATACATTGAGATGAAAACTACAGCGGCACTATGTAAAGATCAGTGTCTTATCTTACTAAGCACTACACAAACCCAAATTACAATTTCTGCTCAGAGGGACTTGCAACCTGAAAGTATTCTCCTGAAGGATCTACTTCTCTTAAACAAAACATCAGCAGGTGACACAGTCCAGGTTTCCTTAGATTGGTGTTATAATACAACAGCAAAGAATATCTTCCAAGTCTGGCTCCTTCTTCAGGCACCATTTTATTTTGACTGCAGGGCTGTGATTACAAATTCAAACATGTTGCAGCAGCACAAACAGCATGCTGCTTTGCTCATATTTCTCTTCAAGTACTAAGACTAATTCTCCGTTAGATACTGATGTGTTAGGTATGACATATACCTCTATTAGAGATTAATTAACCTGCACTTGTTGCTTCTTTAGCAGTGCAAGTCTCACATAAGATTGGTTCAGAGCAGCAACATTTTATTTAGGAATCTGGATACTATTTTGGCTAATAATAAACCAGAGAGCTATATATTAATTTGAAAGCACGTTTTGCTTGATCATCAGTTTATGTTCGTTCACTTTTCTTGGCCTAGATTTTTGTCTTTCATAAATAAGCCTCAGAACTGATATCTATTTAAGAGTTCTAAAGAACTGTGAGCTGTGTAGAAAGAACAATGTATTGAGTGTAGGTGTCGAGGTTTGGTAGCAGGGGGTCTGCCAGGTGCCTTCTGTGAGACGACAGCAGAAGCTCTGTCCATGTTGAACAGAGACATTGCCAGTTGGGTCCAAGATGGACCCACTGCTGGCCAACGCTCCAGCAAGCAACGCTTGGTAGCGCTTCTGTGGTAACGTGTTTAAGAAAGGGTAAAAAACACTACATAGCAACCGGGAGAGAGGGGAGTGAGAAAACGTGAAAAAAACAACTTTGCAGACACTGGTCAGTGAAGAAGAAGAGGGAGTGGAGAGAGTGGCTTGGTGGGCATCTGGCAGCCAGCCAAGGTTAACCCAGCACTAACAAAATGCAGAGGAGTCTCCCTGATACTGAACTGTATAAAGAGATTAATCCTCTGCAGCAGGGCTAGCCACCCAGTACAGACAAGAGCAATGCCTCTTATGTGCCGCCATTCAGTCAGGCTGCGGAGGACAGCTAATAGCTTGAGAAGGCTTTATAATGAATAATAACCTATGTATTGCAGGGAAGGCATCCAGTCTCTTCTCTTGCATGTTGTTTCTAAATCCAAAGGGAAAACAAAGGCGCAGGAATTTCCTTTGGGCATGCCAGGCCAACCCCAGCCAATTTACACCAGTTTAGACATCATAGTGCAGGGACATAAAGCATCTTTCTTCATTCCCTTTAAAACTTCAATTATTCTATCAACATATAATAAAAATAAAAGTAATGATTTCTTTACTTGAGTATGTTAGGAATCACTACCCAGTTACCTCTCAAAAAAAATTTTCTTTCTTACTCAGGTATTACTTTTCAATTGATGAGAGGTTCTACGAATGTGCTGCTCTTCATACCCTATGACTTAAATAGTCTCTTTAATATGTTTCATCCCTTGCAGTATTTCTAGTAATAGTATTCCATATTTCATGGAAGACCAAATAGATTTATTGTTGTAACAGATTGACATGTATATAATCTATCTCAGCTGTCCTTTTACACAAAATTCTCTGGAGCATGCATTTACAATAGGGCTTCTCTTCCAGATTAGTATTCAATTTGAAAATAATACATATGTAGCTAAAAAATAAATAAATCTCTACAACCTTACTCTGTTATTTACCTGACAATTCCAGTAATTGTGTTGTGCTCACTTACACTGAATACCCATTAAAAAAAACATGAAATCTTTTATCCCAGCAGACCAAGACCAAAGCCTCTTTCTTTATCTAAGCATATTGACGAACAATTTTAGTGATAGCTCATTATGTCAAAGAATTCCCTTGTTCTTTCTTTTTGAACCAGATTTTCTCAAAGAACTGTATCAGGCCTTCTATTACATACATTTATAGTCAGTTTGTTCTTTAATTTACTTTCCAACTATTTCAGAAATTCTGCTTTTAGTTCCTCATGCTCTTTATTAATAAACGTACCTAATATCTGTTAGATACGTTTGCACCAGAGCACTCTTAGATTACCAGCAGCTAAATTAGGCACACATCAACCTCCATAATTCACTACCCTAAAGAAATCTTTGCTTGCCACTCTTGTGTTTGGGAACAAGTATCTTTGAGATCTCACTCACACAGTAACTTAGCCCTGGTCTTTGCTTTGCTAAGTTCTCTCCAAGGTATGTTCTTTCTATTATATGGATTTTTTAATTTTTATTTCTATAGTGTTAAACTACAGTCTGAATATTTCCAAAGTTGCTCATTCTTTCTTTCATACTTTGAACTGTTTTCCCATGGTGTAAAACACCATCAGACTTAATAGCTGTTGTGGCATCAAACTTTCCTGCAATGTATTTGGGTGACACACCTCAGATGCCAAACATAAACAAAAAGACAGTCTGAAAAAATAGCATCTCTGTAAGCAAGGGTTGAACATGCAAAAATGCAGACTGTTTTTCTAATGAACCATGCCAAAACCCTGCTGTCAATCAAGCTTAGTGAAAGACTTTGAATTAAACATCTTTTCCAGATTTTTTCTCATTGTAGGTAGCAGTGTTCCTTTTTGATAGTTATTTAGTTCTTTAAGGTCCCTGCATATGCAAAGGTTACACATTCAATACAGTTACTAGCAAGTGTGCATACTTGGTCCTGTTTGCGTCGAAGCTTACAAGCTTAGCCTCTCTCTTCAGGTGAGTGGAGTGCTCTTTTGGCATGAATCACTAACTAGTTAGTCTCTTTCACCTCTGTCTTGTAATTTATTGAGAATTTCCCTACTCTTAGTAAATTACTTCCTCTTCATGTCCTTTCTTGAAAATGAAAGCTTGGCATCTTTTTTGAGCTATCACATATAGATTCTGAACCAACGTGCTATTTTGTAATCATACCATTTCAAACAGTTTATTTTCCAGACTGTTTTTTGCTCATACAGTTAGTCCACAGACCACGTCAGTATAGCTCACAACCAAACCCTGGGTTTTACCAAGTACTTTCTCCTGTCTTAGAGTTCAGATATTTCGGGCTTAAAATCAGTGGGGTTTGTATCACTTAAATTCTGTTAAAAACATTATACTTTTTTGTTGCATGAGGTGTGCATACTTACACTGGCTTCACAGCCAGTTTTCTGTCTGAGATGACACAGAGGGCTCCTAAACCAGAAGTACAGATACCTGTAGATTCTCTGCTGCACCTATATTTTGTAGGTAGAAAATTAATAACTTTTATCCTTCTCTAATTGTGCCCCAGATGTCCTTTCATCTTCTTAGAATATGCAGTCATTTCACTTTATTCCAAACCATTTATGCTTTTAAGAAATTAGGCAGGAAGGAAACTCTAAAGAACATCTAGTTCAACACTTCTGCTCAAGCAATGTCCCTTAGAGCAGCTTCCCCAGGATCATGTCCTGTGGAGCTGGCAATACCTCCAAGAATGGAGACTGCAATGACTCTGGGAAACCTTTTCCAGTGTTCAGCTACCCTCACAGTAAAAAAAAGGGTTTCTTTATGGTCAAGAGTAATCTCCTGTGTTTCAGTGTTGTGCCTGTTGCCTCTTGTCCTGCACCTGGAGCCCCACTGGGAAGAATTGGGCTCTGTCTTTACCCCTTCCATCAGGTATTTATACACACTGATAAGATCCTTCTGAGCCTTCTCTTCTCCAGGCTGAACAGTCCCAGCTCTCTCAGCCTGTCTCCATAGAAGAGATGTTCCTGTCCCTTCATCATCTTCATGACCCTTCAAATATGTCCATGTCTCTTGTTCTGGGGAGTCAAACACTGGATCCGGCACTCCAGATGAGTCTTATTAGTGATGACTAGAGGGGCACGATTGCCTTCCTTGACCTGCTGGCAATGCTCTGCCTAATGCAGCTCAGGATACCACTGGTTCTCTTTTCTGCAAGGGCATGTTACTGGTTTATGTCCAACTTGTCCACCAAAACCACCAGGTCCTTCTCTGCAGAGCTGCTTTCCAGACATTTACTTCCCTGTCCAGACTGGTGCATGGGGTTAGTTACCCTTTCCCAGAGGAAGGATTTCTCATTTCCCACGGTTCAACTCCATGAGATTCATTTGGCCCATTTTTCCAGCCTATACAGGTGCCTCTGAAAGGCAGCACAACCCTCTGGTGTATCATCCACCCCTCACAATTTTGTGTCGTCTGCAAACACAAAGAAAGGATTAACCTAACTAGACAAGAGCAAGTGGGACCAACAGGAGTTTGAGAAAATGAATGCAAAACACTTCAGCAATAAGGCAGGGGAGACCCTTCCTTGAATAATGATTGATGCCTGCCACGGGATGGAGGGATGTGTTATATATCTCTTACTGACCTAAGCTTTCCCAAGGTGAGGGAAAAGGATGCTCTGGGACAAAACAGTCCTCCTCATATACCCTCATTATCCTAGCATTCTTAGTCCAGCCTTCCCACATTCTTACTTCATCCTGAAACATAAGGATGTCATTGTTCTCCCCTAAATGTACCCAGGGTCTTCTCTGTGAGTCTACTTCTTTCTGTGGCACTTTACTCAGCTGCTTTCATTAAAGATCCCTTTAACGATCCTTCAGGAAAAAATCGCAGAGTTCTACATCATTCTTTGTTGATTTTCCTCCTGTTAAGCATCCTATCTTTCTCGAAATCTTTGTCAAAAACTAAAATTGAAACATCTTCCTACCAGGTGGAACAGCATGTGTGCATCATAATAAGTTAATGATTTCTTTATAGCTAGCTGAGCAACAGGTCAGTTGTTAACAGATTCTGGTTTTCTCAAAGACAGAATAATTTGACATACAGATAGAGATGAGGATAATGTGTATCTGTGTGCTTTGTTTCGCAGTTCATCTGATTCTAAAATGTCTGCAGTAATGTTGTCTATATTTGGAGTTTTTCGGTTTCCTCGTTTGTTTTTTTTCCACAGGATGTTTTGCATTAAGGATAACTACATGGTAACCGTACCCAAAGCCTTAGGACCAGCAACACAGATGCTCAGCATCTTTGTATAATTCTCAGGGGCAACAAAATGAATACCCAGTAAAAGCTGAGAGGCACCACAGGAGCTTGTGGGATTGGGCATTTCTGTGAAAGAAACATCTTTTAGTAAGTAGCATTAGCTGAGAAAGTTCCTTGACATGTGTGCAGTGGGGCTGCAGAAACATAACTAATGCTGAGGGTCTGGCTGACTTTGTAGCCCATGCAGAGAACAGCTTCTCTAAATATTTTTTGTAGCATCTGGCACATACTGAAACAAATTCTCTGCTAAGGAAACAGAGTAATATTCTATTGATAGCACTGGACAGTTTTCTTAAAGAAGGAATTTGACCTATTGTATTTTCTAACATTGCCTTTAGGTTGACATTTTCAGTCCCCATTGTGGGATTTGAATGCTAGGGCACCCTGGATCTCCAAAGACCATGGAACAGGTTTAAAAAAAAAAATCTCACTTTAAATGTCAGAAAAGTAAAATCTCCCCTTATTTTAAAATGTGGTTTCCCATAGGAATATGTTGCATCTTTATATAGTTTTAAAAATAAAATGATTGAAGAATAATAATCACAAGTGGGATCCAAAATAACCTGCCACATAAGAATTACATTTTATAGCTGTAGCTTTGTAATGCTACCACTATTAAAAGCATTTCTTACAGATTTTGAATACCAACCATTTGTGAGTTTGGGTATCCTAACTATCACATTCTTTCCCCACCTTAATTAAAAGTGATGGGATAAATGTTTAAAAACTAGGAAGAAGTAATTTATGTTATTGACAAAACCTCCAAAATAATCCTTTCTTTTGTAGGGAATAGAGTTCTTTCAGCAAGTATGCTGAAGTCAGGGAGAGTTTCTGATTGCTCAGGGTTTGAGGGAGGGACAGATATCAAACCAATTACTTTGCTGTTTTAGTTCCTCTTTCAGAAGGACAATCTGAGTCTCTTCATTGTCCGATATCAAGAATAAAAAGCCTCCACAGTAATACTACTGTTGCCTATCCTGGCAAGTGTGCCTCACGAAGCACAGACAGTATTTTAGTCACAGAATCTTTACCATGTTTCTCAACACTGCATGTTAAAGTCTACCAGAAGCACAGACAGTAGATGAAAATCAAACCTGTAGAAAGAGCTAAATTCAAGCTTACACAACATGCAAATCCCATCTAAGTAGTAGGACAGTATAAAATTTATGTGTGGGTGGATAGGTTTCCTCCACACATGGCTCTGCTGAGTTCAGTTTCTCTTTCTTCTGTACTTCTGGAAATCATTGCACGAGAGCATTTTTTCTTCCCAGATTTATTAGGAGGTAACAAATCTCTTGAGTCTTATACTCACAATTAGACTCACCAAGTCACTGATATTTTCTTCCAGCAACACTAGCCTCCTTCCATCAGCACTTCCTACTAAATTTTACCTAAGACACTTCCTTAAACCCAGTCACTCATCTTCCTCCCACAGAACGGCAAGGCCTGCTTCTTATTTTGAGTCTTTTTCCCATAAGTCATGAGAGCTCTCAGCATTGCCTGTAGGCAGCTGTGATACTTTCTGGCCACAAAACTTAGCATTTAGTAACAGTGCAGAAATGGTGTCTTAGCAAGTTGTCACACCATCTTTATTGCCTTCATCTGCTAAAGTAGAGTAAGGGGTTCTGAAACCTGTCCCCTGGAATTGAATGTATAGATTCATTCCAGCTTCATCACAGTGGCTGTTAAAGGCTGTCAGGCAATTTGCAGTGATTAATTGGGAAATGATTGTAGACTCAGAACACTGAGGTTAAAGAATTTGAAGATGACATATGAAAGAACAGCTAAGCAATTATGCCCACAAATGTGGTGTTTAATATGAAAGGCACATATGAGAGCTTCAAATGCATACAATCACAAGATTAAGAAAGGCCCATTTCCGTTTTTTCTCAGTCCCAGGCTTTCTGCTGTTGGATTACAAGTCTCTGTTTCTTCCTTCCACAGAAACAAACCTGACCCATGCTTATTCTTTTTTTTACATTGCATTTCCCTGGTAATTTATTCCATATGTTTATTACTAAGTATGTGAAGCACAGAAGTCCGTATTGTGTTCCCCTCTATAAAGCATGTAACTCCAGTAAGTACCAGAAATAGTGAATTACATAACCGAATTCCCCTGTGAAAAAGTAGTGTGCCAAGATGATGCATGCTAGACAATGCAGTTAAACCCCCCAAAGTGGTAGAGTAAGTAATGGTTTCAAATAGAGAGTGTCATTTTCTTTTCCCTTTAGGATCAGGCTATTTTTCAGATCTCATGGACTCTTCTTAATAACTATAATAAAAAGCATCCAATATGCTAGGGTTCAAATGTATTATGTATAGATCATGTCATGTTTTTATAGCTGGATTTGATTGCCTGTTTATGCTTCTCTGCAGTCTGCATTCAAAGTTCAGATACTCTGTTTCACTTCAAGTGCTTCCTATAGGGAAGGACATTGCAAACAGTGTAGCCATAATCTTCATAACAATGCTGGTGTCTGCTTTAGGGGATAGAAGAGTTCCTAGGATAGCCTGTCAACATAACTGTTTTTCCTCCCCACAACTCCCCTTTCTTTTCTTTGTGCATTATTAGAGGTATTTAATCCCTTTTTTTACTCTAAGAATGTCCTTCAACCCATAACTAACCATAAGGCCTTTTCAGACTACTTACAGTTTACTACAGCCAAGCATAAGGAAAAATAGAAACAAAACCAGATGTAAAAAAAAGAAGTTGGAAATAGAAGCTAAGGTTATAGATGATATTTTAACTGGAAGACCTTTTATAGTGCCTAAGAAAAAACATTTAAAGGAAAGTGCAAACTGAAAAGAAAAGAGAGAATAAGGTCTGGAGAATGATGCAGTGAAAGCCAGAAAAGAAATGGTAAGAAGTGGAGAAGCTAGCAACCAATAGCAAAGGAAAAAGGTAACAAGCAAAAGAGTATGTACAAAAGGGAAGGTGAACGAGCAGGAAAGAGCAAAGGAAAGAAGCTAATAACAATTCCAAAAAACTGTGTAAGAGTATGGCAAGAAAGGGGTAAATTAGATCATCCTAGGGGCAATTCATTTCACACCTATAGGTCCTATAGGGACTTTAGGGGCAGTGATTTACAGCTTTTGCCCCAGCCAGGAAGAGAGCAGGTCCAGGACTGGGTGCTGGCTGGCCCCAGCACATGCAGATGGCTGGGGGGCCAAGGAGCCACCACTCCACCCCATCCCTCTGCATGCTGCCCATAATACCTCAGCTGATAAATACGGACATTTACTGCTGATTGAGGACAGCCAACTCAATGGCTTTTCTGTGAAAATCGCCACCCCTCATGAGAAGATGTACCAAATATGTAAGCGTATCTTTTATCCCACTTAATTCTGCAGTGGGGACACTGAATCCAAAGTCCGGGCCAGGCCTGCAGATGGACTAACTTATTCTACTATGGCTGTCACTCTAAAAACCCATATTTTCTGAAGTATGTTAATTCACTAACATATTCAGATTTCTTTTGGGGGCATTTGGAAGCATCCTTCCCTGTTAGAAAATCTCATTTTCTTCCCCATAGATGGTAGCAGTTGTTTCCTTAGTAAGACAATAAAAATCCAACTTTTGCTTTAACAGCGTAAGCACTCTATAAAAACTTCAGGTTTTTCGCCACTCTATTAGTGAAGCTAAAACATCTTGCAGAAGGAAAGACGAAACTTCCTAGGCTATTCATTTTCCCTCCTGAGAAAAAGGTGCTCCATTCTATGGGATGTGCATCTTTGCGAATTTTACACAATTTGACAATGCATACAACAGTATCACCCTCTTCCATACATGCTCTGATGATGCTGGAGTTCTATTAATAATGTACCAGAGAAATTGCCTTTACTTTTGTGTCAACATCAACAGAAATATAAATTTAAAAAAAAAAAAAAAAAACCAACGAGCTTTTCTTTCCACTTTTATCTGAAAATGTTATAAAAGACCCATTCTCACCAAAGTAAATCGCCATTTGTACACATTTTGGTATTTTTGCAAGCCATATAATGACTGGGCTTCCTTAGATGGTGATTTTGACATTATGCAAGGAGGAAGTATTCTCATGCTAATTGGCAATTCTAAGCCATTCACAAAAGAAATTTCTCTGAATAGTCCAAAAGTTGAGTTGCTAGTGGATTGAAGGAGAGGAGAAAAAAAAGCTGGTTTAAAACTATTTTTGCCATTCTAAGGTTTTATGAGACTTTGCCTTGAATTTACCTTCCTTTTAAGTAAAAATATTTACTTTAGACTAGAAGATTCTAAATGTCAGTTCATGCAGGAAGGCACCTTGTGGTAAGTATGACTATCAAGTATAAATATTTGGAGAAATAATAATTACTTGAGTCATGGGACAGCATGAAACCAACTTTCATTGTGTAAGGGTCTCATTCAATATGATGGTTGTTTTTAACTGCCCTTGTAAACCATGTTTTACCCTATTGAAAATAAGACATTTTTAATCAATAGGATTAGAAATAATCATAATGTCTTATAATGGTAAATCAGAAACCTATAAAACTATTTTTGAGGTACAAACTAAGTTTGGTATGAAAATAAACCACCACAGGCTGTTCACAATCATAACATTTTTTGCTATTAAGATTAGAGTACAGAAGTTCTGACGTATGAAAGAGAGTTATCATGTATTTACCTTAATACAGTGTGGGGAAAATGTTCTATTTTTCAATTAATAAAATGCTAATGCTACCAAGAAAAACATATAAAAAAATGGGAGGAAAGGTAAAGCAGATGAAAGTTTGTCTTCACAAGAATTCCCCCCATACACTAGTCCAAGAAAAGAACTTTGCATCACTTTCTTCCCACCTAAGGCCTAATCTGAGGATTTTAGTTGTTATTTGTTCTTCTTAGACATTGTGTCGTCCCGCTGTGCATGGTAAATTTCAAGCCTCCACACTAATTGGGGAAATAAAGGATTCCTAATACAGGACCAGATCAACTTTATATTCATGGTCCATGAAAAAATTCCAAAGGATTTGCATAACCCCTGGATTGGGATCTTTTAGTATGATGAGGGCGCAGCCTTACTTCATTGACTTCACTGCAATCATTCACGATTCATGCAGTAATTTTCAAAGGGCAAATAATTGCTATAAAAATAAGACAAAAGATGATATTGTAGTGTAATACTTTCTTCTTGCTTTCTCCTCCATTTTTGTTCTGAAATAAACGTGATTGCTCATTTGCAACAAAGTCACTGATACATATTCAGTGGCAACTTGGACCATCATGATTGATTTCACGATCAAGTCACCACATTAAATTATGACCCCAACACTGCTGCCACTGAAAAGAGTGACAAGAGTATATCTGACATCAATGAGAACAGGTTCTCAACTTGTATCTTTTACAAAGGAAATATCTTTTAAAATAACAGAGGCACAGGGACCTATCCTTCTACAGCACAGTTTAATGTTACTGTACTTTATGTACAATTTTTGAAGTTGGAAACATGATGAAGTGACAATAGCAACTTCTATACAGATGGCACATCTTATTCCTGCTATAACTGATTTTCAGACAAAAAGATATAAGCTAAAATATATAGTAAGACATTTCAGAAAAAAAAATATAGACACTAAAAGAGATGCCATCTATATCTCATACACAAGACACAGTGCATATTTACGCAGTCAAATCCAGCTCACCCACCACTTTAGTAGTCAGCAGTAGTAACATTAATCATGTAAAGATGTGAGCAATTTCATTCTACACATAAACAGGTATAAAAACTGATCTGACATTTATCCTTGGCAGGGAGGATGGAGGAAGGAAGGATATCTCTTATGAGACCACAGGAAGGCTTTAATTCCTGAAGAGAAACTCCAGGAAATCCATGAAGAACTTAATATATTTGGGCTTATTTAACACTGGAGTTGCTGTAATTTATAATCAGTTACTGTGAAAAACCCTGAATTCAATAAATCCCATGTTTCTTTGCAGTACCCTCAATTGATTTAGGGCCTGAAAGAGTAGGTCTGAAAGATTCAAGACCACAACAGGTATCACAAGCGTTAAGAACATCTACCTGAACCTGCTCCAAAGGCTTTGGATCCAATGTATTGTAAAGTAATAATTCATAAATTACGGAACCTATCTATTTACGCAATTAAAATGTAGCATCAAGCACCTCTCAAACACTTGAAAAGAGAACTGCAGAATATATTTACTCCTTGCCTAGAGAAGAAAATGATTCAAGATTGGAGTAGTATATATGCAGTATATGTGTAAAGGAGAGAGTTGAAATATTTTATGTGTGAAAGAGTTGAGGGTGTTGTCTTTGTGCCAAGCAGATCTAAGCTTATGTAGGTTCCATATTGTAGTTTATTTTCTACATCAATATGCAGGAATTCTGTGTAATTATTTTATGGGGAAATTATTAAAACAGACAATATTAGTGTTTTTTAAAACAGAGAATTTATAATCTGTTTATTATTTATGAATATTTAGTGAATATCTCAGAGAATAATATTTTTATTTATTCATATATATATTTATACACACATGCACATGCATGCCAAGGCTTTTAGATCATGTTAAAGAAATGCATCTGTGAGCAACCTCTAAGTGAAGCGGTTTCTCAGACTGCAGTATATGTGAACTTCAGGTGATCAGTTATATGTCTTCTCCTGCTCCTGTACATAAATGAGAGGGCAGCTGCTGCTGCCACCACTAATACAACATGAAGTCTTCATGCTCTTCACTGCAGGACTTATGTTCAGCCCAGACATTTTTCGTAACCAGTCCAGTGTTTATGGCAGTCACATACTTATGCCAGCCCAAACATGTTCAGTAGATTTTAAAAACAAGTAAGAAAGTAAAAACTTGAAGGAGTTGTGCATAGTTTTTTTGGAAGCAAAGGTGAAATCTTGGCTGTATTCAGTCAACAACACAACTCATAGTGGTATTATTGATGCCAAAACACCACCATATAAAGAATATTCCTGCTTGTGCAGGGAGGGTTGGTGTTCAAAAGAAAGCCTGAGTAGCTGAATGCCAAAATAAGACTTAGAATAGAAGCTACTTTTAAAATATTTTTGCTCACAGGCTCAAAACCCCAGTACAGTCAACTGGAGGGAAGAACAAATAAGCCATCCACAGAAAAAATTAACTGAGACCTGAGCCATTTTATTCCAGATAGATAAGAGCTAAAACTTACTCTGCACTTTCCATTAGTAACCCCTGCCTCCTTGAGCTTACAGAAAAACAAAACCAGGCAGCATACACTGGCAAGACAAATATTGATTTACTGTTATAAATGAAGCTTACTGCCAGTATAATTTTCCCATTGAAGTAAAGATTCCTTTTATCACTAATTTTGGCAAAGTTAGGTAAATATTTAACGTTGGTACTGAAGTAGGCACCTACTGTTTCTTTTCTAAGCACCATGGAAGAACAGAATGCCACAATTTAGGCATCCAAACCCAGAGATCTGTCCCTGGGGAAAAGGCCTGAAGGTTGATAGAAAGCTGGCACCAGCACAGTATGCCAGTCCTTGACTCAGTCATGGGGAATTGCTAAGGAGTCACTTGCACACTACTTCTGCCCATGGGTCCAAATCCAACAGGAAGTATGCCAACTGCAGTCTCAGAGCTCTTTGGGTAACTGGGCTCATATTTTTAATACAAGTCCTGATTTATTACCACAATTCTACCTGACTTTCTCACACAGCAACATGGCTTTGGGACTAGAATTGGTTGATACCTTTCTGGTTTACAAAAAGCAACAGATGAAAGTAGAGTGTAGCTGAATACATAAATACGCCTAGAATGTGTTCCCAGCATCCTTTCTAAGACATTTTTTCCTGGAAAATAAGCACTCTTTTGAAGTAGTGCTGAACTAGCAAAAAAGCAAAAGCTGCAGGCTGGAAAGCTAGGAAGCCAACAGCAGCACAACCACCCAACCAGTTAAACAGTTTTTCTACAATGAGAGCACAATATAGATTTGATGGGAAGGGGTAAATGCATGACTAGGAATAAGAAATTTCTTGGCTATTATTCTTCAGAAAGCATGCATTGACCGTTCCAAGGGGAAGCTTCATGGGACATGTTTTTTCTCAAAGACACCAATTACAGTTTTTGTTGTTCTAATTATTATGATGTAGTAGAAAGTGTCAAACTGTTCAGCAAGATGCAAAACCCAGACAGAACATACACTTTGCCCTAAAAACCTTGAAATCTACACAAGACAAGCAATGCAGGCTAGACACATTAGGTGCTAGATCACTACCAAAAGGCATTAAGGTCAAACATTACAGTGCTTTTTGTTTGTTTGTTTCTAAAACAGCAATTATGGGGTTGATTAGCACTGAAAAGCAGTTACCCTATCACTTATATGATTTGTACTTCACATACACAATATACAATGAAGGTATAAAGTGCTTCAGATGGAAATGTATGTGTACTAAACAACAAAATACCTCATTCATTTAAACGGTATGACCACAGTAAGGATCCATTTCCCAACTTCAGCCTTCACATCTATACTGTTTTCAAGTTATGTTTTACAAATAGAGAAAGCACAAACATTAGTAGGGAAAATAAAAATACAACAAGTGTACAGAAAAAGAATAATTTTCCAGTTATTGGGATTTTCTTTTTTGAGGGTTTTTTTTCCATTCAGGACTATTTCTGGTTTGACAAAATTTTTTCAGCCGGTTTTAGTCCAGGTAAATATCTATAGAGTTTTTTAGTAATTTCTGCATATATTTCACAGTAATCCCTGAAAATATGTGGTTTTAATAGACACACTGAACATCTAACTAGCAGCAGAAATCAAGCCTGTGCAATCTATAAATGCGCTATTTCAGCTAACACTAACATAGCAAAACCTATGGGGTAAGCATGTGTAACTGTAAGAGTAAAGCTCAAGGACGCTAACCTCGCTTACATGATAAGGCAAGCTTGAGGTTTGCTTTGATCCATAAGAGATGAGTTGTAAAAAGCACTTCTGTTCACTCTGTTCCCCTGCTCGGGAATGAAGAATTCCTTTTGCTGCATTATGCATAACATCATTACAGACAAGGTACAAGTCAAGAGCAAGTGGTTCAGATATCCTACTAGCATACTAAAACAGCAGTGGGACTATAAAATGATTTAGGTACTACATTACACAGCTCTTCTTTAAATACCACTTATGCCGTCACATTTGCCAGGAATCTTTCTTAAGTGTTCTAAATGTAAAGTTTCTGGTATCTGTTCCCTGGAGGCAACTTCAACTAGAATAGGCAGGTTGGTACAGCAGATGACTATCTGTTCCTTACAAACTACGTCTGATGTACTGTGTAATGATAAAAAGCCCCTTATCAGTTTGAATTCCAACCTAAAGGCAACTGCTGTCCAGATCTTACAGTGAAAGATAATGTGGTGTAATTAAAGCTCACGACCTACAGATACAGCATGCCAAACATCGCTTGCTTCAGTCAGGACAGGAAATTTTGGTTGTAAATTTACTGTGAAGATTTTTCTAATCTATAAAAAGTCCTTCTTAGGCTTTTCCCTTTCCTTTTAATATTCACAGCCTCTCTCCCCTTCCTCCTTTTCCCTTCTCATATAGGCTAGCCACATTTAAAACACTTCATGAACACAGACTTTATGTAACTGTTGTGCTTTTTGAGTCTGCTTTCAAACTTTCCCAAAATTTATTCTAGGCACTTGAAGAATGACAGTTCAAACATTCAGTAGAGGTTTACTCAATTTTAGCAATAAAAATTTAAATCCAATTTCTGCTTAGCATGCCAAAGCCTCACACAATTTTTATGTGCAACTGAACTGAGTGACCTGGTAAATCAAACTGTGATTGGGAATGTTCTCAGACACTGGGACACAGCTACCTCTGGGTGTATCCGTGGTAGCATTTTAGTTCAGATCAGGAGGCACTACTGAAGCAAATCTCCCAGTGGTTCCTGCTTCCTGCACTTTGGTTCACATCACATTTGGAATGTGCAAAACGAATTCCTTTCAGATAAAAATAAACCTGGAGGAGCAGTCTCGGAGGGCATCTAATGCACTTTGACTGTTAATGGACATTCTGTCCACAGGAGCAGGCTAGAGTGAGGCAACAGTAAAACCCTATGAAATACAAAGAATGTGAATGTCAGTGTGGATGTGATTCTCAGCACCAGATGTTTTCTTCCATAGATCTGTTCTTATTAGGCCTTTTCCCTAATACAGACATTCCCTAAATTGTCAAACCATTTCCTGGCACACTTCTGGCATGCATGCCATCCGGCACTCTTTCAAAAATTTCCCAAGCCAGCTTGGGAGTATAAATATTCCCAGGACCATTTCCAACAGGCACTTTTTCATGCAGCCACCTAATTTCAGAGAATTATGGAATTTATTAACAGGAACGCAGACTGTTCCCTGGTCCAGCAGTCAGAGCCTGGGAACATTTTCCAGCATTTTTAATTCATTGGTATAGATGTCCTGTGCCTACAATGCAGTTGACAGCCTCCCGTGTAGAGACCAAAGAATGGAGACTTTCCTGTGCCTCTCTTTTCTCTGGTCCTCCAGGCAAGGGTGAGGGTGGCTGCTGCAACAAAGGAAAAAAGAGCCATGGGTAGAGCACCTCATGTCATACTCAGCATTTTTTTTCTGTGTTTCTATTATTCTATCTCATATCCACACATAGGATGACAACGTTATAGCTGTTAGTCACTCTAGTAGTTGCTGTGACAGAGGTCAGTTCAGTCCGTCCACATATTTTGACTTTACCAAATAATACGTGATGCAGAGTTACAGAATGAAAAACTCAACCAAACTGCCATATTCAAGAGCTCAGGTATTTTCAAATCAGTCTTAAAGGTGTCTGTGCCCTCAGAGTCCTGTTTGGATACATCATACATCCCATGTGTCAGAAATAATACCAGGTTTTCAGTACACTGAGTTGCATGACCAGCAAGGATCTACTGAGTATCAATGATCCTTGCAATGTAATCCTAAAAACAAAAGCTTCCCATTTGTGTAGGCCTTCTTTGACAGGTCAAAGTGGCACTGCTAACACACAGTGAAAACCTCCCCAGCTGGCAAAACTCATCTATATCCACACTTTAAGACTATCTCCACACTGCCAAGGTCTGCCCTTGTTATGCCTCTCCTAGTGCCATCATGTACCTTATCCACCCCACATCTTCTCAGTGCACTATTTAGAACTTCCTCAGCCTTCAGCTCAAAAGTGCAAAGCCTACCCCATCTCATTTTCATCATACTGCCCCACATCACCCACAACAGCCTCCTTTGGGCTAAGTACCTCAGGCACAGTGCCTTTGAGGTGTCTCTGCAGACCTACTTGTTTTGACAGATGTTTGAGATGGACAGGGAGAAGAATGGGGTAGAGCTAGGGCATGTACTACAAATCAAGAGTCTGTGAGACCATTATTTAGTTTTGTAGCTTTAAATAACTGGCAGGGTTCTTGGAGCACAAGGTGGGATTTGGTATGCTTCTTGAATCACATAAATAGTGTCAGCTTGACGTAGGGGGACATTTTCAGCAACGCCTGAGGGACTTGGGAGCACACGTCCCACTGACTTAATTAACAAAACACATTAAGAAAATCATGAAGGTGTTCCTTTCCAAACATTTAAACCCAGGTTGGAACATACTTGGTTTTCATTTCATTATATAGCTGACATTTGTTCATCCTGTGAAAGATAATGTCAACACTAACTATCTGCTAGTTGTTTTTATAACTCTCTTAATAAATGATCTAGTCCCATCTTTTTCCTTTATCTGTACTACCACACTTACCAAAAATAGATTGTCATAGATTCAGCTTATTTTTGGTACAAAGTACTTGATTTAGTAGTTGCAGTTATTTAATAATTAGTAATTATTTTCTCTATGTCCTGGCTGCCTCTTGATCTTTATGTTTTGATGCTGCTGCAGGGAAACCCTTGTGTACTGAGACTATGGGGACCTATATATGCATGCAGCCAGAAGAATCTGGCCCATAAGCAGGCCTTTTCTATTCAGCTCCTCATCTTTCATGAAGGAATTCATTAAATTTCAAAAGAGAATAGGAAAACAAACTGGCTTCTCCAGAGGAGTAAACAGTACAATTACAAGAACTCTATTTCAAGCTAGACATAAAAAGCAATCACCTAGAACAATAAAAATCATACTCCAGATGACAGGAAGCAATAGACTCCATATTGTATATATATTCACTTAAGCCTTTTATGGACTGAGCAGTGTTCAGGATATGAGGCTGAAATTTAATGTAAAAGTTGTCATACCTGACTTCAAGGTCATTATTATCTGTTTAATCTACCTAAGTAGTGAAACAAAATTATATAAAACTATGTAACAGATTAAGGCAATGGAAAATGATGACAACAACCTCTCTTCAGGCATGATATTCGGCTACTTATTTAGAAACGCACGTCTCCCTGGGATTCTCATGTCACCATGGGACACTGACAGATTCTTCCAGAGGGCAATTCAGAGCAGAAACCCGACAAATGCTATGTCAAGCTGCAAAACCTGGGAGCATTTCTCAATTTCCAGGAGGCCCAGATACAACGATCTTGTGGAAACAAAAGAGGCATGCTGTTCTCCTTCCCCTTCCTCTACGTTTCCTGTGGAGCACAGCCTGCTCAGCCTCACTGCTGGCTCAGCAGGGGAGACACCTCCAGCCTCACCGAGGACCCGGTTTAGGTCTCAGCTGAGCAGTGGAGACATGGATTTACATGAGATGTGAAAGGCTAGCAACACCAGCACAATGTGGTATCTTTCGGTGCACCCATGTGGCCACGTAGACCCTCTGCCTGCCTCCAATTCCCTGGACAGGTCTGAAGAAATTGTGGCGTTACACCAAAACCAAGAGGAGAGACAAACTGTCAAATGATGCCAGTGGGTCTGGGCCAATGCACATTACAGTTGCACACCTGTGTTTTGTTTGCTGTGGTAACCAAGCTTAGATAGGACATAAGAGTATCCTAGACATGCTGTTTCCATTTTCTGTCTCCAAGGATGCACTGTGTCCTGAGTTTTCCTACAGAACTGTGCCACGGGAAATTAAGAAGAAACTTTAGCTCACAACACGATGTAGAGCATATACAGTTATTATGCATCTCCTTTTGAGAAACTGCATTTGTTTACTTCTTCTGCCCTTATCTTCTCAAAGGTCAATCATTCCACTCACACAAAACACCCTTAAACATACCTCAGTTTTATTCTCAGTACGGACTGCAGGATTTCAAAGGGGCTGAAAAGGAGGCTTTGATGCATCCAGACCTGTCTGAAACTCAGCAATTTCCATTCTCAGATTTTTATCAGTGTCCTTGGTTTTAGTTTCTAGGGGGTTGTCTGTCCTGAAATTCAGTTTGAGTTCCAGGCTCAAATAAACCAAAAATAACTCCAAGTGTAACACAGTAAGAAAAAAAGCTGAACCTTGGCATGTCAGATACATGTAACCATAAATCAGTTGAGATTCACTCAAAATTAGCCATAGGTTTACTTGAAAGGTTCACAGCTTTAGTTAACCTTTTGATAAACCTGGCTGAGCTTTCAGAATGTGTGGGTGCAGGTTTTATAATACGAGCTTTCACAGCTCAAGTTGTCACCTGCACTCTGCACTCTGTACATGCATTACAAAACAAGCTCTGGTTCTGGGCTCTTTTATGTTGAGATAAGTCAGATACAGTCCCTTGGATTTGAGTTACATCCCTGAAAAAAACATCCTGCTTAGGGCATTTATGTGCTCTTCTTAAAAGAATGTCTTGAATTTACAAAGAAATTTAAGCTTACTAGGTATATCATAATTCTCAGAAATTCAAGCCTACTTGGTAGATCATAATTCTCAGGAACAGAGTGCATATTTGGACTGGCTTTTTTATATAAATATGTCAACTCTATGAAAAGGAAATAGGAAGTTTAAAACTAAAACCCCTATCACAGATTTAATTTGACTGCAAATACTGTTAGGTATAAAGTACACTTTCTAAAAGCATGATGTTAAGTCCTTACTTTAACTTCCATGTTCATTTTTCTAGAGAAAATGTTACATTTTCAGACTGAACTTGCTGTTGCAGCTGCTTTTATGCCTGCAGCTTTGTGTAATCTGGAGCTCCACTTATTGAACATGGATGTTCTCCCAAGATTGGTCTCAGTTCCACACAACACCCACTTGACATTTGCTGAGGACAGGAGACAAGGCAAAGGATATAATATGGTTAAAAGTCAAAAGCTATAAATACTTTCAGCCTTTGAAATATTCAGCATCTTAATATGGTTACATAGAAAGTTCAAGTAAAAAGCACTCAAGATTCATTTTTCATGTTGTTCCTAGTTTGTGCTCTAAACTAATATAGTATTCAGAGTTTGATTTTCTGATCATTTAATGTATTTATGAATAGAGATCAACACTGAAAAGCAAAATCAGATTAATGCTTGTGCAGTAATGTTAGGATTTTCCAAGCACTCAGAGTATTTTCTCTCATCGCCCCAAAAAACACTCTCATAAATCTTTTATCTTTCTCACTGAGATGGCTGTTAACCATGCACCAATGCTCAGATCTACAAACACAATCAAACATCCAGCTCTTAATTAGTCTTTTAATTCCTGCTAAAATCAAAGGAATTTAAGCAACTGTATATTTTTAAGTACATTAATATCTTTCTGAACACAAATTCTCAGTTACTGCATAAAGATAAGAATTAAAACGGTGCCTATGAGGTTGCTGGAGTTAAGCATGGAGAGAAAACCAGGGTGAAGTGTAAGAAAGTCATGGAGTGCTGACACATTGGATTACATTATCACTGTTTGCATAAGACTAACATTCACCTTGCACACACACACATTTCAACCTACAAAAAGCATGTGAAATGTGGTCAGCAGTGTCTACTTCACCCAGCTCCCAATTTGATTACCAATTTACCTTGAACCCACAGTGAAAGAGTCTTAGAGAAAGTGACTAGACTGCAGGTGCTTAAAGACAGAGCCGGCTACACAGGGCAAATAACCTGGGAAATTCTCTGGGGCCTAAGGGAAGAAAGGGACAACACTCATCTAAATTAGGTGGAGGTGCAAGCCGTCCAGCGGGTGGGTGTGAGGAGGGAGCGGCTCATGCCTAAGTCTCCACCTAACAACCCAGCGGTTTATTGCCAGCACACTGCAAAGATATTTAGATGCCTACCACCCCTTCTAAGAAATTAAAATCTGAGTCTAAATTGTATCTTAGGTACCTACCTGAACTTTCAGGGTTATGGGTGACTTTCAAAATATAGCTCCTATTCTTCTTTCTAATCTGCTGGGGAGAAAAAAAATCTCCTTTGTCCCTATATGCTGCCAGAATTAGTTCATGAATTCTGGTACAATGCTGTGAAAAATGGTGACCATTATTTTAAGGGTAAATAGAAGCATTATATCCTTCGTCGTGTTAAGCAAGTTGTGTAACTTCGCTGAACTTGTGCCAGAGCTAAGTTCCAGTAGTTTATGAAGGAGCTCTGTTAGTTCTTGTAATGATAAATCAGGCTAAATGAAGGAAGCATTCCTGTTCCTGGCAGGTACATTCCAACACTGGCTGCAATAAAATGAAATCAGCTACCTCTGTGCAGCCTCACTTTTGATTGTATCTGAAAGAATACTTTTTGTCAGCTACTGTACATGTCTTTTCCCTGGGTAAGGGTCTCTCAAAGAATTCTGGAACGTCTGGTCATGAAGTGACAGCCCAAAGCTATTTAATTCCACCCTTTTCCTATTTAAGATTATATGTGCCATTTTTAATACCAGTGATAAAATCTCACTTTCAGTTAAACTGTGGCCATTGTACTCAAGAGTCAAACATTTAGCCATGTAGTTTGCCTGGAGTGTTTGACAGCAACATTGCTCTTGGAAAGAGATTTTTGCCAGAGATACTTTAGCCATCATTTTTATTATGAAAAGAAATAAGGCAAGTGTCTCTCACTGAAAGTTGCGCTAGGGGAAAAAAAAATAAATAAATAAGAATGGAGAAGGTGAAAGGAAGTACTCATCCACTGGATGGCTGAGTAGAAAAGACCCAGAAGGTTGAACCCCTAAGCAGCTGTTTTAGGAAACAGAAAATTCCTGAGTTTGCTAATAGTAGCTTAGTTCCAATTCCTTTAAGCACGGAGAGTCTTATTTCTGTCTGTCTGTCAGTGTTGTAAATTCACTAGCATACTCACAGCAGGTCAAATTGACATAATGTTAAAACACCGGTCACTCAAATGTGCCAAGACTCCCAGTGCTATTGACACTTGCTGAGATGACCTGGTGCTTGCATACCAGCAAGTGACACATTTTTAGAATAAGTTTCCAATATATAGAGCTTTGTAGGAGAAAAAAAAAAAAAAAAGCTAATTAGTTACCACAGCAGAGCAGTAGGAGGAATAGAATTCATTGTTTCTGTGAGACCACAAAAGTGCCTGTAAGGCAGGCTTTTTTTTGTTTGTTTTTAATGCATCTATATTGAAGCCATTTTTTCTCAGTCTGGGTATGTGCAGCCCAAACCATTTTCTCCATTTAATAATTTTACTCTGCTGAGAGGCAGCATCACCTGGGGAGGGGTAAAGAACTGTAGAAAAGCGAAGTCATTTTCTATGTCCAGTTTTTCCACTTAAAAGCTTGACAGTGCCACCTTTTCATCAGACTTTGTTTATTTGTTTGCTTTTAATTCCAAAGGCTTTTTAACAGATTTGGATAGAAAAGTGAAAACAGCACGGGTTCGATAATTGTAATCTTTTGCAATCAAATTTATGACATTTATAAATATAGATGCATGGATTAAAATTCCTAGACAATGGAATATTGTTATTGGCCAAGATCCTAGGCTGCATACCTGGTATGCTGAGGTATAATCAAGCATAGGGTAGGGTTTTATGTGTGAAAGCAATGCTTGACTGGATTAAATGGTTTTGATTGGAGCCGATATGATGCATAGTTGGACATAATGTTCATAATTGCCTATTTTTCTTGGCAAACAACAAGGTGTTTGATGACTGGTTTCTGAAATGTTCACATCTATTTCTTTGTGAAGTGTACCACAATTTAACAGTAATTCTAAACAAGCTTGTGTTGTAGTCCTCTGACTTGGAGAGAATGCACTCCTTATTGACTTAATTTCCTCATTATAGCAGAATTGCAGTATCTCCTTTGTCAAGGTTGAATCTCAGTCTCATTTTAATGACAATTCCCACAAACACCTTTGTTCTTTCTATTGTGCTCTCTTCCTTTTCCTACACATGTCCCAATAACCATCACCAAAATTCAGTCAAATCTGCAAGCAGTCTCACATGTGTTCCTCAGACAGACTAATTTTATCTTCTTTCATTAGTGTTTGACACAATCACTCAGAGGTGTTCTGAGATACGCATCACAGGCCTATAATGAGTCTAGCCACCTTGACACAAACGTGTGCATACACACACATTTTTCCTCCCCAAGGCACAACTCTGCCTCAGAGAGGCATATGTTCATGACATTACTTCTAAAATGTCTTTCTGTGTTTAACGCATGAACATTTTCCAGACTGGAATTAAGAGAAGGACAGCCCAGTCCTCTTCAAGCAGGGATCCTACCATTGCCATAGCGCTATAGGAGTGCTTACAGGCCCTTTCCAAATGCTGAGGCATTCAGAAAGCCCTGCCTGTCCTGTTTTATTTCAGTTTTCTTGCAGAATGATCTGCAGCTTTTATTGTGTTTATCTACATTTGCCTCCTGGGATGTTTCTCACCATGCTATGATAAAATAATGCCTCAGTCATATAAATCTGACACCTGTAAGATTGTGCCATGACTGCAATCAGGATACATGCTCAGTTTTTCTCCCCAATCCTCTCTGCTAGTATCTTTCAGCATTGATTGCTCCATCCCTCTTTCAGCTGCCCCATATTTCACTTACATCAATGTCCTTACTTCCTTCCAGCCTACTTTCTTGATCCCATGCTCCAGCTTCTTCTCCCCGAACTGAAACAATAGCTTAGAATTTGGCCCACCCAAATAAGTACAATTCACACATTTTTCCCCAAGTTTGGACAAAAAACATAAGTTTCTGGGTGAGATAGAATTTCATATTATTACATCGAAATTTGAAGTAGCTTGTGCACAGTCACCTCAGTTGATCTTTGGCATAAATACGAGATACCTAAATGACACAGACGGTAGAAAGGCTTCAACACTGGAAGGGACTGGCCATGTGCAAAATGGCTTGAAGTGGTGGAGAAGTTGCATTCCAGATTTGCTGGCACGTTGGCACTGAAAAGTCAAATGCTACACACCTATTGTTCTTCTCATAATAAGTAGGCAGAAACCTACTCCCAATCCTCATAACTTAGAAGTTGCCATTTCCAGGCTAGTGTGGTGGAGGGAAATGATCATTTTCTCATGTTTGATGAAAGAGAAAAGCTATGTGAAGTGCTGACACGTAAAACTGCCCCTTAAGAGGAAGGAAAGAACATGCCCACCTGGAAAACCTCTTTTTTTTATTACAGAGAATAAGCAATCCCACAGTCCATCCATTAATGAGACTATCAGTCTGAGCATCAGAGGAAGCTGAACATTCCTCCAAAATAAAAGGTCATTAAAGTCCTAGTGCTCTAATGCGAAGACTTCCTGAAGACTGTGCCCTAATGCAGGGGAAGAACACAGAGCGCGAATGTATGGCATAAAAAGCTTAAGCCTAAATGATGGAGGGGATACGATTACACTCCTGAAAAGATCACTGCCAAAAGCAAATGTTTTTCCTGGACCATTCCCTGCTCGTGAAGAGCCAGGAGGCATGGCTGGCTGGGGCGCGTGAGCCCTAGACTGTGTCCCTCTGTATTTCCCAACAAACAAAATCACTTCCACACAGCCCAAAATGAGGACCTGGCAGAGGGAAATGTCTTTTTCATCTCCACAATATTCCCTTTTTCTTTCTTTATAATTAGGCCATCTGAAGGGTAAGAGCAGAGAAGTCCCTGTTGTGTGGGGAGGAATGGCTTCTCCAGCTATCAGCATCCTGGTGCCCCAGATGCCATCCAGAGTACTTAGAGCATGCATCTGGCTTTGACAGCCTGTGCTGCGTTTGTGATAGCTTCTTCAGTAGAGCTGGGGGAGAGGAAAGAACTCCTTAAAACCATCTAGTAATGTCATTTCTAATCGTATAGCCAGAGAAACTTCATGAAATCTACTTACTTAGAGTAAAGCTGAAATTCAGACTATAATTCAATATTCAGTAAATTTACCATTTAAAAGACATGGACTTCACAGTCTTTTCACTGTATCTTGGGATTTGGGTGATCTGAGACAGCTCTGCTGCAGCAGACTCTACAAGCAATAAACAGACATTCCCCCACTCATTTGTCAGATTTTTAGCACATGATAAATTAAAGCACTGAGAAAAGAATCAGGAGTCTCTGTGAGCATTGGAATGCTCAGGATTTGCTGATGGTTTTAAACCTGCTTTATTAAAGAGAAATAAGAGGCTGTGCAGATACACTTGTTCCAGTTTGGTAAAGTCAGTTGCAAATCCGATGGTTCAAAGCTAAATAAGAGTGTCTACATGAGTATATCACTCATTTAAGTGAATTAATTTAATGAAAAGGTACAGGTTTGCATAAGATGAGGTTTCACCTTTCCTGCTCCCTGACAGCTGTGCTCAATTCTGCTTTATGTGAAAAAGGCAAAGGAGGAGAAGGGCAGAAATGTCTTTGAGATAATCTCATTGGAAAGAAAGAAGGAAAACAAATGCATGCCCTGCCTACTCCAGCTGCTCTCCACCCCAGGAGTAACAGTTTGAAGTGAGCTTATATATAAACAATAAACAAGTTATTCCTGGAGCATTTGCTTTGAGCTAGGGCTGTGTGTAACATGTTGGGTTTGGAAGTGCTGTCAAAGTATCTACTTTTTAAAATTAGACTTTGCATCTCAGGTTCATTAAGATAGCCTTGAGCAAGAGTCTTTTATTCAACCTTTCTTTTAAGGTATGAAGTGTGAATTTGATAGGTAAAAATAACTTGAGTGAGGAATGTCTAAAAATGGAGGAATTAACCACAGTGATATTTATGCAGCCTAGCAATGGATTTCAAGACAACTCTTTAACTCCTTTCTTCTTGTGGTAATCTCTCCTTCCTGTTTGCATACTCAGTTCGAAAGCTTAAAATTAATGCTTTAAAATGGGAAAAGGATAGAACACGATCTCTAGTGCTGGTGCACACCTCTGGAGGATTTTTGGTAATTCATCATGCCAATTTTCCTGCACAGAGAAGACAAATCTACCATTCTGTACAGAGTCTGAGAGATGTATTTGAGAGGATTTTATTTTCTACTTCCTTCTCCAAGTCAGCTTGAAATCAATCACTTGGACAAGATGCAAATTATTAATCTTGGGTCAGGCTTGCCACAAATACTAACCTTGTAGCATGTATGTGTGTGGTAATAGCGAATCACACTGTTCCTTTGAGCAATTGATAATGATATTATTAGCCAAGGTTTTCCAGGGATAGTTATGAACTAGTTAGTACTGTCTATCTACAATTCAACAGAAACGCCAGGGGAAAAAAAGAAAAAAGACCATAAGCCTTAAAGCAACAAAAGCAGAACAAATACCTCCATGAATTTCTTGAAGCATTAGTAACTTGACAGCATCTACTCATTCACAACAAAGCCAGGGCAAGCTCAATGTTTTCTGCTGCTGCACTAAATAAAAAGTTGATGCTAAGTCTCAATACGTAAGAACAAATGACAACCCTTTAGAAAGTGCTGTAGTTCTAAAATGTCAAAAAAAATGAAAGTGATTTTCAAAGCACATTGCATAGTGTTTTCTTTTAAGGGAACGTGATCCCTGGTGCCTTTAATAAAAAGCTGGGTAACAATTCCTCTTTAATTCCCTGTGATTTCACCCTAGAAATGACTGCTGTACCTCATTCATCTGCCATTACTTCTAACCACAAACATATTAAGTTATAAAAAAAGGACAAATCAAGTTGACAAATCATTTTAAAACATTTCTGGAAGGTGAGAAAAAATAAAAGGAAAGAGAAATGTTCCGCTTTGAAGTATCTACCTCATCTTCTTATATCTTAATTTTAAAGGCTATACACCAATACTAATTTTCACAAAATATCACTCATTTAATGAGTGATATTACTGTAAACAACCAAGCTATCAATATAAGAACAACTGTCCAAAATGGCAGAAGCAGGCTCCAACATTTCTAGGACTGTCCTTAATTTCTCTTTCAGACAATCAAGTAATTTCAGATAACTAGCACTGATATTTGTCTTCTGTGTTGTTTGCCTTCTTAATTAAAGAGCAGAATATATTGGCATTCTGGAGTCAAAGAAATGTTTCTTAAATGAATCGTCCTATTTAATAAAGTGTCCCCTTGCAAACACTGTTTTCCTTGATAAGTGCATGCACAAATAAAAGAATGGAAATGGGTAATTGTTTGGTTGAGATGTAAGGGCACACAAAATGGTTAGCACTAAATAACCTGGTCGGCAGCCCAACTAATCTACTGTGGTTTGTTTTCACAGCTTTGCTCTGAACAGCAGTGCTGATGGTCTGACACTCCCTGCAGAGCCTGAGAGCAAATGGCAAGTCAAGATACCAGCCGCACAATACTTCACCTGCGATGTCAGAGATGTGGAAGGGGGGAAATAATACTTTTGTAAAAACATTCATAAATTTCACTCGATCTTTCTCTTCCTTTCTTTCTTTTTTTCTCTTCCTTTCTTTCTTTCTCTTCCTTTCTTTCTTTCTCTTCCTTTCTTTCTTTCTCTTCCTTTCTTTCTTTCTCTTCCTTTCTTTCTTTCCTTTCTCACTCTCTCTCGCTCTCTTTTTTTCCACCCTGAAAACTTGTCAAAGCTGCCAAATACATTGCAAGGTCACTTAATGAAGTGTAACTTTTTTTTTTACATTTCTTTTTCTTTCTAATTTTAAATCAAACCTGCCCTTTTTTTTTTTTTTTTTGATTTTCAAATCTGGAATGGTAATGTGAGAGATGAAGGGATTCCAATTGCTCTCAGTGGGAATACTCACTACAGAAGATCCCTAAAGGGTCTGCATTACCTATTCCAAAAGCTGCTCATGCAACACTTCCACTCCAGCCAGCATCTGCCTTGTAAAGACAGCAAGATCCGGGACAGTCAGTGTAATCACAAATCAGCCTCGACCTCTGCTAGACTGAGTTCATTTTCTGAGCCACACGATGCAAGAATGAACTCTGCAGAACCCTACCGCAGAGCTGATCCTGCCTTTGTCCTCACTTTGCTGCTTGGCGAGGTAAAAGCAGCCAAATTGCCTGAGTGAGATTTTGCAATCTGTTCAAAGCAAAAGATTACCTGATAAGAGCTTCCTATCTCATTATGCTTTGAGGCCTGACCCTGCTTGGTGCTGAGTGTTTCCTGCTAAGGTCCATCATCTTCCAGTGAAAGCACCGTTGCATATTCAAATAGGACCCTATGCTAAGCTGCAGTCAAATGCGAATTTTACCCCTGTGACAGACCTGTCCTTGGGGTATGTATGGCTGGTTCAGATCCTTTCCTACTCAGCATATGAGCTGTTATGAGTAACACTGACAGACCAAATTGTGTCCATTCACTCCCTATAATGCCCTGAGAACAGCTGTAAAGGGGCAGGCAAAAAAATCCACCTATTACAGTGTTGTATTCTACTGTGGCCAACAGCATGTGTCTAGAGAATCATAGGATCATAGAATGGTTTGGGTTGGAAGGGACCTTAAAGTTCATCCAGTTCCAAGCCCCCTGCCATGGGCAGGAACACCCTCCACTAGACCAGGTTGCTCAAAACTTCATCCAGACTGGCCTTGAACATTTCCAGGGATGGGGCACCCACAACCTCTCTGAGCAATCTGTTCCAGTGCTTCACTACCCTCTTTGTGAAGAATTTCTTCCTGATATCTAATCTAAATCTCCCCACTTTCAATTTAAACCCATTACCCCTTGTCCTGTCACTACAGGCCCTTGTAAAATGTCCCCCCCAGCTTCCTTGTAAGCCCCTTCAGGTACTAGAAGGCTGCTATATGGTCTCCCTGGAGCCTTCTCTTCTCCAGGCTGAACAAGCCCAACTCTCTCAGTCTTTCTTCATAGGAGAGGTGCTCCGGCCCTCTGATCCTCTTTGTGGCCGTCCTCTGGATTCTCTCCAACTGGTCTATATCATTCTCATGTTGAGGGCTCCACAGCTGGATGCAGTACTGCAGGTGGGGTCTCACAAGAGCAGAGTAGAGGGGGAGAATCCCCTCTCTTGACCTGCTGGCCACACTTCTCCTGATACAGCCCAGGATATGGTTGGCTTTCTGGGCTGCCAGCGCACACTGCCGGCTCATGTCCAGCTTTTCATCCACCAGTACCCTCAAGTCCTTCTCAGGGCTGCTCTCGATCCATTCGTCACCCAGACTGTACTTCTATTTGGGATTACCCAGACCCAGGTGCAAGACGTTGCATTTGGCCTTGTTGAACTTCATGAGGTTGGCAGAGGCCCACCTCTCCAGCCTGTCAAGGTCCCTCTGGATGGCATCCCTTCCCTCCAGTGTGTCGACTGCACCACACAGCTTGGTGTCATCAGCAAACTTGCTGAGGGTGTACTCGATGCCATCATCCATGTAACTGACGAAGATGTTAAACAGCACCGGTCCCAACACCGAGCCTTGAGGAATGCCACTCATCACTGGTGTCCACTCAGACATTGAGTCATTGGCCACCACTGTCTGAGTACGACCATCCAGCCAGTTCCTTATCCATCGAGAAGTCCATCCATCAAATCTATGTCTCTCCAGTTTAGAGACAAGGATGTTGTGTGGGACAGTATCAAAGACTTTCCACTACCATGTCCCCTCTTCCTGCCCACCCTTTAATCCTGATCCATAAGATCTTGGTCAGCTCCTCATCTATTCCCAGATGGAGTTCCACACACTCCAGCTGATCTCTGACATAGAGAACAACCCCCCCTCCACGTCTCCCCTGCCTGTCCTTCCTAAAGAGCCTGTATCCTTCCATTCTGACACTCCAGTCATAGGAGCCATCCAACCACCTCTCCATGATGCCAGAGAGGTCACAGCCCATCACATGTGCGCACGCCTCTAGCGCCTCTTGTTTATTCCCCATGCTCCATGTGTTCTCATAGAGGCATTTAAGATGGGCCCTTGATGAAGTTGGCTTGTGGACTAGAGCATCTAGAATTCCCCTGTTTTGTCTGCCAGGTGTTCTGGTGACCAGTGATTCTCCTTCAGGCTCAGGGCATCTCTTGGTGTCCCTACTGGTTTTGCCCCCCTCCCCCTTCCAACCTAGTTTAAAGCCCTCTCAATGAGCCCTGCCAGTTTGTGGGCAAGAATCCTTTTTCCCCTTTGAGACAGCTGGACACCACCTGTCACCAGCTGGCCTGGTGCTGCATGAACCTTCCCATGCTCAAGGAACCCAAAGCTCCACCGTTCACACCAGCCCCTGAGTCATGTGTTGATTGGACGTGCTTTCCTGTTTCTCTCACTATTCTTTCCTACTGCTAAAGGGATGGAGAAGAACACTTACCTGTGCTCCTGATCCTGCAACCATTTGCCCCAATGCCCTGAAGTCTCTTTTGATGGCTTTTGGATTCCTCCCCTTGAGCTCATCACTGCCCACCTGCATTACCAATAGAGGGTAATAGTCAGAGGGCTTTACCAGGCCAGGAAGTTTCCTGGTGATGTCCCTCACCTGGGCCCCAGGGAGGCAGCAGGCTTCCCTGTGGGATGGGTCTGGCTGGCATATCAGGCCCTCTGTTCCCCTCAGAAGGGAATCGCCTACAACAATGACCCTCCTCCTTTTTTTAATGGAGGCTGTCGTAATATGTGGGACTGATGGGGTTGTCCTATGCAGCTCCCTGGATGGACCTTCCTCTGCCAATGCCTGGCCCTCAAGTTCCAGAGCCCCATATCTATTCTGCAAGGGCAGCTGGGAAGGGGAGGGAGGGTAGGAGGGGATGCGCCTACCTGGCCGAGCAGGGACCAGTTTCCATTCTGCTTCATTTCTTAAGTTCCTTCCCTCAACCTGATGGCAAGAGGATATGGATTCAACTGTGAGCTGTGTGCCTTTCATCTGCTGCCTTTTCCTTTGGGGTGATAGTTCGGTGGAGCAAGGGCCTCTCACCTTCTCACACTCCCTCATACTCCTCAGCTTCTCCATTTCCTCCTTCAGCTCCACCACCTTGCTGAGCACATCATCAACCTGCTTCTCTAATAGAGAACAGGACTAGAATATAGTTACAATTCACTTCCTTTCTCATCCTCCATAACCTTGCAACAGAAAGCCTGCCTGAGCCAGAGTCAGTAACTTTGTGTTGAATACTTTGGGTACTTTTTCCCATATGTTTAATCAGTTTTCGGAACCCAGGTAAACTTTCAGTATCCACAACAATTTAAGATGCCAAGTTCCACAGCTTGTCTGCCATGGAGGCAATCTTTCTTTTTTTTCATTTTCAACCTAGCCCCTGCCACTTTCATTTGATTTCCCCTAGTCTGAGCATTAGGAAAAGCATCAAATAATTGTTTTCCAACACAATTTTCTGGGTTCCCCATCTTTTTTAGAAATCATTCATATTCCACTTTAATTAGCTTATTTTTCAATCTGAAGAGTGCTAGTTTGCGTAGTTACCTGTTGTACTGAATCCATTCCACACCTTTAATCATTGCCGTCATCCTTCCCTATACCATTTTCAGCTTTACTGTATTGGTTTTGACTTGTCAGCCAATAGCCTATTCACTCAGTTCAGTTCAAAACCTTTGCAGGAAGCTTCTTTTTCTTATTGCGTTTAATAACTTATTACTCTTAGCAAACTCTATCTTTGTGTTAGCTGCTCACTGTCCAGATGATTTATGGCTATGTTGAAACGTACATGATCTAGTAGAGACCCCTAAGGGTCTTCACTTGATACATCCTCCCAGGGAGAAAACCGACATTAATTCCCTACTCTTTGCCGCTCACTTTTTAAAGCAGATCTTAGGTATTCCGCTTGTGGTTCCAAACTGCATTTGATGTCCTTTTAGGTGTCAAAAAGGTGTTCACTACAATGCTCAGCTGTGCAGTATCTAATACCAGTTTTGTATCTAATCCAAACCGTAACTGTAAATTCTAGGAGACATCTGATCATCTGAGTAATAAGCATTGCAATGGTTGCTGATGTGCCTTTGTTGCCATAACTTTAAATCTCTAGCACATACAGTGAAAAAAGTCATTTTTATGGTTAAACACAAGTCAACATGCTGTAACAGTGGTCTGTTCATGACTCTGCCACAGATTTGTGATGTGTATGTAGCAAATGGTTTTGATAACTCTCTTGGCTTCAGGTCCCAATCGTCTGCTCAGTATTTGTCAACCCTTTAAAATTTAAGGTCTTGAGGGCATGAGCTGTATTTTGTTATGGCTGTCTGTGACAACCCATACAGTGATTCTTGAGCTGTTAGCAATTCTTGGATGGAGCTTCAAGGTACTATTGCAATAACAAACATAAATAATAATGTGTATTAGAAATGTAGGACTGTGAATGCCTTAACATTTTTCACCTCTCTCTCCTTCATGATGCTTTCTATCACCAAGATGCAGCTTGATTTCTCTCACAGACGTAGGCCTGGATAGAGACCAGACAATGGTTTTTTTGCTAGTTCAGTTAGAAAGGAGTCTTATCATGGCAGTCAGGCCAGCCTATCAATCTAAATACATACTGAGTGTTCATTTTCCTGGGAAATACATGAGGATGGGATATTTAAACCCACTCTAAGTTTCTTTAGATCATTATTTAATTCAGGAGGTAAATCAGAATGATTATTCAGGAGAATGCAGACACTGCTGCAGTTACTTAACTGTTTGCACAGGCAAAGAAGGTGTATCTCTTCTTTAGCTACTTAATTGTGTCACCCTCACCCCACCAGGACTCTTAGTTCAGGGACCTGTGTGCAAAATAGAGGTCTGGACAAAATAAAGAGAAGACTAAAATTGATTTAGGTATTTATTTCATCAACAACACCTGGATCCATTGATTTACTTAATGTCAGTAGAGTAAGACCTTAACCAAACTAAGCATCCAACTATTTGAGACCCAAGCCTGATGTAAACAACTACACTTCCCAAGACTCACTCAAAGTGCCTGGTGTCGCCTGACTCTTGAAATTAGGTGCCTGATCATTCCACAGGAATGAGATTCTCCTTCACTAGCTGGGACTCACTGGTTGTAATTTGAAAAGCTATGAATGGAAAAGGAAAATAAAAGGAAACCAGAGACGTTTGAAGCCACATTTTTAAAGTACATTTTCAAAAAAGATAGGAGGCTTTTTGGCAATATGATCACATTTCATTCAACCAGACTCAGACTTTTAAATACATTAAAAGTATAACAACACATTCATTTTCAACATTCATGTTTTTAATTCACAAAAACATTTTAATCCTGCAGACCTGAAAACAATAATGCTTACAAGGAATTGTAATTTGTAGGTTGGTAGAAGATGAACATTCACATTTTTCTATTGTGAGAATTTCTACATGATCTCCTAATGTTCCTAAAACACTGCAGTGGAATATGTGGTTCTCAGACATGTTTAGTGACAGTTTAATAAGAGAGCAGACGAAGATATTTCTTGCTACAGTATTTCAGGAATAAGTTCAATCATGCAATGCCTAGAGCAGGGGTGAAAAAAAGCATAATCTGTGTAAAAGGAGATCAGACATCCAGTGCTCATTCTGTAACTATTCCCTTTGTATTGAAGGCATGTAAGTGCTGACTTAATGAGCTCTGGGTAGAGGTGTTAGTTTGAACGAAACATTACTGCACAGAGGCTGCAAATAGTGTGCCATTAGCTGCACTTTCATGAGAGAAGCTGTTTGAAAAGTAAATAAAAAAGTTTATTCTAATATGAGAGATGCAGCATATGTGATCAAAAGATACAAGTTTGACACTACATCCTAAAAGTGAGACTTCAGTAGTAAGAATATTCAGTACATCAGGAATTCTAGTGGGTTCTGTCTCCATATTGTGTGGAAACAATTATGAAATTCAAATATTTATAAAGGACATACACCACACTGCAGTCTTCAGTGTAATTTTTAGAGAAAATGAAATATCTTAATACTACAGTGCTCCTACCCTGCTGTTCAGAGAAAATAGGATAAGAAGTTCCTACAGTGTCAGATGATTCCTGCTTTGTTGAACAATATTGAAATCAGCTTGATTTTCCATTGATGTTTTTTTTTCTAATTCTACTTAAGAGAGTAAGTGCTGACAATGCAAATGTTGAACATATGGATAGAAGGGCTGAATTTACTGAATTGAAAAAAAAAAAAAGCTGGCTTCAAACAGAGAATGGTTTGTTTGTGTTTCCTTTATTGTTTTGGTTGCATTTTTTTTCTAAATTTTGTCTGGAAAATAAGGTTATGGATTGAAGATATTGAGGTCCCATGAGTGTAATTCTGGCAGCCAGTAACTGCAATTAAATAACCAGGCATGCAGCCTATATGGCTCAGCCATGATACTGTCACTATTCAAAAAATTTAGATGTTGTTTGGATCCATTTTGCTTTTTTCATCATGTTTTATGGAAGAAATTAGGGAAAACCGAGTCTCTCCATTTCAAACTCTTCTGGTTTAATGATGCTCTTCAGAAAAATAAGCTTCTGTATTCAAATAGGCTGTGGGAAGCAAGGAGAAAGACTGATAAAATTGGACCTTAGTTGGGTTTTGTTTCCATGAGAAAGGAAGGGTGGCAGTGATAAAAGAGTTAGAGCTGATCTGGGGTTTCTCAGCAGAATATTTATTTACCATAAATATACTATCAGTTTTGACAGCAAAAATAAAAATTCTCGCACATAAGCAAAACATTTTAATATAAAGGAAATTTAATATATCACTTGACCTGAGGAAATACACAGAGGCCTTTTTTGAGATTCAGGCTTTCCATCCCAAGCATAAGTGAGAAATACTAGTTACCTGAATCTTTAAGAGGGATAAGTAAAGGGAGAAGTTCCCCTTACAGCTCTAAAAGTTAATGTGGTGTATGAATAATTTCCATCTGTCAAAGGAAAAATCATTGGTTTCATACTTAAAAGTTACAACATTAAACGGCACTCACTGGGTACATAGCCTAAGATCAGTCCTTAAGTGTCAACCATTGTGTAGACTGTCGCTGTAAAGTAATTTTTCAATCTTTCAATTAAGTGCACTGTATAATTTTATGGCTTTAGTCTGTGCTCACGGTTCATGCACAACTGTGTTAAACAATGACAGGAGCGCTCTGGAATGAGGAAGAGACTACAGGGAGGATCCAGTTTGACAATGAAGCTGACATAGTAAAGGTAAAAGAGGCTTAAACGGCTGACAGACACCCATGATTTTTAATTATCCTTTCCCACGTGCTGACTGTTGCAACCCGTCTCGCCCCCACACCTCTCCCTTTCTCTACCCTCAACTTCATCGCATTCCTGCTCCCCCCTCTCTTCTCCACATCCTGAAATGCCCTTGCCCCTCTTTCCCTGCCTTTCCTTTGTCCTGTTTAACTGATCTCCACCTACTCAAACCCTATCAAACAAAAATAAAAATGTTTGGAACTCGCAGGGTGTTTCCTGGCAGGCTGTTGCTCATTCCTCTCCTGTGACTCAACCCTTCTCACCCCCACTCTACCCCTGTGTGGTGAGCCCTTCACTGGCATGTATACACCCTCACCCTACATTTCTTTTTGTGTTTTCAGGTGGTAAACTCCTTCAGGCAAAGACCATCTGCTCCCTCACTCTGCCATCAGACTTTTCCATGCATTAGTGTGGATTCCATACCAATATAAATTGCATGCGTTTTCAAAATTAATGAGAACAGTTAGCTGTAATAGTACGTAATGAGCTTTATCGTATTTTTAGCAAGCCTTCTAGATGCAGGTACATACCCATAACAAGCGCAGAGGATCACAATGTTCTCACATCACTCATGTACACTAATACCTCTGGAAAATGAACATATCAATGCTGTAGTGGATATTTCATAACTTCAGTCACTTCTGGGAATTCTGCTATTCAAAATAGCCATAAATTTGGAAATCTGTCAGGAGACAGAAAGAAGAACAAATAAAAAATACCTATACTGTTTCTGGATGTCCACGGATAGGATTTACACAAGTAACAATAGACTGGCTCTTAGATGCCTATCTCGGACTTCTTTTCACCAATTCAGCCTGTCTCTGATACATTCAGCTTATCAAGAAGTGAGAAAGAAAAAAGAAGAAAAAAAAAAAAAAAGACAGTCAGTGAGAGAACAAACTCTATAAGATATTCTGGGGACAATCACGGTGAGGGCACAGGTTTATGAGCAGGGTGGCAGGTACTCTGGAAGTATTGGCGTACATTCCAAGTTTACTCAGCTACAGCTCATTGAGTATTAGGCACAATGAATGCACTGCCAAGTATAATGATGCCTTTTTCCTAAGTGACACAGAAAAGAAGACTCTTTCAGAACACATTATTGCACTCTAAAGCAGTCTCCTTTATGATAGTCATTACCTAAATATTTCACACAAGAGACTTATTCTATTAAGAAGCTCTGAAACTTCTACAAAATTAATTGTATTTTACTTAAGGTTTTTTGATTGGTTCTGATTAATTAAAAATACGCTTGCATTGCAATAACTTTCTGCTGTTTAATTATTCTAATACAGGATTTTGATTCTTCCATTTCTTTGCTGTTCCATGTAGGTTGCTTCCTCTGTATTACATGTATATGTTGTACAGTCGTGAATAAAGAAAAAAATACCATCTGTGGCACATCTAACTAATACCTGTACATCATATAATGTAATCTTATATGGAAATATTTCAGATGTTGCATACAGTATTTTAAGATCCTCCCAGGTGATAGTCACTATGTTACATAATGTTCTAATCTTACCGGTGCTTCTCTCTCCTTCTTTCAGGCTCTGCAAACTTTCTCACATGCTGAAAGCTAACTTCACACATACATGTAGGCTTTCAGCATCAAGTGCTAAGGTTTAATTGCTCAGAGAAATGCATATGAGCTAGGCACCTTTGGTCTATTCTAGGCACCTAACTTCACAGTCATGTACCGTGTGGCATTTTAGTTTATGAGCATGATCAGTGATTCAGACCCCCTGTAGTTCAGATTGCTGAGAACTTGCCTCCCTAAGCTGTCAATGGGAAAAAAATGTAGTCACAGGATTTAGTCTAAATATTGTGTATATGGAAACCATATCCAAAGGGGAATATAACAAATTAGCTTGATTCTCTTCTGACATGTTCATTAGAAGGTGCAGTATGTTCTGTAATTAATAACAAACAGCAGTTATTAAAATCCACATGCTGAGGGGGAAAAGACTCCCAAACATCTTCGATTGTTTTAATCAAATATTTTCACCCTGATTTTTTTATACCAATCTCTTTTGCTTCTGTGAAATTTTTGACAGTTCCATTCCTGAAACATCTAGCTAGAAAAGAAGTGCTTTCTGTGAACACTGCATGAAGTGCTGACATAATTTTAAAGAAAAACAATGTGGCCTTGTATGATGCACAGAATATTGTAAACTATGGCATAATCCCAAAACCAAGGGTTTCTGCCTTGTTGATTTAAAGGAAACAACTAGTAAAAGTCTTGAACCTTAACAAGTCAGAGAGACCAGATTGCTTACTGGAGTGTAGACTGGCTGTTTTAAGGAGGTTGAACAAATCAGTCATTTCTGTGAAAATAGTTTCTAGTGAAGGGATTTACTCATTTGGATTTTCTCACCGAAGGTGGGAACTGTAAATTTAAAGGCCAAGATAAAAACCACTAGGGAAGAGAAGCAGAAGTCTCATAGAGGAAAAACAAGTGTGTCAAAAAAACCCACCCAGAAACAAACCCAGATCACTTTAGGGGTATGCAGTTAGCACGTAAAAGCACTGGGTTTTTTCTAGAATTATTTGTTTAGGGAAATAACAGTAAGCCACTGTGTTTTTAGGGAAGAACAAACAGCCGCAACTAATGGTTCCCATGGAAGACTCCTGTAGGTTGTAAAAGTCTGTGAATAGCTGAGTTCTTGTCCATATGTGCAATTTTGTTCAATTAATCTTTATAACTATGAGAAGAGGTGATCCCATAGGAATTACCTACACGTAATGAGAAAAAGACAGACAACTCAAAGGCCACCTCCACAAGGCAGTCATTTGCATGCACTTCAGAACAGCTTTTCATGAGAAGAACCTTACAAGAAAAAGCCATATAAGAACCCGTGTTCCTGACACCGGTGAACTGTGAGATACTGTGATTTAGCAGTAAAATATTTGTTGTACAGCAGTGACCAGACAAGCTGAATGGCTGTTTTAAATGAGGCACAGATCATATCAGTCAACTGTGCTGCTACTGCTGCTGAATTTTGGGAAATTATTTGGAATGAGTTAAAAGAACAGTGTTTCAAGGAACTGTGACAAAGAAAGCAACGAAACTTGGCACAACTTTTGTTATAATCGATGCAGAGCTAAATAAAAAATGTGGCCTCTGACACAGAAAGTCCTAAGCCACAAAGCAGTGGAAACTAAGGAACTACATAAAGTATTGCTCTACGAACACTAGGTAAGATAAGTCTTTGGTTTGATCTAGCACAGTTTTTCTTATAAAGCACCTCTTTTAACAATGATGAGGGGGAAGGAGCACTAGTCAGTGAAGCCTTGTATCCAGCAAAACTGATTTTTTACTTACTACTTCCAACTGTGCATGTCAGACTCTAAATGTATTTCATTTGGCAAAGCACTGGAGCTGTTATACTCTCTCTGAGCCAAATTCTGCCCTTGGCTTCAGGCACACAGCTCCCATTGACGACAGTGGAAGTTGTACAGAAGGAGATAGATTGTGTAAATTAGGCATGCTCTTGACATAGTGAAGGAAGGGAGATTCACTGCTGAACCCCAGAGTGGGAGTTCACCAAGGGCCAGCGAAGTCAATCTCTCCAGTCAGTCCTTCTCAACTCATCAGAGCAATGGCTTGCAAGATCCATAAAATAAATAGCTCATACACAATGCTTGAAAAATAAATGGATTTTCTCAGCCTTTGAGTCAGGCCTTCCTTTCACACATTACCTCAGAAGCAGTCCATCCTCAAAGCATTTTGTTTGTGTACTGTAATCAGTGAAAGGTACTGCTTTTGCCTCAAAGCTGCATTCACCCAGATCTGTCCGAGACCCTTCCTCACCTATACTGCCATAACCCACATTGTCCTGCCACCAGCTACATCCATGCTTTTTTCCCTATACTGACACTGGTTATTCTCTTTGACTTTGTGTGTTGTTTGACTACTTTTGATTTCTTTCACTCCCAGAATCACAGGATTTATTTCTAATGTTCTCATCAGTTTAGAGTAGCACATTTTCTGTCATGCAAAGTTTTACAGATCGGTGGTTTAATTTGGACCTCTCCATTTAACCTCAGTGAAAGCAAAAAAGACCTCTAAGCATAATGGAAATGAGTCCAACTTACTGCAGTCCTCCCACACCCATCTTCTTAAGCAAGCCCATGCATCTGTACTGAAAATTCCAAATGTCCTGGAGACTGTAGTAAGCTTGCAAAGAAACGAATACCAGAACCAAATCCATAGCACCAATTCCAGTTTACTTTTTTACATGCTTTAGTACACAGATAAAAAATTCTCCTTCGGTCATACTTAACAAACCCAGTGAAGGTCAGACTCTGCTTTGCTACTTACAACCCAGGTTTTGTCTTGCAGATGAAATACGTATGTTTAGCAAGTGGCTGAAGCCTGCTGAAGCTTAAATTTTATGGATCTATTCATTACATTCTCCTAAGGCAAAATCTTTTTCTTTATTAAATTTATTTATAAATATTGTCACACAAGAAAAACAAGATGTACTGTGCAGGTACTTGAAGGGAAAAAAAAGATCTTGTTAAACTAACCCAATGTAAATATGTTACAGACTTAGAAACAGAAAGGCTTGTGAAAAAGATAAAGCATAATAAAACAGAGATAAGAGTATGATGGAAGAAATGAGTGACTAAATGACTGAAGTATGTTGAGTTTGTATGTTACGAGATAGATAGAATTGTATTTTTTTGCATTTGTTTCTGTCAGTTAACATCAGTTTGTTCAGGGTTACTGCCTCCAACCAGCAGACCCTCTGCCATTTTCAAGGGGAGCAAGGGAGTGAGAGAAGGAAAGATCAATTTTCAGTTGTTTTACAATGTCTGGTTTGGTCTCCTGAAATACTTCAGCCCACCTCTTGCTGCTGGTCAGAAGCACAGTATAATTTCTTTAGTACAAGTACACTCAGTAACTTCATAACATTACTGCCTGGCCTGTTATAGAAAGTCATTTAAATATATAATCCTAGAAAATATAAAACTTTCTGTAAGCAAAGAGGGAGGTCAGCCTTCTCTTGTTTCTTCTCTGTTTGACAAAAGCAGGTCTAAGTGAAGTATTCCAGGATCCAGTTGTTTGCTTCATCTGATAAAAACCTTAGAAAGAACTTGAAACACCTTAATGTTCTATAAAAGGACTATCTTCCTTGCTGGTGAAATATGGGTCCACCATCCTTTTCCCCATTTCTCCCTGGATTGATACTCACAAGATCTTACAAAATATTTGGTCATTAATTACAATGTTCCTATGAACAGTCTGTTGGTTTCACACATAGCCATGCAATCTACTACTAACAGGGTTTCTAAGTGACTCCAGAGGTTTTATTTTGCCACTAGATTTGTGAATAAAATTGCTGAAAGGCAGATCTGTGTGACACTGATATTAGTCCTCTGTTCAAATGAAGACACAGTCACTTTTTGTTACGTCCCTCATACTGAAAATCCCCTGTCTATAAATCAGATATCTGAAAAACGAATTTTCTTACAAGTGACATCTTATAAAACCTCCTTATCAACACCAAAGGTTCAAAGGAGTGAAGAGATGCCTGCCAGCTCTGTTTGATGATGTATTTTCTTGAATTATCAGCTATCACGGATCTACTCAGTACTCCAAACCCTCTCGACTGGCTTGTCACCTTTTAAAATCTTTCAATCCATCTCTCAAAAAAACAAGCAAACAAAATCCTTCCTTGATCTGTGCAAATAACCAAGGTAGTTTGCTGGAAGGTTTTTACAGTTTTTTAACTCATTAGCAACTTCTAGGCACCATAAAAGAACTGCAAGTGCCTTAAACACAGAACGCTCCGCAGAAAGAGGGAGAGGCTCCTGTAACCCAAGCCACTATAACACCCTATATTTCTCAATTTACATTACATATATATGACCAAAAAAATTACCTGAGAAATCATTTCCTCTTCCAATTTTCTGTCCTCTTCCTAATTCTCTTTGAGCATAAGTTGTTCATAAGTTAGGCGAAAGAATGACAAATACGTTCAAAAGTAAATATTTTTATTTCACTTGGTTGATCAATTTCTACATAATTTAGAGTATAAATGATAGAATAACAAGTTCCTCATCTGTTGTACTTATTACCATAAATGTATATGAACTCTGTACTAACTAAACATAAATGAAAATTTATATGGAAGAAGAGGACAGAATTAGTATTTTATAAGTTTTATGGGTAAGTAACTACAGTTTTTTATCCGAGGACTCTTAAAAAAAGTGCAAGAAATAATTTACATCAGGAAACTTCCCACATAATAATGTTTCTTTGCAGATTAGGTTATGCCAAACCTTAAAGATCTGACTAGTTAGATGGAATAATTAATCTTAATGGCTGCTTTTCACAAATAAAGCTTCTTTTATCAATTTTACAAGCAATGAAAAAGAACCAGCTTGCTAAGACTAATTCAGATGAAAACCAAAATCAAACACAGATTGTGTCTAAAGGAAATTTTCCAATTAAGATTTTCAGCCATATAATAAGAAAATAAGTTAACAGATATTTTCCCTTTTAGAATATTACTATTCTTGTAAGGTTTTCCAGAATATTTCTTTAGTGCTTCCCTTCAAACATATGTCTCTCCTTCTTCATATGTACTGATCAAGCATTAGCAATTCTTTTGGTGTCCTTTTTTGTTCATAAGTGCTAGAACCCTGTTGAAGTTCACCAGATTCATTGTGGCTTAATTCCCCACTGCTGATGATGACTGTGGGATCCATTCTTTAGTGGGTTAGAGGAAAAGAGACCCAGGGAGGAAATGTTACTGGCAACCAGGTTAATAAGAGGAGGTTATACTGAAATTTTTGTGGGAATGTTGAGGTTTTTTTCATAGCAGTAAAGGGCAGCACTCAGAAAGCTAATTTGGATACCACTATGAATGCCAGCCTGTTCATAGAAATTTACTTCTCTAAGGTCTTTTCCATCTCACTGTTACTGAACCTTTTTTTTCTGCTTCCATTGTGCATACCATATGATTTGTAACATTCAGTCACAGTTGAGGTCAAACCCTGAGAACTGCAATTCACTTGAAATAACTGGACTTTGTAGTCCCCCAGTAATAATCTTGGAGCCTTCTGTGGCTCAGAGAAGCTTGGTCTCTCTGAAAAAGACTTCTTAGAGCTCCTCTTACAGTACAAGCATTTGATTTTTTTAATATTTATTGCAGATCTTAACAGAAATTCTACAAATTACTTTTCTTCAGATACAAAAGAAACATAAAGTTTGATTTTTCTTTACCAGTTTATGCAATTTTCAGAAGAGATAGACACAATTAATTTCTCAGTAGAGTAAGAATAACAATGTGATAGAAATGCATTGATCTATTTAATGCAGGATTGTAAAGTCAGCATCATTGGAGAAACAAGGATTATTGATTCTGTTAAGTAACATTTGAAGGATTTTATTCTTTGCTTAGAATTAAAGTAGGTCCCATAAAAAAAGGGACTTACCAAAAAGCTTGTAAAAAGATTTGAATACCTACAGACATCTGTCTGTTTATAGATAAATAACCATGTATTGCAGTCTAATATAATATATATCTTGCTTTAATAAAGGAAATAGAGCACAATGCATAAAAATTGCCAATAGCAGCATATTCAGAGCACATGTGCTCTTCCACGATTCATAAGGTAAATAAGCACATATGCCTGCCATTTTATTTAGGCCATACGCTGGAAATCACCCTGTGAGAGACCTTATCTGGGACACACCCAAAATCACGATAAAGATGGAAACAACATTGTAACACGCAACAACTTGCTCCTTTTAATAGTAGGAAGCCTAGCAGTAGTGAGACCCAGACAATTAATAGGTCCAGTTCATTTGTGAACATTTAACAATTAATAGAAACCACCTGGCTTCTGCTATAAAAGGCAAGATAAGCCCAAAGAAGGTGCTCTTAAAATGTTGTGGAGAACAGGAAAGAAAAAAAAAAAATTAAGTCTTAGAGGATTAGAGCTAGAAGTCAGTGTTCCTGTGAAAGAACTGGAGCAGTAGAAAAGACTGTGTAAGCAGGCGGTGTTTATTTTAGGATGTGTTTTGAATACTTCCCCAGGCAATGATATTAGCTATAGTAACTTCCTCAGGAGTCTCATTCCCTAAGCATACCTTCCTTTGAGTTGTCCCCAGGCTGCTGTGTGTCAGAAACACTTTAATAAAACAGAATCTTTTACCCACCTTTAGTGTAAGTGCTGCTATTTGCAGGAAAAATGCAGAACCCAGCAATTTTGGAAGCACAGCATACATTAGGTGTTACAGCACCTCCGTCAGATTTGAAAAGGCCAAGTATCTGTACCAGCTGGGGTACAGTGCCCACAGATTCCTTCACCAGGTGATGTGCCTGACATGCTGCCTGAGCATTGTGCCTTCCTCTCTTGTGAGTCACTGTTCCAGATCACCCCTAGCTCTAGGTACTTTCTAGGATCCTGGACTTGTTTATGGGGTGTTTTTTTTTTGCTAAAGCAACTGGACGTGGACTTCCTCTATGGAGTCCCCTAGCAGGAAAGACTCAAACCTGAATGTCAGCTGCTCACCAAAGATACATCCAAGTAACCCAGACTGTATAAGGAAACACTAGACCTCCGTAAGTGTCACTTTTCCCTTTTACTTGATGCTCCCTTCCTACCCCCAAGAGCGTTTCACTAATTGTAGCATCTTCCTCTTTATTCTCAATTCATTCTTCCCAGCAGAAGACAGGTACTTTCCAGGTGAAGTGCAAGCTGCAGGTGCACTGGGGATGCTGATCATGTAGTCCCCCTTGGCCTGGGGCCACCTGGCCCTAAATCAACAATCTCACCCTTTCTAATCTGTCTTCCCTAGAAGACTCATATCGCTATCACCCAGGGCTCCTGGTTAGCATGAATCAACATGTATGCTACTCTCAGCAAATATCACACTAACTTTTCCGCCCATTCCAGGAAAAATTAGGCCCCAACAGCCTCGGGGCTCTGTATAGCTGAAATTTTGGCAACACTGCCCAAACTGGCCCTTCTGTCTATTTCCTGTGCTTATTAAGGGTATCTGAGAATATTATCTGATTATATTAGTTTCCGTAATATTAAAGATAAACAAAGAATCTAGAGAGACTGTCTCACACAATTTATGGTATGGGTCTGTACACACTTTGCTATGTAAGCTGTTTTCCATTTTCCTCCTGTAACTGTGTGGCAGCAGGTAAGACATTTCCATTGTCACATTTTGTGACAAATTCTAAGTTCAGATGTAGTCTCAGAGGAGACAGGTGGAAAAAGGAAGGCGAGAAAACATTCAAAAAATATTTCTTGGGGAAACTATTAATCATCTTTTACAAGTGCTGAAAGAAGAAAAGAAGCCTCACAGATCATCATTCTTTATTAAATCTCTGCAGCGAACTCAGTTGCAATCTCTACAAAGAAATTCTGACATTGTTTTTACCTACAGGCAAAGCTACCGTGACCCTTTTACACAGATTGAAACCCTAACAGCTCTAGCAGTAGAGACAGGTGTGTGATGCAAACTCGGGTGAGAATTGGGGCTGGCTTTTCACTGTGCGCTTCCAGAGGCTCTGAATGAGACCATGGACTGGATTCTTACTTGGATTCTTCCATCAGCACAGCCCCTGCTTAAATCTTCCCTCAAGCTGAGCAGACAGAGTGAGATTGGAAAGACAGATCTCATCTGACATCGAGTCAGATCAGTCTAGTGCTTCTGATACAGTAAAGAGGCTACATGGACATAAAGCAACTGTTTACCAGAATTACCAGTTACAAGTGATTCCTGGAAAAATTACTTCAGCAGGACATGGCAACGCAAGCTGAAATGAGTAAGCCACTTCATATGCTGTATTCCAGGACAATGTCTTCACTTTGTTGTTGTTTGGTCCCTTCATGAAAACCAGCCTTTTCAACTGAGCTGTATATAAATCCATTTATCTTGGAAATGTTTGGTCCTCTGTACACTCCAGTACTGGAATAGAGCTCCAAACACTTTTGAATGAGCCTATAGAAAGATGAACCCTCCACTCCACCACTATCCTGCCAAGAAATATCTAGTATCATATTTTCTTACATTAATCCCAGACCCACCAAAACAACACATAAATGTTTCCATATGGTTTGCAAATAAGTCTCCCGCATCCCATACTTCATAAATTATTCCCCGAAGAGATATAAGCTAAAGAAGGTTAGTCGTCTATTCCAGTTCTCATGGGTACATCAGACCTGATTTTCCATTTAGTCGCACAGGCTTTGTGCTCAGGCAATGCCACTGAAATTAGCATCTCCCAGAAAATAACAGTCATACGGTTGGTGTGATCACAAAGAATCAAAGCTGCCATCTTTCACCCCCAGACTGAAGTATTGGCCAGATTTTTCTCCCTCTGACATGCTAAAATTACAAGGATCAGGCAAGCATGCTCTGGCAACAACCAGCCAGCTTGTAGGTGGTGCCTGATGCACCCCGGCACAGGCTCCCAGGGCTGCAGCTCTGACAAGATCCCTCATAGACTGTATCTGCACTGGGCTAGTGGGACACAAAACCCTGTGTCTAGCTGTAATTTCAGGCTTTCTTTATATATTCTGTGGGACTATTTGTAATGTTTATTTATAAATGATGAATATTTCACCACAGTCTGTTAATGCATTAGCACGGAAGTAATGCATGTGAACAAGAAATTCTTACAAGCCTTTGGCTTGTGCAGCATAAAATACCACCTCATACCCACTCTCCCCATAGACATCAGTTTCTGCTTTAAATAGTCTTACTGCAACTGCCTGAGTATAATATAAAAGGCACAACTTTTATAAATGCAGTGGTACTCAGCCCAAATGAGGGCTAGGGTAGCTGAGTAAAGTGACCGTTCCTTACAGTCACACTCTTTGTTATAACTCATTATAGTAATAATCACTTTAAAGATACATTCCCCTAATTCAGGGAGATGTTTTCCAGTGGCTCTAAAATTCCCTTTGTGGATCTAATGTGTATGAGATAAGGTTTAGAAACTTAATTTGTAATCCGATTATTTCTCAACAAAACATGAGCATCCGTATAGTTCTGCACGTACGATCAGTATGTTTCCCTGCCGTTCAGTTTTCTCCTTTTCTTTTTTTTTTTTTTTCTGGAAACACAAGAAATACTTCATGAAGGGGAAACTAATTTGGCTTGATTTCAAACTGGAAGGGTTTTTTCCTCCCAGAAGAACAAGATTTAAAATAAGTGCTGGGGAAATGGTTCTTTGCAAACCATAGCATGAATACCAACTGTGGCTTTGTATTTCCTGATCAGGATGGAAACAGAAACATGGACCATTCCGAACTAAACCCTAAAATTAACTCAGAGAGCACCATTCAAAAACACTTCCTCAAGTCAGCAGGGGAGGAGGGCAATGAAAGGCTTGATGAGAGTTTGGTGAATAAAGAGGAAATAAGGGAGGGACGAAGGAAATGACAGTGGACCCTCAACCCCATACAACTCTTTTTTAATTCTCCTTCATATGCATACATTGTAGTTATTAGCATGACCAATTTGCAAAGAAGGATTTAGTTGCCCCAAATGTGGACATGCCTTTTGCACAACACTTTAGACTCCCCAGGCTCATGCGCTGGAGAAAGAGCCATAACCATGCTCAGGTTTTTAAGTGAAATACAATTGGCAAGGCAACAGTGATAACAATATTACCTTAGTCAGCTCTGTGAAAGACACCCATCACTACAGGACGTATTTGTGATATCATTACACTTATTTTAACACAGGAAAGAGAATGTCTATAATTGTAAATCATTCATTAATATTTTTGTTGCTTAAGCTGCTTTGGGTTAGGCCTGCTGTGAATAAATTGTAAGGTTAAAGGGCAAGTTGTTTATATCAGTGACTAGACCAGATTATTACACTGAGAAATGAGCACATCCTGTTATTGCTACTACCAGCAAAAACATTGCATGAAAAGAACAAGACAGACCAGTTGCTTGAGTCCTCAAAAGGTTTTATTTTTAGCCTAATGACAAAAATGTCTGTGTTTGCACAGGAAACCAGAATGATTGATATAAGGGAGTGGAAATAAAATTCTTCATCTAATTTTCACTGATACATTAAAGACTAGATGCCTGGAGTGTGAGAGAAGCATTTAGTGAACCTTAGGAAGACGACTTTTCCACCAGTCCCCTGCCACCCACCACTTCTCTGGTCATGGAAGCTGCTACATACAAATCAATTCCTTGTGCAACTTACTTAGAGCATTTTCAGAACCACACTTAGCTGTGCCAAAGAATAATGATGCTACAGAGAACAGCTGGCATAGCCAAAATAGCCTCTCCTTCCCCCAAGGCATTTCAAGTTGGCCCTGTGGGAATGGAGGCAGAAAGTGGATAGATGTCTTGCTGTTCCCCAGTCGACTCTTTTGCTGTTGCTGTAAATTGCTTTAAGCTCTTTTTGCTACAGCTGTGCAAAAGGTACTTATTTGGCATTAAGAACATGGATCAAAATGTATTCACCCTGGACCAAATCATCAATACCCACCTTCCACGGACCTCAGTAAGGCTTCCACACATATTAGGGCCACCTTCCAAGTACTAATGACAGCTCTAACTTCCAGATTATTTTTGCCCAAGCTAAATTCACATTTGAAAACCTGCTGTACTAAGAAAAAGGGGTAAAGTCCTGCTTATGCTGGCATCAACAGTAGTTTTGTTATTAACTTAGTACCAGCAAAGCTAGTATTTCATTGAGTGCAGTAAAAATAAAGTATTTCTTTTATTGAAATTAACGTTATGCTTCAGTTCTTAATTAAGTTACTTGTTAGTGCTTCAGAAATGCCCTAAGTTTTCAGTCAGGAGCAGTGCCCAGTTCTGCTGTAAGTTCAATGAAATGAAGTGGAAAGGGTTGTTTCAAAATAAATACTAGGGTTTGGTCCTACACCCCCAATCTCCATAAGATCATAAATCAGAGTGCAGGATCAAGACCGCATTTTGGGAGGAGTTGCTCGTTTTGGGTGTACTTCCAGTGAAGGAACTGGAATGTCCAGGTTTGTAGGCACAGAACTAATTGTTGGGGATTTCTGAATTCCTTTACCAACGTCCTCTGTATCTTGATGGTTACTTGATTTAAAGATGACCTGGAGATTTCAATTAAGCTAGTACTTGGGGAATTTCTGTTGTTGCTATCTTGATCATTTTTTTAAAGAGCAAAATAGTGCAACTTGCTCATTAATTACAGCTATGACCCTGTATCTAGTACATCTTCATTTTCTTTAGAAAGGGAATGCAATTCACCCTCAGCCAAAAGCCTGCATTTGCTTTACAAGATCCACTTTATTGTAGAAGCACTGATGCCAAAGGGAGGAAATATTTCTCTCAGCTTGAAATGCTAGAACTTTCAGTGTGCAAAAGGGACAGATACAGATCCATGCTGTAGCTGGCAGATGAAGTACAGAGAGGCTGGGACCTGGGGAAAGGCAGCTCAGAATCCTTCTTCTTAACTAGTGAAGGAGTTTTACAGTGACTACACGCAGCCTTGTCCATTAAGTAGCTGAAATAGTTTATACAGGAATTTACATAAAAATTTACAGAAAATGTGGGAACTGTCTTCAGCAAGGCAATTCCATCCTGCTTTTTTCTGTGCCTTTCTGGGGGTTCACATGAGGCAGCTATAAATGACATACACGACAAGTGTCTTCCACTATGCTGGGACAGACTTTCTTAAGAAGACATGACAAATTTTCCAAAACTTCCAGAAAGACCTAGGAGAGGAAGGAGACAAAAGTATAAACAATTTGCTCTTTAATACCATGTTTGGGCTGGCTGAAGTCCTCAAGCAACCTCATTCACACCAAGGGTGAGGAAGGGAAGATTTTAAGCCTTTCTTCCAAGCTCAAGAAATGACAGAGAACAAACTTTATCTTCTTGTCTGAAGACATTGAGGGCTGGAGAGAAAACAGCCAACAGTCCCATCTTGTCAACTTTGACTCAGGGATGGTGGGATCATCCAGCAACAGGAACTTTCTCTGTGGTTTTGAAAAAGAAAATTGAACAGATGAAGCTAGAAGAGCACAGCAGTTCTATGCACTGTTTTTTTTTTAACAACTGAATGACCATTTGTGGTTAGCTTATAAATTGCAAACCTCCTCGCTTCATTTAAAAGATTGAAAGATACAGGGACACTGTGGTAATCTGGATATAGAAATACTTCATACAGTGGAATATTTATCATTAATGTTTATTAAGTAAAGCCATTTGAAAGGCTTTTTGTGGAGCTAAAGACAAGACTGACCTGAGAAGTATGCAGGTACGTTATTTCAGCAGAGAACCTGAAACTAGTCAAACAAAGAAGGAATTCTGGAATACATGCAAACAGCAAAGTCTTTTAAAGCCAATATACTGTGTTTATAATCTCTGGTTACTTTTAATAATAATACAGGGAAAAGATAAAAGAACACAAAGAAGAGGAAATAAGATCAGATTATTTACTTCATAATAGCCATACTTTTCTGTCTGTCCTAAGAAAGGTCTTTAAGCTCAAGCTTAACTTCCAAGGTATGTCATCTGACTGCAAGCAATCAGTAATGCTTCAGGACAACTGAATGATCAGATCATGGACTGTGGAAGAAAACAAGTCAGGAGGGACTTCTGGGGACAACATCACAGATCCCAGAAGCTCAACACCCTGAAAAGGACATCTGGAAACTCCATTAGTTCTTTCTCCTCCATTAAACAACTCCAGAGGTACTTTTGCTCTGTTTCTTTGAGCTATATGGTTTCTGTCTTGCAGCTAGTTGTCACTTATCTGAAGAATTTTGTAAGTAGCTTGTAAAATCAGGAAAATTTTCCACCACAGCCATTGAATTATTTACCATGCTAAGATAGGTTGTTTTGTCATCAAAATGTTTCTGTAAAAATACATGGTTTTTCTCTGATTTAAACCCAGAACAAATACTGGTCAAAGATAGATGTCAATGCCAAAATATCAGAAGTTCAAATTCCAGAGACAGAGTATAATCCTATCTACCTTGAATGAGGCCTATGTGTTGTATTTCTATAGCTAACTCGGAGGTCTTGTTTTACCAGTGCTTTAATACAGTGCCTATATACGTTCTCAGGCCAACATCATCTCCTGGAATTCAACTGTTTCATATTTTCTTTTCTCCTAGACACAGGGAACAGTGTGGAAGTGTCACAGGTTCAGCTGCAGCAACAAGGTACGAAGAGGAGCCACTATAAAGAGGAACAAAGAGGTGGGGTGATGAAATATGAGGTGCTGGGGGAGAGCTGCAAAGAGCCCTGAAAATGCATCTGCAGAGTAGATGTAAGAAGCCAGATGATAAGATAAAGTGAACAGTGTGGGGTAAAGAAATAATAGCTATTAAAGAAGCCAAGATAAAAAGAGGATAATTTTGAAAATTAATTAAATATCCTAGGGGATAGGCTGGAGGAGAGGGGGAAAAGAAACACCCAGAGTAAAAAAAAAAAAGAGGAGGAGGTAAATAGCAGCTGTGGAAAGGGTTGGGAGTACTGATGATTAGGCAGGCAATGCATGCTTTTTCATTTTGTGCCAGGGTCTATAAATCTTCCCTGTTACCCCGAACCCAGAGGTGTGGAAGATTGAGTATAAATTCAGAAGTTTGGATACTTTTCCAGATCTTACCTAAATCATATAAACCTCCTTAAATGTAGTATAACGTAGCCAGAAATAACTTAAGAACTCGTTTTTTCTCATGCTACTTAGCACAGCTGGATGGATTATTCATACTCAGTAATACTTATAGCAAATACAACCTTTTTTCTGCTTGAGAATCATTTGTGAATAGGCTTTGAGACTTATCTCCAAAATGTGAAATGCCTCTTGATCTTGTTGATTCCTCTGAGCCTTTTTTTTTTTTTTAACTGTAGTTACTGTCTGAAATTAACATTTTGCAGAAGTTAGTACACTCTAACCTTTCTCAGCATCATCAAATGTGGACTACATTTGACCATAAGCAGAACATGAGGAAATACGTAGAGGTACAGCCTCAAGTCTTTCAGGTGCTCTCTAAGCTCAGCTTTTCTTTCATATGCGATGTAGCAAACGTTGCTTGAGTGCAACTGGTACCTGCCTGAGTCCGCAGAAAGCCTGAAGCAGTGGCTCTGAGGTGTGATGGCACTCTTCATTTCAAGAGGAGTTAACTAAGTTGTTTTAAATATCAACAACAACTTTCTTTCTACACTGTTCAAACAATGTTTTGGAAGGAGAGGAAGTATCTGAACATGCAGATCCACACAGACTTCTCTGAGTGTCTGTTCATTTTGGTATGCTTTTAATAACACATGGGAGGGGTGAAGACTGCAATTGTTCTTATTTTCCTAAAGGGAGGGTTCAACTTTCAAAGGTTTGAGAAATGCCAACTTGAGGGTTCAGATCCTGGGCCGTTTAAGTATTCACTGCCTCCTATTTGGAGCATCTTATTGGTTAGCTAAGTCACGGGATATTCTTCCAGCTCACTAATTGGGTTACTGTATCCTTTTAAACAGAGGAATAATGAATGCTCTTGTTTGTAAAGGAATAGCCTCGTTCGCATGCAAATACGAGTATTCACACAAATCAGCCATTCCTCAAACCTCCTCAGGAACAAAAACCTTTCTGTCTGAAACCCCAGGAGCAGCAGATAACAAGGGGCCTTGATATGGATAGATCAAACACTCATTTCAAATTCCTGCAAATGTTCATGAATACTGTTGTTCAATATTCATCCAGTTCTGGCTTTTCCTGCATTATGGAAAAGAAAACAAAAAGTTAAAATAAGATGTAAAGGAATGAAGAATATGAAATGTTTGTACTTTCCAAACTAATTCATGTATTCCGGCGTAGTGCTTCTCAGTTTGTAGCCTTGGTTTTGAAAGACAAATGATTACAAAAAAATCAATTATATAAAAACACTTTTTGGGATTCATTGTTTGAATTGGACATAGCTCAAGCCCAAACAACCGAAACAATAAGCATGAAGTAATCCATAATTTCAGATGCCTAAAATTTTGAGATACACAGTATCTAAGCAGATGAGCAGAAAGACTTGCCATCTGAAGGTTTACCAGAAATTCTTCGCCAATTCTCCAAGACTCCTCAAGGAGAGTTATGTCCTCATCTGCCTATAAAAATAGCTGTTTAGCCATAAAGTATTATACAAAAGTAAGTGAAAAGAAAAGAGCCTTGCAAAGAGTGACAGCTCCAAGGGTAACTTGGCTCCCTTTCCTCACTCTGTTTTTATAGCTGTAGGAATTCCTTATTACTTTTTCTCAAGCTGTCATCAGAGCAACAGAACCCGCTGTTATTTGGGTTTCTCTTCTCTTCAGATGGAAAGAAAGGGATGTAATAAAGGCAGGTTGTGAGCAATAGGTTGTAATCTATCCGCAAAATGGCCCCACCTTGCCATTTGTTCCCTTGTATTGTGTTCGGACAGACTCCCGGTAAATACGTCTGATCCACATTGATCATCACTGATAGTAGCATCCCTAATAGTGGCTCCATCTTGACAGAAAAATGGTAAGCACCATTGTGCTCCAACTTTTTTGTCTCTTTCTACAGCCACTGTAAAACAAAGCTCTTAATTTATCTGACGAAAGACATGGTGGTGAATGTTACGTACAACCCAGATGTTTCCCCACTGATTTCATAAATAGGAGCACATAATTGTGATGATTGGGAGGCCATTACTTCAAACTACTTGTAAGCGAACGAAAAAGACCTCAGCTTACACTTTCACTGTGACAAGCTTTTTTGCGTGAGATGTCTGTCTTTCTGCTCACTGCTTTATAAACCTAACTAGTCAAATAATTCCCCCAGTTCTTCTCCATCTGTTTTCTCATGAGAGTGTTAATGTTCACTTAAATAAGCATAGCAGCATTAACCTTTTGAACTCTTTGTCTCTCAACTTTGCTCAGATCAGATTTGTGGTCTAGAAAGTTGACTCTTCCCTCAACTTTGACAGATTTCCTTATTATCCCCTGCTGACCTGTAGAGAATTGCACTGGCTCAATTCCTGAGGCACCTACAAGTTTCAGATGGACTCAGTCTCCCTATCTGATTGCCTGTCATGAGAAACGTCAGCGGTATGCTTTTTATTTCAGTTTATTCCCTTCCTCGCAATAGATACAATGAATTCTTTTGCACTCTTGTGCTCCTCTTTTCAGCAGGCCTTGCATATCACATTTTCATCCACAGTGCAAAGCCCACTTCAAAAAAACTGCCTGTCTTCAAAAAAACCTTTGACAGCACACATAACAACAAGTGCATTAATATATGGGTCTGATTTTACTGATACTGTCCACAGTAAATTGTATATAAGTTGCTAAGCCATTACCTCTGTGATCCAACCTTTCTATTTGTATAAGTACTATTAGTACCAATAACTAAGGCTGGTAAGTTGGGTTTAGGTAGAGCAAAATGTTGACAAAGATGGCTGCTCTTCAGACATGAAAACTGTGGAAAGAATTATGACTCTATGTAGAGTAAAGCTGAAGATTTGTAAAGTCCCATTCAACATGAGGCTGGTAAGTAGCTATAAAGCATAAGCACAGTAAAAAAAAATAGTTTGGAATGAAAAAATACATGCATTGGTGTATCTCCAGTAACAGTCCAGGTATGTATTTTTAACCCCTACTGCGAATATGACTGAGGTCAGCCACTTTTCACTGTCATAGGTTGATTTCTCCTCTTTCACCAACAGCTGAGCTAATATGAATTACATCACATTAGTCGTGCAAGTTACCGCAAATCAGCTGGCCTATAGTAAATTGGGGTGAACTTTAGACCAAGAAAAGGTTTTTTAGATAGGATTGGTGGTGCTGTTTGAGTTACGCTCAGAGCCAGAAATATAAACACTCAGAAAGCTATGGACAAACAGTTGAGATATGACCTTGGGAGAGTGTTTAGGGGGGAATATAATTGAAAAGAACACTTAGACTATAGAGTAAGGAAGCTGCTACCTGCTCATTTTCAACTCTGTTGGGAAAACACACTTTTGGTATACTTTTACAAATTGACAGAAGTAAGAATTTCTATTTTTCATCTCAGGGCAATGGTCATAATAAAAGCTAGCACGAAAAAGAGAGAGACCAAGAATATGGTACAATGTATAAACAGTGTAGAAGCAGAAAAAAAATACTAGTAACTTCACTCTTTTAATGCAATTATCCCATTTTAGCAGTCTATATTTTCTATGCCCTATGGTTTGTGGTCTAGTTTCTCTGCAGCCCCTACTTCCCCCTCCCCCAAACTGGGCTTGTTCTGCTGAGAAAAAGCTATGAGAATGATTGTACAGAGATGACAAAGGCCAAAATTGCAGAGTTGAGATTGCTTAGGTGGGATCATCTATAACTCAAGGATTCAGGAGGGAAAACACAAACACAGGAAGATGTGGTGGGTTGACCCTGGCTGGAGGCCAGGCGCCCACCAAAGCAGCTCTGTCACTCTCCTCCTCAGCTGGGCGTGGGGGAGAAAATATAACTAAAAGATCATGGGTTCAGATAAGGTCAGGGAGAGACCATTCACCAATTACCATCACAGGTGAAACAGACTCAAATTGGGTAAAACCAATTTAATTTATTACCAATCAAAGCAGAGTAGAAGGGAACTAAAACCAAATCTTAAAACACCTTCCCCCACCCTCTTCTTCCCAGGCTCAGCTTTACTCCTGATTTCTCTACTTCCTTCCTTCCAGTGGTGCAGGGGAACAGGGAAAGGGGGTTGTGGTCAGTCCATCACACGTTGTCTCAGACAGGGACTCCTCACACTGCCTTTGCCTCCGCTCCAGTGTGGGGTCCTTCCTGTAGGATGCAGTCCTTCAGGGACAGATTTCTCCAGTGTGTGCATCCTGCCAGCAAACCTGCTCCAGCCTTGGCTCCTCTCTCCACAGGTCCACAGGTCCTTCCAGAAGCCTGCTCCAGTGCAGGCTTCCTATGGGGTCACGGCCTCCTTCGGGCATCCCCCTGCTCTGGAGTAGGGTATCCCTCAGTCTGCAGGTAGGTCTCTGCTCCTGCCGTGACCCTCCATGGCTGCAAGGCACAGCCAGCCTCACCATGGTCTGCACCACGGGCTGCTGGGGAACCTCTGCTCTGGCTCCTGGACCACCTCCTCCCCCTCCTTCTCCAAAAACCTTGCTGTCTGCAGAGCTATTCTTCTCATATCTCTCTCCCTTTCTCTCTCTCTGGATGCAATTTTTTGACTCTTCAGGGTTTTTTCCACCTCTTAAACATGTCGTCCTAGAGGTGCTATGACTGTGGCTGATGAGCTCAGTCTTGGGCAACTGACTCTACTTTAGAGCCAGCTGGTATTTGCTCTATTGGACATAGGGGAGGCTTCTAGCAGCTTTCTACAGACGCCATCCCTGTAACCGTCCCCCTCCACCAAAACCTTACCATGCAAACACGATACGAAAGGGCAAAGTCAGGTGCATGGGGATTTAGGGTGGTGACATCCCAGCCAGGAGTCACAATCTGGGGGAGGTGTGGGGGCCAGCCCTACCTCTTCTTGGCCAATGCTGGTCCAGGAAGCAGCAACTCTTTGGTTGCATCATCCTTCAGGGTGATGAACATGCAAGTGCTCAGCCTAACACTTAGTGATTCCTAGCTATCACCCTCCCTGCGTGCCAGCCTGTGAGTAACTCTTTCACACAGTTACATGGCATACATTATTCTTGCAGAATATCTTTGAGGATGCCTGAACAAGCTAACAAAGGGGGGACCTGTAAGGAAGATAAGGAGCAGAACAGAAGCAGTGCTATGACTTCACTGTTAACCCAGTGTCTTCAGTGTTTCATGCAACAGGGCATTAGGGCTGACACACTGCAGGAGCACCTGCTCCAACCTCAGCACTTAGAGATCCCTGGTATCTCATGTGGCCCAAGGGGACCTGCTGCAGACCGTACTGATTTAAAATCACTTGCACAGACTAGCGGCACAAATGCCACAGCTTAGCCCCTCGAGTGCAGCGTACAATCCTCCCCTATTATGCAGAGCTGCTAAGATGCAAGTCAGAAAGCCTTTCCTCAAGGAGCAGCAAGACAGCTTGCAGACTGCCATACGACTCTCTGTTGGAGCAACTGACAGGGAAAATCAGACACCAGTTAACTGAGGCACTGATCCAAAGCCCCTTTAAACACCTCGGTGACTCTCTTGAAAATAAGATGTGGGAGCTTTTCAAAAGATTACCCTTAATCTGTCACAGCGTGCAAAACAACCTAATACATTTATCATTTTTTTTCAGCTAGTGAATTCAAATCCCCCTGCGACAGTTCAACTAGCAAATCAGACTTCTTCCACGTAACGAAATGTCTGTCCTAAAACTGCAAAGGGTGGGTCCTTTGTCACTGACTTACCCTGCACACTCCAGGCCTCTCATCAGTGGGGGTTTTGCCACTGTAGCAAGCAGCAGGAGCACTGGGGGACCACTGATCTTTGTGTCTCTTTGAAATCCTAGTTTATACTATCATGTTTGATCTAGTCACCTCTCAAGCACCAGCTGCATCACCTTCAAGCAGCTGTTCAGGTCAACAGACACAAGCCTACTTGTTAACCCGGTCCCAACGCACCATGGGTTACTTTTAACCATTTAGCAACTTTTCTTCTCATGTTATGCTGGAAGCTCACCTTCTCAGAAAAGCAAATTAGCTGTCTTTTTCCCTTTAGTAATGTTGTTTAAAGCATGAGCTTTAAACAACAACTCAGCCCTCTGTCAGGCTTGTAAAATCCTTGAGATACAGTGCAATAGAAATCTGCTCTATCTTTCATTTTATATCCTGCTTCCCAGAGAGTATCAATATTTGCTTTTCAGACATACCATTTGGGTATTAAGGTATTTCCTACACCATTCTCAAAAGCTGATTATTCTAATACAGCTCAGGAAAAGTCTAGTATTTACCTTCTTTCAAGTCAGAAATACACAGAGTTTTATTTAAAAAAATTCTGTTAGATCATTCAGTATTAGATATATTCAAACCAAAGTCACCTTAATACTAAAACTCAAATTGTCAGATATTAAATGCTCTGGCTAGTGACTATTAAAGAGCAGTAGTTTCTTTGGAGTAAGTGCACATTTCTCAGTGGCCAGATATAATTTTGAAGTGCTTATTATCCATCTGAGCATGGAATTTTTAAATACCTTGTTCTATTATATCCATTCTACTACATCCATTCTTTCAGCAATTTCCTTGTAAAATTAGATTTGTGCTAGGTTTCTCTCTCTTAAAGCAGTGAACCAGAGAACTGCAGTAATCTCTATTGCCTCTCATGCCATATTTAACCTTATACATGTATTAGATATAGATTAACATCTTGTCTTGGAGAAGCATATGTTTTGTAGTATATGGCAGAGTTTCATCTAAAAAAACCAAATCAATATAGGAAAAATAGGAGGGTGTTTTCAGTGTTTTCCCTCACAGGCACAATTCTCAAGCTTTTCCAGTGTGACTGGGCTAATGGCACTATCATGACTAGTGTTTTTACAGTGTAATGAAACCTTGTTGAACAAAATGGCTTTTTTTCAGTCACATAAATCATTATTTGCAACCTACTAAAATGTGGCAGTATAAAACTTTTTCCAATCTAACAAATCTCTCTGGATTTCAAAATTTAATTTGGAGTTCAAGAGCACAATCTCCAGGAGAGATGGGATTCCATTCTGGAAAACTTGTATAAGCCAGAAGACTCACCATTTCATTTTCTACCAGCAAAAGAAAGTGGGGTAGAAACATGAATGTTGTGTAATTTCACCCAGCATTCCACCAGGCTCCCCGGGAGCTCCCAGGCCGCATTGCTGACTAAATGCAAAAGCGCTGCTCTGGCCCCAGTGGACACAACTGCCTGTGATGAAGTCATGGTAGTTCCACCAAGCCCTTGTCTTCAGGCCCACTGCAAGTGCAGTGGTAACATGAGGCTGTCTCCAAATATGCCAATGAAGATATCCTGTTGACATGTAGAGAGCTCATAGCTGCTCGTGGACAGCCAAGGCAAGGCACGGTGAGGCTGGGGGGCCTGAATGATACAGGAGGAGCAGGGGCAGCTCCCCTTGGGGAGGAACTGTGGCCAGGGGGCACCTCCACTGGCTACATCCCTCTCCTCTGCTTGGCTCAGCCTCTTGCTTCTTGGCAGCTGCCGCTGCTCCATATTTAAGGTTTCTGTGCTACAGTGCAAGAAGGGAGGGAGGACGGCACTGGGGAGGGAGGAGTGGCATGACAGGACCACCCAGGTACTTTTCCAGGTGAGGCATGAGGGGGAGAAGAGTCTATTTGCCCCAGGACCCAAAACAGTTCTTGGTGTGGGCTCTAATAGCACTGCTGGAGCAACCAGATCTGCAAAACATTCATAAACACATGGGTTTCTCTTTCTCTTTCTTTTTTTTTTTTCCCCCTTTTTACTAACTTTCTCTTTCCTTCTTCACTTTTTTTCTTCTTTTCTTTCCTTCCTTTTTTCTTTCTTTCTTCCTCTTTCTTTCTTTTCTTCTTTCTGCCTCTCTCTGTTCCTTTCTCTTTTCCTTTTTTTCTCCCTCTCTTTCTGTCTTGCACTTTCCCTCTTTTCCTATGTTTGTCTCTCTCTATCACATACACAAACGCACATAGACACCCCACTTTTCCAGAGAACACCACACTGTACTTCCATGACAAAAAAGCACCAAAGACTCTCAACAGCATCAACAAAAGTGTGACTGCTCTACCAGTTTATTCCAGAGATGCACCCTCTAGATAAACTGCTACTCTGAAAGCATAGTTTCATTAAGAGTTAATTGCAAAACAAACTAGTGTGCATTTATAATACCAGTTTTGGGACAGAAATTGCCTGAAAACAGCCCTTTGAAATATTCACAGGATAACTAGTATTATTTGAAGATATCAAAGCAGCAAAGAATGTTCAGTATGACAGTTTGGGGCACTGAAGAAAAGTTAATGGTCGTTGACCATGGTTGTCTGGAAGAATTGTGTTTGCACCAGTTAAAAAGTCAACAGCCACCAAGTAAGGAAAAGCATGAGGAAAGATGAAAGCCACAACAAGAAAGGTAAGTTCAGACTCTGGCAAGAAATTTGAAGACCTGAGCAGAGGGAAAATCTAGTGAAATAATAACAAGAAAGCAGAGTGGGAATTAGAGAAGGACATCCTTAACTGCTTGTGCCTCATGTGTTTCAAGTTGTTTCTATGGTCACAGAATAAGAAGGTCAAATCAGATCAAATAAAGCAGGGCAGAACTGAACAGTACAATTAGGCCATAGTCAAAAAGTAATTACTTTTCCAGCCAGTAGAGATTGCATGTTACTACTTGGAACTGTACATTATTATCTAAATAATAGATACCAGCCATTGAAGCAACTGGGAATGAATTGGGAAAAATCAGCTAAAAAGCCACTTGGCGAAATATAACAACATTATAATTTATATTAAAGCTCAGATAAACTTGAAAGTTGGACACTGGTGGGTCTTACCATATTTATGCTAACTCATGAAGAGACCCAAGAAATGAAGAATGCAGCACAACACTGAAACAGAGTAGTACTGAAAAAAAAAAATAACGTTCAAGGTACCAAGGCAGCTGAAGTAGCATTCCCCTTGCTCTATACTATTTGCATTGTTACCTTTTGATATTATAATTATGATTATTGTATGTATCCTATCCTATTGAGGGTGTTAGTACATTAGATAACTTTACCTCTCTGTGGAGTCTTATTTTCACTTCATCGTCTTTTATCCCAGTCATCCATTTTCCCTGTTTTCTTCAGAGGACATGGTATGTACTTCTCAACACTTGCAGCCTTCACATTTGTCAGTCATATATCTCTCTGTAGTAGCTCGCTAAATAAGTCAACTATTTGTCAGTGCAGAGGCTAATCCTTGGCTGAACTAAATGAAACTGTACTGTGGATGTGAGCCGAGCTTCCTAATCTATCCTGCATGAAGATATAACTCAGTATTTGAAAAGGTATACCTGTCCATATGGATTCTTATGGATATGTTACCCCTAGTAACATAACTTCATTCAGCATGGCAAGAATCAGCATGCAGCACCTGAAAATCAGTAGGACCACTCCACTACTGACGGAACTGAAGTTCAAACTACTTTCTTCAGAAGCTCAAATTACTCTGTGTTATTTACAGTGCACCAGTGGCTACCAAATCCAAAGAAAGTTTAGTAAATCCCACATCAGAGAGAAACCATGCCATTCTCACAATACCTGAGTTACTGTCATCCCAAATCACCCATATTTTGCACTGCATTATCACTTAAAAGAACCACGCATAACAAAAAGTAGTTCCTTCAGCTCCATCTGCCAGCCCTGGAACCAAGAGGGTTAAAGAAACTATAATTTATTTCTACCAAGTGAATAGAAAATTAGGATCTTTCACTTTCTTTCTCATCCATCCCTAAGAAAAAAATTATTTCACTGGAAATTATGATTTCATCAACTGAACTGAAAATCAAGAAATAGACCACTTTAAATATTCACACCATCTTGATTAAAGCAGGTGTCTCCAAGCCCTATTATTGCAAAGTGATTGTCAGAATTTCCATTGTAAATCTCTTCCCTCCTTTTCAGTGGTTTTATACTTGTGCCTTGGCTATGAGAGCACATTCCAGGCTGGAATTTAGGCTGACTGATTATTAAAAAGAGGAGAATTTTCCTTTACAAATGATATTAAAAGAATTTTAGGACTAATAAAATGTTGGCTTTTCAGTACAGGGGAAAGGCAGGGCATGTTTTTCTATATTACGCATACTGATCCAAAACAGTAACCACAATCTGGTAGAGAAAGCAGAGTTGAAAAATTGTCACTTTTCCCCAGATGGCAAAGGAATACTCCGAGCTGGCAGCCTGTTATCCTACTTTACTCTGTTTCATTCCCTGCAACTCCTGGAATGGAACAAACGGTGTGGGACAGGAAGGGATGTAGTAATTACAGAAATCACAGGCCTCACTATCATACCGTGCCTAGTCTTTACTATGTTTATTCTCCTGACACCCTGTGAAGTACAGAAATGCTTTTGTTCATTTTGTAATAAGAAATAAACATAAGAGATTTTCACCTAATAAACTCAAGGTTGAACATCAAGGCACCAGACAGTTCTTTTCTTGTGTTCAGTGTTTAGGCTATGTTCCCACTAATAAATTCAGTTCTCCCAAGAGACATACCTAGGCACTGAAAATCAACTGTAAATGTTGTTAAGTGAGTACCTGTGTCACAACAGTGTGTGACACGTTTTTGGCTTATGCCAGTTAGTACCCTCCCAAGCAACTCTTGGGCATGGCTCAGGAGTTAGGACTGGCCAGGGACCATTGCTAGCAGGAGAGAAAGGGAGTTTAATAGCATTGGCATTAGTTATCCTCTGTCAGCTGGCCAGAGAATAGTCCCAGACATGTTTAATTTGCTAGTACAGAAGAAGCCAAAATGGTCAGCTAGCACAGTGCACAGAAGCCACAGCTTTATGCTGAATTACACCTATGCTAGCAGCAGCCTTTCTCAGCTTCAGGCCTAAGAACCCTCTCTATAGCCATCACATTCTGCAATACTCACCATGGCTGAGAGTATGGGCTTTTCTCCTCTTTCCATGTGTATTATCAGTGTAGCAGCAATTTTTAGTGCAACTCCGTTGAGTGAAAATTCATGGGTATTGATACTTTCATGGGAGTAGGAATACAACTGCTCAAAGGAATTGGCAATAAGACACAGACTGCTTTTTCTGTGCACTCTCTGTAACAACATTTCATAAGTATTTTATTCTCTTTTAGTAAAGATTCAGTGTTACAGGTCCATAAAATGAAAACATGTGTTCTCTTTAATATGCATTCAGAGTGAAAATCGCTTCACTCACATAAAACCTAATAATTCGACGTTATGGAGGGAGAGTCTGAAAAAAGAAATGAAGTCTCCTGTGAAGTGGCACTAAAGATGTTGCGCAATCCTGACACCAGCCACAAAAATGTCTAAGCCATCATCCCCCACTGGCTTGAATAAACACTTCATTTTCCTTACATCTGAATGCAAAAAAAATTCTAGGGCACAAACATACATCTAACTGAAATAGAAAAAAAAATAGTGTAAGAGTCTATTATTAATAAAACCCATTTTTCATTTGTTTATTTGAAAATTATTTTCAAATACTGCTTTCAATTATTAAACCCATATGTGATTAAACGGCGTTGTTGACATCCATTTAAATATAGATTGCTGTTCAACCCTTTTTAAATGTTCAGGTTCGCAGAGGAGGGAGATGAACTTCTGTTTCCTAAAATCTGAGACTGAAGACTTCCCTTTCTTCCACAAATTAAAGAAAACAAGTGTTGGATTATTTAATGTTGGGCACAATTCCACGCGTCAAGGAGGGAATTTTTCTTTTAATTCTGGATTCCGTATACACTTTGGTTATATATATTTGCATCATTTAAGCTTTAGCATCCCAACCTACAGTCCCACCAATACTGATGAGAGGCTTTTGTCATTCTAAGGAGGTTGAGCCAAACACTGACTCAAAGACAGCTTTGAAAAGGAACAGAGTGAAAGTTATGTCAAATTCAAGCCCACAATCAGCTCCAGGAGACTGCCTATTTTTTCCTTCTGCCCTTTAAGGTATATAACAAATAGTATTAAAAGTGCCTTAATGTTTAAAACACAGATGTGTTTCAAACTACAGCTTTGAAAGTAGTGGGCTGCAGATTCTATAATGTCATTGAATCCTTTTATGATACAACTGCGGAAATGTTGAGGCAGCAATAACTCTCAGTAGGATTACATCCTAGAAAGAAGCGAAGCAGAATGCCTGAAGTAATCCCACTGTGTGTTAATCACATGGTTAATTTGTTAAATTTGCATTTCATTTGTTTCTGTAGCTTGGCAGAAATTTTTTTGATAAGGTGAGGGGTTTTATTGTTTTGTTTGGGGTTTGCTTTTATTTTTTCCTTTGTCTTCCAAGAGATTCTGCATTGATCAATCTGTTCTCTGTCTGCAACTCCATCATAATTAGTGACTGAGTATGTAGCTGAGTAAGAAGAGTTAATGATAGGGCATAGTCTTTTGTGTAGTCTCTTGTTGTGTAATTGTTGCTTTTCTGGGTTCTTAGGTTGCGTGCAATTTGCTTTGGTTTTGATCTTATTTTCTTGTGAAATTGCTTTAAGATAAGCCTCTCTCAGTGATTTTTTTTAAGTCTTTCTTCTTTGTTTGATTAATTTTCATCCTCTTGATTTCCCTATTTTCCTTTATAGCAAATGATTGGGGTGAGAATTCTAATATGGGGCCAGCAGGAGAATCCGGCTCTCTTGCTCCCCCCAGCTGCTGAAAAAAATAGCAATAGCAATGTCATAAAACTTGAAATGCGCCCATCACTTCTCTGGCTAGACACCTCACCGAATTAAAAACAATCCCTTTTGAAAGAGAAAAATAGTTGCATCAGGACTTAGACACTCAGCAACAAAACTTTCCTACATAGCAACATAAGCCCCATTGCTAACCCCAAGCAATACATCCATAGGAGAATCTAAAGCTAAACAAAGCATGTCTTACACAGCTTCTTGCAACTCACTGGAACGAAGCATAAATATATCCTTGGCTAGATCACAGTCCATCTGAAGTGTAGGGTGTTCCTAACCCCTTAGAGCAACAGAAAACTGCTACACAAAATAGGTAAGACATTAATTGGTTAGACTCCATAGACAATATTGTTAAATTTCCTTCAAAACAGACAGACAACTGGCCTTTGGTTGAGTCCTTTTCTTACTACCCTTTGCCTGATGTAAAGGATCAGTACTGCAATACCTTTTCAAGGACAAGTCCAAAAGACAGCACTATATAATGAATTAGCCTAAGGTATGGATCAAAGCCACACCGGTTTTACTTGGAATAAGGTCATGGACCAAACATTTAGTGGAGCAGGAAAAGGAAAAATAAGTTGCAATGGTAGACCCAATGTCTCCAGGTCTTATAGAGACTTGTGATTTCTCTTCTTTTCCTCTGCAGGAGCAATCACATACCCCTGAACCTGTTTTTTAAGAGGTGACATTTGCACTCCTGATTCATTGTGACTAAGGGAATCTTCTTTGGATAAATACAGGGTTTCATCTTTCAGCTGTTCCAGCCTTCTCTTGCAATTAGTTTCACTACTTCATTCACTGACATGCCTTCTGACACTCGCATTTCACTAATGGATCGACAAGCTCAGTTTCCATCGGCAGAGTTGTATTCCCAACTGAAAATCCTTTACACTGAGGAAACCATCAGAAGACTTCACCACTCACTACTGTGTCTGCAAAGGTGGAAACGGTTGAGCTCCAGTCCTGACTCAATGTCATGGCATCTGTCACACAAGGGTATGGAAAATGAGGGGAAAAAAAATCCTTTAGAGGAAAGAGCAGGAGAAGAGGTCCATTTATGCATGTGTATGGCGTTCCTTTGTTCTCAGGTATGACACGTGCCTGCAGGAGATATTCCCCATTAGGAGAAATCCTTCAAGGGGATCCTTCAATGAATGATCTGAAAGGTGACTTAAGCGCACAGCAAAGGTCTGACAGAGGCCCTTGGGAGGGGATAGAGAACTGAGAAAAGTGAGTTCACTGATCATATCTTTTCCTGTCTTTCTGGGAAGAAGGTAAATGGTTTGTTCTTTCCACTGACTTTCAGAGAATACCATCTGCCATGAACCACCTGGCTTTTGCTTTGAAGACCCGTGGGGGAGCTTAAGGCCACAGTACCTTTTTGAACCGATATATTTTCCGAAACACGCTTAGAAAATGAACGTGTTCAGCTGGCAGACCAGAGCTTGCAAGATTATTTTCACATTCTCAGAGTGAAATAAGTAATATGTATTAGAAGCCAATGCAACAGAATAGCGGACCACTATCTCAGGGTCTGGACTGTAAGGTAGTAAGGAACGCAAACCATATCTGACAGTATGTGGAGTAATAAAGTCATCTTCTAGGTTCAGCACTATCAGGGGCTCAGGCTAGCCTTTAGCATCAAAGCTGATCAATTCCAACACAAACTTCAACATATAGTGCCACATTTTACTGCAGTCCTTACGCAGAGATTGCAGTATCCCTGGGGCTTTATCCTTTTTGGCCACACCCAGATTGGAACCAGGAATAAAGTTCTCTCTAATTTTGGTTATTACACAGGTCCCTGCCCAAATTCACAGAAATAAATTCTGAATCTAAGAGGTCAACCTAGAACTAAGTTCTGATCTTGCAGTCTGGCTAGAGGCTCAAGCTGATGGAATAGTTCAGGCACACTCTACCTAATCAATCAAATGTTTAGAGAAGCACCAATCCAAACTTTTACACTTGGGTTTGACAAAAAAAAAATCCTATATATCAGTCCAATGCCAGAGTATTATATAAAAGGGCCAAAAAAGCTTTTCTTCAGTATTCTTGATTTGTGAATGCAAAAAATATTAAAAAAAAACCATTTTGGAATATCACTTTTAGTTGGTTGTCCCAAAAGAAACAAAGCCTGATTTATTTAATCTCCTGTTACTATCAGAAATACCCAAAAGAATAAAAAAAAAAAAAAAAAAGACCAAAAACAAACAAGAAACTCTTTACCCACATTCATAGAAAATTTGATTAAGGAATGCATTTAAAAAAAAGATAAAGATGTCACATTTTAGTCTATATTGGAATATGTCCTACAATATCAGTAGTGGCTCCATTATTCTAATCACTCTGTAATGAAGGACTTGCTTGAAGATATATTAGGAGAAAAAAATTAGTCCAGTAGTATCCGCTCCTTGTGAACTCATATCTATTGTACATAGAAGAGAATGCCCTAAAGAAAACTCCTAAAAAGTGGTTAATTAACATATAAACCACAAATGTCGAAGTATCATAAATATTCAAGTAGTGATGGATAGTGGGACAAACCCTGAGTGCATGCCGTAAGTTTTTTATCTCCATAGCTATCTTGAGTTGGATATTTACAGTAAATTACAGCTGCACATGCTTTACTCCAGAGCCATATGTTTTATTATTCAACCAGATGTAAGCCATAAAACTGTTTTATCTATTTTGTGGTTCAGCCTAGTACTAATAAAATAAACTACAAATACCTGACTTATAGCTTTGCTGGCATTTTTGTACTCCAGTGAAGTGCAGTGCCAATGCCTCATGCAGTGAAAGTGATCTAAGAAAATCAGATGTTCTTCCCATTTCTTATCCCTTCATAAGGACCTTAAATATTTGAATGAACAGTGTTGAGCTATAACTTCTTCTTTTATTGGTTTTCATCACATGGACTATCACCATCACTGATAGCTCATTTTTGTTTCCTACAGATTGGAATGGACATTGTAAGGGGCCTGCACTCTGTCTTGGCATCTACATCACTGATTTTCCTTAAGCGTTTCAAGGTAGTATCAAATTACTAAAATAATCATATATCCTAGGAGGATGTATTTAGTTATATAAAAAAGATAATGTTGCAATTAAGAAGACATTCGTCTCGTGTTTAGGTTTTTTTTTTTTAATCTATCATATTAAACCTTGGATGCAAGAATCACATGTATGAGTTTGTCTTGCCACTATTTTGGGATTAAGACTCCTTTAAGCATCTGTGAAAGCTGTCCTAAGTGCACACACAAATGTTTTCCATTTATGTCAATTGTGTTGGAAGAGAAATTCAGCTTTCATATCACTGGTTTTGCCCAAAAAAGTGTTCTCAGAGGTCTTAAAATCCTATTTTTGGTGTGGAATGTGACCATAAGCAAGACAGTATATAATGGGGGTAGAGAAGACATAAAGAATAATGTGAAAAGATCACAAAACATCATCAATTTTCTGAACATTTTTAGGTACACTACTGGTCTTGGGCTAATATACTCAGTCTCAAGGTTGTCATGTACATCTGTTAATAAGTCTCCCTTGCCCAACAACATTCATTTGACTCTCAAAATGCATAACCCTAGCAGACTAATGAGGAACTGAATGCTGAATGTTTATCAAAGGAGACTCTCTTCTATTCCATCCACCTCTTGCATACTTTCAAAGAATTAATCTATTTTAACAAGAGACCCTCTCCCTATTCTGTGGCCTCAATTCAATCTCTAAAACAGGGGATTAAATCCTACATTCTGCAAGTCGAAATTAAAGTGGTTTTGGTTGTTGTTTTTCAAGCTACTCTGAGTGTTAATTGGGGTAAAATCTGCAGCTTCTGGATTACCATTCACATTTCGGTTAACAGAGGAGGAAAACTTTGCCAGAAGTACCACAAGGACTAAGGAAAAAGAAGTCTTTTAACCCTTTCTCAGCATAGTAAACAAGTATCACTTAGAGGAACACAGGCAATTTAAAATGCTTGGTTGCTCTGCACACAATAATAAAGTTGAAGAAAAAACAAAGTAATTTTTTCTCTTCAAAATCCTTCAGATTTCCTTATGACTAATTAAATAATTGAGCAGATGTTACAGGCAGTAATGCTTTTAAACTCTTTGTGCTTAGATTTAAATCTGAAATAATGCAGATAAAGGAAGTGTGAAAGATTTCATACCATGGTCCCACAAGTATTCGTAAAATGTAAGTGCTGTTTAGATACTTTCTTATGCCCAATACTTTATCATTTTTATGTTGCTGCTGAAAGGATAAGGTCTCAAGTGTGAGTTCCTGTAATAAACACATTTTCTTTTGGTTCATGAGTCATAGACAATGTAAAAAGATGTTTTCCTCTTAAAATGCCAATATTGTGAACATCTGGTTCATACCCTTCTTAACAAAATTTGTTCCACTGCTCTATTACATATAAACATCTGTCATTTATATCAAGCAGTTGACAAATTCTCTATCATGAATTCTAAGAACTTTCATGCTAAATCATTAAATATCTTTCTAATACAAAATGGAAACTGTGTGTTTGTGTTGAAGAGTGAATCCTATTGAACTGAGGTGACTTCTTTATCAAATGAGAAAATGGGTTAAACTTATATCAACAGTCTTAAATTTTCTTTCTCCTGACAGCTGTATGTAATTACTGTAAATCACTCTTCACATAAAAGACAATGACATGCTATTGGGTGATACTATGTGGATACTCTTTAGTGAATGGTTTTGTCTACCTAAAAGACTGAAAATTTTGAGAAGTTTCAGACCCTCAGAGTTTTCCAGATATTCATGTTTAGAGAATATTTCTTTTTTAAGCAGTTTTCTGATGGTGTTCAGTGCTAAGAGGTTGCTTTGTTCCTTTGCTTTGTTCGGAAGGGACGGCCACAGCAACGTGGATGAGCAATGCATTCCAGGAAACATTCTACTTCCAAAGGTGTGGTAACATTTCTGCCTCTCCTTTTTGGGACATAGAGGCTCATGAAATCAAAATCAGGGCAGCTATCACTCATTTTTGTATTGTGCCAAAGACTGTTCAAGCACAACGACTTCACTTGATTTTCCTTGAGGCCAAATAGCTGTTGTGTGGTCCCTTCTGCGTTTAGGAAAGACCTCTTTCACAGCAGGATAGGACAAACTCTCAAGTGACTTCAGCCAGAATCACCACAGGATTCTGTCTCCTTGAGTATTCAGAGTTAGAACTGGGAACCAAATAGGAAGGGCTTTCTGTAATTTTTGATTCATGACTCCAAGAAATGAATCCAAAATCTATGTATGACCTCCAAAACCAGCTGTATTGGGTAGAGTCCACTATTAAGAGCAAGTCAAGATGTATAAATGAGGTGTCTCCTTCTCTCCATTGACTGTACAGACTAAACAGAGAGTCACCTGGCAACAATTAATAGAAAAATGGATTGCATTTCCTAAATGAGGTGCATAAAGTGGGCAGTCTGCACCTGGCTGTATGAGCTTTAAATTTGCCATCCTTATTCACAATGTATGAAGTATTTTTCATAGCTTTTCAGGACAGGCATTGCCCAAGACATTTGTAACTAGCTGAAAACAAAGAAACTTTGTGATTCACTGAGAAAAAGGATATTTAGTTAGATGCATGACAGAGCCAGAGGCAACTTTGGAGCTGTAAATGTAATTACTGCTGGCCAGAGGCATTTGCTTTTCACTTAAATAAATAAATAAATAAATGAAATAGTAGTTTGCTCTGATTTGGCTGATTTCTGTCCAGAGAAGAACAGCATACAACACATTCAGTCTTAGGAGATCTGGAAGATCCTCCTTAAGAAGACAACAGATTTAGAACAGTGCCCTTTACCTATATGTGTAACATGAAAGAAGATACTTTCGTCCTACTCTGCCTTTCCCCTGTCCTTATTATAATAGGCTGAACATTGCTTTTTCATTGCAGGATGGGCAAAGAATATGGAGCAATTTGATACGCCGCCTGTACTAACACTGAGAAAGCCAAATCTCGTGTCCTAATGAAATCTATTGCAATATAAAAACGGTGTGTTTATTAATAAGGCAGAACATTATTAGATTTTCTGATTGAGCTAGAGCATTTCAAGGCCATTTGGGGCAGGGAGACACAGCAATGCCTTTACAGTACATTCTTTGTTTCCCTAACACTGATCACCTGTCATATTTCATTCCCACAGTGGACGTTTTATAGCAATTTGCTATTCTGAACTTTGCATACATTTTTGCAAGCTTTACTCTGGGACCGTTTAAACTAGGATGGGTGGGTATATGCTGAGTAGGGTAGCAAAAAGTAGGGAAGGATTAAATTTCAGTTGTGAACTGGCTGCATCTCTTGAACCATTCATTACTAGATTCTCTAACATTTGGGTTTTCAGAAGGTGATGAATTTTTGTGTAGAAAAGGGTACTTTGCTGGCTGGACTCCACTGAAGCATACTTTCAACATTAACTCCCTATTGGCAGCAGTTTCTGCTTATGATTTGTTTTAATGAACACCAGTTTAAACTGGGCTAATCATAATGTCTACTGGGGAAAGTTTAAAGCCCAGCATGCTTTATATGAGCCTGACCCTACTAGAGCTCGTGTGCTGCAGATGGTAGCCATGCAAAAGGACATTTTCAAGTGTGGGAGTTAGGTCTATGTGGGATATGGTTAGATTACATGGGGGAAATTAACATTTTTTCATTTCTTTTTTCTTCCTGTTACCTCAGTTCCCCATCACCCTAACCACTACATGCACCCACCACCTTCTTTCTTTCTGACCTTGTTGATGTGTCCTCTTTGCCTGTGGCCCCTTCTATTCCTACATCCCCTGCTGATCTCAGTTCCCTCATGCTCAGTTTACATCGTCTCAATAGCCTGATCCCACTGCCATATGTCTTCTCAGCCTCCTCACACATTTCCGTGGTTTCGTAAATCCTCTCTCTCACATCTCAGGCCAAACAGCTGGAACCAGAAAAGGAACAGCTTCTAATTAAAAGCCTCCAATTGTAAATATCATATATTTAACAACTACTCATTGAGTCTCTCAGAAATGTCCCTAATTAAACCTTCTTGAAAATACAGAAAGGTCTGCCTTAACAAAGTCCACAGAACAAAAACAATGCAGAGTTGTTATGTTTATTACTGATGTCATGAACTGAAAAGTCATTTTTCATTAAAACTAAACCATAACCAACTATCATATAAATAATAATTTTAATCTGAATTTTACCTAGATATACAGAATTAAATTTACAATAAAAAAGATTTCTGGGAAAAAGTATGTAGTTCTGATGAAGTTTAGGAATCAGCAGGCAACCAGCTTTACAACAGGACACCAGCTAAACCTCCATTGACGGAGTCCCTGTGTCATTCTGCATCTGGTTTGCATCGCTGCTGCATTTCTAATTAGACCTTCCCAATCCATTTGTCAGTACTGATCTACGAGTGACAGGGTTGAAATGTATTGTTCTATAGAGATGTCTGTCAGTGTTTCATGTATTTTGGTTTAAAACAGGTTAAAGCAAGCATGGATCTTAGCAGAATGGTGAAATTCTCTTTGGGAATAGTAACCATAACAAATTGAGGACAAAATTGAATAAGTTAGTCATTAAATATGAAAGGATAGATCCTCAGATAACATAAATTGATATTGCTGTTCCACTGGTGTCATTAAAGTCATATTGATCCAACCCTGCTGAGGATATGCTGAAAAGTGGTACCATATCCCACAGGCAGAAGGAATACTGAAACAGACTGTACCTGTCCCTTATCAGAATCCACTTTGCTTTCAAAAGAAAGTTATTTCTTTGTAGCTTTATATTAAATGTTATTTTTGTGATTATTTCTCTCTGAGTTACCTTCAAATCCCTTGGAGCCTTTTCCCTTTGAAATGCAAGGGGTTCGGTGTTTCATTATTGCAAGGAACAATAACTTTCTCCAATTTACATGTATAACTAAGCGCCTGGATTTCAAACCTCGAGAGTGTGGCATTGGAGCCGCAAAAGTTATTTCTTGAATACATAACCCATTTCAATTATACCTATACTGACTCCATTTAGTTAAGAAAATAAAGCAACACTTCTTTTATTTGCTAGCATGCTATTTATTCTTTCTCCTTCTTTCCGTTGCAAACACCTCTCTACATACCACTCTGTTTAGTAACATTAACAGATAAACCGGATGGTGAGATAAAAGGCTACAAAGTACTCAAAAGGAGCTGCAAATATCAAGACCAGAGGTGAGATTTCTAATGCATCAGGCATGTAATTGCATTAATTCAATACAAAGACCTTTGAAGCAATGCTACTGCCTCATCCAGACAGATTCTGATTAAGCAACAGAGGTGTAAAAAACTGTTACAGATCAAAGATTGATAAGATATCGGTTGAAGAAAATCGGTCGGGAAGATTTAGAAAAGATATTCAGTGGTTCTGAGGAAAAAGAAAATGTGTTAGACACAAACTATGCAACAGATTGTCATGTAGCATTAAAATTTTTTTCATTAAATGGGTACTTCAAGGAACACAAAGTGATAATGGATAATTTAAAGTTCGTATTTAAAAATTATTTTAAGAAAGAGAAAATAGACCATTCAGTTGCAGTTCAAACATCAGCCTCTTTTACCTCCAACTTAAACATCTAAATTTAAACACTGGTGAAAGAGCTCACTTCTGAAAGATCTAAAATCATCGGTGGATTTAAGGACGTATCACAGGGTCTGTAACACATGCCCCTGTTAGCACTATAACCCCAGCATTCACTCTGGGCAGCCAAATCACCCCGACTTGATTTTTAGGGCTGCAGAGGATTCATCATAATTACATTTCTTCCTGACTACAAATGTCTCACTCTAAATCATAAAAGGCAAGGCAATACAGTAAGACATTCAGTCACATAGAACTTAGTAGTATCACAAGTCCTGAAAATCAAGCACAGGAACATTATTTCTGATTCCATGTCTTTGCTGTTTGTGTTCGGATTACTGTCTTGTTTTGAGAAGAAGTAATCCAGAAATAGAGAGAGGAAAGGTGGGCACCTCTAGGAGTCAAGATATGGCTGATGATGGTAGTTTCAGGTATGCATGAAACGGCATGGGCCTCTGGAGAAGGCAACAAGAGACTGGTATGTTAGCAAAAAAGCTTTTCATTTCCTAGTCGTTTTGTGGATATCAGTTCACTGTATATTAATATGGAGGCTTCCTAATACTTCTCAGCAAATTGCTTATCTTTGTATTTTTAAAAAGGTATTTTAAGGATTCAGCAGGAAACAACTACTGCATAAGAGAGAAGTAGGCTAAATCATGATGAGGGTTTATGAGCAGCGACTGACATAACAAAATTTATGTACTAGCAGCTGCTACAGGTGAGAATTTATATTCCAGAAACAGTAGCTTCAGATCCCAAGCTTGTTCAAGAGTTTTCCAATAGGAAATTGCTTAGTTATACAAATTTTTTTGTGATATATAGCTGCAAAAAAATTACCTGGAATCAACTTTCTGTTGTCAAATATTTGTCAAGATCTGACAAATTTCCAGTTGCTTCAGATCTTTTTAGGATACACTCCTCTAACAAATTAAGTGAATCTAAACAGGGTTTTTTTGAAAGTTATACATCAGCTGCTACTGTTGAATTTTCAGATGGTGCTAAATTCTGCTCCCTACCTATAGGAAGATGAAGAAACTGAAAAATACCCTGACATAAAATGGGAATAATACTAAATACCATATATTACCAATAATACTAAATATCAAAAATAAGCTGCATTTGAAACTGTCTAGGGAAGACTTTTTCTATGCCCATTTTAAAACCCTATGATAAGCCAAATACAGCTGTGGTGTCTTTCTCAACACACTTTGGCAATCTGAATTAGATGTTCTAACTTTGGCCAAGCTATACCAGACCCCAGAAATTGGAAACAGGTGACAAAGATCCCTCTGTGTCCCTTCTGTGGTCATCTAAAGATTGAAAGTCTAGTTTTGACACCTGGATAATTTTAGCACTCTCAGGATCTCTCCACATTACATTCACCCACAATGGCCTAAGGAGCTTCTCCAACCTCAGGTGTTTGCAGTGATGCAGTAGGTTTTTCCTTTCAGAATTCCCTTTTGTTTGGGGAATTCCCCTGGAAAACACCACCCCCACTTCCCCTTTTGTCATTTTTCATTAGTACTGTGTTGCAGCTCAACAAAAACCTAATGTTAATGAGTTCCCACATACTGACACTGAAAGGACAGGCTATGGCTCACTGAACGAGCACTGTTCCTTCCTACACTCTGAGTGGTTTCTGGTCTATTTTAACACCTCTTCCAAGTAGCAATCATGCTCCTTTAGACTCAGGACACAAACCATGTCTCTTTTCTGACAACTGAAAAGAGCATAGCATAAAATAGCGTGGCTGCAGAGCCTTAGTCATTGCATAGGTGGGGTTTGGAGTTCTTAACATTATGTTTATCCCCTGAAATTGCTTATATTTGGAGCTTTCTTGTGCTTAGAAGTGCTAATCCCACTGCTTAAAAGGCTATATAAAGGAATACATGCTTTGCATATAATTATTCTCTTCCTCAAGTTGCCCTGTGAAAGTTATGATGTTGAGTCCTTAGTGCTCTGCATAGAAGTTTTATTAATGTCTGGATGAGTACCTCCAGAAACAGAGTAAAATAACTCTTCCTAGTGTTCTGTTGTCTGTCTCTCTGGTGAGACATTATTACTCATTTTTTTGGACTTTTGGACTGGACAGAGATGCTGGTATTGAGTAGATCAGCACCACGTGACAGAATCCCTGGGATGTAGGAAGGAAAAAAAAGAGAATTATGTAGTTAGCTGTATTGGTCTGTAGGTTTCCATTAAACTGATGTCTCTGGCTTGCTATCATTCACTGTAATTGCAGTGTCTGGAAAGTCGACTTTCCCTTGAGACTAATCTATTTTAAGTTCAATGGATCAGGGGAAGCTTTTGAAAGACTTGTAAAATTCTTTACACTTGATTTTTTAAGTCCAAGGGAAGACAATATGCTGTACAATATGTCGTTCTTAGTCAAGAATTTATTAGAATATGAATTTAAGGCAATTTCTTGTGTAAATTTCCACTTCAAAATATACATAGTGGAGCATCAAACACACATAATTATATAGATACTAGTGGTTTTCAGAGACTACATTTAGATAATTTTAGTTTTCACATTTGGAATTATATTCTTTCTATTTGTCTATATATTCCCATGTTTTACCATCAGCCCTTGCAGAACTATTAAGGCAGTCAAAAGTTGCTGCAGAGAGTTTCAGACGTGCTCTGAAGGAAACAATTTTATGATGTAAAGCATTTTTGGCATTTTTTCCAAATGGGTATGGTATAAATAGGCCTACTAGTCCTTTAGCCCTTCTGGAGATTCATTTCTTCACTGAAATAACCTAGACACACCGTTAGAAGCTCTAAACTCATTCAAAAGATCTCAGAAGAGGATATCTGTTCTGCCCTGAAAACTCTAGAGGGCAAAATGTCATCCATCTTGCCTATTCGAACTATGGCAACCCCATCAAACATGTTAACCAAACAACAATGGGAGAGGTGACCTTCCCAAATCTCATTTCTGTGGCTGTTCTAACGTCTGTGACTACTGTCACCTCTGTTCAAGTCTCACAATCAACCCAAGATTCATACATCAGTGGCATATTTACACCTTCCTTACTCCTCTGAACATCACATAGCTTAAGAACCCTACATTATCTTCATCATCAATGGCAATAGAAAGAAAGCAGTGGTAAAAAATCAGTGGTTTAAGTTCTTCTACCAAAAGCCAAGAGTGACCAACTTTGTGGCTTTCACTGAAAAAAAGCATGCCACCAGGTATGTGCTTGGCCCATAGCACTGACTACACAAGTTGTCTCTTGAGAGAGAGAACAACCACAAGTAGCAGCTGTTGTATATGTTGCTTAATGCATGGCTGGAAGGTGCGCATTTGCCCTGTAAAAAGAACCATGCAAAAACTAAAGAGTATTTTATTTCAGTCTTCATAATCGAGCATGCTCAGACCTCTCAGACTCCATCTTGCTTCCTTTTTTGGGGTTGACTAGGAAGCCCATATAACAAGACGCTTAAGGGGTATTAAGAAATCCTGGTGTTAAATAGATGCATAAATAGGCAGTGGAGTACTCCAATCCAAGTGATAAGCCTTGAAATGCACCCGATCTTCTTCTAAACAGCTGTTTAGAAAACAGGAGCACTGGAGATACTCCATGTCTGCGCTCCTTTCTCCAGCACCTCAGATTAAACTCAGCACATATACACTCAAAGACTGATACAAAGTGTGAACCTGAACTTTAATTTAAGAAAACTGAATGCTCTACCTTGTCCACTCTTCAAAAGTACCAATATATGTCCATCCTTTGTGGGCCTGTGTGAAGAAAAGTCACTGAGATCTTCCCCCCTGAGAAGATGCAAAGGCACAGCACTACCTTGCACCAGTGGTCTCACAGAATACTCTACACCCCACTGTTTGTCTGCTTTATGCTCAGCCTGGAAAGACCTACATGAGCACGTGCAGCAATGCCCAAGCATGCCCAGCTTTCCATCCGCACTGCAATGTCTTTAACTGCCCCCAAGGCTGAACCTGCAGAAGGAGCAGTAACTGAGTCTAACAGCAAGGTTGCTGGACAGGCATTTTTTTATAAACAGTGTCATCAGTGTAGACTTCAACAGCATTTCACATGGTTTATGACAGACCACGATGGGAAAGAGAAGTGTGTCCACTAGATCAGCCTTGGGCAGTGGTAGCAGACGCTCTGTGGTGTGACTGGCGCTACAACAGGAAAGCCACAGCTGAACATCAGACCCACCACATGATATAATATCAGGGATTGCTGCCATCAAAACCATGTCAAGACTGTACTTGCGTTTGTGGTTTGCATGCGAGAAGAAGGCTCCCTCATACTGCTGTTTGGGTAGACGCAGGTTACATTTGCTCAACCTGTCCCTGTGTTCCCACCAACAGTGTCTCATTGCCTGACACAGCTCTGGTGCTGATGTTGCCTTTAAAGGCATTTTTCTGTTAGCATCAAACATCTTCTGAGATCATTCTTTCTTCCTTTTCTCTTAGGATTGGATCTGCTGTGAACTCAACAGGTTTCTCCATATCTGGCTGCATGAGTGAGAGACTTTGAAGACTTTGCTGATTCAAGAAACTGGAATGATTGACTGGAACAGCAGTACAGTAATAGAGGGAATCACTAGGGGGATGTTGGAGCAGACAGCTGTTATATTATTTTGGATGGGCAGTTTTCCTTATAAATATTTACTGTATTGAAAAACAGACAGCTATTGTAGTAGTGATCTGGAAAAAATTTTGAAAAATGACTGGGATTTTCCCTCTGAGACCGACATCAAAAGCTGTAACTGAATATACTTATGGTCCAATATTGCACAAAATTTAGGCTCAACCTTTATTTAGACAAAACTTCCAGTGAAGCACTGTATTTTTAATGTGAGGGGTCAATGTGACCGTTGTTTGAACAGACATTTCAGGACTCCCACCTATTGTTCACAAGTTTTACCCAACCTGAGACATAATCCTGACAAAAATGACCTAACACTGCTCTGATATAAAGGGGCCTTCACAGCCCTCACCATAGCTGGTTTGATTTACACCCATGGAAGATTTGATCCAGCAGTAGAGATCAGTACATTTATTAAGAAATCATGTAATTGCATCCAAAATATTTTTCTGAGAAGCTGCTGCTACTTTTAGCTTAGACTTCTGCACATCTTAAATATAATAAACCATTTCTAATAGCCATACCAAACAAAGATTACTTGGAAAAAATCACATGATGAAATTTCAAGAACTTAAATATTTGAGAGAGCCATAATTTGGTTGCTGCTGTTGTTTTTGTTTTTAAATTGGCTCCTTCGTTATGTAAAATGCTGTACCTATGAGATAATTGACTTTTCCCTATAATTAAACCTGCAATTAAAAAATTGTTATCATCACTTAAATAACTGCTTGGGAAACAATTGAATGAAAAGACGAGCTGAAATCGAACGAATGGTCTTTTCTCAGAGTGTGAATAACAACAAGGTTTCATAGTCTGTCAGTCACAGTACCAGCAAGCTCGGCTTTGAAAACGCTTCCATTTTTCAAGCTGTTAGAGGGATTGCTATAGATCCTGGGGGCATAAGCCTGAAAGAAAGATCATAATTCAGCAATAGGAGGTCTGCTTATCTCACTCAACAGTGAGCTGGCAGAGGACGGGGACCCACGCTTTGTTTACAGAGGGAATAAACAGCATACCTTCTTCGTGCCTGAACGGGCTTCCAGCCCCCATAGTACAGAGGTGCTGGATGGAGGGAAGAGACTGGGAGGAAAAAATGGTGTGTATGATTGTGTAGGTGTGTAATTAATGGGGCCATTCACACCTTCAAAAAAGAAATAGGAATCTGCCTGGTCCTTACAGTATTCCTTGATCTCTTTGTTAAACTGTAGGTTTCTATTGAAATGTCACTCAGGAAATACTATTCAGCTTCCCCTGACACAGAAAGAGGGAGGATAGTATTAAGTGACCTGTATGATGTAAGGAAAGCCATGACTCAGTTTTATATTATTTCTAATTAAACAGAGATAATTACAAAAGAGAAGGGGGAAACGGGAAGGGGAAAAAAAAAAAAAGAGAGAGAATGAATTAGATCCTATTTATAACACATATTTCACAGGGCTAAAATGATGCTGTGCCTACTTATCCTGAATTACACTTCCACTTAGGGTAGCCCCATTGATTTCAGTGGATTGGTCTACTTGCACAATATTCCTCTAAAAAACCAAAGAAGTGCAGGAGAGGTTAAACTATAACACCTCTGTGCTGATTTATCTCGTAAGAACTGGTCATTTCCCCCTTTTAGAAGAAATGTATTTAAAATCTAACTACAGTGGTATATTTTAATTTGGAGTTACAGGTGACACTCACCAAATAGAAAGATGAGTAAATACCTAGTGGGATGCTACAAGGCCAAGATAATCAAAGCAAACAAAAATAAGTCTTGGCTGAAAAAGAAATATAGTAGAAGAATTTAGACATGATAACATTATTGTATCAAATAGTGATATACTTTGGATTCTGATTTTCTCTATACATTTCCAAATAGTTTCCTGTTTGGATACGACAGGAAAATAAACTGAAAATACTACACATTTATTATATTTAAGTGCATCACCTTTAAAAATCACTATTTACAAGTTACAAACAGAAGAAAAAGATTATTTATATTCTGCTACCTATGGTCCAAAAGATAGTCTGACTTGAACCTACTTTTAAAGGTCTTTAAGAATTTAACCAAGTAAATATTTCTATTTTCCTTCACATGTGTTTTTACCCCATCAAAGCTAAATAAATGTAAAGCAGTTTTAACTGTTTTAAGTAATCAGCTTGACTGTCTCAGTTCTTCATGAAAGATAATGAGGTGTATTTGATCAGAAGGTTCATTAAAAATGATTACATGAAGAAAGGAAAGTCATTCCAAACAGTGTTGTTAATTGCAAAAGATGAGTTGACGTATGACTGAAGTTTGGATCCAAGTTCAGAGTCAAAGAAAATGTGTAACAATTTGTCTTCCCATGTGCATTAGTTTGTGTGATGTTATGACATTAACAAGTCCCTCAGTTATATCAACTTTCATTTCACTGTGTGATGATAGAATAATTTACATTTTTCAAAATTACATTTGAGTTTCTGAGTATGAATTACTCAAGGAAGTAATTGGCTGTTTAGAAATCAATGTTTCTAATAACCAAACAAGTGTTGAATCATTACATTTTCCAGCATCAGTCATATTCTTCATATGATTTCTGAAGTGAATATGTTACATCCCTGATATCCCATTTAAATTGAATTAGAGTAAAAATGGTAGCTGGATAAGTATTTATTTATTTTTCATGTTTCAGACCTCACAGAAGACACACCTCTAATTAAGATTTACAGAACTGACTATCACATGCCACTGTTTCAGAGGAAAGCAGGCCTTGTTTTTTCAGACATAAAAATAATTTCTTTAGGAAGAACACTTATATCTTAAGATACCTAAAATAATCAGGTAAGGTAGATAGATTTAAATTAGATTTAAGAAAGAAATTCTTCACTGTGAGCTTGATGAGACAATGGAAAATGTTGCCCAGAGAAGTAGTGCATGTTCCACCACTGGATGTTCTCAAGGACAGGCTGGAAGAGGCTTTGAGCAACCTGGTCTAGTGGAAGGTGTCCCTGCTCATGGCAGGGGGTTGGAACTAGATGATCTTTAAGTTTCCTCCCAACCCAAACCATTGTATAATTCTATGAAGTGCAAAGGAGAAAGAAGAATATATAGGACTGTTCAAAATGAGATGTCCACTGAAACCTACAGCAAGATTTCAGCATATGGAGACCAGATTACACCATGTACATACGCTGAATAAAATTTCTTTCCTCAGAAAATTCTATAGCACTTTGGAGTACAGGTGGGCAACAGGACTGGGAGCTCCCCTCTAAAACCACTCCACACTATACATCTTGTCAGGACAGAATGAATAGCATATCTCTCTCCACTGCTGTAGAGAGATATTAGATAATAAACTAAACTCCTCACTTCTGCACAGTTGATGGGTGAGATGAATTCTGAGCACTCTCTGCTCTGTGTTCTTTTTGGGGGTGTTGCAGTAATTCACCAAAGTTCAGGTAAGTGATCGGGATCTATGGAGAATAGGTTTGCTTTTAAAGACTGTATTAGGTAGGGTTTTTGGAAAACAGTCAAAGCTTCAACTTGATCAAACAAAAACAAAGGTGTGAAAGTACAACTCTTCTCATGCAGAATATGTGTTTGATTACTAGAAAAGAAGATTACTCTAAAAAAAAATATACCCATGGCATGCATCATCTGTCTTCTCTGTTAAATGCGTGTTCGTGAAGGTTTCACAGGGATGTTCAAGGCTAATTTACAAAGTAAGTTTGTAAAGTAATTAACTACTTTAGAAAGAAATGTCATTAACTGCTGTGTCTTTAAAAGATGGGAATGCACTCTTTATCAGGGATTCTAATCAACGAGCAACAAAGAAAATTACTGTGAAGACAACATTTGTTCTACCTTTTTAAGAAGTTTATGTAACTTACATAGTTACAACTGATAACTGTGAAGTAAGCAGGAAATTAGATCACTCATACTATATTTTAAGCTAAATTCTACAGGAAATAAATTCAATTCTAATGCTTTTAAGCACCTGGAACTTGATTTTTCATTGCCTTGGCCTTGAGTGAGAGTATTTTTTTAAACGCAGTTTGTACAAGTTAATGACAAACAAGATATGAGGGTGCTAGGAGTCCAGTCATTGCATCCTAAAGCCTTGAATCTGAAACAGTCTCTCTATAAGCAAATTTATTTCCCAGAAAATTCAGAAAGTGCATAAATATTATTAAATGGGTGTTAGACAGAAAAACAACTTACAGATAGAAATGGTACTACTGATTCTTATTGGAGGAAAGAAAAATATGTTGATGGAAAGTATCAGTTGATGTTAGTTGCATCACCAAATTGCAGACTACATCCTTACAACTGAAACCATTAAAAACTTTGTTGGGATTCAGGGAATCATTAAACATCCTGGGATCCTGGTTCTGTAAAGAACTGCTTCATATTACACTTGCCCAAATATAGTTTCTGCAGAGAAACATCTAGACAGTGCACCATTGTAGGCTGCAGATCCTCTGAAAAGGCATGGTGCACTGAATATTAACACCATTTCACACATTCCCAAGATGTATGCAATTACCTCAGGGAGAGGAGCTGGGAATGTGAGGTCTCAAGGGCTTAGATAATGACATAAAATAAATTGCAACGATTACCCATGTATTTTTCCAAGAGACATATTATTTAAAACCTGTCTAGGCTTTCGAGAATGAAAGACAGAGGAATGTCCACTTTATGAAATTGCTATTAATGTGTGACCTAGAGTTGAAGACAAGGTTAATTATGGGTTTTTAACAGAAGTATCATTCTGGTTTAATATCAGTACCCAGGCCTTAAATATTGAAGTAAGTCACATTTTTCAGGGACAATTGCCTTTGAATGAAGAATGGCGGGGCTCTGATCTTTGCTGACCCTACTGACACCCACTGTGTAATCCATAGCAACAGCGTTGCTACAGCAACCAGAAAACACGTCGTAAAATAGGATAAGACCATGAAATCTGATGTCATACTTCCATGAGACGCAAAATTTCAAGTAGCTTCCCAAAGATGATTTATTAAATTATTTATACATTGTATAGAAATTATATGGGATCAATGTGAAATTTACAGGGATCCTTGTGAGGTGACACCATCAAAATAACTGGAAGGCAAGCCAATCTTACTGCACATACTACTGCTCTGGACAAATGTTTGGTGCGTGAGACAATTATCCTCTAATCTCGTGTATCTTTCCTTTACATTTTTGTTCTCTCAAGCTTTTTTCTCTCATCTGGATGTAGTAAGCAATCAGGTACACTTGATCTAATCCCATACAGTTATTTCTAAATTAAATGTAGAAAAAGATACAACTGTAAACAGTACTGTGAGAATAAGAGGGAATTATTCAGGATATTATATACAGAGTTTCATTTTGCCACGTCTACAAGCTGATTTTTCCTTAGGTTAGTGTACATCCATCCAACCAGCTTGTAATTTACATGTATGTTTACAAATACAACAGAGAAACTGGTAACATTAAATTATACTTTCTGGCCAAAAAACACCCAAAACTTTTTACCACAATATGCTTCAGAACAAGAGTATAAATGGCATGTTATATCTTTTAACCCTAAATATAAAAAACTAAGCAATAAAATACAGCACCACGTAGGCTGAACTCTCAGCAATTTTAAAAAGGCTATGCTTTATCTAAAGCACAACAAAACAATCTGAGAACAGAAGTCCTATTCAATAGCAAAAAGTTCTTGCCACTCAACCCTCACAACATTTGTTAATTAATATAACTTTGCAGTCAGCTTAAGTATGTCTTGCTGAATGGATGGATTGTGCTATACATATTATAATAGGCTCAGTAGCTACATAGCACAATGCAGGAAATTTTTTTGAAGGATCAGAAGGACTTACACTAATCAATTTCATACTTTTTTTTCCCCTGTGTTTAACAATAGTCAGAGCTGGATATTTCAGAAGAAGATGTGAAACCCTTACATTGTATGCAACCATGGAGTTCTATACCATAAAGCTAAATTTCTGACAAAGCACAGACGGTGATCTACCTATTTCCCCAAGCACAAGGTTTGATGGCTCCTGTAATTTGACTCTCTTTTGTTAGTACAGCTAATCAGTGAGGAGTGTTTTTCTATGAAGGTTTTGCCTGTATATTAGTAGCTTGTGATGCTATGCTCTGCTGCACATATTAGGCGGTAGACATTCTGCCTCCATAGGAGATTTTAAAAGTATGTTGGTCAAAAATATTAACCTTACTGACATCTGTGTCTTTAAAGATGACTTTTTGATACCGAAAGTTCAAAGAGATGCTCATACAAATCGCAGTCAGGCAACAGTGATTCTGTTCTTACAAGGTCTAAGGGGATAATAAGGTATGAGTTGATGTATGCTCTTTGAATGCCTATATACATGATCACAGCAAACCAAGCATGTTATTTGTCAATTTCTTTTCTTATATATTTATATTTTGAGGCTGTTATGTGACAAAATATTTATTTTCTCTAAAACTACTTCCTTTTTCACCAAACATATGGAAACTGATCATGTTCTTCTAGAAGTATTTTTGCTTTTAATCCACTAATGTTCATATTTATGGCTCCTGAAAATAAAACAAACAAAAAACCCTCATAGTCTTTTCTTTTTTATTAAAACAAAAAAAAAAATCCCAGTATTTTATTTAAAAAATCATTACTATTTAACCAGCTTTAACAATCCTATTGTTATCTGCTGCAGAAGTTTCACTGGAAACACAAGATTATCTTTGTAAACTAATTGAAACAAGTCACCAAAAGAATAGGTTTTTATGGCTTAAATTCTAATGCTGACACCAGATTTAAACTGCTTGTGAAATCTGGCTGAAAACTCAGGGGCATAGAATTGAATATACACATCTGGGGGGGGGGGGGGGGGGGGGGATGTGGTGGGGAAGGGTAAGATATTCACAGCCTTGGTCTCCCTACTGAATCATACAATTAAGTCCACTAACTGGTAATATTGGAAAATTTTCTGGGAGATCTGTTTTCAGAAAAAAAAAAGAATTTTCCATGTCCATTAGCTGTAATTTTAACAACATTTGTTTCAGTGGGGTCAGTTTCACAGTTTAAACTCTCTCAACAATCTCTTTCCTTCACTTTGAGTCTAAAATTCTATAGGGTGTGGAGCCCGTTTAGCCAGGTAGAAAAAATGTGTTAAACTGAAATTATGACATTGTTGGAAAAGCAGGAAGTTTCTTTTAGGTTTGGTTTGGTTTGTGTGGTTTTTTTTTTTTAAATAGTGCTTCATTTTTTAGTATCCTCTTGCATTTTGTAGTAGGAGGGACAGCAAGCCAGTCTTTAATCTTTGTGAAGGACATCACTGAAGAAAGTGTTGATGTGCCTAGAAGTCAGCAACAGCTGTTCTGGCCTTTGTGGCAGGTGCGATCCAAAGCGTGATCCCAATTCCAGTTGGCTACTGACCCCTGATACAGGACTGTCACCTTCCTTGGTGTGCCCTGTAGAGAGTGTCCCCTGACTCCCGAACTGAGGGATCTATTGGTGTGTGTGTTGGCACCTTCCCTGCTGACATGCCTGGATTCCTTCAAAGGGAAGGACACCTCTAACCAAAATACAAACGGTGTGATTTAAACACTTGCCTTGATCCTTTCTTGCATGGACTTCCAGTTCTAGAAAGCATTAAGTTTTCTTGTTTCCTCAACTGAGATGATCTGAGACAATCCTGGACAGCCTTCATTTCCCTATATAGCATGTAAGATCAGGATTTCAGTCTTCCAAGCTTCGCCATCTGCTTTTATTTCAATTTTCTCCCCATACTTCAGATTTTCCTGCCAGTCCAATGGGCATTACTCATCCATTTTGCTTTCTCATATCCCTGGATACACACACACGTACATACACACTTATCCAGGTCAAGCACGGACTCTAGTACTAGGGATTCACAGGCAGCAAGAACACCTAAATTAAGAAATACCTCTCATCTCTGCTCTTTCCAAATGCAGAGTTCGAAGATCTACTACTTCACGCTACTGATTCCTGTAGTCTGCAACCAGTAACACATAAGCTTTTCTTTACCTGAAATAGTATTAGTGACAGAACATCCCATGAGGGTTAAAGTATTTTCGGTGGATATAGTTTATTTTATGGATTATTTTTTTTGTTTCTATTAGTTTCTTCATTTTCACAGATGTCTCCTTCCCTGTTATGAGTAGTATTCAGTGTGAAAAGCAAGCAAAACTAATTGTTATGTCCATTCCCCTTATGTTTCCTGCTTCACTTGCATCAGTAGGAACGCTGCCATCAAGTTCAGAGGATGTTTGATCCAGTCCTAAACAGGCTCATGTACTGCAGTAACATCGTTTCCTCTTGTTTTCAGTGGCATACCTTGCTCTTTCTATTAATGTCCATCCAACACATCAAAGACTGACTGAGTCAAGGCAGGTTATGGCTAAAAAGAACATAATCCCCACCAGCAAAGTTTAAGGCTGAAGCTATGACCTATTTTAGCTAATAAACAAAATTGGCTTCACAGGTGTCAGAGTTCCACTGCAATCAACCACTAATCTTTGTTTTGCAAGAGTGAAATAACAACAAAAGCAATTTATCTGTAAAATGACAAGTCGACTCTTGCCAGTTTTGTGTTAAAACAAGAGACTTCTGTAGGTATTTTTCAATATATTTTTAATCATGAACTTCTAATTCGTCACATATGTGAGCTAGGGAGGGAATATTTACATTATTTGACTGTTTTATCTACTTTCCAGGCTCAATTATTTTATCAGCTGAAAAGCTGGAAAATATTCTTATGCCTAAATAACTTTATGTTTATCATTAATTTTATTTTTTTAGCCAGTCCCCATGATACCATTCTAATTCTGATAATGTTGATAGAAGGAGATGGAAGCATTTGCATTAAGCTATCTAGTAGTTCTATTCATTCAAAGACATTGTCAAATATGTAAACCACTCACCAATAAACTTGTATAATAAATATATTTCATACTGCATAGTTCTACTACACAGACAGAACCTAACCTTTTTTTACAGGTTTTGTATTTTCATAGTTTATAGGTAGCTTAGTTTTGTATGTAAGCATTAGTTCTAGTAAGAGCAAATCATAAATAAATCAGATTCCTATTAAACTGTAAGATCTTTAGAGCTGATATTCTTGATTTAATCTGTGATAGAGGATGTACAAGAACACTGGTGCTGGTACACCAATCATAAACAATTATCATCTCCAGTTTCCTTGCATTTTTCCCTATTTTGTAACCTGTTGTGATCAAGTAGGCTTGCAGAGTCAGAGTGAGTCTTTATCTTGCCGGCTATGTAGGTAACTTTGAAATTTTGCAAGCAATTTTTGTGGCAATTAAATTTTGATGGTCTGTCAGACATGTGCAGCCAGTAACATAATTGGCTCTAATTTAAAAAATAATAATTTTTGCTGTGCAAGTAGCCAAAGAAAACAAAGATAGGGGACAAAGGGTTAAAATCTGAGCCAACTGCCTTTCCTCAGGAAAAGCCTGTAGTTGAGACAAGGGGAAATCATATATGAGAATCATTTTCTCACTCTATATATAAATAAAGAGAAACTTTACTATGAAAATATTAGTCATGAGGTTGTTTCTGACAGATGTCCTTACATCTTGATTCCATCACAGTCCAATGTAATGTTTTTCAACTCTACCTCATTTCAATATATATTTACTCAGAGACAGGAGAGAACGACAGGAAAATGTAATATTCAGGGGGTTTATTATAATGTTAGAGCACAGAATATGCAGATAGCCATCATCCACATCATTGCTCAATAGTGCTGGGCAAGTAGCAATCACAAGATTTAAAATGTGCACAAATGTTTCACATTAAAATTTGACAGTCTGTATAGTACCTCCCACTAAAAAGAAAAGGAGGGGAAAAGAATAATAAAAAGATGTGAAGGGAGCTATAAATTGTTATGCCTTTGTTTGCCCTTGATTGCCCCTTTATATTCACAAGAACTCTGCCCCTCTTCAGGAGGCTGCTATTTTTTGTGTCAGTGTGTGGCAGAAGAGATGGTCGCTGTTCCCACTCGAGGCGACTGGATTTTTGTTCTCCCAGGTTTCTTTGTTCTGCATTTATATGGCTTCCCTTTAGGTATAGCACCCTGAAACAGGAGTAAGGAAACACTTCATAGAATGTATGTATGCAGTGTATATGAGCCCCTCTGCTCCTTAGCTTAGGCTGGTTTCGGGTGGGTGAAACTCGATAGATTTTAGTTACGCCCATTGAAGGTTGCATTGTGCTTCAGGCAAGGGGGATCTGGATGACTCCTGCAACATTTTGTCACGTGGCTCACCTCAGAAAATCAAGATTTCTCCACATCTCCCTACCACACGTGGCGCTCAGGGCCAGAGCTGGTTTGTGTCTCACATGAGTGAAGCACCTATCTGTTCACACTCACCAGCTGTGACCCGAGGGAGTACTTCAACAGAAGGTGATGCTGTGGACCTTCCTCATCTTCTCCATCTCCTCAACACCCTGAAGATCAACAGCTACCGTGGGCACAGGGTTTTGAATATTTCCTACTGAAGTCTTATGTTCACGAAAAAGAAACCTCTCCACCATACTGCGAGGGGCCCAGAACTTACCTTTGCCTCCTCAGGCTCCACAGGGCCAATGACTGAACTCCCCATCTTTCCATCTCTGCTGTTCCTTTAATGGCAGGATACAGATGAAAAACCTGTGTTTTCCAAATATGAGCTTTCAAAATAGTCTGAGCAGATCTTCCCCACAGATGCTTTTTTTCCCTTTTCGTTTATTTTTAATGAGGGTAAAAATACCACCAGAAGTGTGATGTTTAAGGAGAAAAAAAACCTGTTGTGAGGAAAAAGGAGGAAAAAAACCCTACAGTCAGAAGAGTATCCTATTGTTTGTTCCAGAAGGTGCTCATGAAGATGACCAACTTCACCTAACATTGGCAGTCAGGTTAATTATTTTTTAAAAAATAAAAAGTAAACCTGGTTCTCAGTCAGCTCCATATGCTGTTTATGAAAATCCTGTCTCACTCACCAGAAACTCGTTGTTTAATAGTTGTGAAACAGAGCTTAAAGAAACATCATTGATTAATATAGTACAGACTGATACAACAATCTTCCATTTACTTGAAGCTTTCACTGATCATTATTTCCGATATTCAATAGGGGTCTGGAAGAGACAAAATTAAGAGTCGCCAAAGATCTAGATTTATATTCCTTGGACACCCCATTAGGCTTTCTGAGATGCAAAGAAAGGAAAAATAATTTTTTCCCACCCTCCCAAACACAATAACTAGATGAGGATCTCATGACCAAAAGTTACTATTGAGGCTTGGCTTCCCAAAGGGATTTGCAAAACCTCTAAGAAGATAGAAATGTTTTTGTCATCCTCACAACAAACAAGTCAGAAAAGCTACTGTTAATCAGGAGGCAATGTAATTCCAAATATGCCCTTTAGAATACTTATACTACCATTGTGTTTAACAGTGATGTATGATTTTGAATGCCCTGACTTTGTGTGACCATCATAAGTTCAAAAGACTTGATTTTTAGAGGATGGAGCTGAGGCATTTGAAACCACTAATTCCAAAATCTCAATTTTCTAGCATATACAGCAAGACTTTAAAAAAGTGAAGTTCTGCCATCAGTTATCTGACACCGCTTCCTAATTATCTCAGTCTTCCTAGGATAGGGCTGCTCAGAAGTGAGCTCCCTGAAGCACAGAGCTATCTGGACTAACTTAACCTAGTTAGCTCAGACATCATTACCGCTCCAGTGGCAGCAGTCCGAGCTAATTTCTCCTCCTCAACAGAGCAAATTGCTCTAACTTCGGTGGAGATGATAGTCTTAGAATAAGAAATTACCAGATTCCATAGACATGGTGTACAACCTCTTCTTAAAGTTAGCTTTTAATGTGGGCACAGTAAATTGTCATTAGTATTTGTGTAATATACTAGGGATTTTTCAAGTGGTGACAGATTTTCAGGTATGCAATAAAACCTTTTTTTTTTCCCATGAAGGAATGAAATAATGAAGCAAATCTGAACATTTACAAATGTTATCATTCATGGTACTGAAAGATCAAGTAGCAGAACTAAAGAGACAAGCAGATGCACTTAGAAAAAAATCAATGCATATGAGATATTTCTTTGATGACACATGCCTAGTTTTAGGCTCCAAAGAGGTGAGAGGAGAGGGAGGCCAGCTGCAGGGATGGAAAAGATGAGTGAAACAGAGATAAGGCACAAGAGAAACAGGATAGTACAAAAGATAATGACTGAGTAATTGTGAAGACAAATATTAAGAGAGGAAGGAAGCATGGCAAAAACAGTGAACACAGTAACTGTCTAATATAACAAGTATTGGTTCCATAGATGGTGAATCAGAAGTTTTAATACAACACTTGAAAATAAATAAGAGAAGTGACAAAACAATGTAATCAGGGCTAGAATATTTTTCACTAGTGGGAAAATGAAAGCATAGAAGGGAACAGAGAGAAAGAGAGAGGCATTTCAAAGAATGAAAAATACAGAAGCAAAAACATTGTGAACGTTCTCCTTTAGTCAAAGTTCATCTTTATTCTTTTGTCTTGGTCAGCAATAGTTGCTTCTTATTACTGAATTTTATTTTCTTTACTGTGTCATGGGTTTTTTTCATTATTATTACAAAGCTGTGTTTAATTAATAGCCACTTTTATTTTGTAGGCACATGGCTGTCAGGAAGCATTTCATAAAGGCTACTTTTGTTAGTAGGTACCCTCAGTACCAAATATATCCCCCAGGTATTGGCCTCCTGGAGGTGGGTAGGAGAGCACAACCTCATATCCAACCAGGTAAACACTCCACTGTGTCATACACAATTCCCATCAAGAGACCAGGACATATGGCACAACTTCATGGCAGATGTGTGTCACTACAAGTCAAAAGAGAGGTACTCAGGAAGAATAAGACACGTCATGGAGGAGGTCCTGTTCCACAAAGCCATAGCCAGGGAGTATGTCTTCTAGTGGGAGCCCTTTTCACATGGATCATGATGAGAAGACACACAGCATCTGTATTTGCACCCAACACCCCTAATCCTCAATGCCTTCAGGACAACAGCACAACTGCTGTGGTATCATCGCACCAGCTTACAAATTGCAGAGTGTGATTGAACAATTTACTCAAAACATGAGGTGTGAAAGGTGCACCAAGACTTTTTTACTATTATACCTTTTAGTAAACTTGCAAGAAGAATAAAACCCAGTATGTTCTTCATGGATGTGATGGGCCTTGAACCTCAAGGAAAGGAGGGTGGCCCACAACAGAAGTTCTACTTCCAGCTTAAGCTCTAATATAAGACCTTGTATCCAGCACAGATCCTGACTTTATCATTATGCAAAGGCCTGTAATTAAATGCATCAGAAACCATGGCCCTCTATATAGAATTAAATCAAAAATATCATATCATCCATGAATCAATCTTAGTGAATATCTTGCTGAGATATAGAACAGAAGATGTCAACACGTGATATAGTTTTCCAACAGAGAAGTTGGTTCTTGCTTGAAAGTAAAGAAAAAAAGTTAGGCTTATGTAGTTTTTTGTTTGTTTCTTTCTTTCTTCCTTTTATTCTTTTCCCTTCCTCTCTAAAGTTAAAAAAAAAAACCCAAACTTTTTTAAGAAAAGCATTTTTTTAATCTAATTTAAATAAGATCTTGTATGGAGTTATTAATGTACAAAAATGAAAAGGCAAGCCATGAAGGTAGCTCACTGTTTTCCATGTCATTACTATAATCACTTTCTTGCTATCTGCATCTCACAGTAAATTCAGCTGTAGATAATACCAGTTGTGCAGGTGTCAGTTGATTTTTCTGGACTTTCTAAATGTTTTCATCATATTATTTATACTGAAACTACTGGATAATTTGGTCCTCCACACCATTCTGAAACTCTGTAACAGCCATGGTTTGTCTTCCATACAAATGAAGCTTAAGCATCACATTACCATAGGCTTCACTCACCGCAAGTTGCATTTATGGTAAAGGAGACTGAAAGTTTAAATGTTTGAAAGTACAGCCAAAGCTGAAAGTTTTCCAGCTGAAGAGAACTTTATCTTAATAGTTAAAACTCACACCTGTTCAGAGGACTATGCCAAGTGCTTAAAATGAATTTAAGCCCTCATAATATTGCTATAAATTTAAGCAATAACTTATCACATGAGCCTTGATCTGGCTCTAGACCCAGGAATGAATTTCACCTGTAGTGAGTGTTGTGTGAAGGGAAAAAAATGTATGAGAAAGATTCCACAGAACTAAGCAAGCTGATAAGTTAAACAAGAGGATTGGCAGAGAGCCTGCTATGATTGGTCATATTGGATAAACAATGTGAGAAAAGTAATCTGAGATATTTTAAAAGCCATTCTAAATCCTTACCTAGAAACAAAGGAGAGATATACTACACTTTCTTTGTTAGCCAAGAAGAAGGAGTGAGGATACCATTCCTCCATTCATGCCTTTGTTGAGGCTCTGAATTTTCAAATGTACTGAATTAAAGCCAGAGGAAAATCTGAGCTCTAGAGACACAAAACAAACCAGTGATAAAGAAAAAGACTGTATAATAGGATAACTATTAAATACCATTTTCTACCAATTAATATCATAACAGATACAGCTCCAATAGGATTAGAAATATATAGTTTGACATGGTATCTCTGTGATATAGAGCTGAAGAAAACTAAAAACATTTGAGTTGTATGAGCCAAGCAAATAGATTAATAACTATCAAAACAACAATTATTTAATTCAGGCAGTAAAACTCTAGAAGCAGGCATCTAAAAACAACATTAAAGGGCTTCATTGATCTAGTTCAAGCTGCAAGGCTGCTATTTCACACCTTGCCTGTGCTGCCCACTTCTGCAGGGATTTATCTGCCTGCACAACACGAGTACATCATGTCTTTATGCGCCTGACCACACAGTCTGCGCATCCAAATGTAGGTTGTACATTCGTCGTCAAGCTTTTACATGATTGGTGCCTGTAACAAATAAGGGGATTTGAAATAAGGGTTAAATGAATTACCATATTTATCTGGGCCTCTGAGCTGTTACCAGGCCTTCCACAGGCTTGCACTGTGCCTAGAAACGGATATTTCAAAGTAGAAGTTTAAGGGGTTTATGGAGAGAGATATAATTGAGTAATCAACCAATTCATTTGCTAGGACAGGTGATAAAGACACTTCATCCTTAAAAGTCAGGATAGAGGTAACGCTGTTTGTAAAATCCTTTCTGAAACTTGTGAATGATTAGGTTTTTCTTTAAAACTTCATCTTTGGGTGGGAAATGCAATTTAACTTAACAAGGTAATATATATGCTTTTGAATGACCTTCCTTTTGTTTTACAATGATATGAGATATTCTGACATAAGCCTAGAGCCAAGCAGAATAGAAAGCAGACAGGAACTCTTGGTAGAAAATCAGCAGATTTTGGAACTTAGATTTGCATTTGCAGGTGCTCAAATATGGATTTCACTTCAGGAAATACAGCGTACAATTACAATATAACTGTCCAAACATTACTCCGGTATGGCAACCGTATTTCGTTCCCCTATTATGCATGATTTCTGAAACTAGTTTCAAAGCTGTACTCTAGAAATGGCTTCATTCCAACTCATTGTGTTTTCGATATTACGGAATGTAATAAAGCCCAGTTACTGCTGAATATGAAATAGCTGTTATTCATGTATTTGCTGTGCCAGTGACAAGCTTAGCTCAAATTTGTGGTTCACTAAAGCAAGACTCAGTGTGGGATGCAAGAAAAACCTAAGCTAATTAATTATCTAAAGTTTATATGCTATCAGCAGTGATAATAAAATGCCTTTATTCACACTAATAGAGGCTCCATCATATTGCTTAAATTGAAAACAATATTTTTGAGGACATAATTGTAATAGTGTTCATTAGACAGAGCCAGAGTCATCCTTCATCCTGCTGTACCTGAGCAAAGCTTGTAAAAGTGAGCTTTAATTAGAAAAAAAGGGTTGCAACCTATCATAGACTAAGTGTATAGACCTTCTGCAGAGTGTGAATGCATAACATGAAAAAATTATAATAGGCTACCTGGTTTATACTTGGTTTAAAATATTCTGCATGCTTTTTGTAAATGGGTATTGTTCTGAAAAGGAGCAGTTGTGACATACGTCCTCCTTTTTCCCCCAAGTATTAATTTAATAAGTTTTCATTAAATATAAGCATATGAAGATTACAGGAGCACGGACATGAAAGCACATACTGTGGCAGATACATGTGTACATGGCAGTTTTAGGAGAGGCTCAGTACACCTGCAAGTAAATGATAAGGTCTAATTCGAGGGTTCTAATTTCCATCTAATTTGAGGCTAAACCATTAAATAAATGAAACATAAGTTGAGGTAAAATTAAGTACACACTTCCTGGACCAAGCTGTCTTTTCCTCTGCAGCAAACTGTAATGATCCACGAGGATAACAGTGGTTAACTATTTCAGACATATGCAATGGATAAAAATAGCTGAATCAATACTTCTGAATGTTAGCATTTAACTTGATTTCATTGTATGTCACAGAAGCATTTGGGATTTAATTATGACTTTGCATCAGAAAAATTAAAGGTTTTAAATCTTCCAAGTAAAACTTTTCCAGAGTTTTCCTAAGGGAATCCCATTGTCATTATTATTGTTTCTTGGCAGGCCCACTGTGTGAAGCAGACTTATCATTTCATTACTCCAGGACATTAAATTGCTCAGCAGAGTGAATACATTCCCCTCTCGGTGTGTTGAGTCATGCGGCGTCTATGCAGGGTTTGCAAAATTCCTTTATCTCCCGTAACCTCTGTGACCCACCCCGGTGACTGACTGGCACCTTCGCTGTGTGGGGTTAGGATACCTCCAGGCTTTCACTTTGAGGAGCCTTTGTAAACTGTTCTTTTAAAAGCTGAACAAGGCCTTCACAATTATGAAGTAATCCAGGAATCTTTTCTGCTTTTCTAAGTTCTTGCACAGAGCCTGGTGTCAGTGAAGCCATGGGCCTAAATGAGCTCTATTACAAAAAGAGATAAAGAATATAATTGTAGTATTTAAACCGACCTGTGATTATCTGAACTGAATCTGACACAGATATGCTCCATGCTAGAAGCTGCAGTGGACACTGGCAGATTACTAAACCCTGGCATCTCAACAAACATTTTCAATTTAATTGTATCAGAATGATGACCCAGTTCAAATTTTCTCATTTTCATCATCTGAGTTGGAAACATCGTCTGATAATGTTGTCAGTAAAATCAGCTGTCCTAGCCACAAAACTGATAGCCCTGGGCAATGGTGGCTTCTTTCAATTAGCACTTTGCCTTGCAAAGCTGGTCCATGCGTAAATTGGCAGGAACACTCATTGAGCTAAATCAGATGAGGCTGAACAGCCAAACGCATGAGAAGAAATGGTATTTATCCTGACCAACCTGCAAAAATAAACTGAAAAAATGGCAATTATTTTTTAAAAAATGAAACAGTAGTACGACAATTTGCCTAATAATTCTGCCTCAGGGAAAAGCTATATGCATAAAAGTGTGGACTTGATCAGTTTGGATTTGATTTTTTGAAATAAATGTCAAAATACAAACCTAAAGGGGAAAAAAAAAGATGTATCTTATTTTTGTCTGTGCATGCAAGATACAAGATATTAAAGTATGAGACATACATGAAGTTACTTATTTTTCAATCTGTTCTTTCATTTGTATCCTTCTGAAATTACACAGTAATTTACAGTGTGAGCACACCTAAAATAATGGAGAGACAAAGGGAAGAGAGTGGTTCTGTGCCTACCCACAGTAGTGGCATATTGCCTTAAGAGATGTTGCACAAAACAAATTAACTAAAAACAGCAGCCACAATCCTCCTGTAAGAGCAAGGTAACGTACAGCCACAAAGCACTGAAGGGCTTTTGAATCTCATGATTAGTCTTGTGGTAATGTACGTGTTTTTCCTTGAAACAAGGTGGCACTGATATATACTACTGTGACATGTTTGGTACCAAAAAAAGAAAATATTTTTTGAAAATATAATAACAAAAATATAATAGAATAACAAAAAAAAAAAAAAAGAAAAAAGAAATTGTGATCTGATCTATACGAGGTGTATATGCTACTAAAAAATGAGTAAGGACTTAAATATAGCCAATAGAATAGGACTACTTGCCAACTTCCAGGCACTTCGGATCTTAGTGGTCAAAAGCTTCAGAATATTTCCAATTAGCCAAGACTAGATTTTAATATCTTCGTGCCACACCCTGTGAACAGCCACGCTGATTTCTAACTGCCTGGACAGAGAGTAAGGAACTAAAAGGACACAAGATGGATTTCTAGAGAGCATTGCTCCCTGCCTACCAGCATTCCCCTCTGCATTTGTCCTGCTAGATCTGTACAGTGTTGCCCTCGCTTACTGAATCCACACCACCCTGCATTCTATTCTCTCTGCCTGCCCTTCTCTGGCAATACGTCCCCTCTGCACTCCCAGCTCTTCAAACACCTAATCTCCCAACGAAACTGTTCCTTGCCCCAGCATTGCACTATGGTAACTGCTGATGAAATAGTTGTCGGGCATGACTGTTTTTCTGGATTCCGTTTCCTTTCCCGAGGGCAGCATTGGTGGAAAAATCAAAATGGTTGTCATGACATTTCTTAGTACCTATAAATAGAAATTTTCAGGTCTAAGATTTATCAGAAGTTGTATTTTATATATGATTTCACTGCAGAAGAGGATTTTTACGTTTGGTGATTTTGTCGGGTTTGTGGGGTTTTTTTTCAAATGGCCAGCCAAAGGGGACTTAGAACATGGACATCTTCCTTAGCTTCTCAGTAGCCTTTTGAGTTGGTATGTCCAAAATACATTTACATTTAAAATGGCACGGTGTTTTTCCTTATTTTATTAGTCATTATGCTCTTGGCATTTTCCTTCTGAACTTTCTTTTCTGAAAGTTTCCTCAAAGGCAGCCAAGTATGCAAGTTCCCTTTTATTTCTTAATTCCAAACGGGAATATGGTAAGTGCCTGCTCTGCTTTTTATTAATGCATAGTTTACAGTGAAGATAATCCACATGATCCAAGGAACAAAACCACCCACTTCATGCAGGTGTGTGGGCAATGCTAAGTTTCACTGTGCTGCCAAAAATCTAACACAGGCCTTGAGATTTATGCTCACTGGATAAATATTCAATCTTTCAAATCATTTTGCATCCAATACATCACTAATTTATAAAAGTAAATAAATAAACAAAAAAGCTGGCACTTGTCTTCTAGCACAGTCTTTGAAAAGCCTTAGTACAATCATGATTTATCTTGCTTAACAAGGGGAAAATAATGCCTAGTACGCAGTTGTTAACACTTCTTGTAAACCTCTGAAACAATCTCTTTTTGCTCAGTGACAGAATAAATCTTCACAGGTTTTCACACAAAATCTCTAAGCAGCTATCCAAGATCTGCAGGTTTTCTCCTCCAGCGTTCTTCCTCCTTCTGTTTGCTATTCTACTTGGCTCTGCTCTTCCATGTTAATATGAGGTGCCATTCTAAAGCAAAAAGTTTAATCAAAAGCATATAAATTTGCTGATGTGACGGTATATCAAACACAATGGCTGCTAGAGCAGACTTTAAAGAAAACCCACAATATTCTGCAATACCTCAAGCATATACTGCACTGGAGGACGTGCGTGCTTCGTTACTGCATCTCAGAAACAAATTCTCCATATCCTGATATAATGAGAGAATAAAAATGGGGGGAAAAAATCAAAACCCTTGAGTAGTAACTGCCCATTCCCTGCTCTGACCCAGTTCCTGCGTGAAACTGTCTCTCCATCTACTCCCAGGCACCTGCTGCTCTGGGAGGGGTTATTTGCTCAGGTGTAGTGGTGTGTGAGCACAGGGAGCCAGCTCAGGCCAGGAGGTACTGTGGCTTTTTTTTCCACCTGGATCTGTGCCCTACCTCTTATAACTAGAAGTATTAGAATACTAGAATATTAACCTTGCTTAAAGGTTGTGCAAATGCAGATGTATTGTTTCTGGACAATGGCTCCGAGTGCCACATGATGCCTGATCTAGTAAGTATGGCCAGACCTCTGTTGCTTCTGTGGAGTCATACTTGGCTTTACGTCATAGCTGTACTCCCGCTTCACTGTATCTACTGAGGTCTCAACCCAAGGTTTCCTTTCAACTCACCAGACCTGGCCTTGTGTGTGCGCGGCACATGGGAAGAAGGAGAGACTGGTGATAGCCAGCAGCCAGTATTCTTAATAGAAACCTTATTTCCTTATTTCAGCGTGGTAGTCTTTTGACGCTGCTCTCTCTCATCTTCAAATGAAAGTGTTGGAAAGACAACTTCTACCCATTCATTTTAATACATTTTAATCTTGTGCCTTACTTTGCCACGTTTATTTAAACTTACCCCACAAGTCCTCCCACTGTTGTTATTAAAATGTCAGCATACAGTGATCAGGCTACTTGGAAGATACTTCCTGAGAAAAGATGGAGCAATTTTATCTCTATAAATTTTATCATCTCATACAGATAAAAAGCCTCTTAAAACAAATGTCCAATAGAACAGGTATCGTAAGAAATCATGTGGGCAGATAATTATGTTAACTTATTATTATTGCCTTTTCCTGTTCCTAAACTCTTGCCTATTAAGACAGTCAAATAATTCCCTCCTTAACAAATGTCAAATAATCTTCCCGTCAATAGATGTCTAAAATAGAGGTTCTCACAACACAAGAAGCATTGCAAACAGTGCATGACTGCGTGTTTTGACTCACAACAGAAGTGACTACCTGGATGTCATAAGCAGTGTCTGCAAAACAGCAGGCCTTGGTAGGGTGCAGTGATGTGTGGGCACACCGGAAAACAGGGGAAAGGTTTTGGGCATAAGGTAGGTGTCTAGCAGTATATAACTGCATGATGTTTTCGGTAACTCTCATCCATCTTGTATTGTTTAGAATTCTCCCTTGCTGTATCACGTTTCTCACCAGACTCCAGTACTTCTGAGACAGGGCTTGTGTCTAGCTGATCTGTGTCTAAGGCAGCTAAGATAGTACAGGGGTGTCATAAGTACCTATTGTTAGTCTTTTCTTCTCCCTAGTCATATTCTCGTCTCTGTTTTTAACTACCACTTTTTTTAAGGAATCCTGTTCTTGAAGATTTGCCACTTCCCTGTTTCTCTGTGGCGTTGTATGCTGCCTTCAGTTCAAGCAACTAAATTAAGTCAATGGCACCCAGCTTCTCTCTCTAAGCTTTCACCTGCTGCTTCAAGGCAGAAAAAACAGCAGTTCTCCGCAGTCTGCAGCTGTAGGCTAATTATCTCTGGTCTGTCAGCAGAAAATTTAAAGAAATACACACTTTTAGTCTTTTTTTCTTTTCTTTCAAGTAAACCACAGGCCAAGTGTTCTCCATTTAATTTTCAATTTAACCCCACTGACTTCAGAGCCTGTACATAATAGCTGAATTTGGTTGAGTAGATTATGATTCACCTAGTTCTTCTCCCCAGGCACTAGATGGGGAATTCATGCACCACATGTGGGTCTCTGGATTCCACTAGAGAAGTCAGATACCTAAAAATTAGGTTTGAGCATTGCCATGCCTCCAACTCTTTCTGCATCTGGGCCACAGAGACCTACATCAGCTGTGCCTAAGGCTGCTTTTCCCTCCCACACCCCTTCGGACTGAGTTTTCCTGCCCCACCTTAGCACATAAATGTATGAAGGGCATTAAAGACAGAGAATCTCTCTTTCCCTCTTTCAGATTATAAATGTTTAAGATGGTGCCTCTGATTTTAGGGGAAATTCAGCCTCATTTCTAGGGATACAGAGTTTTTCTAAAAGCAGGAGTTCGATAAGAACTCTAGATGTATTAGCAAGATAATAAATCTATTATTCCTCATCACAGCAGCAGGAAGGAATTAAGAAAACAATTAGTTCAATAGGTGACAGATTCCTTTAATGACCACTTAAGTAAGAACAGTAAAGTGACCCACAGCGTACACCTGTACTATCTGAACACCACTAAAAGAAGCATATGGAGCAATGCTGAATTCTCTGTTGACCTAGCAGAGACTTTATTCGTGTTGCCATGGGGAATACACTGCTCATTAATTAGTTTACTCATCCTTAATATTTTTCTGCATTAGCTTGTAAATAGACATTTCTAGGTTAAATCAATCATTTGTCAAGGATCTGATGGGTTGGCCATGTCCTTTTCGGAGAAAATGGTTAACACTGCATTAAGCAGCTAAAAATTGTCAGCTCTGCTAATGGAAGAGAGATAGGAATCTGTCCAAATCTCATAGAACTAGTTCTAAAATAACAAGGCAAACCAGGGAGGCTTTCATACACTTCTTTTCCACCTTGTAGTTGAGAACTGAAAGCAGCTATAGACACCTAAACAACCGAAGTCCATGGAAAAGACGTATGACATAGGATACATCGTGTGATTGCCGGGATGCAAAATACTGAAGACACCTGAAAATGTCATCTGTGAATCTTGACTGTTGGTGGGAACATCTCTCACCCAGAGCTAAGCTGTTTGAAGTGTAAGGCCTCAGCTGTTTCCTCGGCACTTCCTGCTAACATTCTAGTCTTTGATGCCAGCACCAGCTCTGCCTCTTTTAGGATAAAGTCTGTCTTTAACATGAGGATAGATTTTATTTATTGAACCTTAAACAATGTTCTTCTCTTGCTCTATTTTTCCATCTGTTTGTAATGTTGTTTGGTTTAATAAATTCGGGGTTGTGACTGTTATAAAATAAAGTCCCCCAAATGCTTCAGTGGGATGGTATTTTCTTCAGCTATTGTACCCTGCCAGATTGTCCCTGCTGCCTGACCTTTCAGTATAAGCCATCTCGTTCTGGCTCTTAGTGGTAGAAAATGCACAAGTAAGTTGAATTCATAAGTTATGTTTACAGCAGTTTTCCTTTCTGCCTTTACTCTTGTTGAAAAAAAGAAGGCTATTGATTTCCTATTATTTATTTTCCACTGTTCCAATTTTAAGCCCTTTGTAGTTATATGAACCTCAGGCGATCTAAAGCCACAGTGCTGAAGGGGTTAAGCAGGTCTTTAAGCAAAGAAAATATGTGTCCAGACTTGCTGAAGCTTTTAAAATGCCATCTAAAAATCAGAGTATAAGAGTCAGCACCGTCTCAGCCACTGAACATAGAAAGCAGTACTTTGGAAAGAGCACTTTATTGTTCAAGTACTCTAAAAGTGTATTTTTAAACATCTGGAGCTGTAAAAGCTGTCCGGCTGACACTGTTCGTTACAGGAGGAGGCAGGGGATGGCAAGCAGCCGTGGGATCAACAGCGTAACACCTGGTTTCTGACCTAAAGTGACTAAGAAACTGAAGATCTCATCATTGGCAGCCACGGCTCCGCTGCAACATGATCTCTTCCCTGATATATTTGTCTAATGCTCTTTTTAGGCCTCCTGTAGGCTCTCACTCCAGAAAACAATCCCTCTGAGTTCTTTCTTTTCTTGTAGAAACTGGCAAAGACATGAGAAACAAAGTATGAAAGTGCAAATGGATCTCGGTGGGGGGAACCTCTTTCCCCTTAATGACCAGCGTGCCTGTTGCTCCAATGCAGAAATTCAAGTTTTGCCTTTAAAATCACCAGGCGTCTCCTACACATCATGGATTCCCTAATTTTTCCTCCATTTCCACATTATAGCATTCACGCTTCCTGCTACAGGGGTCTAACCGCATCAAATGCTTCTCAGTCTGCACCTTGTATTTGTTTCAGTCCTACGCACTTCCGTACATTTTTTGGTGTAGACGTGTACAAAGTCAGTGGGAATTATGCCTGCGTAGGCCAGAACTGAATATGGCCCCAGATTTACTGTGTCATCCAGTATTTGTAACACAATAGCGTTTGTCAAAGTGCCAGTGTGAAGTGCAAGTGGATTTCAAACAGCTGTAGCGCTGCCATATGCTGCCCTTTGGTTAAGCCATGACTTAAAGTTCAGCTTCCCATTTAGAGGAAAAAACTGACAGATTCATCTTTTTCAGATCTTCAGAAGCAGTCAGGCTCTACACTGTGCCTTTCCTCACTTAGATCTTTCAGATGGGCGCTGCTGACACCTCCCCCTGACATTGGACTCAGTGGGTACCTTGATTTCTGAAAAAATATATTCCTGATGGAGTTCACTGTTCACCATTAATGAAGTGTGTGGGATCTCAGCGCAAGCCAAAAGCTCAGAGGAGAGCTACAAACAGGCACACTGCTAACAAGACCCAATCTCCCACTTCAGACACTTACCAAATCGGGACAATGTAAGGGTCAGAACCCTCAGACAAGATTTAGGCTGTGTAGATGGGCCTGCAGTCTCTTCTGAGACATGTGCCATGCCCGCTGTATTAAAGGGGAATTCCCTAAATGTCAGGGTTTGGAATATCTTTGATCTGCGTCCCCTATTGAACAGCGACAAGATAATGCCACTGCACATAACTGGTGAGGCTGGGCGAGGAGGGTTAGGGCCTGACTCCCTTGACAGCTGCTTTGTGAATTTTAGTGCATTAGAGGCTGTTCTGAGCAGTAGATGTTCAGCTACCACAAGTGATAAAACAACAGAAAAGAATGACAGGTTCAAAATACCTGGCAGGGCACTAACCTGAAATTATATATACGTATCTTTGTTCTGAGTCATGCTGGCCACATGTTTAAACCCAAGACTCCTACACCCCTGGGAAATAACCTAAACTGGAAGGCAAATGCATGTTTTTAGAGGCGCTGGGGATGGTAACAGTCTGGCTGCTAGCAGAGACCCTGAGTATGTGGGAAAAGACCCAGCCTTTGCTCAAAGCGTGGTCTGTCCACAAAAGATGGATTGAGAAATAAGACGAATTGTTAGTATAGGGGTGATTCACGTGGTTCTTCAGGGCACTGAAATCAGTCAACTGCATCAACAAAAAAACTCTACTTCAGGTTTAAGAAATCACATTTGGGTCAAACGCTGTTCTAGGAGCCAGCAATAATGTTAAGTGGAGCCGTCAACTAATAAATAGGGAGAATAAGCCTTCCCATACCTCCTTCTGCAACCCAGAAACAGCCTCTGCTGGGAAGCGGTTGCCCACCTCTGCAACTGCAGAAGATGCTGCTGTGATAGTTGCAGCTGTTTCTCCCTGCCTCCGTGATTCTCACCACTCGTGCAGCTTCCAAGGGTTTAATTAAGCCAGATCGTCCTCATTGTTCGTTTCTTGCAAAGCACGGCTGGCGGAGCGCTCGGCAGCGGTACAGCAGATGAGCTAAGGCACGCCAAAAGCCCTGGATCAGCCCCCACGTGCCTTCCATACATGATCAGCCCACTTCCAAGAAATCTTTTCATTTCCAAAAGGTTTCTGTCACGGCTGTGTGCAGAAAGCTGAATGACTGAGCAGCATCCCTCGGAGCTTCGGCCTTGCGTTTATCACACGCTCGGCGCTGTGGCGAGGGCCGTGCGAAACTCCCGTCTTGTGCAACACGGGGCAGCTCTTCCCTTTGAGAAGGAACGATCAAAGCCCTGGGGATTGAGGCCTCACCACCTCCTCTCCGCCTCCCTGCAAAAGCCTGAACAGCCCAGGGTAATCCCTCACTGCTAGTGACTGAAAGAGAGAAAATAAAATCAGCCCTTATAATTTTGGTGAGCAGGGATGAGGCCTTTCTGGACCGAGGTATACTGGCATTTCCATCTGTCAGTAACATGACACAGCTAAAATGGGATGGTAAGATATCTGTCAAAAAAACGATGCAAAAATAAGTCTCCCGAGTCTCGTCTGGATGTTCGTAGGGACTGGTCTATTAATGGTGTCTTGAGTGAGGGGATGCTGTGGAAACATTGCAAGCAGCCAGCTACACAGCAAAACAAAAGTGTTGTATAACTTGATAAATATAGTTCTGATGCTATCTTTGAAATATTTAGGCTGGGTGAAAAACCCAAAGGAAAAATGTCTGCTGTTTTAAAACGCAGCACTAGAAGGGGGTGGAGGGGAGCTGGCAAAAGGGATTTATGTTTCTCCTGCAGGAACAATGGCTTAGTATAAATCCCTTGTATTGTGTGTAATCACATAGGTTACACCTACCAGTGGCCAAAGCATCCAGACTTTAGTTTTATCACTGCTCGTCATACTGAAAGGACAAAGCTACGTAAATAAGCCCCAAGCTGGCTGCCACCAGGCTGGTGCCCCCTCAGTAAAACCAACAGCACTTTCTGTTTCTCAGTATTGAGCTGACTTAAGGAAACAAAACAAAACCAAATATTGGTTATTGCTAAAAGTCATTCTGTCTTTCAGATATGCTCACTCAATTTTGAGCTGCACACCAATCACTGTTTAATTCTACTCAAATGATGCCTTGCAAAGTGAACTGCTTACACTTTTCCGAAAAGAAATGCATTTAATTAAAAAAAAATTACAAGAAACAAGACAAAATAATCTGAGATATTTTTAACTTAATGTATTGATGAATGGAGATGTAAAACCAACCAGATTGAAATGAGCTATATTTAAATTGTATTGAGGAGTTTTAATGCATGCTATTTTCCTTCAGATGCAATTGAATAAACACAAAAGGAAGAGATAAAGCCACATAAAAATACACACTAAAGCTTATTGGAAAATAAGGGGCTTAAAAGAAAACACACTCTTGGTACAAGCTCTGTTCCTGTGTTCTGTCAGAACATTTTTGTGTGTCTGTGAAAAAGTTATCACCAGCTGAAATCCAGAGCCAGTCAAATAAAAGGAGGAAAGCCTAGGGCAACATTTGAAAAGAAACTTTCACCATGAGCAACAAAAGCTTTGTCCAGAAGTGAAACCTTATCTGGGAAGACATGAAGCCCCAGAAAGGGCTCTGGGAATGCCAGGGCTGGCATACCGAGGAGGTGACCAGGGCATGGCATCAGGGTACATGATAAGCAGGCTGAAGGAAAGCAGTCACCATTTTCTCAATAGCGCAAATTCGAGGGAAGACCTCCAGAACCAGCAGCATGAATCTTTACAGCTTGAATGCTGTTTTGAGGCCTGGAACGTTCACCTGTGCTTTGTTGGTTACGTACAAAAAGAAAACATGGCACATAATGAAGGAGTGTGAAACAAAAAGGCAGCACTATTTTTAACTTTTGCATCATCATTTGGGCTTCCCCAAATCTTGAGATTTTTCAGAGTGACACACAGAGTTCTTTTGCATCTTCTTCTGCCTTCTGGCCTCGCATCCTCCAGTATTTCCCCTAGTGATGAAGGCTAAAATGCTATTGCTTCTGAATAATTACTAAACTGTTCATGTGATCATATACTTGCAGACCTTTGATCTCTTTTTCACAGGATCCTGGCTTGCAACAGCTGAGTTTAAAGAAAGCCAGCATTCAGTATTTTGATCTAATTATGAGATTTTGAAACACTGGGAACGTGGCGTGTGGGGATGAACAGATAATGTAATAAGAGCAGACAGCTGACCTGCTGGTAACGCATATGGAAAAGAACTGAACACAAGATGGAATGGATTTAAATATAAGAAGAGAGGACAAAAAGACACATCAAAATGTGAACAATTTTTATTATACATTTGCTAGTAATCCAACCTACTTTTAATGAACAGATACAGCAATTTGCTGAAGATGTTCAATAAAATACAAATGACAATTTTTATGGCATTTAATAGCAGTCTCTTATAAAAGCATTTCATTGTTGGTATGTTTTTGAGTACAGTCTTTATAATATTCTGGACAACACTCTCATAAAGCACTTTCTCATAGCTAAGAGGTATAATAAAATCTATATGAGTATTGCTTATGCATATGCAGTTCTGAATTGTGATAATTAGGATCAGATATCAAACTGAATCACGCTAATTTATATCCACTGAAGGTCTGTTCTAGAAGCAACCATTCCCCCTTCAGTGGATTCCCCATATTGTTAAATTAATTGCACTTCTTCAGCAGCCTAAGCATGTGAGGCTCTGTCAATGCACTTAAGAAAGCACAAGTCCTACTCCAGAGGTTATGCCACCTATGCACAAGGTTCTCCGCTGTTTAGATTTTTAATAGTCCTACAGTTATTCAGTTCTTGCAGACTTTTGATCTTTTTCACAGGATCCTGGCTTGCAGAAAACACTGAGTTCTGGTCTCCATTCTCCATCCCATGTAGGCTCTTTCTCCTCAGTGTCTAGCAGAACAACCTGGCCTTATCTCCTCACCTGCTCGAAACAACAGCCAACAGTTACCAGATTCTGCGCTTATTTGCCTTTCATCTGTCAACAGATACTTTCTCTGCTTGCTGTTACCTGTTTTCCACTGAAGCCTTTACCAGAGCTGCAAAGTCCCCTCCCTCTAACTACCTCCACAGCTGGGCCTGTCATATTGGTCTGATTCCTCCCTGGAATTTTGTCATTACAGGTGTTCCCAGGCCTCCTTCTTGGGAAGTCTCTGCCCTCTCCACACACCTTCCCTCTTCAGTCTTCTTCCCTCTGGTATCCAGGCCTTTCTCCAGGAGCAGCCACCTGCAGTTCCCCCTGCTCATCCTCACCACGTGTGGGCAGGCTCTTGCTCATTTTGCAAGAGTCACCAGGCCCCCTTTCCCAGCACCTCACCCATACTCTGCAGATTCAGGCACAGGCAACGATACCATCTGCACACTACTTCCAATAGGAACTCCCGTTCCACCATCACCCCCACGATTTTATCTGTAGGGTGACTCCTATGGGTGCATTTACGCCTTAGTTAAGCATCAAAGTATTTCCGTGAGTCATGTGAAAGACAGGTATTATTTTATTTCATAGGTGGTAGCTCAGTCAGCTGAACCCAGCACCGTTCGGATTATGAATGGCACAATCATGAACACACTGTGGTATATCCTCCAACACTCATCTTTTTCCAAAACAAATATTGCTTGATTTCTGATCTGATGCTTCATGTAATGACATGCCAAATGTATAATGAGTATATTTGGTGTTTTCAAACCCTGGGCTTTTTCCCCACCAAAATTTCTATTGTGGGTATGAAGATGCAGAATGTCTCTTAGAAAGACTGAGTTTTCATTTTCCTTTATTTTGCTAACCACTACACAATTTTCCGCTTTTCTGCAAAAAGAAAATTTACGGTGCCCATAGAATCAAAACGAGCATGCTGCTGACTGAGTGAGCATTTTGATCAATGCATCACAGCAAAGCTAAAGAGAAAGGCTAAAGAAAGAGGTATAGCATTTTAAGTTTAGGCAGTAACATTGTTATGCTTAGTTTGCGAGGCACTATTTTATGTAACAGATCCTTATTCCGCTCTAGATGGATAACAACTGTGAATTATAATTTTATTTTCCACTTAGCAGAGCCTATTGACTTGGGCTAGTTCTTGCCAGGGAACCAGTTTCATAATAAAGGCAGTAAATTCTGATTTTGTGCTTGTTTGATAATTAATAGTGCAGTGTCAGCAGCAGTGCAAAATGCAAGTATGATTATTTTTTTTTCCTCTGCAAGTTATAAAAGATGGGTGATAAGTCAATGACTTTACGCTGAGTGTCTAAGGCACATATCATTTACTCAAATGAGTTTAGCAGACTCAGTGGAGGTTCCGTTCTGTTTGTGAAGGTATGTGTGCAAGGCCCTCCCGTTAAACCAGCATCCTTCTCCCCCAGCGTAACTATACAGATACAGTTACACCGGCAACCATTTCTTCTCCTCCAGTGCAGACACCATTTATAGCAACACTGCTTTTCCCTTATTGCTGAAACAGTGACAAAAATAGGGGGGTGTGGGTGTCAGTATACATGCTAGTTATAAATATAATAATTATATATGTTTATCATAGATGGCAAGAAGAGGCACTGAAATTAAAGTGCCATGTAAACTTGACACTATTGAATTATTTTTATCACCCTCTTCCAGTATTTACCAAGGCCTAAAATAAAAACAATAGCCTCAGCCTTAATTAAGCTGGAGTCACAGCTCTAACAGATGGTTGTACCAGAGAAGCTTTTAGCGCAGACCAGGCCCAAGCACCTCACAGCCATTAACGATGTGGGGACCCTCACAACAACCCACCAAGACGAGCAAATCCCTCCGTGTACAAGCACAAAGCGGGGAGTAAAGCCTCAACCCAACCAAGCACGCGTGTGCCCCCGAGTACACAGGACTGCCTCTCTTGAAGTGCCTCACAGACGTACGTGCAGGATTAGGCCCAACTGATTTACCCGAGAAGTCAGAGGATGCTCACACTCCACCATGAGCACTTATGCCTTCTGCTGGACCAAGTAACCCTCCCAAGGACATCTGTGGCAGAGTCAGGAGGTGAATCAAAGCGCCACTATGTGTCTTTCCCTCTAAGGTCAACTGCCAGCACAGATTCTGTAAACTGAACCTATAAAATGAGCTCCTTCAGCAAGAAGCCATGCTAGACCACCCTTTCAGCAGCCTCTAGGGCTTTCTGCGAGGCCGGTTTCAGAATACTTGTACCATTTGCAACACATATAGTGTCTCTGCCATATAGTCATGTTTTCCCTGATTATTCAGAAAAGAAAAAATAATTTGACAAATGGGAATTGCATGACCAGTGCTATGAATAACTAGCTGCCTTTCTTCAATGAAAACTATGACAAATTGGCATCTGTTGTTAAAGTGACAAATGCATCTTTCCCCTCTTTAGACCTGCCCACCTGTTACTCCATGGATAATCACGCCATTTATGTGCTGCTAACAAACTGGAAGGTGCTTCACTTTCAAGGTGACTGGGCTTTGTCAAAAAATGAAGGTACTATCTATTAAATGAGAGAATTAGTTATCCTAGTGAAAACTAGAGCAACAGAACCACAGATCTTGTATTAAGGCATGTGTCACCTTCCCATGTTGGCCCCCATCTCCCTTAAGGCACAATAAAGCAGGGACAGTATGACGCATGGCCCCACTGAAAGAACCATGCAGAGATAGTTTCATGTGTCAGCATTTCTAATTCTTTGCCATTTTCCCAACACCTTCCATCTCCCGTCTCTTCTTGCTCAGCCCTGCCTGCCACCCCAGGCTTGTCGCGCCCCCTCCTCAGGAGCAGCAGCAACAGCCATTTATTTTTTTTTCCTCTGGCTCTGCCCACAATATAAATCCACCCCATAATGTCTGGGAATTATTCATGTGGTTATAGTCTCACCTCCCACATCATCCTGGCAACCTGGCTACTGCACCTGACTGAAGCTCACTGACTTCCAAGGGCATAAGACTCTCATGTGTTTTTTAAAATCTCCCGATGTATGTAAGAGAAAGTCTGGGAAAGAAGTAGGTTAACAGAAGTCAGTGTATGAAGAGCTTTCTTTCCTGTAAACCACTAGCAATCAGGGTGGAGAGATGGGGGGTAGGAGAGAGAGAGAGACAGACAGAAGGGAGACAGAGAGGGTGGAGGGAGACAGGCTTGGTGGCTTTCTTATCTATCTTCATATTTTAAAAAAGAAAAAAATGGCAAAACAAAAGAAGAAAATACTTAGAAGGCAAGGTTTCCATAGGAAAAAAATATTTTATTTTTTTAAGAACAAATTCAGTTTGAAACAGACGTGGAATGTGATTTTCATAATTTTCATTGTCTGGGAACTAATTGCAATGTGGAACTAAAGCAGATTTCAAACTTATGACCGGCTAGTTTTAAAACGGAACAAAACAAACAAACAAACAAAAATTTTAAAAATCAAAACAAACAAAAAAAAAAAGGAAGGGAGAAATTATTTAAAACTCAAGCATAATACTGTGTTACTTACAAACTGGACAAAAAATTCTTAAATAAATATTCATGGTACACAATTTCAGCACAAATATGCGGCAATTTGGCAACCTTTTATACCATTTTTTTCCTCAATACAGTGCAAAGGGGAATGACACTGCCTTTAAACAAGCTGTAGCTAAATACATTGCAAAATTCAAATTTTATACAAAACATCTTGCTCAGACTTTATAAAAAACCAACATTGCTCTATATACACAATCTGGTTAAGAAAAGCCATTTTTGTCTTGTTTTCATGTGGGTTTTTTTTTATTATTATTATTTAAAAAGGTGAATAAGGCTACTGTAACACCCCAAATCCATATACAGTAAATCTGAACCTATTTACAGCATCTTCACTTAGACATGATGGTGCAAATTCCAAGTCGGGTGACTGGGGATGATCATACAAGCAAGGCATTTACAGTAACTTTTCAAAGCTGGACCAACGTCAAATAAAGGAACAGTTGGTAGATTGTCATAATTCTGCACCAGACACAAAACAGACGCACAGTACATTTTTTTTTTCAATTGGTTGCAGGTTGCTCTTGAGCAATTCGTCTGATTTTTTTTTTTCACAGTTCAGTACATAACTAGAATGTCGCCAACTGATAAAGCATAGATTTGATTTAATGATAATCCGTATCAGTAAACCCATCTTTTCCCTACCTCCCCATCCCCCAAAATAAAATCTTAATGACTTACAAGAGAACCTTGTATGGATGGATTCACAGAAAGGAAGGGTTGTTGAAAAGAATTACATATGTACTGTAGTTAGTCACCATGGTAACCTTCCACAGAACCATGGGTTGGGATTTTTTTGTTTTGTTTCTCTCTTTTGGACCAACATCCCAACATCATTTTCAGGTTCATGAAACAGAGAGAGTGATCATTTCTATGACAGATTTTTTTTTCTTTTCCTTTTTTTTTTTTTTCTTGCAGGTGCTCACCAGAGGTCTGAGAACCCCAAAATGCTGTTGCTGCATTTTCTTTCCAAATCAGAAAGCAAAGTGTTACCATAGTAACATGACTATGTTAGAAATGTCTATTTGCATAGCACATATAAAAGTAGAGTTTTTTTATTTCCTCGCCAGGGTGGGAGCTTTAGGGGAATAACCACGCTAAAGAAAACACTCTAACCTGAAACCCCCCTCTACGAACCTCAACTAAATCTACAGAACACATCAGCCCGTAAGGCAAGGGAAAACACGACACAGAAAATAAATGCCGGCACACCTTGTCATTGTTAAGTACGTAATGCACTAGTAACATCATTGACTTCCTGGTATTTTGGGCCTTAGATTTCCTAGTTTTCTCTTAGGAGATGCTTCGTATCTTCTTTTCGTAAAATATGCTCCCATTGTTACTTTTGGATGGCTGATATTTTTTCCCAGAAGCAGGGTTTTTTTTTAATGTGTATATATATGCATATATATGCATATAAAAACATATATATGTGTGTATATACCTATATACACACACACAACTCTCTATATATGTAAAGTGATGAGAAGTTAAGACTATTTCAATCGCCGCAAACTAATTTCACATCTTCTGGTGTAGATTCTGTGCAATCTCAAAATATATATTAGTAAAAAAAGCAAACCAAAACAAAAAAGTAAGAAAGAACGAACAGAAGAAAAACTCTCACTTTATATCCCTTGTGTTCTATACACCTATTATAAATAAGACATAGCTTCCTTCTCCATCTCAGTGTCATAATTTATTTTATTCTTACAGACTGCAAGAGGTTTGCCATATGTGCTTTAACTTTGCAACAGAGCACCAATGAACTGCTGTGTCAGTCACAGTACCTACACTCACTGTGCAGGGACAGCACTACAATAAACCAAAGTGTCAAAAAGGCTCAGTCAGAAAGAAATTCTGTCTTACTTTTAGAGATGAGAAAGGGTTGTGGTTCGGTGCATTGTTTTGTTGGGTTTTTTTCCACAACCTTACTAGTGATAGAATTACAGCTCATTTGACCCATTGGCTTAGAATCATCTTGGTCAGATTTGGCTCTCTGCTATTTTCTTAAATGCTTTCCCTGTGTTTAGTATAATGTGATCGTATAGCAGCTGAGTCTGCTTAAAAGTCATCCAAAGCAGACTACATTTTCACTACAGCTTCAAAGCTGTATATTTTATTGCCAGTACCACAACAGCCCTGCCCTAATATATCCTCAGCGGCCTGCTATTGGCTTGTCCTCTCCAAGCTTGTTCACTTACTAACAATACCCCTTTGTTCTACTGTATTGAAGGTACTATTTTTTCTGCACACTGGTATTTGATAACCATGAATTCCTTCAAATGCAGCCCTAATCCACTGCGCGTGTTATTGTGTCTCCTACTAGCCTCTTAAAACTTAGCATACCAAAGTGCTGTGCTACCTAATTTTTTTTTTCTTTTTCCTTCCCAGCTTCTATTTTTGAGGCAGCAGTACTCAATTGCAACTGCAGTCAGCCCTTGCCTCCACCACCCAGTCCTGCTTTGTTGACAGCCTAACTTTTTGGCTGGAAGGCTCCTTACTATCAAACACAATTTCTATAAATGCGTTACCCATTCGAGTGAGGCTGCTGTGGCAGATGGATGGAGCGTGGATCTCCAAACATTAATGTTCCATTAGTGATTCAGGAGGTGGAGTGAAAGGAAATCTTATGTGAAGGATGGCAGAGGCCCGGATAACAGAAACAAATGGAACAGTGACGGACTAAAAGCAAGAGAACTTTAACAAGTCTTACTTGGACACCAAGGTCTGTGTGACAAATCCAGTACGCACTGAGAGAGACACACAAAAGTCAGAAGATTGCATTTCAAGCTGGATATATCCTAGAGCACCTTTGCAGGATGCCTAGAGCTGTTAACATCCACGGATCACTCCATCTTCCCTTGGCTTTTGTACATGCCTGAACGCCTGCCGCACATGGCTTTGAGGATGATGAATGTAACAAGAGTACAGCAATCAGAATGGGCATCTTCTACATAAAAGTCTTCCAGCGTTTAGTGAATACTTATTCACCGAGATAGGAATTCTACAGACTAGATAAGCTGTCCAGCTCGCGTCGGCTCCGGAGAAGGAGCTGTCGCCTTCTCACCCCCTGTGCTTGAGTCAATGCTAGCGCACAAGGCGTCATCACAAACCCCAACAGAAAGCATTTGACCAGTGAGTTTCCTCTACGACTCAACTGTACCACAGAGTTGGTTGTGTGTTTCTCAGACCTTGTAATAAATGTTTGCTGGACTCTGAGGAGGCATCTCTTGAACTATGTACACAGGATGTCCATAGTCGCCGCTGACCTTTTCATAGTGGGGGCAAAAGACACTGTCTGCAGTCCTTAGAGGAATGATAATGTCACTGGGCTCAGAACCATTGTTGTTGCCACTGCGTTTTGGGGTGGCTAACGTACTAAGTGAGAGAGTTGTCGTGTGTTGAGGGGAATGCTTCCTGTGTCTTCTCCGGTACTTCAACAAAAGAACCACCAAAGTGATGATGATGACGATGAAAATGATGCACCCTGATGCAATCCCTGCAAATAAGGCCACCTCTGAACCCAGTATACTGGAATGCCCAGCCTTACTGCCATCTGTGCTAGATCCTGGAAAGAACGGAAATACAACAGACAAAAGTTATTGCCATCCTGCAACCAGTTTATGTTGCTTAAAAATGTGTAGAGTAAGCAAGACTGGAAGAATTAACTGACAGCTAAACTTTGACAAACCAATTACCCTGTTAGATAGCTAAATGCAAACAGCCGAAGTCAGCAATCAATATGAAACAAGACTTTGTGTCTGTTGGTCTCACTTTTGTGCTGCTCCCAAACCACCCCGTTTCATACATCATCATCCATCAGGGGCGAGGACTGGCACTGACAAGGCAGCCTTTGATGCACACCGCATCTTTTAACAGATGCCGGCCAGCCCCGGGCAGGAGAGAGGGGTGGGATGGGACTGTGAGGGGAAAATAACACAGGGGAATGACAATTCCCAGGACAAATGGTACTGTTTAGTGTCACGTAGTTCTTCTGCTATTTTATCTTTTGCATACTGATTTAAGTTAAACCGTCCTTAGTGCCGCTTTACGTGGACTGCTCTTGCTTGCACAAAAAACAAAGGAGCTTAAGGCAGTGCAGGAGATAAGCAAAATGGCTACGGTATGTCTCTGTATTAACTTACACCTACTTAAAAGAAAACAACACTGCGTATTTGGTAGTCAGGAAAAGCTCATGTGCTGAACAACCTGTTGACTATGTGGTGCCATCACAATGTCATATTATTTGTTGGAAAATTTAAATGAGTGCTCACCTGACACTTTCTCACTTGAAAATTTAAACTGACTTCACTCTCTTGATGCCCACTCGCAGGTGGAAGAATGCTGCAGATGCTACGTCCACGTAACCGTGAACTTTTCCTACTGGAATCTCTGTAGGAAATGGCTGAAGCCTGCCCAGCAACCACCATATCAAAGATTCATTAGCCTAGTAACTAATGACAGAGCTAGCAAGGAAAACTTGCAGCCCTTTTCAGGAAGCGCAGAATCAACTGCCAGCAAGTTTTTCTTTCTTTCTTTCCCAGCTCACCAAATTTTCTCCCAGAGGTCTTGGGACTTAAGAATTAGTTTTTTTCTTGTTGAGCTCATGTCTGAAATGCATCCTGAAGATACTTGTTTGGAACCATCTTGTTTAGATAATTATTTTTTTAAGAAGTATTTAAATTTAGTGAAAGACCAGACATTCATGTGTAGACTTTATATGGTCAGTAGAAAGATCAGGACATTAATTATAGATGCCTTGAAATAAACTTTATAAATGGCTGTCGAGAACCACTTGATAATGTATTATACGGGAAAAGAAGGACAGAAAGACTCGTTCATCTGCCAGAGTACTAAATGTAAGGCAGCATTTACCATCGTAAAGCTGCTTAGCAAATGCCCTATCCAAAAACTTTCCTGTAAATGAGTGATGTTCTCACAAGATGTAATTAACTTCTGCTGCAGAGTGGAAGAGGGGAGACAGAAGCCCTTGCCAAAACTTGCAGCTCCAAGACACTATCCACCAGGGCATCAGAACTGGCTTTACTTCGTCTCAGGAGGAAAACATTCGTTTTTCTGGCACTTTAATGGTAAAATAAAATGTGTCTGGGGACAAAGGAGGAGACTGCGAGAGCCCCATCCAGGCACAAGCCCTGCTGCACCTACCTGAGTGGTCCTTCACAAAGGGGCTGGTGGTGGAACTCTTCCCATTGGTGCCAGCTTCCTGCTCGGGGCGCTTGGTGGGATCCGTGTGCCGGGGCAGCCCCGCCGAGTTGGGATCTGGGGGAGAAAAAGACGACTCATGCAGCTTCAGCGCTTGACGGTACGGAGCCTTGTAAGTCGGCTCTAAGGTACCTCGTGAGACACGAATGGCTTTGAACAGAGGAGTCTTTATGCAGCGGTCTGGGAGATATAAGTACGTAATTTTCCTTTTACAGCAAAATGGTTATATTAGTTATTTCAGAGGTTTAAATTGTGAGGCCATCTGCAGAAACTATAGGGACTCCTGTAATTGGCAAGAAAAGCTTTGCAGATGACATTTCAGTTTAACTGAGGAAGTTGATTGACTACTAAACCAACTTCTACTTAGAAGAATAATTCTTTCTTCCTGCACAATAGGTTATCTATATGTGAAAAGAGACAATGAACAAAACCCTCTCTGTAATCAGAATTCATAACAAGCAAACTATAGAAATATTAGCTTCTCTCCTTTCATGTATTTTAAATAATTTTGAACAGCAAAGTTGTGGCTTTTGTTTTTAAAAAAGAAATAAAAATGACTGAAACACACTATTCCCAGGTGACCTTTCCTTCTAGGGATCTCTCCAATGAAGAGATCTTATTACGCTAACCCTCCTCCTGTAGAAATCTGTCAGTAGCCTGAGAAGAGAAAATAGGCTTGGCTTTCAGACTATAAGGGAGGAATGACCACACTAGACTCAGTTGGCTCTCTGCTCTAGACTGCTAAAAGAAGCCTGAAAACTAAAAGGACACTGAGACTGATCAAAGTGATTGCATGAAACAGCAGATGGTCTTTACCTTGTCCAACTTTCATGAGGATCTTCATGGTTTTTGTCTGGCACACCCCTCCCTCCTGGTTATCCAGGCCCTCCAAAGACCCATTTGATGTTGCTGATTAAAAATAAAAGAAAAATAACAAAATAAAAATAAATAAAAATCAGGAAATCAACAGGCAAAGTGATGTGTTGAACATGAGTGTCTGAAAGCAGAAATCTTTCAATCTACCAGGACCTGTTCCTGCTGCTCGGGCTGACCTATGGAAAGTTGTGAAATGTTGAAAGCCAAAGGAACGAACACATTGGTAAACCGTGCAATATATACAAATGGAGGAATGTGTTATCAAGGTTTCAAATTTACCCAATAACCTTTTTTTCTACGTACTACCGACTGACTGACTGCCTGACTTGGACGAAAACACAGCACCTTGCAAAAAGGCGATGGAGTCAGCTGAAAAGGAAGCCCTGGCAGGCTCAGAGGAGCAAAGCACTGAAAATTCGCCCTTTTTTTTCCCCAACAATATCTTTATAATCACCACGTTACACCTGCTTCCTCTATTACATATCTCCTGCTGGAAGAAGTGAACGCATACAAAAGACCCAGGTGAAAGCTGAGATTCTGCACTGATTGGAAAACCATTTAATATTTTAAAGTACAATCTCACTTTTCTCAGCATTGAGGAGCCTCCGCGGGGGCGGGAGGGGGGTTGGGAATACACTGTATTCTCACAGAAACCTTTTAGCTGGTACAAACAAACGGGTGCTTTCCCCTGTGTTTACATTGTTCTCGCTTATCTTGGCGCTGGACGGAACTGCGCGCCCCAGCACAACCCTGCCGCGAGCTGACACCGCAATGCGATGTGAGCGCAAAGCACAACTCCCTTGGAAAATCCAAAACATTGAGTCACGGTCTAGGGGTGCGCCGTCCCTGCTGCCCAAGCCAGCTGTCGGTTGCAAACCCCCAACAGCTGCTGGACAACTATTTGGCAGCTCCCCCAGCTACGGGCATTGGCATCACTGCGCACTGTGCCGGGCACAGGCCACGTCGGCGCGTGGGCTGGTTCCCCGCCACGGTGGCAAAGCAGGCACGTCTGCAGACGGTGGACTCTAGCTTCACTATTTAGGGAACGCATCAGGGGTTTTCCCGCTCTGGTTGTCCTTGGGGGTGGAAACTTCACCATCGTTTCTCGGAGCCGTTTATCCAAGGCCCAAGACGCAGGTACGAGCGGGTGCATGCACTGGCACCGGGCCACCAGCCAGAGAAAACAAACAGAAAAGGGGAGATAACGGAGCTCGCTGCTTGACCTGACTCTGGCGAACTGCTTAAGCAGCACTTTCCAGCCTCTGCCCCTCTCCTTTCAGCTAGGGATCTAATTCAGCCAGGGCTTCACACTGTTCGGATCTTTGTTTTTAATTCTCGCCCCTTCTCTTTCGCCTTCCTTGGGGATTTTCTTTCAAATGCAGCCTATGTATATTTCCTTTTTCTTTCACAATGTCTTCCTAGCCCCATGGCAGTATTTTTCTTGCTCTAATCTTCTCTCTAGCCGTAAAGATATAAACCCCATACCGCTGAACCCTGCTTCCTAGCCTTTGATCTACTTCTTGGTTTTGTTCCCCTTCTGCCTCTTTTGTGACTAACTCGAATTACAGCCACCCTAGAAACGTCCCAAATTGTGCTTTCTTTTCCTAAAATTCCCTTTTCCTCATACGCCATCCCTCCCAGTTCTTCCTCTTGTTCCCTCCCCCCCGTAAAAACATGACAATGGCCATACGTTCAACTACTTCTTTTTTTTCTTACTTGCAAAAGGACTTTTTAAAATATAAAAGAGCACGATGAGTAATTTAAGATAAAAGCCAATCTGAAATGTGCCACTGCATTGCCAAGCTCAGAAAATAATGGAGACATATAGTTTTGTTTTCTTTTGTTTTTTTCCAGAGGGAAAAAAAAATCAATACTAAGAACCCGTTCTGGACATAAATCAAATGTGTCTTTGCTGAAAGTGTTTTTTATGACCTATTTGCCAACATACCAGCACAAGGACAAGTGAAAAAAAAACAGGCAGCAAAGAGAAATACCAAAGCTGAGCATCAACTGAAATTACAACTAATAAACACTGACTTTGTCTTGTGATTTTTGCTATTCTTCATTTGTTCTTCAAGCGAGGCAATGGGGGCTCACATCTCTTCTACCTGAACACCTTCTACTTGATTTTAATCGAGTAGAGTGTTGCTTCTTCTGAACATGAATACCTTTTTATTCTTTATAGGCCTATCCATTTAACCCACAGAGCAGGAGACCTCAGAAAGATGCAGAGGTTGCAGTTTGACCTCAATACGGAATAAGAAAGTAAGATGGCAAAAAGAATGCAAAATTACTTGAAATACAGTCTCCAAAGGGAATGCCCAGATGTACAATGAGTCTGGTTGTGTGCCTACACGAGCGCAATCTGCCTCGCTCACTTGCTAAAAGAATGCTTTCATAGCTTTGATGTCAGATGAATGAATTTGCAGAAGTATTCCCTTTTTCCACAGTTCTTCAAGAGGTTTTCAGAAAACCTATGTTGTAGCTCAGAGTACAGACTGCTACGTCCCGAGGAACAGGGAATTTTCAAAGAGAAGCATTTCAGTGACAAAGCAAAGTTTCCATCTCAGCTTCTCTCTGTAATTAAACCGACAATTACCCAAGGCCACTGGAGGAAATTATTTTTCAAAATTCATTAAGACTATCGAAATATAACCTTACGTATCCCTAGTGTACCACGAAGAAAGTGGGTAGTTTTAAACACATAATTTCAAGCTTTGAAAAGCTGCACAGAGAAAAAAGAAGTAATCTGGGACATCAGAGAAAACACAGTTTCATACTGCTAATGCCCCTTGACAGTTTAGTGTGCAGAAGCCAAACACAGTAGCAAGTACAAAATATTCCTCAAACATTTGCTGCTGCCTTTCTGTATTGATCTCCAAATTAAAATTATACACGCTATCATGTAAGCTCCTCCACTGCACTCACACTTCTGCAGGAAAGTGACCCTGTACCTAGAGCTCTGCTCACACTGAAAAGGCTATTTCCAAAAAAACAGTGTCTGTGATCGGAGTTTTGGGTATAAATACAGAAACACAACACTAGTTTTCTTGTCTAAAATGGAAATGCTACTCCCTGGTGTGTTTATATAATCAAATTTTAGATCTTCCATCCAGTTTATTTTTATATACATAGATATAAAAAAAGAACATGTTTGAGGCTTTTTTATATTTAGGTCTAAATATGGATATATTTTAGCAGCAATTACTCACACATGAACTCATACATGGGCCTGTGCTAAGAAAACTAGATACTACTTAAATATTGACATTAATAAAAATAATTAATTATTAATATAAAGTTTCTCATGAGTATTAAATGTTCTCAGGATCCCACATTTCATTTTGTATTACCACAGCAACACATAGGAAACTAGAAGTAAGTACAATGTTGCTGAACAGGTAGCAAAATATTTTTAAACCTTTTGATGGACAGGTACCTCTGATTTTCTGAGACCTGTCTTGTTCCACTGGTGTCAACTGCAAAACTAATAATTACAGTCAAAAGTGGACTAAATTATTCAGTCACCAGTTTATCCACCCTACAAATGAATGTATATAATGTCCCTAAAATGTCCATTAATTTTAAGACTTTCTAACAAAATCGTAATAATTTATAGGCAATGTTTATAGCAGCCAGTCAAAAATCATGTTCGAGCTCCATATGCACTGACACTGTGTGTCTGCATTCCTTGAGTACAGCAGCAGCAGCTGCCATTTTATAAGGAATATAAGTTTGGGGTTTTAACTTTCATAAAAAATCTGACTTGCTACGAAATTATGGTTAAGAGTCTGCTGATACATACTTTGAATAAGCAAGTACGTATTTTCAGCTTCGCAAAACTCTGCCTTAACATACCCTATACCTTACACAAGAGGAAATTAAATTATTCAGACCAACGGATTGCATTCCACTTCTGCATTCACTTCTTTGAAATTTATAAATTATTAAGAAAAGATCTAAACCCAAATGTTTAAAAAAAAACCCAAACATACGATGTTTTACATTTATTTGCTTTTAAAACTTCACAAGTGTTGTTGTTTATTGTATAAAATGTATTAGTCATAAAAGCAGAAGCAGGGAATCAGTGAACGAAACAGTCAGCTGACAAGAATAGTTCCTGGCTATGATTCTTATACAGTCCCCATGGAGAGGAAGTAATATTACATTTTAATATGTCTTCATTTGATTGTTATTACTCTGCCTCCCAGGAGGCTAAGCCACTGCATGGATCTTGGCTGTTTTCAACCTATCAGGCTGGTAACATTGCTCTAATCAGATGGAGAATTAAGCTGCTGGATTTGTGCCTGTATATAGCTTTTCATTCACAAACAGATTAGAAATGAAGGCACAGTCACAAAAATTCAACTTCCTTTACTCCTAAAAACACACATTACCAAAATGAAAAAATGGCATCACAATTACTTAAAACACCAGCAGACAGAAAACTCAGTCTCTTGATTCTTCTCCACAATTATTACCCATACTTTTAGGATTACAAAAAACATTACCTACTTGCAAATGAAATGTCATATCCTTTGAACCAACACAACTTTATAACATTTATTTCTCGAGCTTGAATATGAAATGGACTACACAGCTGAAGAGAGAAATTATGATTGTCGTATTTAACTTTTCAGTGAAAACTAAAAGGAACTTAAAACACAGACTGTAGGAATGAATCAGTGATGTCAAATGATGGGTGAGGGCAAAATTGGTTTTGTCCCCCCTTAGTGTGCTGGACAATGCAAGTCATTTGGCAATGTATCAAAGACACATCACTGACGAGTTCATCAAGAGCTATTTGCTGCTCAGGTGGATCTGTTAATTCAAAAATGAGAATTACAGGTTTCTTTGGGGTAGATCAGTACTGTCCACTAGTAGTGGTTTTCACCTTTTTTTTTTCTTAAATACTTCTCAAATTCAGCATCAGAAAATAGGTTTCTCAAAATCAGAGCTAAATAAAATCAAATAACCCTACCCATCTCCACTTCTCCCCAGCTGTGCTTAGAAATGGAATGGAAAAGCCTAAACAGCAGCAAAAATCCACAAAAGCTTTATATCCAACAGTAGTAAGACGTTATTCTTAAAGCAAAGCTCCACTTGATCTCATATGCACTCACAGGATTACTAAGAGCATGTAAAGCTTTTGAGGGTTTTTTATTTTATTAAGTAATAGAACACGATTTTGGCCAGCCATCGTGTGTTTGTGCTCTGACTGCTTTCATCTGCTTTTGGTCCTTTTAATGAATCTCTTAGTAAAGCACCAAATAAGTAATTCTTCTTTCCCATAAATTATCTAAATTTATGGGACAGGTTTAAGAACACCAGAAATCACACACTGCAAAACCACAAATCACAGATCACAACACAGAGGTTGTTTCTAAACCAGCCAGGAATGAAGAACAAGGCAGCTGATGTAATAGAAAGAGTGTTTTAATTAAATGAAATTAAATTCTCCCCCGCCCCCTCCTCCCTCCCTTTAGTAGCCATGCCAGAACTGCATAGAGATCTGAAACAACCAAAAAATTTGTTCAGGCCACTCACCAAAGACAGGTAGCTTGGCAAACACGATGTTGGGTGAGATGCAGAAAGTTTAGAGAAGGTAATTATACTAATTTCAACCACTAGCAGCTAACGGTTTACCCTTGCTTGTAGTGACAAAAAATCAGACCAACACTGAGACCTTCACTTTAAAAAAAAAGAAATTGTCTTCCAAAATGTAACTATCAGCGGTCCCAAACCTGGACCGCAAGCGCTGAAACCCAAATGCACTATGAACAGTTGCATGGACTACTGTTATTGTGTTGTCCATGTTTCTATCTACAGACTGGAGACCTCCTCTGTTTAACTCTTTGTGCTTGAACAATAAAATCACATACTAACTTTTCTACTGATCTTATAGAGACAAACAAAGGATCTTTAATAAAAAATATAAAAACCTGCTGAACTTACTCTGTTCATATAATATAGGACACCAAGACAGTCAAAAGGAATGTATGAAAACGGTCAACCAATAATTCTGTGGTTTTCTAACATGTCTGGGTTTTTTTTGTTTGTCCTACTTGCAAAGTCAAGGTGGCAGCAAGATTTTGAGAAGTTTCTCCACCTAAAGACCATTCAGAAACTCTCATGCTCTCAATCTCATTCCACACATTTCTTCAAATTAAGATAGATTTTTTTTTTCCCTTAAACTAAATCTTATGGAGTGTTTATAAATACTCTTGAAGACAGCCTTTTTTCCCCTCTATCCACACATGAAGCAAAATTTCTATGTGAAGGAAAGGAATAGAATTCTTCTTTCTTCTTTACCACTTCTTATCCTTATTGGTTTTTTTAAACTAAGCCCTATGTTGTATGTTTCAGGATTTATATCTAAACAGGATTCACAAATTATATTCTGCACAGCAACTCCCTCCCCAGCCAAACTAAAACCAGAGCAAAATGAAGTAAAATTAAAAAAAAAAAAAACCACAGGTCTCTTCTTGCCTGGAAGAAGGTAATGGCTCAGCAGTGAAACTTTGTGATTCACTTCTCTAACCACTGCTCTAAAATGTGTCTTGTCCAAATGTGAACGGCGTGACTTCTGGTACTTGGATAGGACTCATGATACAGAGTCTTTATATAATCACCCATAAAATTCTCCACTTGTTTGCATATGTCAAGAAAGGAACAGATTTTATTACCGTTTCAAATTATTTTGAGGGCGTGCAACGTGGAGGAGACAAGCAAGACAGAGCCAATCAGTTCTGTACTGTAATACGCCTTGGTATCTACCAACTTTAATTCCAGGCACACCTCTGGAAATCCATAGACTCTCCTTCCCGCATCTCATGTCATCTGACTGAGAGGGACTTCCCAAGTATTAAACACAAAATAGGGAGAGAGTTCTTGTAAAGTTTCCCCCTTCCCTACATTCCGAATAATTCTCTTAATTCCAGGGAGATGTGGTCATACAACAAGAATACAGGCGCTAAAAAAGAACCCCTTTATGTCAACGAAGTCTTTCCATAAAGGGAAAGAGAGACAGTGAGCAAGACGGAGTTGAAAAGTTTCAGAAAAGCTGTGAGCTCCAACATCCTTCTGCTGCCTATCATTTTAAAAACACCACCGCTCTATCTCTGGGTTAAGGAATATCACAGCTGAAGCGTAATAAACAGTAAACTATTTGCTGAATTATTATCCATTGCACAAGGTCACAGCATCCACCCACCCACAACAAAATCCTACTTGCTCTGCTGCTGTCAAGTGCCCCTTTACAAAATTCTCTTGGAATGATGTAGAGATTAAAAAAACCCAAAAAGCATCACAATGCTGTATCACTATGAATGACAATTTAAGTCTTTCACTACAGTTAAGCATTTCTACAAGTATTTCAGTTCTATATTTCACATACTTTGAGAAATGTTGTCAGATAATGATCTACTGCACACATGGTTGCTTCTAGTTTACATAAACAAATTATATATTTGTGAGCGCTGAAGTAACTGTGGCAGATGCAAGCCCACTAATTATGATGTATTCAGTGTATATCAGCAAGTATGCATGCAAAACAGATTACTAGCTAGTTAACTTCACCAACCACAAACAAGTATTTTGCGTAAGTTCATCCTTTCTCCCGGCACACTGGTGGCAAAAGCCTCTTATAGATGGGGAGAAGTATCTCCCCACTACCACCAGCAAGCTTTGCTAAACAGTTCAGCTGAACAGAACTAATAGAATTACTTAGCATTCGAGTTACACTGATTGTTACTAATGACAAGCAGGCTTGCTGGAAATAAAAGCAGAAGCTTTAACATTAAATGAGGACCTATTTTCTGTATCACACAAGCTCAACACCACTCTTTAAGGATGTTCATTGGCCTTGAAAAATCTCTCTCGTTTCTGTCTGTAGCACTTGGATAAGAAAGGGTTATAGTGAAAGTTCATAGTAAATAAATAACAAACCTTTTGCTCATTCTACTGTTACTAATTGCATGCAATGATATTAATGACCCAGTAATTGCTATACGAGTAGCACTGAAGTGGAAAACATCATTTTGAGGCAGAGTTCATCTCTAGGTGGTAGGACTTCACCAGTAACTGAGTTAATGCCTAGTGACAGTTTAGAATATAACACTATAGATGAGAAAATGTGCCAGTCTCATGGTTATAAGTTTAGATGGACATGACGTTATTTGCTTTGACCACACAGAGTCCAGGAGTAACCCCAATAAAGTGCCACAGTCAGAGTTTGCCCTATAAATGAACCTCATTCCTTTCAGGGGAGATGCTCTATACTATAACAATCTAGAGCAATTTTCCACATGTTTGCTTCAATAAAAGAATACCTTCATCTCCTGCTTTTACATCAAGCACAACAAAAGTGTGCTTTATTGCAAAACACAAAAAGCTATTTACATCATCTAACTATCCTTCAGCAACACAGAGTTTGGCGCCTTAGTACCGAGATCAATTATGATACTATTGGATGACTGTGCACTTGGCAAAGATGATCAGAAGTTAAGCACTCTTTTGATTGCACTACGCTTATGTTTGTGTTTAGAACTTTAAAATACCCACGGAGTAAAACTTAATGAGGGAACATTGCTGAAATAAAGTGATCTGCATTGCCAAGGTGCTACAGGACCTCTAGTTCAAATACTTGCCATAAGAAATTATGGGGTTTAGCTTCGTTAGAAATTATCACATTGGCACATCTTGGTCCAAACTTGGATGGGACAGGTCTGTTAACCTTCTGGTGTTTGGAATTTTGAAAAGTCAGAACTAGACAGGAGAACTGATACTCTTAATAATGACGTTCATACAGTTTTTAGTATTTCACTAGAATTTTAATAGTATAACATTAAAGCTTTTTATTTTTATTATTATTATTAAATTATGTCTTGATTATGCTACTACATGTGCTGTGGCAGCCTCCGGATGGCAGGTGGAATGGAATTTCAGAACAGGGGCCAAACACCTGGAAAGCATCTGGACAGAAATGGCACTGGGGGTCCTGGTGGACACCAAGTCAACCACAAGCCAGCTACGTGCCTGTGAGGCAAAGTCGGCCAACAGTCTCCAGGGCTGTGTTTGGCACAGCATTGCTAGAAGGCAGGGGATCACCTTCCCCCCTACTCAGCACTGACGAGGCCACAGTGGAGTGCCTGGTGCCATTATGGGCTCCCCAGTAAAAGACAGACATGGACTCACAGGATCAAGTCCAGTAAATGCTCATGGAGATGATGAAGTAACTGAAGCGCCTGTATAAAAGAAATAGGTGAGGACCTGGGAAGAGAATGTTCAGGGGGATCTTATCCATGTGTATAAATACCCAGGGAGGGGAACAGGGGGTAAAGAAGAAAAAGCTGGACTCTTCTCAGTAGTGCTCAGTGACAGAACAAGAAGCAATGGGCACAAACCAGAGTTCAGGGAATGCTGTTTAAACCTGAGAAAATGTTTTTAAATATGAGGGTGACTTAGCATTGGAACAGGTTATCCAGGAAGGCTGTGGGAGTCTCCATCCTTGGAGATATTCAAAACCCAGCTGGACACGGTCCTGGGCAACTGGCTGCAGCTGAGCCTGCTTGAGCAGGGGCTCGAGCAGGGGACTAGATGACCTCCAGAGGTGCCATCCCAACTCAACTGCGCTCTGTTCTGCGGTGGACTAACACATTTACATGCTAACGTGGAATACTTGAAAAACAAATCTGTCTCAGTTTCCCTGGCAGGATTTGGATTCAGACTTCTGTTTCTCTCACAGCAGCTCAGTGAACACATAAGGACAAGTCTGCTGCTGAGGTTTAGTTATTTTTGCTGTCTTCATCTAATGAACAGAAAACAGATAAATCATGCTAACAAAGATCTGAACATGCTTTTTAAAACCAGCCTTATCAGCTTAATACGGACTCTTCTCCAAGAACTGCTAAGACTACCTTAAGCCTAATGCTGCTTTTACTCACAGAAATATTTGCATGATTTCCTTGGGACTGAAAAAAAGCAACTGGAAGACGGCCCACTAGGGCTTAGTTTTGTAGTCTGATTTATCAGAAATAAATCCTGAAATATTTTTCCTCCAAAGCTTCCAGGATTGACTCAAGTCAGGAAAGAAAGTACAAACTAACATTCAACCCTGATTTTCAACCACTTCAACCCTGTATTTTCGCTAATGCAGCTTCTCAGACAACAGCACATTTCCCTGCAATCCAGCTATGTAAAGACTTTAATGAGGTAAATAATTTCAAATATTTAAAATCAACTTCATTAAAGCCTTTACAAATGCTTATCCAGTTCCTGGTGTTTTATTTTAGGACTTAAAATACTGTAATATGTAACACATAAAATACAAACAACTCTATAAAATAAAGACTGATCATCTTGCTTGATGAAGTAAACGCTCATCAGCAAACTTAGGTACAAAATGAAAGTTACATGTGTTTCAGTGTGCTGGTGCGCTTCTAAGTTTCAGTTTAGAAAGATACCTTCTTCATAGGGCATGTCTCCCGAGTACACACCCCCTTGTATTAAACAGTTACTCATACCCTGCATATAAAGCATATAATACACATTCGGCACAACCCTCTCCTGCATGCAGTCCAATTAAGGATGTATGTAAATCCAAAAACATATAAAACTTGTAGATCATCTGTTTTTTGCAAAGCATTTCAAGTGTCCCTTATTATTGAGATATATATATACACACTACATATATAAAGACTTCTGAGTGAGAATATTGTATCTTTCTTTGTGAATGTGCTGTATTTCCAGTATTTATAAACTGTTTATGGGGAACTAAAAAAAAAGGAGAAAAATAAATACTGACTAAAAATACTAAACAGCTTCCTATGGAATTTTAAACCCTTTTTAATTCATGACTGTTTCCTGAATAATTTTTTCTTCCAGTCTGAATAATTATTCTTCATTTTCATCTGATTCCATATCTATTTGGAATACTTGGGGGGTTGGGGGGAGGATAAATGTATTTTTTTTCACAAGATGCCATCAATTAACAAACTGAGCATTCCTATCTTTCATTTCCTTCCCTAAGGACTAGAGAAATAATAACAGATTTCCTGTTGAACTATCTCTGTCTACTTTAAAGGAGATAAACGGGCGGTATTGCCTAGGTAATGGCACTGAATATGAACAAAGTCCATCAATCTAATATAGCTTTATTCTCTTACGAGACCTGTGTGGTCTGGGACAAAACCCCAAAGGACCACAACTCCATTAATCCTGTAGGTCTCAGACCCTGTTAGAAATCTGAAGCTGCACAGACAGTGACTTTTTTTCTCCAATAATATTATTTGTATGAGCTGTATTTATATTTAATTCAACAAGAGCTAAGTGGTATTGCTGATATAACCCTTAAAAGACTCTCAGCAAAGTCAAAGACTGACCTCTGGATATTATTTTACACTAAGAAGAAATCATTTATCTAATTTTCTGAGGAAGGAAGAGGAGAAGGAAAGGAAAAAAAAAAAAGTGGTATTTGTACAACTGGAATCAGAGAGGCTATCATCACATAGGCTTTCATTAATCCCACCAAAAAATAAATAACAATAGATTCCTGGAACACAGAGTCTTTAACAAAAAGCACGGAAAATGTCTTTGTTGCAAAAGAAATTGAATTGAAATTCTGAGACAGTTTTTGTCATGCTTTTGGCTAGTTCAGAATCAACCTCCAAACAAAGGAAAACCTACTGTCTCCTTTCAGGTAGCACTCGGTAGGGGTTTGTGAGGTTGCAGGGGACTTCAGACTGAAACCTGCCCCAGAGAGGTGTCAGAACATCCAGCCAGCCAGATTAGCCAGAGTTTAAACTGGTTGGTCAGAACACCAACATAAGATTTTAATGCAAATCTATTTGGGCACGCAAAGAGATTTATTCTTCCCAGCTGGGACGTATTTCAGGGCACAATCTATATTGTCCTTTAATGTGTTCTTCCTCAGACAGTTATTGCCCTTTAATTGTAACAGAATGACGAAGTGAAAACATAAAAGCCTTGTGAGTTTTTCAAACCCAGCTAATGTTAAAGTTTCAGAATGACTGTTTCGATTTTAAAAGCCACGGTACTATTAAAGCAGTTATCCAAAATGTAATGCTACTAGCCAGTGTAAACCTTTAAATCAGTCAGGGATCAAATACACACATATGTTTTTTAATTTAAGACAGAGGCCAATTATGTAAGTGGGTCACTTGAAAAAAGTTGACAAAAAAACATTTAAGGAAAGCTGTGTATTCCATTTTGCCAGTGTCAAAGCCAATGAGCATCATTAGCTCTGCAAGCTTGGCTAATGAGGTTGCAGCAGAGCAAGCATTTTAGAGGAACCTTTTCTAGGACCATTCTGTAGCTCCTCCCCAAGTCCCAAGTATTTTTCACTGACAAAAAGCAAATTTTGAACGGGTGAAGACTTCATTGAAGGTGACTTATTTTTTAATGCTGATAATCTTCAGATCATAATCTTCATTTTACTTGTGTAAAAGAAAAGATGAAGTGAGCAGAGTATGTGCTTGGCCAAACTATCTCAGGAGCAGGATGGTGGCTCGAAGGCAAGCGACACCGCTCCCTTCCTTCTGACGTGTCTTCCCACTGGTTTCCCCTCGGTGCAAACCCAGGGTACTGCAGTGCTCTCCATGCCCTCTGACTAAAGGCCAAGTTTGTTGGGAAGGGTTCAGGACAACTCCTGTTCACCAAAAGTAAACACCTTTAGCACATTATATATGCTTGTAGGACGCTGACACGTCTCCCTCCCATACAAGCATCTGAGAGAAGTACTGAAGCAGGTACACCATGACCCAAGTACTTGCAGATCCCCTAATATTGAGAAGATACTCATTGCTCATTCTGTGCAATCCACAACAGCATAAAATTATACTTTATTCCCTAACCACGCAAAGACATAAAAAGACTTTGCAATGCAAACATCAGAGTTGCAAGTCCGCACACCCTTCTTCTGCTTAACTTTGCCCTTCGCATAGATATTTATGTTGTTGGGCATGATGTATCTTCCTTCCTGCATCTGATTAAGGATTTCCTTAGAGACTTATGATATGTTAGCTAAATGGTCGCATATTTTAGGATAATCTAACATTAATACTTCTGAGATCTCAAGTACATTTGACCTTCTCCAGTTCTGCTGAAAAGAAGTCAGGTAACTGTAGGAAAATTAATCTATTAATTTCCTGGGAACTAAATTGATGATAGCAAAGAAGAGAAAAGCAAGGACACTCTGTTACATCATTTATTCACTTTCACAATACCATTCAGTATCATCTTTCCGAGTACTGCTGTTCACAGAATTAACTCTTTGTATCCTGACACTCTTATTGAGGAGTACCTTGCCAAGAAATGGATTAGATTATTTGTGCATTAAAGTACCATTAAATGTGAAAAGAGGTATTAGAAACTCATCTATGTTTTTACTTTTTAAGAAAATTGTGAACTGTGGAATGAGAAAAGTTTTATATGCTTAGACCTAGGGAAGTACTGAGTAGAAAAGGTCTCCTTCTGCTATACCTGTCATGAATACATCTGGTTAATATAAAAAACATGGCTTGAAGAATTCCTGTACAATCTCATTTCCCTAAAGGTACACAGGGTTCAGGAAGCTGCTTCATCCTGTGTCATTAACTCCTCATCCCCAAATGACTAAACCCCTAATCTGAATAGAGATTTTACTGTTTAATACAGCTCCACAAACCACACACTATTACCTTAGAAAAACAAACCGTGTTTTCAAATAATGACAAGATGACAAAGGTACATGACGATGCACAAAACATTTAAAGGGCTGACAACAGCCTGCCAGCATAAACAGTGTCAGATCAGGCTGCAGACGCAGCGACAGCAAGCACTGCAAAGGTACTGGGCTCAGTAAACTCTTGTGTCAGGTTTGTTTGATGCCCCTTAGTCGAGGAAATACAAGATCCTAAAATAGTTTCAAAATCAAAAGCTGGCATAGAAAATGCATCCTTGCCTTCACTTCACAGCACTCCTACCACCCCCCCAAAACAAAACAACAAATCAAGAGAAAAATTAAAATTCCCAGAGAAAGGGAGGGAGGGAGGGAGGGAGGGAAAATATCTGAGTCAGTGGGAGACCCAATGCATTCCTCTTTTGGGCCCAAGCACACTTGCTAACTTACAGGTCTGGGAATAGGGATTTACACAAACTATTTACAGGCTGATTTGCGTACATGATTAGGATGTATTATATTACTTATAGAAATGACAGTGAACGTCCTGACTACCAGAACTCGCATCAGACAAAGCTGCATCAGGTCATGAGCATTTGAACATGAACTGTTAAAATCCTATCTAGCTCCAGCATCTCTGTAAAATGGTGTCCTAGCTGAGCCCTGGCCTAGTTTTCCACCCCTCTTAGTGTTTCTGAGACCGACATCACTGAGTTCATTGTTTTCTCCCTGAATGATAAAAAAACGAGTTTTTAGCTTCAGGATGTCTGGGTTTTCAGGGTTTGATTTTTTTGTCCAACCTATTAAAATGTATGGGTAATCCTGCTGCAGCTCCGTTGGTATGCTAGCAATATAGTGATAAATTAGCCATTTGTTTATGCCAGAACGAGCAGGGAAAGTAATATCCTAAGGCACTCCAGTATTACTGCAAGGCCAGTGTGATTTTTGAGGCATTAGGCTGAAGGCTGAGCAAGTTCTTTCAACCAGACTATACTGTAATCTTCCAGGAAATGCAATGTCTATTATGTCTTATTGCCATAATGAAATAATTATACGAAACTAATGAAAATGAGACATACTTAATAATTCTCTGGGTAAATCCATGACACAGATATGACAGAACCGACAGGGTATCAGAAAGCTCCATTTGTACCCATAATTTTCAAGTAATAATTGTAACAGTGCCATTTGTTCCACTACAGCTGGTCTACTGTGGATGTTTTTAAAAGCAGCACTAAATACTGAACATATTTCATCATTAAAGCCAACTATTGAGCGTGGTCATTTTTATGCTACACATTTTCACTGGAGTTACAGACAACTATCACTCAACATCTATTTTTGCAGCTTCTACCCTGGTAAATCTCACTGGATTTCAGTGGGAAGTTTGTCAAAGTAAAATGCTGTGTGAGTGGGATCAGGTTTTTAAACACCTCCCTGACTAAACAGAGAAAGCACCTACATTGATCGTTCTTTCTTGTCACACCTGAAAAAACAATACATGGTGTTTTACATCTTCCACAACTGTTATTCAGTATTTTATACATTTAATGCAGTGAATTCTTACTCAGTTTCTGTGATACACAATCTAGTTTATATATAATGACACAGTGTGTACCATTATGGATATAACTGGGAAGTGAGCATTTATTTGTATTAAATGTGTTTCCATTTTAAAAGTACTTGCTCAGAGAATTTGTAAAATTACCAAAATTTTTAAATAAGAAATTAAGAAATATTTAGAGTGACAGACATTACATGAAATAGTTATCAGCAATCCAATTTTCAAGGAGGTGAAAGAAGTAAGACACACCAGTATCCAACTCCCTTGTAACTGCAGAAAAGTCAATGCACAGAATTCACCCATCTCCTACTAACTGGTGATCCTTGCTCAAGACTTCGGAAGTCCCCATGGGGCTAAATGAGATCTGCAGGCCACAGTATTACAATGACAAAACCTAAAGTAATGTAAATTGTTTCACTGTTGAGGTCTCAGCTTATGCTAACTCCTGATTCACATCCTTAACTTCACACATCATAAGTAATTTGAATCACTAAACACAGTGCTTACCTCCAGACTCCCTTTCAGCCATAAATCCCTGATCAGACTAAAACTCACACAAAGTTTATGCTGTTGAACACAGGCCAGTGTCACCCACATTCTTTTGACAAGTCCAGGACCATAAAAAAAGAGGAAACTCACGATCATGCTAGCCTAGGTTTTGCCCAAGAACCCTCCTAGCTACTGTATGGACACAGCAGGTATGCACTGTAGCTAGGCATGCTCGACTAGAGCCGACCAGTAACCCTTGGGGGAACATGACACTGTCAAAGTTGGTACCAAAGTAGCCAAAAGGTCACTGCAAGAACCCCTGGACCACTTGAAGCAATGGCCAGCCATCTCACGTAAGATGCCTTGGCTCAGAATGGTTGGGCCACCCTACTCCTACTCTTGGCGTAAGGGCACCCAAGGCCAACAGCATGGCAGATCACCAGAGCTGCAAGCAGGAAACACCTCACCGTTTAGCTGCATACAACTTTCAAAGTGAATACAGGACATGATACTGTGCACAGGAGGAGAAGCCCTTTAGAGGCATATAAGTACAATCTAGTTTGGTTTACACCAACCAAGGAGAAGAGAGACACAGGCCCCACGGAAGTCAGGAATAAGGTAAAAAATATGCTGGCAAGAAAACATTTTCAGAGAAAAAAATACAATCCCCTTCACGTTCTTCTTAGTTTCCTTATAATGAAGCAGACAACATACAAAAGAACACACAATTATATTTAAAAGAATGAACAACTGATATATTGAACTTACATATGACGTAATAATCTTTGTTCTTCTGAAATTCCAGGCCCCAGAGATTAGGACTGAACTCTTGAAACTTGATGGTAAACTTAACATCTTGATCTGGCTTGGCACAGTTGAGTAGAGGTGTATTGTCCTTTTTAATAGCACAGCTATCTGCTTGGTCTTTATCAACCATGTAGACCTTATAATATTCATACTGACCAACAGTTTTAGAGTCCACCTTTGGGCATATAATATCCAGTTTATCTCCTATCTGTGGATATAGTACCAATCCTTGTCCAGGAAGGAATCTAAAAAAGAGGGAAAGAAAAAGGAGGGAAAGAAAAAAAAAAGGGGGGGAGAAACGTGAGACACTTAATAAAATCTCATCCAGAAAAGTAGCAATTGCAATGGATAGAAAGGAACAAACACGCAGTTTCCAAAACCAAAATGACAGGCTGAGCAAACCAGATCTTAATAGTTTGGGCCTGACTCAATATAATATCAACAAGATGTTTATTTAGATCTTGGAAATTACAGATGGATTTAGTTTCATAACCTTCATCCCCAGTTTTGGGAACTCTAGAAGGTTTTATGTCTCTGGCAGGCACTGACATTTCTTCCACATTTGGCTATTTACAGCAGCTAGTAGGTCTGATGGGCTACAATCCTGTTTTTCCACTTTGTTAACATTTCTACTATTCTTGCACATATTTTGCTAATTTCGGACGTGGGAGAATGACAAGAATAAATCTTTCAAACCCTCTGAGCAGCCATGTAGGAAAGGAAACAAGACTTTAAGAGTTAACAACACATTAAGATGCTGATGGATGTTACTAGTAGTCTAACACAAAGGAACATCAGTCACTCATCTGGATCATGCTTACAAAACTGGGGTGGACAGAGCTCTACCTGACTGAAGGACCACACATCCTTCTGATAAAACACTTTTCTCCAAGACAGTGTGACCGCTACACTGCACTGATTTCTTCTCTTCATAAACTCCATCATTACTGTCATTACTTTAGCTCTTTTTTTAGTTCTTGTCCTATAAGTGAAACATGGGTGTGCTTTTGCCTTAGTACAGATGAAGACTTACACCAACTGGCAGTGAGCTTTAATGTTTGGGGTTAGAACCGATACTGTATCTTTCCTATTCATTAATTAACAGGCAAACTTCACCCCTTCTTCAAATATAATTACTTATAGTATTGATTCATCCACAAAACGAGGACCCTTATTCTCGCAAGCACAAAAGCCACAGCAGGTTTGTTTGTTTCTTTCTCCGTAAGATGTATTTGTTCCAATTAAGGCCAAGAAGTGTGTGTTTTAGAACTACAGCCAACAACACAACGTCCTCAAATGCACAGACCTAAAAGCCCGACTTTCTTTCCTCTTTCTCCTGCCTGCCAGCCTTTTCCAAATCTCTTCCTTAATGTAGAATCAGCCTGAAAAACCGACTGAAACAATTGCCGCCTAATGAACACCCTTTCTCCAAGTGCTAGCATTTAAACAGCGCATGTAGTAAATCTAGCTTATTCACAGGCAGCCTTCCTGGAAACTTTAAATTGAGAGCATTAAGGCCCAAGCAGAACAAAGCTGTAGGCGTCGGTGACCTCCAGCCTCTGGCTTGGCTGAAGGAGCCCACCAGCACGTAGTAGTACTGAGGGAGAACTTAGTAAATTAGAGAAAAGGATGATGTGACGCCCCAAATTTTGAATCCATCATTTACAATCGCTTGCTCCCACACAATGTGAGTTTATGATCTGTGCTAATTGAGCAGGATTATTTTCACTCACAAAGCCTGTATAAGAATTATATTTGTTGTGAATCAGCACGTAGCAGGACAAAGACATGTAATTACAGATTTAGGGAAAAAGAACAATGAAATGTTATGGCAAGAAAAGCGACTGTTGATATATAAATCACTGCGCTCTTTTGTGTCGTGCAGTGTAATTTCCAGACTACAGAATCTAGGCTTGGCCACGGCTGTTCAAACAGAGATGCATTGGAGACGGGGCAAAGCTGTGCCTCCTCCTCCAGCTCTTGGACATGCCAAAGGAATGCGGTGACTACCGCCTCCAGAAAGCCAAAATGGTGAAACAAATAGAGAGGTGGAAATGCATCCTCCTCGGCGTCACGGGCCTGGTGGTGGACGACTGAGGGAAAGGCCAGCTCTGCAAGGGCGCCGAGAAAATGGCGGGAGGAAGACCCCAGCCAGAAAATGTTCACAAGGGAGCAGCATGGATCCTGGCTCAGGCTCTCCTCGGCGATTGACTCCAACCAGACAAAGGCAAAGGGACAGAGTCTCCGAGCTAACCTGCATCACCTGCAACTGACTTTACCATCTTGTCTGACCACATTTTACTGTGTTCCTGTGCAGCTGCATTGTACCAGAAAGATGAAAATCACTCATATTGCCCCACGCCAGGACAAAGGCTGGTCACTGTATGATCCCACCGCTGCAAATACTTCTTGCCAGTAATTCTTCTTCACGTAATGGGAATGTGTTATATGGAACGTGACATTTCTGAGGGCCAGATCTTTGTTTTTAAATTAACCAATTTAGATCCCCATACATAATAAATATAAAATTCATAAGGTCAGAAATGCACACCTGTCTGTCACCATCAATAATACAACCTAAAAGCTGAAAAACGAAAAAAAACCATTCCAATTTTAGATTTTGTGTATATATATGTGTGTAATGAAGCAGCGGTGGTATACGTTCTCCATGCAAACCCCGAGTGCAAACGGTGGGTTCAGAGGCGGCGGTGCCAGGCAATCCTCAGAAACAGCTACTGGAGAGAAAGCACACTGTTGTGCCTCGGTTAAGTAGCCAAGAATTGCCCCATAAAAGGTAGAGAACAGAACCACCCCCAGCAGACAGCTAAAGCACATTTTACAAGAGCTTTAAACCGACATACTCATTAGACTTTACAGCAGGGGAATATTCTCGCTATGGCTCTGAAGTCTGTACAGTTTGAGAACTAAACTCACTAAATCTCCTTCCACTTGCGTTTCTGGACTTGTAGGATCTAATGCTGATGGGATTAGGAAAGAAAAAAGGCTGAAAATGAAGGGATTAATCTGAGAACTTGATTGTATTGAAATTTTTTACACAGTTTGCAGCTTTGACCGTGACCTTTGCGAGAAAGATATTTTTCCAATTTACTTTCGTTATTTTCTTACAACAATAAAGCACAAATATGGATGGAGAGAATACTAAAGTTTCACCTCACGCATTTCAGTTCGACGACAAAACTCACAATGGCCGATTAGTAGTAGGCATGATTATTATCCTGGCATTTGTGTAGTACTTTTGATACTGTATTTTCATAAAGACTTTAAATAAATCATTTGCTGGGTACTAAGCATTTTCTGAAGCTATTTATTAAATGTCAGGAGGATTAAGACTACTGTTTTATGTTTCCATTTTTGAAAAACCTGTATCTGAAAAAAAAAGTACAATGTATATTCAGCCTTGGCAGAGGTTAGTAAGAACTTCAGGATTAATCCTGAATACTACTCCAAGTGCTGATGTAGCCTTAAATATTCTGAGGTAGCACCAAGACTTGGTTTCTATAAAAAGCTAACTTTCTAACTTTCTGGTTTTCATCTCTAAATGTTCTTTAATGGGAAATCTACATACCAATATAGGCCCCCGTATCCCAACAGAAACTTAGGAGAAAAACTTAGCAAGCTTCCCAACTTGTCAGATACAGCGAGACAAGAGCATTCAAGGAATCTTGCTCACAATTAATAATCTGATTGCTGACTGTGAGAAAAGTACATTAAGCACAGCAAAAGCTGTACAATTATCCTGGGTTTGGCTGGGATAAAGTTAATTTTGTTCCTAGTGGTTGGTGTGGTGCTGTGGTTTGGATTTAGCATGAGAATAATGTGATAACACACTGATGTTTTGGTTGTTGCTAAAACGATGTTTATACCAGGTCAAGGATTTTTCAGCTTCCCATGCTCTGCCAGCCAGGAGGTGCACCAGGAACTGGGAGGGAGTACAGCTGGGACAGCTGAACCAAACGGATCAAAGGGATAGTCCTTGCCATATGGTGTCGTGGTCAGTATACAGAACTAGGGGTAGTTGGTCAGGGGGCTGCAGCTTGAGAACTGGCTGGGAATTGGCCAGTGGATGGTGAGCAACTGTATTATGCATCACTTGTTTTGTTTATTATTATTACTGTTATTATTGTTATTGTTATTATTATCTCTTCCCCTACTGTCCTATTAAATTGTCTTTATCTCAGTCCATGAGTTTTACTTTCTTTTCCTGAATCTCCCAATCCCACTGGCAGGGCTGAGGACTAACCAAGTGGCTGCACAGTGCTTAGCTGCTGGCTGGGGTTAAACCACGGCAACGATGGAATTCATGGTCTTTCTGTCTGGCACTTCTGGATACAAAAGGCATTTTTACTGTCAGCCCAAAATCTGTGTATTGTGGGCAAAATTTGATATCTGTGCAGAGCCCGTGGATGGGAATCCCCCCCCATGCGTCCAACTACTCATGCAGCTTATCAAATAACAGCAACATGCAGAGTTCCCAAACAGTTTTAAAAATAAGTATTATATTAGACCGAAAATTCACATGACCAGAGAATAGAAACAGAGTACTCTGTTCCTCACTCCCACCAGCGTTACAACGATTTTCTGTACCACGCTTATTTTAAGGTCCAGCAGCTCCTAGCACTAATGTACCCTTACTGGTCAAAGTCCTAGAGAAGTCAAATTCGATTTTGAAATTTTGCAAAAAAATTTTGTATTATGAACAGTTTCCAACTAATTTCTTAAGAATCTACTTCTTGTTTAGAGAAACTTAGCATGTTCAATCATATCAAATCATAAAGTTTTCCTTACTGATAACAACTCAAACCTGCCTAATCTGATAACAGTAAATTCTGAAAAAAAATTAGAACTTTACCTGTCAGCACTTTCCTTCACCGAGAATATTCTACTTTTCCTTACGACACAGTCATTTCTGAGACTGTAAAATTGTCAACAGATGAAATTCTTAAAAGAGATTTCATTACTCAATATTGACTGGTGTAACAAATGCCTTGTCATGCTTTTCCCAACTTGCAACACTATATACATACGCGCACACTATAAATATATGTATGCACACTTAGCTTTAACTGTATCCTAGTAATTATAAAATGAATGCATTTTTAGAAAGCATGTTAGTACTTGTTGCTCGTCTTGTATATTTAGCTGGGGAAACAGTGCCAAATTTCTGTGCTTTAATACCTTACCTGAACTAATTGGTGTAGGCAGTTAGCTTTAAATTAATGTAACAAAAAATAACCCTAAAAATGTGAACAATCAAGACGCTTCTTAAAATGCAGCCTGAAACCTTCTGTTGAGGAATCCTACCCACTTAACTATATGAAGTTTAACTACCAGCCTGACTATAAAGTTATTCATTGAAAACTTTATTAAGGAAATGTCATGAATACTAATAACACAGTATGTTAGTCCGTTACTTGTACAAGTGCAAACTGAAACAGAATACAGAATAGTATTCTATGTACAAGTCCCCACTGTTTAAAAAGAATGCTTATTAAACAGCACCTGTATTCATCATCTGGCTTTTGAAAAAATAACAACGTTCACATTTTCAATATCATTCTGTCCACAAGAGAAATATTTAAGCAAGGCAAATGCCCAAGCAGCTTGATGCAAAGCAAATAGAAGTTCCAGGAAAAGGCCCTAGTGATTTCAGTGAAGTAGCAGTGGGCTAATCCACAGGCTGCTGAATGAGAGGAAAACCAGTTTACTGTTTCCCAAACACTTTAAACGGAATGAAATGCAAAAGCACAGACCAGGGCCCTCCGCAAGAGTCCTTTGCTCCATACATAGCTTTCACGTTAGTTTCTGTCATATTCAGCATCATATATGAAGATATGCCATGTGGATATAAGGTATACACCCAGCTGTAAATCTGAAACACTTTTTTTGCAGAAGCAGTGATTTTATCAGACTGATCTCACTCCAGTTTAAATGGATTAAGTGAATGTGAATTCAATGAGAAGAGGATCAGTAACTGCTGTGGAACAGACAGAAAAACAAGTTACATCAAAAAAGATTAATGTGGAGACTGTCTCAAAATGGGTATGGAATTTGGTTAAAAAGAAAGGCACTACTCTTACGTGAAGTCTCTGCAAGAAAAATTACCATAGTTTGACACAGCAAGACGACAGACTGGCTTTATACACAGACTAGCAAATGAAACTTTGACAACAAAAGAAGTACAGCATTTCATATTATTAAAATTCTTTTAAGTGAGTTTTGGAAGCTACTTTTCTTGGTCAGTGCAGTATTATTAAATTATTTTAATACTGTAACAAAGTTTTACAGAACATGCTAAACAGGCATGGGTTTGAATTTAAATAAATTTCAAGAAGTTTAATCTGCTGACATTTATTTATATGTAACATTTTTCCACACAGTTAATGAAACTATGCATGTAAGCAATGGTTACTTTCATTAATAGGACTTGCAGGCTAGAAACTAAATGGAATTCAAGCAAATAAATAAACAAATATATTCACGCTCATCCCTTAAGATCTTTAATGGCAAGTACCACATTATACAAAGCCAGATTATACAGTACCATCACACAAGTTTCTAAAGCTGCAGCTCTTGTATTTCTCACCTCCATTGGAAGGGATGAAACTCTTTTAGCTGCTTGGGCTCTCCTGTGGTAAAACCTGCAGCCAACCCATAAACACTTTGAAACAGTCCCCACTAAACTGTCTCCATCCCGGGATTTGTGGTACCTCCTTGCCCTCCCCCTTCCTCACCTCCAAAGGAGCCCTTTTCAGGGCTCAAAGGATCTTCTTTCAGGCTACCTGGGGGAAATGCTTCTGGTGCACCAAAAAACAGGGAATGCTCAGGGGTTTATTTCATTCGATCGCCATCCTGGATACAATAGTAGTATTGCCACCATTTCATGTCTCAAGTAGCCATGCAAATGGACACCATTCTTGGTGCCTTTTCCTGGACCTATATTTACTGAAATCAGTGGCAAAACTTCCATTGACTCGCAGGGCAAGTAGATGATGCAGTAAGTTTACAACTGGAATCTTAATAACCTAACACAACAATGATTCTGCAACATTATTATGTTTCCTCCAAAATTGAAGTGAACAGGGAACGAAGAGCATGTGTGAAGTTTTAGCTGTCTCATTCATTAATTCATCGCACTACCTTTTGCAAAATACTAGAGGAAAGCATTTAAAATACAACAAAGGATTTCCAGTAGGCGTAAAGTAAGGATGGGCTGAGAGTGCATACACTTATCCCCAAATAAAATTTTCTTTTTTGCATGGACCTGCAGGATTTGACAGTCAAATTGTACCATCACATGACAGGCACAAAGCTTTCACTGTATGGGGAGACACCCACAGACACCATCCCTCTTCAAACATGTCAGAAACTGCCCTTACCCATCTCCTAGGAAGACGTGTCATGAGCTTCCTCCATCTGGCTTAGGACAGTCACAAGTCTAACGGTGCTTTGCACATGGGAGAGCACAAAACCTGTAGCTAAGACATGATATTTGGCAAGAACCGTACCCTTTCACCTTTCACATGTACAGAAGGTCACCTGCAACCCAGCACCAAACACTTCTTACTGGAGACACTTTCTCTAAGAGAAAATCTGGTTCCTTAAAAGTTGTGATGTACGAGGTTACGGATGTGATCTCATTCCCTGGAAAAAGTAAATAAGCCAAAGGAGGTGCCGCAGATTCTCCGGCATGGCTAACCCAAACCTGGGTTCTGGCACAGGTAGCTGACTCTGCCATTCCTGTCCAAGGGATGGTGGCATCTTGGGGTGACCGCAGACTCAGGAGTGCTGGGAGCCCCCCTCTCCCCAGCCCACCCTGCCAAGCAGGGGCAGCCCCCCGCCTGCAGGCCCCTGGCGCACAGCTGCCAGGTGGGTTTTGCTGTAAGACAGCACGTCTGTTCCAACTGTATGCCATCTCCACCTGCAAGAGACGGTTTCATTTTGCTGGAAAGCTGCCCTTTCCCTCGCTGCTTGGCTCTCACTCGCAGAGCACAGCAAAAACCCCACTTACATAACTAAAACCTTCAGACCAACATGTGCTTTATCCCTGCATCCCCAATGTAAATCCAGGGTGCGAAAATGGATGCGCTGTTTTCCTCCTGTAAAAGGGAAGCACTTTTTCTTCTGGCTTAAAAAAAAAATACCCTCTGACAGCAAACACCTATCTGTTTGTTTTTTCTTCTAATAGAGGAAACAAAATCTGGGCTTATTGCACAAGAACGTGCAGCCTAGCTTAGAACATTTACCACACGGATAAGGCTTGAAATGCTGAAAAGATGCATGATTCGATTTCTTACCAAGGCTGACAAAGGAATTTTTTTTTTTAATATAGATTTTATATTCAGTTTTCATACCTGACCTCCACATAAAGCACTATTAATAGCAATTAACTTTTTGTATTATTGTGCAGAAAGCAATTACTGCTCTGCTAAAAGTACTTAAAGCACTAGAGAATTCTGATCCATTTACAAAATCAATTCTGGTTACCACAAAAGAACTGCTAATGTGCTTGAGGACAGTCTCCTAACTAAGGAAAAAAAAAAAGATGGATATGACCAATGTTCTATTTTAAAGTGTATTATATTAACATTTCATCAGCATTTACAGAAATATGAACCCTCACAACAGTGCTGGACGTACTCCGCTTCAGCAAACAGGGAATCACTCCTCAAATCATTGCCTGCTCACTCCCATGCACAAGCATGGAAAGACACACAGGCACACTCTCCTTTTTTACTGCATTTCAGCAGCAACGTGCTTTCTACCTAGAGTTTAAAAACTGCAAGTGGCTGCAGTGGAGAGGAGCAGCCAATCTGTATAAATAGCTTATTCTGAGGAATTTCTGAAAGAGAAAACACTCAGTAGGTGCATTGTAATTAACTGCTCTTTCTAGTTACCTCTTGACAAATGATGCATGCGGGTCTGGATGAGAGCCCAACTCTTGACCCATGCCACCACTACACACTTTGGTACTTCAAGCAGAAACCCCTAGCCTCAGCATTCTTTTCATTTTGTTTTTCCAGAAACGCAGTGCTTGTAATGCACAACATGAGAACCAGACGTGATTAGCAAAGTTGGAATTCTTTCAGAAGTGCTTCGTATAGCTATGTCCTAAATATATCTGAGGGAAGCTTCCTGCCTTCGATTCCTTCCAAATACGTAGCATGTTTCAGGACCGGGTTAAAGGACAGAACATGGAAATACACACGGCGAACGTTCCCACAATGCTTAACGACACGCTTCGGCGACATCTGTAAGCCTTTCAAACAGGAGATACTTGTGTGATCATTATTTGAAATAAGGGAGATTAGAAGCCTATTGAGAAATGCAACTTTTGCCACCAAAAAAAAAAAAATGCCCTTAAAGAATAAACATGTTTTGGACAGCACTTTACTGCCCCCTTTTGCACTTTCACATTAGAACAGGTTTCAACATGAACAGACGTCTGAGAAGCACTGTGCAGCTATGACAGGGCATCATGTTTACACTAGTAGACTGCCAGGCACTGCTTTGGGAACATCTTCCACATGCCTAGACTGTAAAAAAAAAAAAAAAAAAAAGAAAAGAAACATCTAGCTTTCATTGCCCCCAGTCTTCCATGGAAGACATCAGTGATGGATGGCTTAAATTACCATTTTCCATTTTAATCTGCATGTATATGGGCAACTGGGAAAGAAAGGGATATTGCTCATTAACACTAGTTGTCTCTCCAGCACAATTTCCTAAAGCAAAGATCATCTGCAACTTGAATTTGGTTTTATTCATCAGGAAGCAACGAATGACAAAAGGGCTTTCCAGTCAGAGGCCATCCCTGTTAGCAATCCCTTAACTGAAAGGATGGGTGTATCCATCAGAAGGAAACTTCACAAGCTGGCAGGCAAGAGTATTTTCATGAAAGGTGAAGACATGAAGCCTAGACATTCAAATACCCTGCAAGCCTACAGGCACGAACCCGTTCTGCAACTCCCGCACTGCAATTACAGTCAGTACAGAACCATGTATGTCTCTGTGTGTCCACACATATCTACAAAAGGTAATAAATCTACAGTCTAGTGGCCAGTTATTTACAAAATACTAATTCATTATGACAGAGCCAGAGGGGGACTCGTCCTGCCCCAAGCCTCAGCTTCCATTTGACAAAGTCCATGTGCTGCTGCGTACACTTATATTTAAACTTAATCCATTTTCCTCTGTCATCCTACAATTACAATACAAGTCACAATAATATTAAATTTCACTGCCTACAGCATTGCACAATTGAACCATTACTGTAATGAAAACTGACTCCCTTTGATATTAACACTGGTGTTTTCTCTCATTTGCTAGCCATGAAATACAGGAAGAGACCAATGTTGTTTTAATTAAAGAATTGTTGTTCAAAATATGCTACTGGGAATATTAAAGTAGTTCTTTGCTCCCACAGCAAAGATAATCAGGTATTTATACGGTTTGGATTGGGGGGGGGGGGGGGAGAATAAATAAAAAAGCTCTGTGCCACGAATCCAGCATAACACAAACCCACTGCTCTACTCGCCTTGTGCTCACAGGGGCAGGGTGTGCAAACCCAAGCAAGATGGCGCCTCCTTGAAAAGATGCGGAGCAGGAGTTAGCGTGGAATGGCAAGCCAAGCCAAACCATGTGTGCTTCTTACACGAGTCACTAAAGTCCCCACTTTTCGAAAAGCTAACAGAGCTGCTGGCATTTGCCAAAGCACTACTTTTCAAGAGGGGCACTATAAATCACGAGGGAGAAACAATAAAACCGGATTGCTCCATTGCTGTGCTACTCTGTGCTCTTCTCCACCGTTCCTATTACAGAAACAGATCTTATGTTAGCCACAATACAAGGATACCAACCAAAGTTTGCCGTCTTCCTTCTGTTACCTACAATTTGTTCGCACCTGTACAGTCTTGTTCCAAGACATGCTCCAAGCAAAGTCTATAGAAGAGGGCGGGGACTGTCTTGTTACTTGATGAGACATTAATAATCGGTGATTGTATCTCAAATTCAAAGAAAAAAAATTCAGCTGCTTTGCAGTTGTTAGAAAATATATTATTGCATACCATTTGCCTGCATAAGTAAACACTAGAAGTAGAACAAGCTGTTAACTCACAACTTTCAGGAAAAGCTTTGCCAAATCAATAACAGCAATGTATGACAAACCAAACCTATTTTGGCAAATCATTGTTATGTCAAGATTTTCAGAATCCAGTTACAATTCTCTATCACTCCTATACTGCATCCTTTTTCTCTTTATAAAGACATTTTTTCAGGTGGGAGAAAATGACCTTGAGAAAAAAATCCAAATGGGAGAACGACAATCAGCCTGCACTTGCATCTCACATTAAACCCAAGATTCAGCCACTCGCAAGTGTGGAAATCCTACATACTTATATTAAACACAAACTTTTCCAGAGTTTGATGGACTTTCAGAAGCAGAATAAACTGGGTAGCCACTTCCAAGGCAGTAGTAATATCTGACCTATCAAGAACCAGCTTTTGGCCTGCTGCAGGTCCGAAGCTTCAGAGAGATCTGTCTTTGTCCAACCCCAAAAACCCTTTTCACTCTGGCCTTGGTTCAAGACAGCTCATGCTTAAATTCGTTCCGCTTCAGCAAAAAATATTCAGCATTCAGCACATGTTCAACATGAACTTTTGTGAATAAGGACGGTTTCTGAGTCAGGCCCTAGGACCACAGTGCAGTCTTGCTCCCCTTGCTGTCACATTCCGAGACGCAGCATGGAAAAAACTACAAGCAATATATTTATGAAGATTTGGCTTTTGTTTTCTTCAAAAAGTGCCTGAAAACTGTCTGATAAGAAGCAGAGGAGCAACGATTACCAGTAAAAATCACCTCTTTTTAAACATTTATCATGCAGACTAGTAATCTTGCCTGCCATCATGACCTTCCCTGTTCAGCTAATCCATATAGCTTGGAAATACCTTGGAAAAAGAAAGCCCAAAAAAACCTAAAGGTCAAGTGCTGTGCAGTGATTAAGCTAGACTGTTTCTGAACTAAACTGAAATTAATTAAACATGAAGAAAGCAACTGAAGTGTGGACAGTGAATGCCATGGGATTGCAAATCCTCAAAAGGAGTCAAGATGTTCCCAACTCAGAATTTACACTTTTATCCAGTCAGGTATAGAAACCAACTGCTGCTCAGGCAGCAGGTAAGCAGATGGCAAGCACCAGCAAAAATGAAAATGCTAAACGATGCACCACTCAAAGAGTCAGAAGTGCAGTTATGTGTGCTTTCACCAGTGCTCGCTGCATAGGTTCCTTACACAAACTGCTTCAAACTTGAAGAACATCAAAAGCCAGAAGGGCCTTCCTGAATGAATCCACAGGCAAGAAGCCAGGATTCCCGTTTGCTGCAGAAATAGGCCTGGACTTGATTTGAGTCTTCTCAGCTCTGACAGGCTGGAGTCTGGCAGAACTCCCAATCCAAAATAAAATAGCATTCAATTGCGACTGGGCTTTAACTAATAATAATAATAATAAACTCCAAATCCCTCTTATTAGCTTTAACATGCACTTCCCTCTACTGCGCATTGTTCACCTTTCCCACCACTGTTCTTTGGTTTGGGTACCTAAGCAAATGCACTATTCAAACGCTAGCAAAACAGTAAGAAGCAATTTGCAGCATCACAGATTTTTCAGCCTAACGTATCATTCCACCACCTAACCTATCCTACTGTGTAAGACAAGCCATACCATTTCTCATTTTCTGTTGACACGTGTAAGACTTGATTATGCTTGAAACTGCACACAGCTCTGAATCCTACTAAATAAAGTTTCATGAATCCTATTTTAGCCATTAGCCACAAGACATTTAAAAAGAACACTATAGGTAGAAAACCCATCCTACAGTTATGTATATGCCATACATCAGGAATGATTCACCTAGCAACATAGTCCTCTACCAGCCTTTATCTTTTTTGGCTTGGAACCTATGTTTAAAACCAGAAGAAAGCATAGACTATTACATCAAAGTTTAAATCAGCTGCATTATAATTACCACGCTGATACCGCAATAAACACTGGGTGTTGGCTGGCCTGGATTGCCAAAAAAGATAGAGGTCCTGCTCTTATTCGCTGTCTTTGACGATGTATATAATCACATCAAAGGAAAGTTCTCTGGATCACAGCTAACAGAAAAAAGAAAAAAAATAAACTGGATGTTCTCTTTCCTCGAGTAAAACGATAGATTTTGTTCATTACAAGAAAACTAAAATTTTGCCTACAATGAAAAAACAATTATAATGTAAAGCCCTTGCAGGCTAATGTAAGACTCACTGAAATCACTGGAGGTGTTTTCATGGAGTGGAACAGGAGCTAGACAGAAGCTTTAAACATGTTTATCCACTTGCAACTGAAAACATAAAATACTAAAGGAAATTTTCAAATACGGAACTTAAAATTATCTATTGCAATGCTGCATTTATGCCTGTTTGGAGACTTTTGAAAATCAGGCTAAGATTAAACATGAATTTACAAGCACAAAAATGAACAAATAATTCAAAATGACACTTGAAGGCACCTCAGGGACCTCGCGCGCGTATGCTTCCCAGTTTCGGTGTTGAAGCTCGATCTGTCCTTGAAGGCGGAGGGGCAAGGGCAGGACTGGTTTTGTTCTGCCATTTTGGCCTTCAGAAACAGACGGAGCCCAAAGCCCTTGTTTTCATAAAGCCTCTCCACTGGTTTGGGGTTGGGTTTCTTTCCCCTCATTAGACAACAGAAGTGCAAACTGCAAAACCTCTATGTTCTCAGTACATCTTCCACGTGAGGCAGGGCAGTGACAAGGGCTTCAGGAGAGCGGGGCCTGCAGAGGATTCCGCGTGGGAAGGGGGAGACCTGGCGCGAGCGGGATGCGCTCCATGAAGAATTACCCTCTCCTTTCCCTGCCCTGCCCAGCCTACCCAGCCTTATCTGGTGCGATTCTGAAATGTGACATGACAGGCAGGTTCGAAAGCTAAATGTTGGATAATGGTGGGCAAACAAAGGACATCGGTTTTTGCATTATTTCTTTAATTACTTTAACCCTTGTTCGAACAGAAAGCATAAGGCCAGAGTAATTCAGCTTCTCTCTTTGTCATTTGCCTGCCATAAATATGCACCAGTCTGCATTTGAAAAGCTGAAGGAGGCCGCAAGCTTGCTGGACATTTATCATGCTCTGTTCCCTGTTAACAAGCAAATACTTTGGTTGAATGGCCCATTAGCAATCATTGTCAAATGCAGAATGCAAGGTGCTTGGATGTGACCGGCCTGTAAATTAGATGAGGGTGCCCCGGCAATTTCAGCAAATGAATTGGATCTTTTGATATAGATTTGTGAAGGTTAAGCTGCCAGGGAGGAAACGTATCTGAGCACTTCAGGCCCCATACATTCGGCCACTCTGTCCAGCTCCCTATACGCACTTGTTTATTTTTCATTTGTTAAATCTCATCAGCAGCTTGACAGTTTTGGTTCTGGAGTTCCCTTTTCAGTCAGAATTGTGAAGCGTTCCAGCTTACTATGGGGGTAGGATAAGAATGATAAATTCAAGCATGTAATTAACATCTTCATAAAAAAATCTCAGAAAATAGAAGAGGAAAAAAAAAAAGAAAAAACCACCCTTAAAAAGTGTCCAAGCCACTGCCAAACAAACAGCATGAATTCCATTTTGCCGAGCTCATCCCAGGCTCATTCCCACTAAAGAAAGACACAACTGTTATTGTAGGCTTCAGTGTTTTTTCCCCTTATGTCTAGACTCTGCCTAACAAATGCAGAGTGCTTTCCTTCCCCCCCTTAGCAGACAAATGAGCAGGCAATAAAGTAAATATTTCTCAATCATACCCCTGATTTGCAATGTAATGCTGACTTTAAGTTGTGGGTGTTTGCGGTTGTCAGTTGGGTAGAAAAGCAAGTCTTCACTTAGCCTTCTTAAAGAAGGCTCTTTAAGAGAAAAGGCAAGGAGGGAAAAAAACAAGTAGCTGCACTAGGACAGATATTTTACTACCTTTACAACTGCAGATCGCTTAAAATAAACGACAAAACAACGGCTAAATTGTCTGCCGGCTGAACTCAAGGGGCTGACAGCAAACTCATCCCAATGATTTTAAGTCAGGGCAGAGGAGGGGGGGGGGGGGAAGTGGGCGGGATAGGCGGATGCTTATCTCATTCATCTCTAGATTTCAGCCAGCCTTTCGGAAATAAATACCACCTAGAGACCAGGCAAGATCAATTTGGTTATCTACCGCGTTATTGGTAAATAGGAATAGATGCTGGTTTGTTTGTGGGCTGGGATTTTTCTTTTATTTTTTTGCAGGATGGCAAACACCAGAGATGCTGAAGTATCACCTGGCCAGGGCACAGACAATGCACCGTGTTTACCTTCCTGCTCCCATGGGGTTCGAGATGGAGACCACAGCCTGAAACACAGCCAAAATCAAAAGGTCTCTGTTTTCTTTCCAGATAACCCCAGTCCTACCTATCCCCCTCTGCTCTCTGTTCCTTGCCAGCATGCTCCTGCCCGAAGCCCAAATAGATTAAGGCAACAAACCCCAAGTGCAGCTAATTCTTCAGAAGGACTGCTGCTAGGGCAGGAGTTAAAAAGGAAAATCTTCCACACCGAACAATTGCAGCCATCTCAAGTTTTAATCGGTCCCCATCTCGGCAGAAAGCAGTAAATGAAATCTATCTTTACCATATTATATACCACGAATGAGCAAGAACTGAGCAGCTTTTCTTTACTGCTTTAACCATCCCAAGCCACAAGCAGGCCTTTCATACTTCCTAATCCCGGCCCCCAAGTTTTGTGCGGTTCTCACATAATACCTTACAGCCCGGAGCAAGGCCCTTAGTTTCCAACACCCCTTTCAGAGACGTGTCATTTCTAACATCAAGCTAATCTATATGTTGCCATGGCATCACCCTTTATCTGCCTTTACATCTTATGAACTGCATGGATTTACCACATTATTTTTATCTGAAAGACAGAAAATGGTGGTTTTATTGCCATACAATCAGATTACGGCTGCTAGTTTCTCTATGCCTTTTTACCATACTTCAATCAAAAGGGATCAGTTTCTTTATACTCTGCCCTTGATTTACATTACATCTGTAAAGACCTAGTCTGGGTTGTAATCCCCTTATTAACTATGACCAGGGTTGATTTGCCTAAAAATAAAAGCAAATTGTGTCAGACCTTTTCACTTTGTTTTTGATTCGGAACTACAAAATGGATTACTAAAGAAATCTTCAGAGTTCACACGGCTGGTATAGTACTGAATTTAAAATGAGAATTAAACAAGTTAAACATGGGAGCTGTGTCAACGGTTTACATTTTCCATCATGGGAGAAAGGCTGAACTGCGTTTGTCTTTGTGTTCTCTGGCTTTAAAGAGACAATGAAGCCACAGGAGTTTTTCCAAGCTCTTCTAACACTGTCCATTTGCCATCCTCCCTTCCTCTGCTTTTCATACAACTCCCCACCCCAAACTCTTCTCCCTTGCAGCTCCCTCCCCATCCCCCCACCAGCCCCTCCCCTCACTCACGACAACAGTGTTCTGGTTAAAAGTCTGTGTTCTGTGGCACTCCATATTTTAATCAAAATATTTCAAGCAGTTTAACATTCCTATTTAAGTTTCCACAACGCCACACAAAGAATGAGCTCATAAGCAAATCCATGTAGATGTATGATAAATGACCAGAAAAACAGGTTTCTTTATGTCAGCAGCCAGGGCAGGCAGACATTAGGCACACATGAATAACATTTTAATCACTACTTTTTCTAAGAACACCACTTTCTTCTCATTTGCAACAAGCAATTTCAAGTACTGCAGGTTGTGCGACACATGAAGACCACATCCTCCAGAAAAAGCCCCAAAAGCAACTTGGTGGCCCCTGCACAGGGCTGGAAGGGCCTGTCTTTGCCAGCATGCCACAGCAGTGACCTCAGGTCCTCCAATGACTGCCCGTTACAGGAACCTTGGCCCAATTCGAGATGATACTAAATGTGACACCTAAAGCAATGCGACCTCCTTACAATAAAACAGGGAAGGGGAAAAAAAAAAAAAATAAAAAGGGAGGCATTCTTGTGTGTGGGAAGAGAGAAAACTTAAGTGATTTTAGCTTGACTTTCAGTCACTGCCGTTCTAAATGCAATTACTTCATTAAACAAAGTGAAATAACGTAGCACAGCTTACAGATAACATGCTTTAAGATAATTACTATATATAATATAGCAATTATACGCCATATATAAAAGGCTGGGGAAAACAACCAGCTCAAGAATTCGGCCTTCGGTTTGTTCTGAATTCATTTTGCTAATTCACTTGTGCTTCAGAGACCTGGCTCTGAATGCCAGAGTTATCAAATGGACTGGAAGCCACCACTCGCTCCTTGAATTAGCATGCCAAGTGTCAACAGCTATGTTTTGGGTACAATTTAGGAGCATGTGTTTAAATCATTTTAACCTTCCACTCCTGTTTCTTCAGCTTGAAGCTGTAATTGCAGAGGTTAGGAAGTGCGGTCCCACGACACAGGGCTCCCAAATAAATTCTTGTCTAGCTGAGAGGCTCCCAAACATGTCGTGAGATACGGTTTCAGCAAGCTCTTTGTGCTCCGGCTGGCTCGCCTGTCCCGCGAAACAACGGCTGTCCATTACCTACAGTTTATCATCCTGACAAAATGTGAGGAATGTGGATGTGAAAGCACTAACAATTCCACCCCTGGTGCTTTCTCCTTTTTTCTTCTCTATATTAAAACCGACAAGATTAACCCAAATGCAAACTGCAGAGCATAGTTCAAGGGGCTATTCAATCGGCAGTGAATGTGCACTTGTTTACCTACAAAAAAAAAATAAGAATTTCGGATACAACGAGAGGCAGACTAGTCTATATGCTACTGAATAGACCATTTAACAGGGTCATCAATCGTAGTTTTATTTTATCAGTTTCTGACATGTTAGCATTCATTCAGAGACGGGCTGTGAAATACCCCATATATAACCGGTTATCAGAGGGAGAGAAGAACAGCTGTATGATCTAACTTCGCCAGTGTCAAACGCACCACTTGTGAGGCTAACCTTCCACACGCCACTGCGGGGACCCGCTTTGGCAGGGAACAGCGACACTCAGACATGAGCAGTGGGGTTGGTTTTTTTTTGGAATGAGATCTCTCTTACCATTTAACTGAAAGGCACCCCATAACGCTACATGCTATCCTGTGTGTCAAGGGTGGTGCTGAGCCCTTGTGGGGTGAACCTGAGGTAATCCCTGTCGTTTGTCTTGGCAGAAACAACACAGGCAGGCAAAGTCCCCCATTAAAAAGTGTCAGCAGGAGTTAAGTCTAGAGGGTAATTTTCCTCTGTGTTTTTAAGATTGTGAGATCTGAGGTTTTTCGGGTGAGAAGTCTGTAAAGGCTACCAAAAGCATCTGCAACGACGACGTTTAACCTCCCAAGCAATAAGGTGGCAGGTATAATTATTTTCTGTATGTCACTTAGAACAGGCCTCTCGTGATTTGGTGGAGGCAATGAAAGCAGATCTCTAAAAAGGGAGAGGGGGGTAAAAAGGGGAGGGAGCTCTTGTCTTCAAAGAGCTACTGCATGCTCTCCATCCCAGCCACCTGCTAGAAATTATAACCTCTAAACTTCAGGGCAAAACCAATTCAGTTTATACATTCACCTTAACCTAAAATTTATTATTTCATACTTCATATTAACCTGACTAACAACTTCTCCCAGCATTTAATTGCCTACCTGTTCAGCAGATTTATGTGTGGAGGCTTTCAATAGAGTTAAACGCACAGCTTCCCTGAATAAATTAACCGGCACCAAAGATAGTTATTATTTCAAACCTAAAAAGGAGCTTTATTATTCTACTACGCCAAGATCCATTCAGCAGCTTACTTCTTGAGCTAGCGTTCAGCTTGAATCCAGAGTGAGGACAGCCTCGTCTAAGGAGAAATTATTCCGTATCCTTCAGGCAAACAATTGTGACAAGAATTAGTAAGAAATCCTGCTCAGAGAAGCGGAGCTGTCTCACCGGCAGCAATATCGGTAATGCATTTGTAAGCTTCCTCAAACTACGGGCCTCCAAGTGGCCTATAAATCACTAGCCCCAGCAATTGAAAAGACTAATTTTAATAGTGTACTTCTTCACTGTGGTGATTAAGCCTCAATGAATCACTCAAGAAAACTCAATTACATCAACAGCGCAGCCTATTTTTAAGTGTGAATTTAAGCTGAAAAAAAAAAAAAAAGAGTAATTAGATATTATCATTAGATCTACCATTAACAACATTCAAACCTTTTTTGTAGTCAAATAGTTTAGAATTAGCCAAATGGAAACACGACTTGTATTTGATAAAGGAAGCGTATCCCCAGGCACTGCTGGGATAACTCCCATTTCACCGGTGGCTAACAGGAGCCACCAAGGGAAGGGGAAGGAGGGAAAGCGGGTTGGAGCTGGCAGGGGAGAGGCGGGAGCGGCGGGCTGTTCTGCATTGGAAGAGTGACCTCTGTAGGCATGAGCCCACAGCGGGCTGGGGGCGCACAGCCTTCCCCTTCCTCCCAGGCCCGGCCCAGCCTCTGGGCCACCAGCACAGCCGGCCCCCCGGTGTCACGCAGCCGCGGCTGGGAGCCTCGGGCTTCCAGAACCCCAGCAGCGTTATGGAGCCCGCTCCATCAGCGCCCGGGTCGCCTTATTCTCAGATGTTACAGCGTACCTCTCTGCAGCCGAAAGAACAGGTTTAGCTCCGGAGCATCCTAACGGTGCAGAGCCAAAGGCTTGGACCTAAACTTTATTTTAACTGGCTTCCCACCCGGCGCATATCTAAAAACGATCATTCGTCACGCAATGCCAGGAATATAAACACTGAACCGGGCAGTCCACAGCATTCCTGCCAGTTCCCTTAAAAAAAAATCAGAAAACCTTTCTTCACATAAATTTTAGAGATACAGCACATATGTCCATTATTAAAAAAATACTGGCAGAAACCTGCAGCGAGTTCTTCCTTCAGTGGGTAATGATGACTGTAACGTAAGGCTACTTGATAAACTTGAGATGCTACTCCTCATTCAAACTTTGAAGTCGCCTCCAAACTCCTGGAGATCCTGCCACCTACACAGATTTAATCCCTGGTGGAGGAAATATTCCGTTCTTGTCTCATCACCACCTAACGTTTCCTCTGAAAAGTCCCCTGGGAAAACAAGACGTGTACTTACTGGATTTAATGGGAAAATCTAAATTCAATTAACACAACGCATACGGTCTGCTTTCAAATGGACATAATTGATTACGTAACACGAGTTTAAAAAATATTTTAACCCCTTTCTGGCGTAAAGGCTTCCTCAGCTCATTACAGATTATTTCTTCCTGTTGTGACTTTTCTAAAGTAGTGGTTTTAATCACAAAAGTTCAAAGGGTTTCACAACTGAACAAAGGCAACTTATTTTTGCGTGTCAGCAATGAAAGGGCACAAAAAGAGAAGTAGAATAGTTTTTCACCACCAACTCAGATTTCTCTTTAGAAAGACGGCCCAGTCTCCCAAAAAGTTCCCCTTCCCAACAGCAGCAGTTTCGCATGTTTAAGTAAAGAAGGTTTTTCAAGGATACGTTTCAGTGTCAAGAGTGTGCTTTGATAGCGCAGTCCTGGGAACGCGCGTACTTTCCTGCCGGGGTTCGTTAATGAAGAACGACACTAAATGGTTGTGTGACGGGTAACCCGTAGTTCATTACTCACTGACATGTGCCTCGATACCATCAGCTCCACAACCAAATTTAGCCCTGCTATAAGCAGATGTAAATCCGCTGGAGTCAGTGGGATGAGTTTGCATCTGCAGACGGAGAAGTTGAGGAGCCTCACCCCCTCCCGGCAGCGCAGCGCGGCCCGGCGGCCTCCGCCGCTGCTCAGACCCAGGGGAGGCGTTGGCTCCGCGGGTGCGCAGCCCGGACCCCGCCCGCAGCTTTCACCCTGGTGCCACCGCCCAGGCCCCGCTCCCGCTCCGCCGCCCCGTCCCGCCGCGGCTCCCCCCCGCCCCCTCCGCCCCGCTCCCTCTCGGGACCCTCCCGCCGGGGGCAGCCCCACCGCGACACGGGCCGCCCGCCCCGGGGAAGGGCCCGATCCCTCTGCCGGCCCAGTCTGAAGCCGCCGGCAGCCGCCCCCCGTTGCTCCGGCGAACGCGGCACCGTCCCCCCCCAGCCCCCCGCGGAGGGCAGCGCCGGACCCCGGGGGAGGCGGCGGGCGGGAGTGGGATGGAAACTTACTTGGGGTTGGAGGAATTCCAATATATGGGGTCTAAAACGATGGACCTCGCCAGTGCAGTTCTGCATAAAACCATCGCGACTCCCCAACAGTACTTCCAGGAGGAGGCGACTGGCCTCCGCGCTGCCATGGTCGCGGGCGGCGCCGAGTCCCTCCCCGGAGCCTCGCCAACTCCGCCGCGCGGCTTCCCCGCACCTGAGCGCCGACGGCAGGGTGGGTGCCCGGTATCCCAACAAGCCGGGACGGTAGATGGGGGAAGGAAGAACAGCAGTAATAATTATAAAAAAAAAAATAAAAATTAAAAATCACATGCGAAGGGTCGACGATGCATTTGGCGAGAGCTGTAGGCAGATCTACTGAGTCACGTATGCCGCTCGCACGTAGGAAATTCTCCTGCGAGGTAAGATCCAAGCTACCTCCCAAGTATCGACAGCAGTAACAACAAAAAAAATATGCAAACGCCTCAGTCCTTCCTCTTACTGGGGGTCTCCCGGCCGCCTTGGAAGATGCCACTCAAACTGCCAACTCCCATTTGGATCCAGTGCGCCATACGCGTTCAGTGTCTAAAGGCTCGCGTGAAAAGGAGGGGAAAAAAAACCAAAAAGGAGTAAAATAAAAGAAATGGTGGCGGGAGAAATAAAGGGATTGGGGGAAAGGGACACAGGCTCGGCAGGAGGCTCCTCCCGTGTGTCTCTCACTGCTCCCTGCAGTTCGCAATCCGCACAGGCACCAGCCCGGGCTGTTCCGGGGAGCTCGGAAGCAACCGCGAGTCAATAAATCCACTCCGAGAGTCAGCTCCCCCGGTCCCGGGGAGGTGCATCCGCAGGACTCCGGCTTCCCCGGGGGGCACTGCTGTCCTTGTCGCCGGCAGAGACCCCGGAGCGGAGCAAGGCAAGAGAGGGCGAAAAAAATATTTTAAATAAAATAATAATAATTAAAAAAATACAAAATGGGGGGGAGACGGGGGTAGGGGGGGGGATCGCAGCCTCAGAACGTCCCTCTCTCTCCCCTTGCGAGCTCCGCAGTGCGCGCCGCGGTGGCAGAAGACGGAAAACCAGACGTGGGACTTGCGCGGCCGCTCAGCCCAGCGCGGAGCAGAAGGAAGAGGAGCGGCGCCAGCCGCGGCCGTCCCCGCCGCGACGCCTTCAACCCGCGATGCTGATGCTGCTACCGCTGCTGCTGCTGCCACCGCGGCCAGTCCCCAGCGCAGGAGCGCGGCCGGCGGCAGCGCGCCGCCGTAGCCATATAAGCGCGGCCCCGCCACCCCGCCGCCGCCGCTCATAGGGCCGCCGCCGGGCCGCCGCGCTGGTTGGGCGCCGCGCGTGTCACTTACCGCCGCCGCGGCGGGCGGGGCCGCGCCGGGGCCGGCCGAGCAGGGCCGGCAGGTAACACCCCCCGGCCCGCAACACCCCCCCGGTCCGTAACACCCCCCCCTCCCCCGCCGGCCCACGGCCCCGCCGCGGGCGGCCGCCGAGGCGAGGGAAGAGCTTGCTCGCTCTTAGTCACGCCGGGGCCGGGAGGGAGGCGCGGCTGGTCCGCGCGGGGCGAAACCGAGGGTGCAGGGGGGATAAAGTGAAATTAAATAACCCCCCTCAAAACCGCCTTCGCTAAAACAGCGTTTTTCCAGCACGGAGCAGCGGCAGGACCGCGGGAGCGGGGTTCCCCCTGGGAGATCAGGGTTGCCGGAGCTCCGCGGCAGCGGCCACCTCCGCGCCGGGTCTCCGCTGGCGCGGAGCTCCCCGCGCAACTTTCTACGGGTGCCTCGCCGGGGGGAGGAGGCGCGGGGCGGGGGGGGGGAGGAATTCTCCCACGCCCGATCCCGGGCTGGTCCTTCCCGCGGGGCCTCCGAGCTTCCAAAGTGGACTTGGTTACGCGGGAATCAGCCACGGCCCGTCCCGAAATGAAGCGGGGATGGAGACGCGGAGCCCCTTCCAAGGGGGACAATGAGGGGGGCAGAGGCCGGGTGCGGGCTCCCTCGCCTCTCCCCGGGGTTGGGGAGGTCGGACCCAGTTCTTTCTCAGCCCCCGCCTATCTCGCCGGCACCTGGCGCTTTTACGTCATGTCCCTGATTCCCGGGCAGAAGGACGCGGGCAGCGCGGGAGATGCTTCCCCGGCGGCTCCGGGGGATGCGCAGGATACCGGGGGGGGGTCCCCGCGGGTGCGCCCGCTGCCGCCGCGCTCGGGACCCGGCGCGCCGCGGCACTTCCACGGGGCCACAGCTCCCACTAGCGGCCAGCGCCAGTCCTCCGCGGGTTGGGGGAGAGAGGAAAGCGGTCCCCCTCGGCTGTCCCCCGGTCCCGCTCGGCGCCTACGCGGTTCAAAGACGCCGGCCGGCACCGCTGCCGCGGGCGGTGGCACCGGGCCGGGGAGGCGGCACACGCGAGCGGTCCGCACCGGGAGCCGTGCCCCGGCGAAAGGCGGGTTGTGTCATGTCGCGGTCGCTCCGGCGGAATGAAGGGGCTTACCCAACTTTTTCCTTGGGTTTTCTTGGCAAAATGGTACCGGCGGAAAGGATTAAAAGTTAAAAGAACTGGAAATTTCGGCGCGCTTTCTGACATTTCCCTACCTTTTGGTTAAGGCACGCGAAGAACCTGCTACAGAAGACCGTAATTAAAGAGCCAATTTCGCATCATTTTATTCCCCGATAAATGCGGGCATTTACTTAAAACCGGGATTAGTGGTGGTGCTCCTCCGGCTTTTAGACAAACGCGAAGAAGCCCTTGTAAGGAAAACGGCTGGCACTGTAATCCATTTCCCTGATCAGTTTGGATGATCCCTTTCCCACCCCACCCCTCCTTGTTTGTTTTGGTGGTTTTTTTAACCCGACGGGTGTTGGCGCCCCGGCCGCCTGCCTGGCAGTGACCGCTCCCCTCGCCCCCAGCCGGAGGGACGGGAGGTGCGCTCGATGCCCCATAGATTTTGCGTTAATTGTGTTTGCCAGTCCTCTAACGTGACCTACCGCTGGAGGAAACAAGGAAATCGGTTTGCTTTTCACACAAAACATCGAATGCGTTTTAAGTAAACTGCTTAATTAAATTTAATTTGCAGTGAGGAAGGAATTGCAGATCCGGCCGGCGACGCAATTTGGTGGAAAAAGGATCTGGTTCCCGGGAGGGAAATTTAGCGCCCAAGTGGGAGCCAGAGGTTGGGTATCTATGCACATCGAGGGGCATCAAAGGGAGGGCTTCGCCGGTCAGGGGGAAGAAAGTACTTTAATTATTAAACTTTTAAACAAACGGGTGGGTTTGGGTCCCGTCTCGAGCCAATGCAAACACCGAGCCGGATAAATGCTGCTGGCAACAGAGACGTGTAAAACAGATTTACCTCAATTTTGTGATTCTGCTTCTTCTGTTTGTTTGGAAGCAAAAGGTTAGGAGCCGTGTTTTGTAAAAGCTGTGAGTAAACTGTGACCTCTAACTCGCCGTATCCTTGCTTTAAGTAAACCGGAGGAAATGAAGAGCCCTGGTATTGTCTGAAAATATCCTCCTGTAGCTAAATATATCGCTCCACTTCTCTTGTCCGGCGGCTAATCATTTTACGTAAATACAGCTGGTTTACTCTACTCTCCAGCATCCCGCCGATCCACGCCGTGGGTGTACAAAAATCCACGTTAATAAAATCACCGTTAAACGAGAACCTAGAGGAAAACCGGGAACTTATTTCCGAAATAACCAAAGGTTAAGACACCCAAAGAAATGCGGACTCGGTGGCTACTCCGCTCAGGTCACCCTTTTGCCCGAGGGGCCGATCCCAGCCGCGGGGCTACTGGCGGGGCCGAGCGGAGCCGGGGCCGAGCGGGAGCGGTGGCGGCGCTCACAGGGGCCGCGGCGGCGTGGAGCCTCCGGGCAGCCCTCGGTGCGGCCGCGCTCCGTCCCCGTCCCTCCCGCCGCGTCGGCCTCCCAACTTTCCCGTCTGGCTTCCGAGGAGGAGCAGCAAGAATCGTCTCGGACCCGGAGGAAACGTGAGCGTACGGGCTGGGGAGCCAGAAGAGCTGGGAAATGTTAGGAAGTTAGCCGTCGGCTCCAGCCGCGGCAGCGGCTTCTCTGGGGGGCTATTTCAGGAGGAGGGCCCGGCAGATATTTCGGGTTTCGCGGGGAACGCGGTTTCCTGGCGGACAAACTCGCAGGTGACAGGCTTCGGGGGCGGGTGGGGAGGGGGGGGAAGGAAATCCTGCCGCGGCCGTGGGATCGGCGCCGCGGTCCCCCTGCACCCGGCGGCCCGGCTCTGCGGGCGAGGGAGGGCGCACGGATGGGTGGATGGACGGAGGGATGAGCGGGGCCAGCGGGCAAGTGAGACCCGCTTTTCCCTTGAAGGCAAAGGGAAAAGCGGGACTCTGCCATTTGCACCGCTTAAACCTTTATTCCCTGCACCTCGGCCAGCCTTACAGCAAACCCGGGGTTTATTGCTGAATAACCCCCTCTCGGCTTCTTTCCGACAGCGATGAGGGCAATAATTACACAGATATTGGCTCTGATCCTGCGAAATCCATGACCAAACGACGGCTGATCGGAATGGGATCAGGATCGGGCCCAAAATCCCCCATTCTCTTTTAAACATCAGTCTAAACATCGGCAATGAGAACAGATGGGACATGAAATTTTTTATGAAGTGGAAACGCTCACCATCATTCATCGTTACTTGAAAATTTACCGATTTTGAAAGTCGAAAAGAAGTAACTCCATAGATACAATCACTGCTAAATTTAATAAAGACAAATGATCGCATGATTGACGCTTACTCATTTAAACGGACAGTTTATTGTTTGTACAAAAGGCCAAGTGTGCCAGATACTCGAAACAGCTCCTAAAATACCATTCGCCGGGTAACAATGCATTTTCTGCCCTTACGGTGGAGTGAATATACAGCTAGATGTTCATTTGCCTTCTCCATGTCTGTCTGATAACCGCAAATCTGGTTAACCGCAGCTTCTTAGAAAAGGAGCTTGGCTCCTCCGAAATACAGCCATAGAATTCAAGCAGCCTTGGAATAAAAGTCAGGAAAGAAGTTGGTACATCCCAACCATCCCTTTTAATTCTCTGACTTATGTTTATACCGATTCATAGTATCACTCTCTGAAAACAAAAATTCTTACATTATTTTGTGGTCTGTGATGAGTTATGTGGGATGGGAAACAAGACCTGGGATCAAACCTCTGCTACACAACCGGCCTTTCACAAGGGTTTACGTCCCCTTGCGCGGAGCCGACCGCTGAGCCAGCCTAACCCTTGGTCCTACGTGTCAGTCCAGAAGTGACGGGAAGCATTAGGTTGGAAATGTCAACAGTACTCTTCAGTTGGCTGAACAGTGGGACAGGGAGAGGGGGATAAGCCTGAAATGCACGCATTTTGTGGTACTAGCACAAAAACGGAACAGAGGTGCGTGAAAGACATGGTTCAGCCCCACCAGGACTGGCCTGTTGGTCCGAAACTCTACCAGCCTGGGCACTTTGACCATATCCCTCCTGCCTTGGAATGAGTCTTAGGCACACAAGCAGCTCCACAGTTCTCTTCTGAAATAAATCACCTCTGCAACGCGAACTGAAAAGCGCTCATCAGCTTGAATTTCACCTGAACTCGCGCTGAGCTGACACCTCACAAGAACAGAGCTCATCATTTTCTTCCAGCTCGCCAAAGGGACAACACATCCCCAAATACTCTGGAAGCGTGTGATGAGATGCTTCATGCAGTTAAGAGTGAATCACAACCAACACCTCCTGATTTGGTGTACATGCAAAAAATGGCACAGAAACTCAAAAAATCCTAAGGAGGCACATTAACAACATCAGAGGGGCTTACGGTCTTCCAGTCAGCAAGGGCAATGGACTGGGTGAGGTGTATGGGGTGCCACAAAGCCTAAGAGAAAAGGAGAGACCATGAAGACAGATCCTTCTCTTTCAAGCCAAGATGGGAGCGGATGAGGTATCGACACTTCAGTACGGTAACGCTGACCCATCTGTCTATACGGAGGTATGCAGTTGCATGGCAGCTTAGACACCTCACCAACCTAATTGTCTCTGCTTTGCTAAGCTTCAAGGACGCCGGCTCTCCAATACATTTCACGGCAGTCAGCTTTCCACTTGTGCTTGGAAAAATGACGGTAATGAACACGGGAAGTTCAAAGGGCAGTTTAACAGATCTCCAAAGTAACAGCACACTGCAAGGGTATTGCTGTAATGCCCTCTACCCACTCCTGCCTCTGCCCGGTAGATGCATTGTTCAGTATTAAAGTAATTCTCCAGGACATTTATGAACAGCGTTGGGAAAACTGAGAGCTCGACTGTCACCACGTGAGGGAAATGAATACTGCTCAAGGTAGGTGGCAACAAAAAACGCCTCTCGGGGGAACGGGGAAAGAGGGAAGAAAAAAACGCGAATGATACACAAAACCCCAGAACAAACAAAAATTGTCTGATCAAAATTTGAAGTTGAAACTTCAAACTGTAATGAAATAAAAACACCCAACAGGGTTTCTAACAGCAGTTTCTCTAGGAAGGTTAATACCCTCATGCAGACCCACACACAGAGCTCACACTTGGTTTAATCATTGCATAAATGTCAGCCTACGTTCCAACCTATTTTGCATTAGATGGGTATCAAATTTTAAGGGAATATAAGAACAACTCATCATCAGATGTCAATCCCCCCTCCCAAACCACGTGCACCTCTATTTCCCTCATCAGTAACCCTGAAGCCTTACAGTAATTTTAAAAAGAAAGAAAACACCAGAAGAATGCAAGCGTGACATCCGCCCACAGCGGGTCTACAAAAAGCCATCTAAGAAATACAGAACCCTCTAGGACAGTAAAGACGGTGGTTTCCACCAAGTGAACTTCTGTGCCCCAAAAAAGTAGCTGCTTTTCCCTTTCTGAGGGCAGGGGGAAGGAGACACAGGTAGGGGGTGTAGAGTGGCAGAAGGGGGCCATCTAATTGTGACTGGACATTTTATGCACGCAGCAGTCCCTAAGGGGTGACTGAAAATAAATAACCTCTGGAAGTCTACACTTCACGCCATGTAGGCTTAAAGAACAAATGCTACTATGTAGCAGCAAATGAGCGACATAGAACAAAACATTAGGTACCACAGCTGCACCTATGAGAACTCCGCTTCTTGCTTTTCGGAAACAAAAATGCATAGGTCTGTTTTTTGAGTATTGACTTTTAATAGCTTGTTTCTCATAAGGGAACAGGGGATGTTTTCTGTTTTAGAAATACAGGTATCAGTTGAGCTTTAAATACAGCCTGCTCCTGCCAACAGGTCACGTACATGATTCATTTGGCTTCAGCTTTTGTTTTTATGCACTAAGCAACCTTCAACCTTCTTTTGTAATACAACATACAGACAAATTTAAGTACAGTAATCGTGTAGGTATTTTACTGTCTTCACATTTTTCTTGACATACTGGACAAAGTGATACGCATCAGTCCGCCCCCGCACCCAGGTTTCACACAAAGCACGCTGAATACTGCTTTCAGTGGCGTGCTCGGCTTGCTCCCATGTTTAATTTGCCAAATCTGCTGAAACAGATCCTTTGGGAATATGGGAAATGACTTCCAACTTTGTCCAGTGACATTCAAATGCTCAGGCAAGTACCGGTTAACTTTCATTTTACGCTTACTACAGATGTTGCATACCGACAGGAAAAAGAAAGTTTTAGAACTGGACAAGCTATAGTAAACCCGGGTTTTGGTAGAAGAATTATATACAAAAAGGGGACTTTATATATATAGTTTTCAATCTGTAGTTTCATTTTTCAAAATAAAACCTGTATATATAAATGGATAACATTCAAAATCTGTATATGAATAACAGTTGCTTTCTGGCTAAACCACTATATTTAGACAGAATCTCACTTTCTGTTTTTCACTTCAAGTATGCTAGCCGGTCCAGTCCTTTGGGAAAAAAACCTTCCATTTTTAAATCCTTTAGGATCCATCAGATTCATTATATGGTAATGACCTTAACTTACACAATATACTATATTATGAGGTGAACTGAAGGGGATTAGATATCGACATATTGGTCTGGTGCAGCAAGCCAAACAGCTGTTTAAACATGATACTACAGCTGAAGTAAGTCTCTGTCAGAATAAAAACCAACATTCATAAAAACAGCAGCAGCCATCGAAAACATTCACAACTGCAGGGATCTTTTGCTGTGTGTAATTTTGCATTATAAGTAGGAGAAGCCACAATAGTTTAAAGCAAAATTAAAAAAAAAAAAAAACCACTATAGTCTTGAATTCAATAATGTGAATTGTCACTCTTATAGCTGTTTATAGAAGTGTACTAAAAAAATTTACTTAAACATACGAATTTAAGACTTTCACTTTATTCGGCAAATTGTTTTATTTACACAATGGGGAACGCTGGTTGAATGCTGTCAATGTAATAAAAACAAATCTAACAGAGACAATACTGAACTCCCTCTATGTATTCATAGCAGAAATGACAAACTATTTCCTTACCTGTATCAGGAACATCAAGCGCAACAATGGGACAGTATCATAGGACACTGATTTAACAATAAACCACAGAGGTCCAGTAATACTATGGCAATTTACTCATGTATTTACCAACTTAAAAAAAAAATTAAAGGTGAGCAATACCCAGTATAAAGTTCTGTCAATTATCAGAGTCAAACTCTGATGAGTAGGTCAGTAAAACCTTATCAGATCATCCACAACCCATGAAGTGACCTGATCTGCTTCAGACCACTAACACAGAATCAAAATTGATGAGAACAGGTTATCCTCCAGAAGGCAGCAATGATCTGATAAGGGTTTAACTTAATGGAAGTTTTAAAAAAATTAAGAAATGCAGAGCACAGCCCCTATTAGAACAAGCTAACTTTCCAGACTTTCAAAAAAGGAAAAAAAAAAAAACAAAAAACCCGAAAGAAAAAAAAAAGAACCCCCCCAAACACTTCAACATGAAGCTACCATACAAAGTTTTTGTTTGTTTGTTTTCCTTTGTTTTGTTGTTTTTTTTTGTTGCTTTGTTTTTGTTTTTTCCTTCTGTTTAAGAGTTCAGAGTTGCAATTTAATCCTGGCTTTTTAGTGAGAAGGACAGTTTTGGCCTAGACTTTCCTTTGCCCAGGATAATTTTTTGCTCTTCCTTTTGCTGACGTTGTCTCTCTTGTTCTAGTTTCATCCTCTCCTCATGAATCTTTCTTTGTTCTTCAACAATTTTCAATTGTTCTTCAGCCTATATGTGAAAATGGTAAAATTTAGGCCAGCACATTTTGTAGTCATAAATGCAATTTACAAGTCCGTATTAACATCCAAACAGGTCTGATCCTGCATAGGTATGTAAGCAGTTTTACCTGAGCTAGGTGCCACAGTTGGTTTCAGTGAAACTATTTATCAAATGGTTATGTGAATGGAGTTTAGAAGAAACACTGAAAACTTTCTACAGTTAATGTAGTGAAATCTTGAGTGCTTACTTTTTTTAGTACTTTTCTGTTTGTCCTGTTTGTCCCAACCATGTGAGATATGGTTTGTCTCAATCATGTGAGGTTGAGACAAGGGTAAAACAGACCTGAAGCAGATGTAGTCCAAACAGTTTTAAGAAGCAACATCTTTACCTGAAAAAGCTGCAGTTACTTGGGTAACTAAAAGCAGTAAGAGTTCAATCAGGATTTAGAAGCAGCTTAGTTTGGTTTATCATTAATTGAGTAGAATCAGCTAAATCATACTGAGTATCTTCATGAGGAAGGCACCTGCTTAAATAGGCTTGGAGACCAACGTAACACAGACTGCCATAACTTCAACATCTTAAGCTTATGCTAAAAGTCCCTTTCAGCACTTGTGCATCACTATCGTACCAGCCTCCAATCATGTCTGAGTTTGTCCTACTGAACAAAACAGAATTAGTCATTTCTGTTCTAGAAGCTGAACATGTTTCTAAACTTACTTCAACCTTCACTGTGAGATATAGTTAAAAATGTACTTTTTTTAATTCTGAAGGCAGCTATCTTCCTTTAAATTAACTGCACCTGAACTGTTTTTTCAGACTGGTGTTACTGCTAAGGATCTGGTCTCATGCCTGAGGGAAGGAGAGCAACGCTACTGACATAACCGGCAACAGACAAGTTAAACTCTAGAAAGGGTCGATTTGTTTATTTTAGTTGTGTTGCAAATCAGGCAGAGGGACCTGTAATTCCCCTACAGAACGGTTAACAACATCTTCACGTACCAGTTTAGCTTGTGCTTCTGCAATTTTTCGATTATTCTCTTCTAGTATTCGCTCTAGTTCCTCACGCTTTGCACGCTCTTCTTCCTAAAGGGGAGGACAGGGCAAGATGTTAGTAAAGTAAAATACTCATTTCTGCATGTTCGCTAAGCTTTCTCAGAATTCTTTTGTGAACTGACTTAAAGTGGCAGCTTTACAGCCACCTATTTTGTCTCACAACGGTAAATTGTGCAGCCACTAAAACTGGTTTCTAGTACTCAATTTAAATCATCCCGCCCAGTCCAAACAGCAACCAACTAAACCCTCCCTAATCACAGAATCCTGACAATTTATTACTAGAATTTTAACATCACACAAATCAACAAGGACAACTACAAAAACTGGATAGTATTTACCAAATTAAAAAGTAATATAGAAAATATAAATAAAGTGAATAGTTTGTCTCACCAATTAAGTATACCTACGTATTCTTTACCTATACTCCTTTAATCAGCATTAAAAGTTGAATATTTACTGTCTTGTCCAGTGTCCTGCAGAGTGTGCTCCTCGGCTGCCATACGCGCCAGCTTCCTCTTTAAAATGATTTGTACTGTTAGCTTGGCAATACCTGCATCAGCAGCTCAACCATTTATAAAGAAACAACATACAAGGAAGGCTGAGCTGAGGAATGCAGATGTTTATGATAAGAAGGAACAAAAATATGTAAATCATTCCTAAGGCAAACAATTAATAAGAAAAATACATTTACTGTTAGTGAAAAATACAAATGGTAATCCATACTTCATGGAGCTATGGGCTTCTTTCATGGGGAGAATGGACTTAACATTCAATATTTTGACAATTTGAAGACAGCTGAAACTGTCATTTGCAGTCTGAACTTGGAATTCAGGAGTCCAGGGAAGGCAAGATCAGGAAATAAAGCCTTGTAATAGTTGTTTTCTTGGTGAATTTTATGGAACTCTGTTATGCAACTCAGATATGAAGACTGCGTGAAAGTTTGAGATATTTCAGTTCACGTAATATATATCCGAATTATTTTAATATTTGGAAGATTTAAAGTTAGCCAGAGGTTTGTGTCTGTGTAAGAAAAAAAAGTTAATACGAACAAAGCAAGCATATGAAGAGAAAACTTCTCACTATGACTAGTAACCAGCTACTAGCTAGCACACTTCACTCCAGGCATGGAAGTTTGTTTTGCTTTATAAAGAACTGCCAGGACTTCTCCACATCACGTTGACAATAGCAAAAAAATTTTTAAAAGTCATCCATCTGATCAAAATAAAATCTCTATATGTGAAGCATTTGCTGACTACAGAGATCTAAATTCAGCTTAAATCCTTTCATTGTAAGGTTTGAATTTGCAAAACAAGTCTAATTTAATATTCTTAATATTTGTGGTAACTCAGTGTTCCCTTTTTTTATTTGTTTTTAATTTAAAGATGATATGTGACAGACAAGTCACATTTAGTATGAAGGGGAAAGCTTCGTTGCTACTGTCTTTCCTTTTGTAAGCCAATCAAAATATTAATTTAAAATAAACCGTGTAGGAGGTACAGAGTGAAAAAAGGTGTCTGAGACTTAGGACTATTTAGCACAAATTTCCTTTACAGTTTACAGTTTGTCTTGAAATTTCTGAATCCTGGAATGATTGGTGCAGACAGGCATCGAAGCCTTTAGTAGCAAATTACTGTCTCACAGAAAGACATTTTCAGCTTCTGCTCCAGCTGCTGATTAAAAAAAAAAAAAAAAACACCAAAAAACCAAAAACCACCCAAGTCACATGTTCAGCTTGACTTCAGACAAGGGCAACCTGCTCTTTTATAACTTCTAGGGGAAAAAAAAAGGAGTTGTTAGTAGTTATTAAAAATGGATATAATGATTTGGACATAGATCCTTCGTGAAGACGTGGATGGGCTTACGCTCGAAGTCCCAGAATTAGTCCAATGTATGCTCAAGGAAAATGTTCATTTAAAATGAAGAGTAAGAAACCTATTTGTTAAAGACAGGTACTGCAGCTCACTGCTGGACCCTGCTTTTTGCCTGACTGAAGGCAAAAGCCTCTTACAGTCTAAGTAAACAAAATGAAACAAATGAAGGATACATAATTACAGATTTTCAATACCCTTCCCCAAAACTGAAAGGACCGCTGATAAATCCTGCAGCCATGGCAAAAGTTTCAAACAATTCTGAAATATGTAGGTCAGTTCCATTAACAATCAAGTATCCTTGTTCAGGTTTTAGGAGAGTAACTGTTTAAGTATCAGTGAGCTCCTCTGAATAGGCTAGAAATTAGGTTTCGCAGCAATGCAAGTTTATACGAGAAGGGAATTAGTTTTGCTGTATTCCATCTCTTTCTGAACCGAACAGGAGGCACAAACCGACACTGAAAGTTTTGCCATGGACTGTCTCTACTTTCCAAACGACCGAGCGTTACCTCTCTGGCTTTTTGTGCTGCAAGTTCAGCTTGTCGCTGTCGCTCGAGTTCTTCGAGCAACTGTTTTTCCATGATGCGCTTAGCCTCCTCCACCCTGCGGAGAACCTCTCGCTCAATCTCATCCTTCCTTTTCTCCAACTCTTCTTCTACACGTTTAGCCACAAGTTCTTCCACTCTTCGAGCAGTTTCTTCCTCTATGAGTTTCTCTTCAATTTCTTGTTGACGACTACAAAATGCAAACATGAGGATTACCTTTTTCATCAATACAGAACAGCTGCACCAAAACAAACTCTTCCACATACACAGCATCAACCACGCCCCCACCCCCCCATATACTTAATGAATATGTTGCCCTACATTTAAGGAAAGAGAATATTCAGGCAATCAGTGAGTGCTCCTACCATAAGGAACCCATTTGGACCATACCATATTTAGCATCTCTGTAACTCAAGACACTAAGCTTGAGAAGACAGGTTACCATACTACTTCTTGGTCATTTTTGGGTAGGGAGGAAAAAATAACCCCACCCAACTTCAGCTATCCCTCAACCTTCAGGAATTTAAATGGTTTCAATTTTAAGCCTCATGTAGCAATAATATTGTGTAAAATTTTGTCTTAAGGCCACCACTTCAGAGGCACCAAATTAATCTCTAATAACTAAAGCAACAAGACAGAAGCAACAAATCTGTAATTCGTTTATTTAACAAGAATTCCAGGTGTTGTATCTGTAATCTAGTTAACCAACCATATACCTTATCAAATTTCAAATACCTTAGCTCTCCATAACTTCTTTATTGCAGCACACTCTTTCTACTGTAATTACGCAAAAAACCCCACAAACCCCGATACCAAGCACTAAATAAATTACATGTTCCAAATTTTGTGAGGATTTTCAAATGTCTTCTTGTCTTTATTTTTGTATAGCAGCAGCATTATCACTTAGTCTGATCACTGTTTTAAGTTTTCATTAAAAAGGCTGCAAAAAGATTAGGTCAATTTGCAGGTTTATTACCAAACGAAGAAAATAAATCTGGGTAGTAATCGCTAGTACAATATGGCAGTTGGCTATCCAAAGACCAACCAAAGTGAATACTGTATAGGTATGTTGCATACAATACTCTTCCTTTAGGATTATTATGGGGCTTTGGGGGATAAGGTTGTTCTTTTTATAACCTTGAAACTGGACTTTCATCTTAGAGTATTCCGTGAAGTGCAGAACAATCTTATAAATATATCTTCTGGCTTGTCAGCACCAAAAATCCGTAATTTAGGATAACAACTACCGTTGTAATATCCTAACACCCTGTCATTTTTATAATGTTTCCATTTTCTTATTTATCTCGAGAGATAAATATTGACACAAAACTGACCAAAAAAACCTACAGGATATACTAAGTTTCAGATTTCCCAGTGTACAATTTGCAAACGTACAATAGGAGATAATAAAGTATTGATTACTGATGTAGACAAAGATGTGAAATACCAAAGTAAAAGGCTTCTAAATTCCCCCTGTTCATGCATCTTCTTTTCAAGTGTGTTGAAGCAAACGGGCACTCTATGTCCTTCAGTAAAAAGCTGTGGAACCCCCAACTTAAACACTTAGCCCCAAAGGACAAATTTTATTCTCGCATTCCCCAAGAGATTGCAAACTTCTCCAGTGGCAGGTTAGGCCACCATTCACTTTTCCTAAAGTGACATAAAATATTCTGAGGTAATTTTTTTTTCCAGAAACATGAAAAACGAAGACCACCACCATCCAGAAAAATGCATCAAACCCATTCTGTTAGTGTGTCTCTGCCAAACCACTACTACCTAGGATCCTTTCTGGATGCAAGGTAGGGGAGGGTTCAAAAGTTTAAGAGACAAATTTTTAAACACCCTTTTTACACTGAATATCCTGTTATTTTTAAAGGTTTTAACTTCCCTCTTACAGGCAGATATTTAGCACTCAGTACCTCCCCCTGTCTTGTACTGATACTGCGTCACACACAAAAGAGGCTGTTCTACAGAAACCATTTTCAGAAAGCTCATATTCACGTGTTTTGTTCAACTCTTTTAGCTTTATGCTTAATAAAGGAAACCTGGCATCAGGGAAATCTGGAATAAAAGTTAGCTGACCGAATAAAGATAATACATGGTTAGAAAAACCCTCCCTGACACTCATGTCTCAAGTAAGTTTTGAAACATCCTCAGCCATTGATGATGTACTCAAACTAAGCACTGTGCCTGCACGCGTTTCATTCTTCTCATCCCAATAAATTCCATCCAAATTTAAACAAGCAAATCTATCTTTTCATATTCATAGGCAATGACAATATTACAAATATATATGTTCAGTGTAAGCAACCACATTTCTTGAAAGTCTAGAAATATGAAGACGTGAAATAGAATAAAGCAAAAATCTATTCTCAAAGTTCATTTATAAGACCCACTTGCGGCTATGGATAAAGATAATATACTTCCAAATAATGGGTTTGAGTTTATTAAGAAAATCAAGTCATAAACACGGATATAAATCTCAATGATTTATTCTGCAGTTTATACCAACTATTCCTTGGAGTTTTTTTAGTTGCATGAACTTACAGTATTCTAAATATGAGTGTAAGCTTATCATCCTGACCTACTGAGCCCTGACTCCAGAGGAACAGATAAGTCATTAATGTAGTAATATTTTTAGTATGCTCCATTTATTTCTTAAAGACTGATTTTAGAAAAACTGTAGAAAAGAAACTGCTAACATTTCAGCAGATTTCTGAGGAAAAAGAAGTCTTATTTGCAAGGCCGTTATAGTAAACTAACATACATAAAAGCAGAATTTAGGCTATGTATTAAGATTCGAACTGACACGAGAAATCACTTTCAATATATGAACTGTTCACTAGTTAATTCAGTCAGCAACCTTCCGTCACTAACATGAGTATATACTAGCATGCATGTAACCTATAAAACACGATTTATAAATGATTTACTCAAATACCAAAGTTTTCTACTCTACTGAGTTTTATTGCTTTTTCTTTTTGAAACTTAAAGTTCATTCTAGAAGCCTCAAAATTCTATACCCAATCTTTTCCAATATTCTTTCTCTCTCAGAAGTTTACTATTCTGTTGCTAATATTACTCAAATGTCATATTACCTGTACACAGACTTCATGAACGTTTTAAAACGTCAAAGCTAACTTACATAGAAAGCCTTCAACGTTTTCATGCGTGCTTGTGTTCCTACTCAAGTTTTTGGTGACACCACTGTCAAATTCTCAAGTTGGCAAAGGTGACTATTGACAAATAAAAATGAAAGCGACGACGCGAGGTGATCGAGCCTTGTGAACTCCAATCAGTATTTCGTTAGTATGATATCGCTGAAATAAAAACTCAAAGCTCCACCTGAGAATCAACACAACTAGTCAGCTTCACACACACCACCAAGTGCCATTTCTAGATGCCGTGCTCCAAGGAGCTAGGATAACAGCCAAGGAACAAGAATCCCTTCACCACAACTGTTAAACCCGCTATCTCTGCCGCATAAAGTTCTCTTTCATAACTTAACAACACTGCTAGACACCTTAACGAGCACCCAGCTTCCACTAAAACGGAATTTATCTATCTTTGTAGACTTTAGAAATAACCACATTCCCCACAACGAAAACTGAAAAAGGTTTCAAATCAAACGAGCCAGCGGATCTCACTGTCCCATTCGCCAAGAAAATAAAGAACCCCCCCAGCGTCGATGAAATCGTTACACAGTGTTTGTTAGCAACCCTAAGGCGTCGAGCACCTCCAGGTGCCCCCGCCCGACGCCCCGCGCTGGCAAGGGGCGGGGCGGGCAAGGCGGCAGCGCAGCACAAAGCCCCCGCCGCCAGCGGCCTGGGAGCGGCGGCGGATGGGGAGCGAGCCGCGCCGGTCCGGAGGGTGGCTCTCACCCCGAGTGGGCGGCTTCTCGCTGCGCCTGAGGAAACGGGGCTTAAGGAAAGGGGTGGATGGCGGGAAAACAGGCCTCAGCCAGGGCCTAAACGCCTTCGCTCCTGTCGCAGGCGGTCCTGGTCCGGAGGAGGAAGGCGCGGCGGGGAAGGCACCAGGGCGCTGAGCATCCTTCCCACCCCCCTACACCCCCCTCCCGCCGGCACCCCCTGCCCGGGCCCGGGGCTCACATTTTCCGCTGCCGCTCGAACTCCGCTTTTTTCTCCTCCTCCTCCCGCTTCTGCTTCTCGTCCAGGCTGCTGCGCTTGCTCACCGTGCGCCCGAAGATGTCAATGCGGTCGGGCGGGGAGGAGGCGCGATCGCGCTCCCGGTCTCTGTCCCGGTCCCGACGGGAGGAGGGGGCCGTGTTGGAACGGGAGCGGGAACGGGATTCCCGGCGCCGGTTCCGCTTGCTTTCTCGGGACTTGGAGCGTTTCCGCGCCCGCTCCTTCTCCCGGGAGCGGGACCGCGATCGGCTCCGGTTCTTCTTATTGTGCTTGGAGCTCTTGGTGTGCTTGGAGCGAGACGAGCTCCGGCTGCGGGACCGACCCATCCCGGCAGAGGAAAGGCCGCGCCGGCGACCGCCCGACCACCCCACCCCCCCACCCCGCCCCCCTTCGCTAGTGGCGCCCGAGAGAGGTGCGAGGAGGCTCTGCACGCATCGGCACCGCTCGGGCGGGCCCCTCGTCCTTCTCCCTTCCCACCGCTTTGCGCTGCGAGGAGAACAAGCAGGCCCCGAAAGCGGGAGCAAGTCCGGGCGCAGGCAAGATGGCGGCTCCAGCAGAGCGGTGACTCTCTTCTTCCGCCCCACAATGCACCGCACCCACGCTCGGGCCGGCTCGCTCCCGCCTCCGGCGCGGCGCCGGAGGAACGCGACAGCGCTCGGTAATGTTCGACGGCCAATGGCGAGCGTCGGGCGGGGAGGGAAACCCCCGTCCGGCGGCGCCTCTGCCCCGCGCATGCGCAGTGTGCGCCACCGGAGGCGGCAGCGGCTTGGGGCGGTTGTGTGGGGCCGGAGAGGCTCAGGGCTCAGGGGTTCGGCTTCTGGCGGTCTGGGAGCTGCCCCTCTCGCCGGTGTTCCCAGCGGCGATGCCGAACCTGCCGCGCCGTCGGCTCGTTCGCCGTTAGTTCGGTGCTTTGGCGTGGCCGTGGTGAGGGCACTCTCTTAACGAGCTTCGGGGAGGGGTCAGTCAGGAGGGAAAGCTAAAGGGGACTATAGGAATTTGGGGGGCCATCCAGCGCGGAAGGCCGCCTCGGGAAGCGGCCAAGAACGGGAAGCTGGTAAGGGCCAGACCGGTGGCTGCGGTGCCGCCCGTGGGTGTTTCCCCGGTCTCCCCGCGGTTGCAGCGTAAGGGCTGCCCGCGGGAGCGCTCTTTCCGCGGGGTCCCCCTCGGCCGGCTTCCCTGCTGTGCCCTGTCCAGGGAGCTGCAGCCTGCGTGAGCAACCCCGCGATCCTCCACGGAGGAGCAATGGCCATGCCTCAGTAACTGGAAGTTTTTCCAGCTTTGATACTTGTTTGCTTTTTGTTGTGGCGTAGGGGAGAGAAGGAACCTATCGCTGCAGATTAAGGAAGTTATGAGAAACAAAGTCCCCAATAAATGGTGAAAATGAGGTTTTCTGAGTCCTCTGTTGAGCCACATAGTCACTGGGATCTTTCTCGTTGTCGCTAATTTCTATTGTGGCACAGTGGGTGGTTGTTCTGACAAGAGTGAGTTTACCTGCACACGTTGCTGTGCTTTGTTAACAACAGGTATGTGTAGGCAAAGGAAGCAGCTTCAGGTCAGGTGGAGAGTATGGTTTAGTAGGTATCACTGTACGAGTTTTTAGCCCAGTTCTGCCATGTTTGTTAGTCATTTCTGCCATAACAAAAGTTGCAACATGTTATTCCGGATTTCAGGTGAACTGGTGCAAGCTGTAGATAATTAAGCCTGCTCTTTACATTCAGTGGAAATTAGCTCCTGGATATCTTGAAGAATTTGTGCTTTTTTTTAATAGTTCTACATTTTTAGTAAGATTAAGTACACTTTGGATTTTGTGCAGTGGCTAAAAGAATGTTTTGCAATCTCATCTGAAGGTTTTTCTATCTAATTCTTTTGTCTGACTTATTTTTCTTGAAGGGGGACTTCCCCGTTTTGAAATTCAGGCATACACTAATTAGTACCAAAAATAAAGTAGAAGCATGTTTCTGACAGGCCGCTTTGTAAGTAATAGCAGGGTAATGGACATTGTGAAACCTGCATGGCAGGAATTCCAGAGTCACAGACCCTGGTCACATTTGTTTGTTTCTCGCCGGGGGGAAGTTCATCCAACAGGTAACTAAGGAAGTTGACAATCAGACCTTTTAGCTGGGAACCTGGTAGGTGAGTTTCCAGCTGGCATAATTTCCATAGCAACTTGGCTATGCTTGAGTACTGGAGCTTTTTAATTCATATGATGCAACAGGTTCTGGTTAAAAGTTCTATCATAATTTTATTATTACTACATTCCATATTGGGTGTACCAAACCTGACCTGGAATGTAGAGGGGGGAATAAAAAAACATCACTAATTGTGTTGTAATTGGTTATAAGTATAAAGGAGGCTTTAAAATATTCCTCATCAGCTGCGTTTTCTCCTTGGCAAATCACTATTAGCAGAACCTATATTTAGCACTTTGGTTGTCAGAAGAAATATCAATTGGAACTGCAGAATTCTATTCCTATTTAGTAATATTGATTCATCAGAGCTAAAAAAATGCAGTATACAATACTTTGAGAACAATTAATGATGCTAGATTGTGGAATTAAGAAACTATACAGTATAATGAAATATTTTTTTCCTGGTCTGTTACTGTGTCGCTCCATCTCAGTTTAAAAAAACTCCTCAATAATAGCACAAGATTTTTAATACCTGTACTAGGTTGAGGTAATTTCTCTATTCACTTTGCTATTTATAAGGACTAAACTGGTATTTCTGGAAGAAGCTACTTGTCCTCTTAAAAAATACATTCCGGAGAGGTGATAAATTGGTAGGAGAAAATTTCTATCTGTAATTTCCTTTTTACTTTGAAGTAAAAATTTTTTTTAAAATTCTATCACCTTATTTTCTCAGATTAATAGTAATAAAATATTAATATTCAGCATTCCCCCCAGTGTAATAATGATTGGTACAGAAATACACTACCAAAATGACATTTTAATAAATTCTAAATTTAAGAAACTTGTTTCATTAAAGAACTTCTTGTTTTCAGTTAATTGAAAAATAGGATGGTTATTTCTTATGTCAGTTGTCTTTCAGTTTTTCAATATTTGATTCAACTTGTGATTTTTTCTGGATTAAATAAGACTAGGTTTTTAATCACATGTAAATACATGTTTTATTCATGGTTTGGTAGCCATACTTCATTTCTATGCACTCTTGTGTTTTTGCATTATTTTTCTTCATTTTAATATATCTCATACCATTAAAATGCACAATTTGCGTCTTAAAACAGTTGCCTTAGAATAGGAAAACACCTTATTTGACAGCCAAATGGTGACATAATTAAAGCACCTCACCCTTCTTCACCACATGAGATCTCTTAAGCCGCAGGCATCTGGGGGTAGCCCTGTAGTGATACAGTGTTCTGATAATCTCCAGATCATACCTGCTCTCTCACTTACACCATCACTTTTGTCATTAGGTGGGTCAAGAGGTATCTCGGGAGATTAAAGGTGGATTATTTTGGTTTGTTAGTGTGGCACAGCTGGATGCAAGATCTTTGCAATAGATCTGAAGTAGAAGAATGCTGGTGGGAAAGCAGAGAAAGTAAGCAAGAGCATAATAGGATAAGGTGTTTGGTATATAGCTTACTGTCATCTAGGGTAGCCTGGCTCACAACAGTAAGAAGGCAGGAGTAGCACAGAAGAGCCAAGTTCTTGGAAGGAAAAAAAAAAAGCCTGTTTAAATTTGTGTTGGTTATTTCAAAGTAGCTATTTCAGCCTGAGTTTATTACAAGTTCAGAAACTATGTATACACAGTTTGTGGTGGTGCTGGCTTTTGGGTTGTTTTGAAACTGAGTCAGTACTGTGATTCATGTCACATATATCACAGAAGCTGTGCAGGTGTAGAAGTTGTATTACTTACTTTGTTTTACACCTGATGCTAAAGTTGCTTGTTTTGCTAATGCATTTTCTGTCAGCTGCTTTAGCTTCTCTTTTAGCAGTGCTATGGAGTTCTGAGCTGCTAAGCTGCAGAGGTAGGGAGATGAAGCGTCTGGGAGACTGGCAGAACAGCTGTAGGCAGGCATGGTAGGAGCATGGAACAGTTGGAAGAAGGGGAAGTATCTTTTCTAAAGCTTGAGAAAATAAGGCATTAAAACTGCTGCTCCAAAGGACTCCCTTGAAAAGGGAGAGGGGAAATAACGAAAGAATGGAGAGGAAACATTGTACAATGAGAAATTAAATAAATTGAAAGGGTTTTCACATTGTACCTATACAGAAGGGCTGGGTAGATTGTATACGTAAGTATAGTTATTAGCTATAATATTCTTTCTCCATATGTTCAGATGATAATCGTATCCTTGGAAAATGAACAACACTGTACAGAACGCTGCTGAAAGTATTTTGTAATTTGGATATAAAAAAAGGCACAGCTTGAGTAATCGGCACTACTGTGTGGTTATGTGATAATAAAATTAATTTAAAACAATATCTATTTTAGTTCCTATGTAGATTTACTTTTAGAAAATAAATGAAATTGCCAAATCATGATCAATGTGGGAATTTTAAATTTTAAATGACACTAATTATCACTCTCAGAGGACATTTTACAATTTCTATTTTATGTAAATTGACTCACTGCTTTTTTAGTGTTTGGACTTTCTTCTCTCTACATGGAGGAGGGAAAAAGAATGTTTGTTTGTTTTCACATTGCTTAGTCTGTTTAGGTCCTAAACAAAAGCTCTTGAATACTATTGGAAGAGATGAGTATAAGTTTTGATCACAACTTGACACCGATCTGCAAGCTGTGTAGCCATAGTGATATGCCTTTTTCTCAGTGAATATTTTTTTTTAAAAATAATTGATATTATACAGAATATGCAGATTTAATATCACATACATATTTATATCTGGACCTAAGACTTGATTCATTGAAGTCTGACATTAATAAAATCCAACCAACCTTCTTCAGCAGTTGTGTAAATGGAGCTACTTTAACTCTGTGGGCATATTCTGATTTATCTGAAAGACTTCGTAGCAGTTGTAGTGTTTGATATGTGTAACTAGGGATTTAAGCCAAACAGAAATGAGTTGAGGTGTCATCTAGGCCTCATGAGAGACAGATCCAATGTGAATACCTGGATAATTCCTTTAAAAACAACAACAAACCAGAGTGGCAGCAGGCACTGTTATTCAAAACCAGGTTGCTCATGATCCGGTGGTTAGCATAGTGGCCTGGCTAGTTGGACAAGCGAGAAAATTGGATTCAGGTGTGTGCTCATTCGTATCAATGTCTCTTCCTTCCCATGACAGTATGTTAATCAACAGGCCAGTGTCTAGGCTGGAGGAAGGTGGGAAGGGAGTTGGGAGCAAAGTCCCCTTCTACTTCCTCAGTTGAAACCAAGTGGATATCACAAAATAGATATGCTCAGATGAAGGAGGCAACGTGGTTGTAGCCTCATGACTGTGGTACTCTGGAAGGCGAGGAGTGTTTTGGCCCAGATTTAAGTCTCTATTCAAAAGCCTGGTTTTAAATTTTACTAAATAATCATGAGAAGAGATATGGGGCTAATCTTGAGAGCTAGAGTGCAAACCTTGGCAGGTGCTGTAACTGCCTGGGTGTTGCATAACATGCCCCCGCCCACATCAGCTGCGTTTCACAGGGGCTGAGCAGTGCTCAGTTCTTCAAAGGCTACTGTAGGCACTGCCCTCAGGAGAGGGATCCAATTTTTGGCTTCTAAATAGGTGAAGATGCCACCCTTGCTGTGCTGACTTGCACACCTTGGCTTTAACAGGGTGATAGCCACGCCCCCCTGTACAGCATTTCCGCTTCGCTTGGTGACTCCTGGTTATCATGTGTATTTTGATTTCCTGATTCTTGTTTAATTTTGAAAAACTATTTGGATGAAATACCAGCTGTGGAAATTTTATACCCAGGATATTTTGCATATTTTATTTGTAACCAGAATTTTTCCTGTTTTCCCCCAATTTCTTTAAACACACTAAGGTGTCTAGCAGTACCACTCTTTCTATATGAATATGAAAATGACTGGGAGTGATTATATTTTGTTTCTGAAAAGTAGTCAAGAGGCAACTTATGATAAAAATAGGGTTGCAGGTATGGGAAACGTATCATACTTACATTAAAAATTAGATCAGTGGAATGGGAATTGACCCTGAAGCATTTTTGAATGTTAACAGCTATTCTGTTAAAATTTTATCAAAAAAAGGTTGGATTAAACCTTTTTTTACCATCATGCAAATTGGTGAACATTAAAATTAAAACTTGCACACATTAATGGGCAGAATGTAGCAGTTACTACTTTCCTAAAATGTTTTCTTAAAAATAATAAGACAAATATACTGTCTATATGGGCGAGCCAGTTTAGCAGGAAGTCTTATGAGTGCCAGATTCTGCCTACAGTTTTCACAAAAGTAGCACTTCATTTTGCAAATTGATTCATTAATTCATTTCCTTGACTAGCAAGGCTAAAGGTGGAAGGAATAAAGCTTTTGGGTGTGATGCAATTTCATTATGCGGTTTAATTTCAACAGAAACTTAAACTTTTTTTAAGTTTTTGTGAAATCTCATTACAGTGGCGAAAGCTGAGAGACTGTGTTTGTAGAGATCTTTCCTAATGATCTGAAGAGAAACAAAATACTAGAGAGCAAATAGACATTTTGAAGTTCATCCTTCTGGGAGTTTTCATTACAATGCCTCCTCACTCCGTTTGGAAGACATGGAAAGTGTTGTGGCATGTGTTGCTTGGCTCTAAATTGTTCCTCATATTCCTTATTCCTAAATTATATCAGTAGTATTTGTCCGCAATGTTATGATAAATTTTAAACTCCAGTGACAGCAGTTGTGCAGGTCAAACTGAATGGTGTGGCTGACTTTGTCCCAGCTGATGATCTGCCACAGAGCTATAACCATGACTACAGCAATACAGAACAGGGCTGTCCTGATCGATCACAAAGCTCTGACCACTGGGCACCCTCACTGTGCATAGCATATAACCCTCTGCTTACGTAGTGTAGTGTCAATGCTGTACACAGCTATATGTTCTGTGGAGTCTGCGCACTGTAGTTAGTGTGCCATCAGCCCTGCTGTGCATTGATTTCAAAATGGGCTTGGGGCCTGGTTCATTTGGGTCTGTATCTAAGACAACAATGTGTTCTGCAGAACAGACTTCCAAAGGCATGGAATATCTAATGCCTATATGTACTTTTTCTAGAGATACAGCTGATGTCAGTGTGTGTGTGGGTACTGGTCATTGATAGTGTTTTGTGTTGGTATACAAGTTTGATAAAGTTTTCAGAGGCTAATTGAAGCTTTATGAGTTCTTGGGATATAATCTCGGTAATGTGGGAAACAGACTGGTACATTCCCTTACATATTTATTCGTTCTCCTTTATCTCTTATTTGCCTTATTACCAAGGTTTTAATGGGTGAAGCATATGCTTCTATGTTTTAAACCATTTCAATGCTTAGTACAGTGGTATATTTGTGTTTAGACTGTTCTCTGTATTTTACTTTGTGCCCTGTTTTTTGGAGATGGGGTAGCAGCTAAGGAAGAAGGAAAAAACCCTGCCTGTGCCATGTTAAAACATTTAAATAAATACTGTATTAAACACCACTTTTAAGTCAGGGACTGCTGACTGTGGATAAGGGTGGCAGAACATGGTTGTAGTAGAATAACCAGTGAATGAATCTACAGTAGCATTTTGGCTAGGATAAGGGGTTGTGTTTCTGCTGTTGAAGCAAATCTCTTGAACGTCAATTTGATTGCATTGGAGTGGTTTCAGACTGGGTAAACTGGATTCTTTTGGGATAAGACCAAGTCTAAAATAAAAACTGAAATATGGTAGGTTCTGTTTGAATGTAAGGAAACGCTACTTCTACTGTGAGGGTGGCCTAACACTAGTACCGGTTGTCCAGAGAGGTTGTGGAGTCTCCATGCTTGGAGATATTCTGGGCACGGGCCTGGGCAAACAGCTCTAGGCGACCCTGCTTGTGCATGTCAGGTTGGACAAAATGACCTCCAGAGGTTTCTTCCAGCATGAACAGTTCTGTGTTTCTGTGAAATCAGCTGATGTGTTCTAAGATGCCATCTGCTATTGAGGTTTCAGTTTGTGGGACTGGACTACAGCTAGTGGAAAGTAAAGCACTTCCCCAAAGCATGTGGCTGGGGCGTTCGGTTCTCAGCAGGCACTTCGTCTTTGTTCGCAGACTGTGCTGCAAAGTGCTACTTGCTGATGCAGACATAGCCACTAACGTCACATAGAGCTGAGTTACCAAGTCCTTTGGCGTTGGCTCCTTTGCTCAGGAGCACATAGGTGTTACAGACAGCAAAGACCAAAAGTTACTTTGTATATTGTATCTCTACAGACATAGGCCCTTAAGCCATTTTTTTGGCTGCCGGCATCTGACAGATAGGCAGCGGGCCAATCTGAATTTATATAGCATTGGAATATCTAGCAAGTCTGAATTTGTAGACTTCCTTGCTAGTTGGTTGATGAGTTAACACACCCTAGACTCTTCATTTAGCTCCTTATTGGACAATTATGGATTCTTTCTGGCTTGCCAAAGGTAAGAAGAAAACAAGCGGGGGAAGGTAATGCTGAGGTTGAATGGCACAGGAGGCATGGGAAGGGATGCAGGTATTGCACTAGATGGTGGGGGAGGATGTAGGTAGCTTAGGGTTGGTATGATGAAGGTTTGTCTGCACTTTCAAGTCCGGAGCTCACGCTGTGTATATTAGGCAATGGAATAATGCACTGACATGCTCTGACTGCTCAAAACAGGGCTCCCAGGGCAAAATGCCATCCATGCTTACTCACCCCACTGGATAGCATTGTCTGCAATTTTTCTCAAGCTGTTTCTGACGGGTATTCAGTCTTGGTGGTGCAGAGGGACCTGAAATTCTCTAAGAAGCTGTACTTCAGGAAAAGGTGACTTTGCTGTATCTGTATAAAAGTGCTGCTGCAAAGAGCAAACGTGAAAAAAGCCTGGAGCTTCCCTCAGGCTTGGAGCCAAGAGCAGGCTTGCAGCTGATTGTGAGACATCTGTCATCAGCAGGAGTTGCCAGTAGTGGAGCTGGGGGCTACAAATGAGAGTGGCAGAAGTACATGATGACCTAGTGAAAGAAAAGGATTTTCTAGGACAAAGGGTAGTAGTTCATGGTAAGAAGGCAAAATAAACTATGTACCTGAAAGAGAATGATCAGGTTGTGTGGAGGGGTAACTAAAGAGGACAAAACCACACCAAGAAATTAGACATGAGTCAGTAAGACTGGGGTCAGATAGGTAAAATGATGCATTGGTGAAAAAGGAAGGAGCATGATGAGTAAACAAGTAGGAATTGAAGAGCAAAAAAGCAAATGAACTATGGATGCAAAACCCCAGAAAACACTCACTTGCATTAAAGAAAAAAAAGCCTACAAAAATGTATTTTTGATAGTACTTTTCTGTATGGTCTGTTGCTAATGTTGCCAGAATGAATGTTAAAAAATTTAAATGGAATGGTGTCTGAGATGAATTCTTTTCAGCTGTACGTCTCCTAGGCAAATGTGTGAGAACTGCTGATCTGTTCGTCTTGTTCAGATCACATGAATGTGAACACAACAGAGATTCGACTTGGTGTCCCCGTCTACAAACACAGAGGGGGAAAAAAAAATATGGAAAGAGAAAGCCTCCCCTGGGAAGAAAGGGAGTGATCCCATTATAAATAAGAGTCATACAACATCCCTTCTGGAGGCGTGTTGAAATTTCCCATGGGAGGAAGAAGAATAAACAAAGGTCGGTATTACTAATAAAAGAAAAATAGTTGGCAACCAAGGAAACAATAATTATTTGATTGCAGTGTCATAAAAAGCTAGCAACAGAAACAATACCAGCTAAAAGCAACAGGCCAAACGCATCTCACTTGCAACCTTACCTGTCATTACACCAAGGATGTGTTTGCCTTACTGCTCTGAGAGCTGAGCTTTGCCAGCAAGATAAATATGCCCTGACTTTTTGCCTTTGCTGCTTTACTCTTCTTATGACCACGGGGTTTCTGAGGGTTTATTGTGTTTAACTTCACAATGCTATTGTGAAGCAAGTAAGGAGTTGCTATTATCTCTGCTTCACAAATGAAGAACAGAGCCTGCAGGAGAGCTGTGCTTACAGCCACTCAGCTTATGGTAGGCAAGGGAGTTTCCAAATCGCAGGCCAGTAACTCTTTGCTCACTTTCTGCAGTGGCAGAAACAGTAATTGAATATTAATAGTGGGAGGGCATGTATAATTTTTTTTTTCTTGAACAGTGAAGCTTACCTACCAGGAAATAAATGAGCAAAGCTTGCTGTTGTAAAAAACCATATTCCCAAATCATGACTTCAGCAATTTCAAGAAGAGATCGATATAGTCTTCCTTAAGTACATTAATAATGAAATATTTGTTTGTACAGCAGCAAGACCCTATGTAAAACGAGTGCACTTTCATTTTAAGCTTAAACTGGCAAAGCCTGTTAAGGCCAAATTGTAACAGGCATTGTTATTTTTTAAAGGAGAGGTGTGTGGTGAGCTAGACGGAAGCTGTGTAGTGCTCTGGTCATGTTTCCTGTCTGTCTGATGATGCAATTACAGTTCTAGCTGCACTTCCTCAGAGGTAACCTCACTGCATGGCACCGTCTAGTTTAGCTTTGTCACAGTGCAAACAGTTGTTCCTCGTTCCCAGTGATGTGATCTTCACTAGCAGCCCATAGCTGGGTTGTGGGATGGTTTGTTCCTAGTTCACTGGGGGTTACATAGAAAACATGGTGCTATGACAAGTACCACTTTCTCCAGCTTGAGCGGATGCTGGAAGTGATTGAGAGGCAGTAAGGGTCCAAGCTAGTGCTCTTGAGAAGGGTTAGATTATGTAACAGAAGATCAGTCCTCTTTTGGGTAGAGAACGGAAGGGTGTTGAGTGTTCCCAGCACACCAATTCCTGCCCTTTTATAAGGTCTGTAGCACACTGGTTTTCATCTGCAGGAAGACAAAGCCATTTGGTTAGATATTTTTCCTGATTATTTTTCTTTTCAGCAATGTCCATTTCTTATGTTAGCTATTAATGTTAGGGCAGGTCTTCAAGGGCTTTAGGGTCCTCTCCTCTGTGGGTGTGTTTACTGCATCTTGGCTTTTTTTTTTTTTCCCTCTATCTCCTTTGCATCTATGTTGGACATCATTATCCCCTAAATGAGATCAGTCTTTTAGGTTTGTTATTTCCTGTTAGTTACCTTGGAGAACAGAAGAGAAAAAAAAGCATCACTTTGACATCACTTTGAATTCTCAAGCTTTTTTGTAACAAAAACAGATTATAAAACTGAATAGTGGTTACAAACAGAATCATCTTTTAGAACTAGTTGCAGAGTAAGAGTGAAAAACACAGACCATGCAAATTGGTCTTTCTAATAATACTATTTTGCCTGTACCTTTCTAGGTATTTTAATATTAAAAATATTTTCCTTATTGAAAGTGAAACCTGGAACTAAGTTGGTAGCTGAAGGTCATTGTGCAGAGGGACCCTTTCATATCGCTGAGTGGGAAACTGACTGTGCTTCATTTTGTAGTGTTAATTTATGACAGAAATTTATCCTACAAAGGAAGGTAACTGTTCTCATTTCTGACATAGCTCTGCAAAGTCAGATATCAGCAGTGTTTTCCAAAGAGGCTGTAAATTTGTATTTTATTAGACATTTGTGTGCAGCTATTTAAAAATGTCAACCTCCTGAGTTAGTATGAAAGCAGTCAGTTCAAATATGCTGCTTTAAATGGGGATCTGAAAAACAGCATGTAGAAGTGAGAATTCCTGAAATATTTTCTTTCCCTTTTCAGTGACTGCCTTGCTTATAAGAAAAAAAAAAAATAATAATAGAAAAACCGCAAAAACCAGTCGCGTTTTAGTTTCCCTCTGTGGAAAATGGTGATAACAATGCTTCTCAGTCTTTTTACAATTCTTTGAGATGTGTGGAAGAAAAATACAAGCAAATAATTTGGGTATTTTATAATAGTGCTGTACACAGTTTATTTTCCTTTGTCCATGATGTGTGCTTGAAAATCTTATTTTCTTCTTGCCTGTTTCAAGATGGGATAAAGAATCTTGCCGATAACTAGGTGCTTTGGTTAACACTTTTGAATTGCAAAGACCCTCTTAAGAGCCCCAGCTAGGCTCAGGGAGGTTGGCAGAAGGGTTTGCACTCATGCTTGTGGATGTTGGTCTGTGTGAATTAAAGATGAATGCCAGCATGATTGTATAAATATTACATAAGCACGCTCTTCTAAAAAGTCTGCGAGGCACCCTTGGATTGCCCTACGCTGGCATTCATAAGCGAGTACGACCAAAATAGGAACAGCCTAACAGGGTGTATTTACACGTGTGCTCAGAGCTCCGACGGGAGTTGTCAGTACGCAAGGAGGTGCTTGAGCAGCCGGTTAATGGTGTAGGTGCCGGTAGATGGCACTCGAGAGCACATTCCCCAGTTCTACAGGTCCAGTTTTGTAGGATCGCTAACCACGGGCAGGTTGTTGAGACTGATTCCTGCCTCAAGTTCTTTGCATGGTGTTCCTGCTGAAAGTTATGCCTGTTTTAAGCCGCTGAAACAGCCTCGGTCACTTGCATTTGAAAACTGTTACCCTGTGAATTGTACATTTATTTTCTTTCTACTGAAGGTCAGCTGCTTCACTGCAATTCTCAACACTTATTTTGCTTGTGCAGATTTTTTTTTTCAAAGCATAGACGATTTTAAATGAATGCGTCCATTTGAATATCTAAAAGGCTGCAACGAGAAGAATTGGAATGGTACAATTAGAGGAACCCTGTTTCCCATTCTGCACAAAAGCACTGTCAACAAAAGTCTACAGGAGCAGGTCAACCTCTGTTGAACCACATTCCATTTCCTGTTTTATGGGCACTGCAGTCCCTCGCTTTTGATGGAAATAAACACACTTTTTGTCAGTCCCAGTGGAAGCAGAATTCCTGAATGAGCCTAAAGTTGCCTTTTATAAGAGAGCAAGTAAGAGCAAACCTCAGTGACTAGTCTGACGCCTATTATTACTGGTTTATCAAAGCCTCCACCCATTCCATGCGGATAATGGACTCACTCTGTCCTTAACATAATTATTAGTCTAGACTGGAGACATGTCAGGTTAATATTTCCACAGAGAAGGGCTTTCCCCTTTAAAACCAGATGGTGGATTGAATCATGGGACTAAATCTGGAATGTGCTCCTAAAGAGGTCCCATTGGCAAAGATTACTATACTGGGAACCACTCCCAGAAAAGGGGAAAAAAATGAATCAGAAACAAGCTTCTTGATTCCCTGTGGAAAGGATCTAGTGAAAAATTCTTAAGAACAGCATAGGCTAAAGGTATTTTACATTAGCCATGGGTTTAATTTCATATTTGGCCTTGGCCTACTGCTTTAGAGAAATTACTGAACCCAAATACCTACTTCATTTCTGGGAGTGTCAGATAGTACTTTCTGCTAAACTGTAATGAAATCCATGTGTGATTTGATTAGATTGCTGTTTCTCCAGCTTGTGTCAGATAGATAATCTAAAACGAATGCCTTCAATTTGCCTTGAAAAGAGAAAATTAACTTTGCAATGGTATTTTGGCCATGGTGACCTCTTCAAAGAATGGTTTCTTAACAACAAAAGAGTGTAATCCATGCCTCATTAACACTACTTATATTTTCATTCATGACATAATAATTCCTGCTTCAAAGGTATTCTGGGAAATCAGGAGATTTGCAAGATAGGGATTTCTGTGCTTATATCTGTATGGAGCTGAAAAGCTGGGAAAAGTGGTCATTCAGTTTGGTTATGAAAGCAAAGTTTGTCAAAGAAAGCTTCAGCTTCACTCTTACAGAGTGTCTGTGAGCATTTATGTGTCTAGCTAGTACTGGTGAAGCAAAGAGTCAGTCAGCATTTCCATTATGAACCTTCATTTTGAGTGTTTTGTAATAGTAACAGTCCCTAAAATTTCTTTCCAAGTGGAAACTTGGCATGTAAATTCTTAGTCCAATTATTTTGGTATAAATTTTGAGACCTATCAGTTTGTCCATTTCTAAGTTTTATGGGAGATCTTTTTTTTTTTATGGCTTCAGATGCTTTATTACATTCCTGTTGCAGTGCAGGAATTCATTAAAAAGAGTTCTTCATTGAAAGGAAAGTTTTCAATACATACTGTTAACCTGTGACTTCTTTTTTTTTTTTTTTTTATTAGAAAGTAGCTAGTGTGCACCTTGTCTTATTTAGCATATAATATTATTTCACAGAAACAGATTGGCTTGTTATGGCCTGCTTGGCATTCTCCTGACAGTGATCAGTAAATAAAGGGCTATATTAAGTGTGTGAGAATAAGTCTTCAATTAGGCCTATGCTAAGAAATGCCTTTGAAGGTAGACTGAACTCATATAATGCATTGCAGTGTTGTCTAATTTAGAGCTTTTTCCAAGCTAAAATCCAGGAATTCCCTGCCACGCCCCCCTTGATTTACCTAGCTGGCATCCATTCTCAGTGCCCATCAAAATTAAACTTGCCTAGTTAAGATAAGTTGAAGAGTATTAACCCACACCTTCATGAGGGGAAAGAAGTGAGGTTAGGTCATGTGTGGACCATTCACAACTAGTTTTGAATCAATTTTTAATCTAGATACATTCTTTCTTGTAATACAGAGTAATAGAATGTAATAGAAATTGCTTTGATATCTCTAAATTTCTCTAAAACTGTATTTCAAGAGAAATAGAACATGTTTTTAAGGGTGCTTACTGTCACTGAACACTGGTGCAAGATTAGATCCTCATAAATAAAAAAAAACCCATAATTTTATGTGCATGAGTATGCCAGCTTTATACTTGCTGATAGTTGGACATGAAATATTTTAAGGTATTAATGAGGTAAAAAAGATCTAAAAACTTATATTCCATACGAAGCTTAGAAATTGACAAGTAAAATGGACTATCGTCCTACTTGTTGGCCAAAGTTCTTTGTATGATAAAACCCTTCTTCAGCAATACCTCCACAGCCTTAATGTTAGAGCAGAACCACCGGGAAGTTAACAATTCACAGAAATAAGCACTTTTCCCTTTATTGTTCACACACTTGAATCCACAATTCTCTAAAATTCATATTAACTTCCTTGATGAAGAAATAACTTCATCATTGGGTTGAAGTAATTTTTATTTATAGAAACAAAGTGTGTTTGTGATGGCAGGTAGGTCTGTAGATCCAATGGCATATTTGGTGCCTGTAGGCTTTTTCCTTATCAGAGCACTTTCTTTGCCCATCTGATTTCTGTGCTGCATTTTAATATTGAGTGATAATGGTAGGAGCAATTACAATGAAAATAATAATGGATCTTAATAGAAATACAGTGTCTTGCATCACAAAAACATTTGAAAGTGAACAAATGCAGTCTTATACTCTGTTTTATATAGCATGTTTTTTAAATACACCCAAGTCCTTGTGAAATCGGGGAACTTCAACATAGGGTGAGTCTCAGACAGGTAGGATGGTTGGCTGGGTGCCTGTCTTTATAGCTATGCTGGTTTTAGTTGGGATAAAATTAATTTTCCTCACAGTAGCTAGTATGAGTCTATGTTTTGGATTTGTGCTGAGAACAAGGTTAATAACACACTACTGGTTTTCCTTGTTGCTAAGGAATGTTTACATCAAGTCAAGGACTTTTTCAGTTTCTGATACTGCACCTGTGTTCAGGGTGGGGGACACAGCTCAGACAGCTGAACCAAACTGACCAAAGGGACATTTCATGCCATAAAATGTCATGTTTAATATGTAAACTGGGGGAGTTGGTGGGAACTGGCTAAGCATCTATTGGCTGGTGGTGAATGGTTGTATAACTTTTTTTCCCTTTTCCTTCCTCCCTCCTCTCCCCCCTGCCTTACATATAATTATTATTATTATTATTATTTTATTTCCTTTATTTTCAATTATTAAACTGTTCTTATCTCAACCCACATGTTCTTGTATCCTTTTCCTCCGATTCTTTCCCCATCTCTCTGGCAAGGGGGGAAGTTGAGCAAGCGGCTGTGTGGTGCTTAGTTGCTGACTGGGACTAAGCCATGACAATAGCTGATGTTAATGGGCTCTGCAGGTACAAAGGCCTATGAGAACAGCATTTCGAATGCGCCTCCTGAGTGAATTCTTGCAGAGACCAAAGTTTAACATCAATCCAAGGTGATTCTGCTCTGGTCTAATGTCAGGGAAACACTTGCGTTAAGTTTAATGATGACTCCAGCGTTACTACTTAAGATGCTGGGTTTGGCTGTTCCGAATGCATTATTGCTATTACAGTCATCATCATTACAAAGAGTTCAAAATCAGGCCTCAAACTAAGTAATTCTGTACAGTTCCAGGGAAGATGTTGCAGGTGAATGTCTGTTTTACCATTCTGTGGCTGTGGGCATCAGTGTTTCCTCTTCCGCTCCTCCAACCACCCTCTTTTTCCCTGTATATGCGGTTAGGTTAGACTGCCAAAGTACAAAATGAAGCCAACTACCTTGGGTTTAGGAAAGACAGAGACTGTTTTCAGTACTTCCAACACAGAGAATGCAGAAAAAGTGTATACCACTCATCCTAGAACCCTAACACTTTCTTCTTAATCTTTTCATAAAGCTTAGTAAATTTTTTTCTTTAAGGAAAATGTTTGGGTTTGTACTACAATGTCTCGATAGCATCATTATAGCATCATTTAAACCCTAAATGAGTATCATTTAGGCGGGACCTCTTCTGACTCTGATAAGTGCATTCCTGAACCCTCCCTTGGCCTTGCAGCCTTACTGCAGATGGAAGAGAGAGAATCTTCACTGTGATTGACATCAGGAAGGGATCATCTCCCCGGGGCAGTGACTGTGGGTGACTCACTGTCATCCTTCCCTGCTGGACTGAGAATGTGTATAATAATAGAGCTCTGTGAGGGGAGAGATTTCTGGCAGTGTGTTACTTGTGTCAAGCCACGGGGGTTTCAGGTTCTCCTGGTTAACCTTACAGTAGTATCTCTGAACTGGCAAACCCTGGTGGAAACAGAATTATTCCAGTGAAACAATTACCTCTTTTTTTTTTTTTTTTTTTTTACCAAAGTTAGAAGAATTATAGTGTGACTGGAGCTTCAATATTTTATGTAATGATTTCCTTTAACAATTGTAATGTAAAGTATATAACTTTTTAAAAATATGTATAAGTCATACTGATTTCTTGTGAAGTGGTGTAAGAACAGGAGCATATGAAACATTGCAGAGTAGGCAAGTTCATTACACAGATCTTGGTTCTTGGCATTTGTCTAAATAAAGAGAGTTTGTTGTTTCTGCCACTTTAGAGATGTTTATTGCGATATGATAAACCTGCACAAGAACGGCAACGTTTCTGTGGCCTGGCTGTTGTAACTACTATTGGACTGCTGGTGGTAAAAAGGTGATGAAGCATTTTTCCTGAAATAATTTTTGTTTTGTAATTATACAAAATTATACTGATTTCATAGACCTTCTTTAGACTCAGATATTATTTTGTTTAATTGGATATATCTTAATGCATGTATCCTATATGAGTAATGCGTTATAATAGAACTAAAAATGTCCCTTAAAATGAAAATATTTCTGAACAATTTTGTTTTTAATATTAGTTAATTGATGTCTAGCCTAGGAGATTTATATGTTACTTAGTTTAGAACTTGAAGTGAAGGAATTCTCATCGAACTCTAGGGGTCAATTAAGTCCCCTAAGTAGCTGATGAGAAGAGATGGAGACCTGCTGAGGTGCTATCCTAGGAAGTGTATGGTAGTGTAAGTGGGAACCATTATCTCTGACAGCTGCCTGTCTTTCTTTTGCCTGGGGGAGGGAGGGTTGGTGTCTGCACAACTGCCCTGTGTAACATCTTAAGTTGAGGTTTGAATCCCTCTTAAAATGTGCAGAAATCAAGGGACCAGATTAAAAAAGTGCACATTTAAAAAATAAGAAGTACTTGGCCAATTTTTTTTGCTTGTTGTTTGCATGGTTGTTTTTTCTTTTTCCTGAATTCATAGAGTTTAATTTTTAAATGTTTATTAAAAAGCTTTTTTTTAAAAGCTTTTTGTGTTTTTTTTGGGGTTTTTTTTTTTTTTACTTTTCAAAATTAATCTTGAAGTGTGTAGTATCATCACAAACACTGGGGGCTACGTTTTTAAGAAAAAGATAATAAATATCCCATGAATGATGATGAATTGTGAAGACTGTCCATACTGATAGGCAGAGACAGCTTTTTGATTGACCATGTAACTGTGACATGTTATTTTTGTCCTCAGTGTTATCATTGCTAGTGGTAACACATCATTGCAGACCTTATTAAGTTCAAGGGCAGTTGGACTTTTTTGTGACTGATTCTGCAAGAAAAGATCACTTGTTGGGGGGGGGGGGGGAAGTGACCTTTTTATGATATGTTTTTTGTTTGTTTTTTTAGTTGATAGGGGAAATTTTTTTTCCTTGGTTGACCCTTGTGTTGAGCCTGGAAAGTATCTGTTTTGCAACATTTAGATGCTCAGTAGAGCTGTAATGTTACAAGTGAAGTGTATTTAAGGTGTTTTTTGTCAGGCGTGCAGTATAAAACTGTTTCCTCTTGTCCATTCATAACAATCTAAATGGAATTAGAGCAATAAATATGTATATTAAATACATTTGCAGTATGGTGTGCAAAGCAGTTAAACCAACTGATATGCAGCCTGGCTGAAAAGATTACTAAAACATCCTTGAAGGTATTTTTGGCCTTCAAAAATATTCTAAGGAGATATTCAGTACTGCTTCTGAGAAATTATATCACTGTTGCTAAATTATGTATTACACAATTAATATATACTATATGACATATTATTTTTAAATGTACAGCTTGGGAAAACTAACTTTAAAAACAAAACCAAAGAAATACATGGAATCATAGAATGGTTTGGGTTGGAAGGGACCTTAAAGACCATCCAGTTCCAAGCACCCTGCCATGGACAGGGACACCCTCCACTAGACCAGGTTGCTCAGAGCCTCATCCAGCCTGGCCTTGAACACTTCCAGAGATGGGGCATCTACAGCTTCTCTGGGCAACCTGTTCCAGTGCCTCAATACCCTCTTCGTGAAGAATTTTTTTCCTGATATCCAATCTAAATCAACCCACTTTAAACCCATTACCCCTTGTCCTATAACTACAGGCCCTTGTAAGAAGTCCCCCTCCAGCTTTCTTGTGGTATCCTGTCAGGTACTGGAAGGTGCAATAAGGTCTCCCTGGAGCCTTCTCTTCTCCAGGCTGAACAAGCCCAACTCTCTCAGCCTGTCCCCATGGCAGAGGTGCTCCAGCCCTCTGAGCATCTTTGTGGCCTCCTCTGGACTCACTCCAACTGGTCGACATCTTTCTTATATTGGCACCCCAGAGCTGAATGAAGCACTGCAGGTGGGGTCTCACAAGAGCAGGTTAGAGGGGGAGAGTCCCCTCCCTCGATCTGCTGGCCAAGCTTCTGATACAGCCCAGGATACGGTTGGCTTTCTGGTCTGCCAGAGTACACTGCTGGCTCATGTCCAGCTTTTCATCTACCGGTGCCCCCAGGTCCTTCTCCTCTGGGCTGCTCTCGATCCATTCTCTGCCCAGCCTGTACTTGTGCTTGGGGTTACCCTGACCGAGGTGCAGGACCTTGCACTTGGCCTTGTTGGTCTTCATGAGGTTGGCACTGGTGGGCCTCTCTAGCCTGTCCAGGTCCCTCTGGATGGCATCCCTTCCCTCCAGCATGTCAACCGCACCAAACAGCTTGCTATTGTCAGCAAACTTGCTGAGGGTGCACTCAGTCCCACCGTTCATGTCGCTGACAAAGATGTTAAACAGCCCCGGTCCCAATACTGACCCCTGTGGTATGCCACTCGTTACTGGTCTCCACTCAGACACTGAGCTGTTGACCACCACTTTCTGAGTGCAGCCATCAAGCCAGTTCTTTATCCACAGAGCGGTCCATCCATCAAATCCATGCCTCTCCAATTTAGAGATAAGGATGTCATGCGGGATGGTGTCTAACACTTAGACAAGTGAAGGTAAATGACTTGTGAATGAAGGGTAAATCAGTTGCCCTTCCTTTGTCCACCAAGGTCATGACCCTATTGCAGAAGGCCACTGTATTTGTCAGGTGACTTTCATATTCATCATGTAACTTTTATATGCAGTGAAAGTTCACATCCAGTGTTGTTGCCAGAGCTGAAGTTCTAGTCTAGGTTAACTTCTACTTATAGAAGTCCCAGTGTGGTATATTTCTGCCTTTCTTTTTTTTTTTTTTTTTTTTTTTTTGTTTGGTTTCACAAATAACCCTAGTGATTTATGACTTGAACTATGAAAAGAGATGTGGCAAGCATAATAAAGCCAAATAACGTCATGTTTCTGTAACAAACAAAAAAATGGGCCAAACACCTTTTCTTTGTACAGTTTTCCTGTCCTTACTCAGAAGGAGAAGTGGCCTTTGCCAAGAAGTATTTAGTAATTGGGAGGTGATAGAAGACCTTTGTTATTCTTTTTTTCCAGTTCTCTGTGGAAGGTGTGAAGAGCTCATTTGGTAGTGGTTGTGGTACACTGATTTTTGTTTATTTCTGAAGATGGCAGCAAGATTGTTCATTTCTCTAGTAGTGCTATGACTGTCTTTCTTGCTGTGCTAGCTTTAAATCTTTATTCCCTTATGGCACTATGTGTGGAACATGAAATTCGTCAGTTACTATGCTTCCATATCCTCTTTTTGCCATTGCACTCAAAAAAACCCAAAATTATTTTTTACCCTTTCATGTTTAATCTTCTTGTAGATTTACATTGGCAGAATTTTGCAGAGGGTTTATCTACTTTCAGGGTTGAAATCTGCTGTTCCCCTGAAAGAAAATGGAATTGGTTTCCTTCATTTGTTTGCAGTAAACAAATGGAGGGAGATGTTAAATGTGAACGCACACAATTTCCACTCTTTATTTATCAACTTTAAGACATGAGTACATGGCCTGCTTTATATGATAATGGAGTTAATTAAGAATTTGGCTATTAAATGTAAATAATTTCTTCCCATTAGGTGTTTGTAATTTCTTTTCATTTGTACAGAGTCTCTACAGCATTGTAAACAAGTGAAAAGGAAGAAAATTAAAAAGAGCTTTTAAAATAATGACATCCTACTTTTGTAGGGCAAAATTCTTCTCAAAGAATTTTAAAAATAACCAAATTTTCAGTTGAAAAAAGGAGCTACATAAATATGGTTTCATCCCGTCTTTCTACTCTGAGTTATTCCACTGTTATTGAGTGAAAATAATGAAATGGTTCTGGGCAAGTCTGCTCCTTGGGAGAAAGCTGCAGATTACGGAGCTGTATGGCTGCAGTCCCAGCACTGTTGCGGTAGAAGAGACTGGTAATAATGGAAACGTTTCACACCACCACACATTCTGTGCGGTGAGGACCTGCTTGGGAGCCAGTAGGTTGTATTTAGAGCATCTTTACAACTGCCTTTTTCTAGGAAGGTGTTTGGTCTCGGCCATTTGGAGTACTGTGACTGTTTCCTCGGTGACAGCTGTCTGGCTCTTGGTTGGCAGTGTGCAGCAATGCAAGACGGAAGTGAAGAACACCTTTTCCAGCTGAAGCTGGGAAATGTCCATCCTCTGGCCAAGGTGGTGTGGAAGCTGCTCTGCCTCTGAACTCTTGGGATAGTAGTACAGAGGAGGCCAGCACTGCTTGTTTTGGTTTGGGGTTTGGTTTTTTTTTTTTTCGGTGATGATGCTGTGGGAGAGTCACCAGTGCTCAGGAAATCAGTCGTAAAACATGGTCTGGTCTTACCATGGGAGCCTGGTGGGCTGTGCCACGCCATTCTGAATCAGAAAGATGAGTGCTACGAATGCCTTGCCTGTCCTGCAGCACAGAAAATTAAACAAAATATGTGTATTTATTTGCTTTTACGCTCTGCTTATGTCCAACATGTGCTATTGTCCAAGCTGTAGCATAGCCTGGTGCTACCTGATGTATGATATTTCAGAAAAGCTTACTTTGGGTTGCTGTCTGTATATTGCTTTTAGGTAGAAGCTCTTTTTGAATTTTTTTTTTTTCCCGGTAGTATATTTTCACTGTGCATTTCAAACAGTGATGAACAATAGCTCTGATTACTCCACACAGGCTGTGTCCCTTCAGAATGTATTATCTCAACAGGGACTCAGAGTGAAAAGGAAGCTATTTCCTTGTTTTCTAGCAATAAGTCAATGGACTCTTAAGAGGACAAGCTTTGCCACAGATGCAATTCTTAAGCTATGAGCAAGCAGAAGATAAAAGATCAAAAGCTTCAGATTCTGGTGAGGGGGGAAAAAGCTGCTGTTAGCAAGGGGCTGAAAGCTATAGCAACACAACTATTCTCTAAGAAGTGAAAACTTAAAAGGAACTTTTAAAACGTGTATCAAACAAAATCTAGTGTATGTTCTCCGTGGACAAAGGAGCATATGCAGGCTCACCACTTTCTATCTCTCAGTGAAAGGTAAACAAAAATCTTGTTTGATTGGTCTCTTTTGTATTTGCCTAGTTACATAGAAGACAGTGGGGGAAGGAACAGCCTAGAAGCTGCAAGGACTGTGCTCAGCAAAACTGTTCTTATTGTTCAGGGAGCTGAGTTTTAACTACTGGCTTGAATTAGTATATAAAATATAGCTTTGCAGCAAGTTATGTTTTATTAGAGAACTATATTTCATTTGATCACAGTTCTCTTTTTAAGGATTCACAACTTTAGCTGACCTAAACAGCAACTGAGGCTGAGGGAGACCACTAAATTATCCCTGGTACTAAAGCAGCATTCAGGCTGTCATTTGAAGTATCTAATATTTCTTTCTTGCTGTACACAAAAGCATTTACTGCAGAGGATTTTGAGGTTTGTTACATTAACTAACACATTAAGTTCTGAAGATGAAATCTATCTTCCTAAATACGTAAAAGTAATTATGTAATTAATTTACATTTAGATATGCAATCATATATAATTTGTGAGTCCTTATAGTCATCTGTGCCTTTTGTACAAAGCAGGTGGTTGTTACATAGGCCCAGGAGATGCAGTTCTCAGCAGTGGAATATACGCTGGAATTCAGAGATACCACTTCTCACACTGTTCTTATAGGCAGCATTAGGAATGAAATCTTCTAATGCAACGACAACACAGAAGAATTATATGATTGTGACAGTTTGTTTTCTCAGATTTTAGTTTCAGTCTTGTTTTCTCGGCAAGCAGTGTTGTCAGGTCGTTTTCCATTCTGTACAAGGAACCGGTGGAAACTACTGTGCCTCTGAGTTCCTAAACTTAAGGGGGAAAAGCCTTCTCAATTAATTGCCTTTTCCTATTTGGGAAATCCTTCCCAGTTAATTGCAGACTTCAGCCAATGGTAGTTGATTATACGAAGAGATTTAGTCTCCAAGGTAGATATACGAGAATGTTATCAGAGGTTTCACAGGAACTTTTGCATGTTGTGCACAGAGTGCGCGAGATACTGAGGGGTAAAATACTGTGATTAGTACCTTAAACCCTTTATGCCTTTTTTTTTTTCTTCATTTGATTAGGTGATGCTGCAATTTTTTGCGCCCTTTTCCTCTTCCTAACACAAAATATTTGTATCTATGTATCTATCTATCTTCTGAAACACTTGTAAAGCCTATGCATGTACAGATATGCACACCAGTTCTGAGCAGAATTTGGTAAACGCATGTAAGGATATTTTTTTCACCCTCATGTATGCATGTGTTCACTTAAACCAGATTACATTGTTATATGAAACTGAGTATCTCTTTCTTAGATTCCAATATATTTTGTTGGTCAGAGGTTCAGCATTAATAGAATGAGAGTGACAGATCCCTAAATAGTTGTTGTGGGGGTTTTTTTTGTTTGTTTGTTTTGTTTTTTTAATTTTGTTCCACTCAAATGACACTGGACAAATTAGGCTGCTGCTTGAGGTCCTTTTTGTTACTTCAGATTTGGCATACTTCAAGTTGTACTGCCATGATCCCAAACTGTTCCTTAAACCTTCATAAACACAGCCAGACTTTTTATAAACTCTTAACAAAGACTCTCACATCATCAGCAAGGAAAGTGATCTCTTTTTCCTGTACTGATATCTGTATGCCTTCTCCAGCAGTAATCCTTTAATTTAATAAAGATAAAAATGCAATAGCTTGGTTTAGTAATACAGGACACAAAACAACATTCCTGGTTTATCCGTCTGTTTAGTCTTATTGATCTAATTACAGATTAATTATCCACATGAGTGCACTGGTCTTCTATACAGTATGTAGATCCATTTAAATCTGCATTCCTCTAAAACCTTTGCAGAAAAAAAAAAATTCTCGTGAGTCAAATGTCTCACTGGCATTCATGGTCCAGAAATTCTTAAGTTTATTAATTACCTTGGCTGAGCATCCTATGTGGAGCAATTTCATTACGGTGATCAGCAAACAGTGCCCTTTATTAATCCTGTGTTAGCCAAATGAACTAACTTAGGAATCGGAGTCTTAGACTTTCCAACCCATATCTTAGGCTTCAGAATATGCAATAGGCAAGATCAAGATGTTGGGCTTGCGGCATCCTTACAAGGTTCATATTACTTTAACATCATCTGGATAAATCGAGACCGCGGGGCTTTCCTTACCTAGCAGTACAGGACAAGGTCTGCTTTATTTTAAATTTGTCTAATACTTGTTTCAGTCTCTCTTGTATTTGGGCTCTCCCCACCCATTAATAATTAACAATTTGGTTGCAATCCTTTGTTGCTCTATATCATGTCCTTTTTAAGTGTCTCACGAAAAGATCTTAAGAGTATCATTAGGAGACTTGGTTATTATTTTAATTTTTGTCCTTTTGCTTTAATAGGGAGAATATATCCTGTGGCTTTAATCAGGATTCAAGATGTTTTCATGTAGTACACAACATTCTACAGCACTTTCTTTTGAGACTCTTCAGTACTTACTAACTTCTTAACTACCGTCAATACCTAACTGCCCATTGCCGATTTGCCCTCAAATTGGAAGTTTTTCCTTCTCATGTCATTTTGAAAGAGGTTCTTCAAATTTGGCTAGGATAAAAAGTTACTGTATTAAAATTGCTGTCTTTAAATAATGTTTGTTATGTTATTTTTCTTTCTTTTTGGTGGAAACAAGAATTTACTTAAATTTTGTCACCCTCTTCTCAAATTTTTTGCCTCTCTTTTGCTTTTGTGAGTGTTCACTGGAGTAGGATGTCCTCTGAGTAGCACTACATACGGTTTTGGGGTATGGTAATGGTGTTTATTAGTAGGGGCAGCATAAAACAAAGCCAGGGACTGGAATAACGGTTAAGCAACATAAGTGATTTGGTCTAATGACTGGGCTCCCTCCCTAGCTCTCTTTTAGTTAACACTGTACCTCCATCCCTTGAAATGTTTACAGGATGATTGATGTCTTTCCAGAAGATCTTTTTGAAGCAGAAGTGATGAATTTGCTGAAAAGATAGCTGTTAGGAAACTTTATAATAATTTATGCATAAAATCGGTCTAAAGAAATGCTGTGGTCCTTCCTAGCTGTAATATGTGTGAGCATATGTGTAATGACTGAGTTGTCAGCAAAGCATCTTTAGTAATAAGGATACTTTATATTTCTCTGAAAGATTATGATTCCTATATTTCACATATATTTTTGACAACTTGGAATAAAAAAAAAAATCCCAACAACTCTCTTCCACATAGCTGTAGCATTATTGTTTTGTCTGTGGGGTTATAAAATTGCGTATGATTATCCTTAGCTTCTGTACGCTTTCCTGGTGGGCTGTACTACCTCCTTGATGCATTCAGTTTTAATTTAACTGTTGTGGGGATACAGACTGCAGCTAAAGAAACAGGGATATTTGTCCTCTGTTTCCTCCTGTAGTTCAGTGTTGCAGATGTTCTTCCTTTTCATGCTTGTTGTTCAAGTCTTCAATTCACTACTGTTTTCATCAGCTGTGTAGTTTGTTAGCCCATTCTCTGTCTTATCTTTAATGTCCAAAGGTATTGTTTAACTTTTAGTACAGTTCCTGGGTTGTTACAATGCTACTGTATTTTGTATTTTCCAGGCTGGAGAGTTTCGTATCTGTGGCTTAAATCATGTAATGACTTATCCATGCCTTTTATACAGTGGAAGTTTTTGTGGTTTCAGTGGGAACAGTCCCAGGGTGCTAATTCTATGAAGTGACAAAATGTTGGTAGAAGTTTACCAATAAGCAGCATTTTTGATAATGAGACACATTTCTGGAGAGCTGTAGCCTCAAATACTAGAGGCACTTCTATCCTACTGTGGTGGTTGGTTTGTTTTTTTTTTCCCTTTATCTGCAATTGTATCTTTTTATTCCAATATACGGGTACTCCTCTGCGTGGCTGTTGTCTTTGAAACACTGCAATGGATTTCTGATGAGATGGACGGGGTAGTAAGCCTAACCAGATGGAGAAGAGCATAGTTGTGCCACTCACTTCAGGAGGGCCAGGACCAAGCCCCTGAACTTTTGTGGGTCAATGAAATGCTGCTGCTTAGCCCTGTCCTTTGTCATTTATCAACTGCACGTTCTCCAAAACACTTACCATCTTGTGCTGTGAACCAGGTGAGTTCCCAGGATGTGGGTAAGCGGCCAATGTAATTGTTGCCAAGAAAGCTGGAATTCCCAACCCTTTCTCCTTACTCTTTAGTACCCCTGCTCCAATTTCTAGCCATATGGTTCCACCCCTTCCCTTGTGTCAGCTTGTGCAGTAACACAATTTGTCTTACTAGTCTGGCAGGAACCTAGTCAGGTTTTCTTCTGCCGTATTTTTCTGCCAGTTCAGTAAAAGGCATTGGCTTGCCAAAGGATCTGATGACAGCTTACTTTCCATACTGACAGCTGTCTGAGAAAAGAGCTCTGCAGACAAACCGTACACCATCTCTGAAGCAAACTTCCCCGCAGCCCAACTTCAAGCCCTAAGAGTCCATGAGCTCAATTTTGGGGGACACACGCTAGATGTAAGTAGAGGCCAAATACTGTTCTGCAAGATCCTTGATTTGAGAGTGCTATTTTCCCACTGGAATTTCCCTTGTGGAGTGAAATCACTTACTTTGGGCAGTTGGATAATAAGAAAAAGAGGTCTAGTTCACCTTGATATGAAGGTCAGCCCCAACAACACCTATTGTGTCTTTCTTCAGTGCAGTCCTGTGCTGCTTAGAGCCAAGGAGTGTAGATGACACAACACCGTTCATTTAGGGATTATCTTTGGAGGGTCTTTACAGAAGAGGCTTTTTGCAACGTTGCCTGTCTTTCCTGGAATCTGGCGTGGTGCAAAGCAACTTAGGCCTGATGCTAGGTGGGTGCAATTTTAGAGTAGAGGTCGCTTGGCGGAAGAGACTGTCCTGTCTACTGCTACTGAAAGATTTCAAGATAACTAAGGACATTGAGGATATAGTATGGGGGCTGGCAGTGAATGCATATTCAGCTGTGACAAGAATAAGGAGAGCAATGCATTTGCTGCAGAAAACCCCCCAAACACAGTAGGTGTGGTGGTTTTATTTAGTTGTTATTTTGAAGGAAATAACTTACTTTATATTTGTCTTCTAATAGACACTCCCAGAGGACTGGGGTTCTCCATCATGAACTAGATTTTCTGTCCCCAACATAGTTACATATGGTCCTATTCCTTACTCCCTCCAGAGTAAAGAGCTAGGTGTCTGCATGCTGCTGTGATCTATTTGTACTGATCCAGTGGGGGGTCCAGCTGGGTATGGGCCATCTGTGTCCTTAGATACATCCATGAGAAGTCATACTGAGTAGGACCATCCTCTTCAAGAGGACATTAGGCAAGCTGAATTTGCAAGTGGGAGAAGACTGAGCCTGTGGGCTGTCTTCTTGCTGCCTGCTGCTCTGTTGGCACATGCAAATACGCCTTATGAATAAGAAGCCCAGACCATGGCTGAAGTTTCCTGCTTTTGTTGAACAGTGCTGGCAATTACTGATATGAGTCAGATGGGAATTTTGTGTAGGTCATGGGCATGCCAGGTTGCCAGGCACACCGATGGTGTGGGTATGGGACCAGCCTAGGAAAATCTTTCTGGGTGAGGACGAGGGGATAAGTACTGTCCCTCAGGGTGTACCGGCCTACGTATGCTCTGCCCATGGTGGTCTGAAGACACTCCAAGAGCCTGAAGTGGAAACAGTCTACTCCATCATAGTGCCATAACTGAGACCCTTTTCAGGAATAAATCTACCGTGAAAATGGCCAAAGAGAACAAAAAGTACATTCCTGAAGCAGAAATTTTCTGGCTTTGAAGGAAAGTGTTTCTTAGAAACTTTCATACGAGACATCTTGTAACACTCCACAGACAGTGTGGACTGAGTGAAGGCTGCCCAGTGGAGAAGTTTCAGGCAACCACATTCCAGAGTTTCAGGATATTTCACTTGGATAGTCATCAAACTGACAGCCCAGGTTTGATTCCTGGGAAATGAGTCTTTTAACAGAAACGCTTAATTTGCCTTTTGTGAGAGGAAGAAACTTTCCAAAATGCTGAAAATAGTATTCCGGTTTCTGAGTCTTGGTGGAATTGAACCTCTTTAGAATAAAACTAATAGAGTTCATTTGAAGATGCTGTCATGAATACCTTGAAATTTCAGATAAACAGCTTGCCTTACATTTTACTTGTAATCCAAAAAGATCACCATTTCTCATGAGAGCGAGATTGCCTTTTTTTCTTATTTTAGGTGACATCAGCTTTTGGAACAGAACTAATTTATCCAGAAAAAAATTGATTTATTGTTTTACAGCAATACAGCCTTTGTATTTTCTTTTGTTAATTTATCAGCAAAGGTCCCATTGTTTTTTGTGTTTTTTTGGTTTGGTTTTTTTTTTTTCTGATGATAAATTACACTTTTTTTATGGAGTGCCGAGTCATAGTAATTTCCTTGTTCCAATTTCATTAACTTCCTGGTAGTATTGTCTGGAGCAACCAGATGCTGATGTGTAATCCAACTGTTTCCCTAGAATGTGGGAAGCAGTAAACTTTTTGTTTATCTTGTAAACAGTTCTGGATATATATCTTTGGCTGTTTCTTTCCCATGGCTAGATTAAGATTGGCATAAACGGTATTCTCATTGGCACTACGTAGTGCCTAGAAACAGGGACAAAAACATCCTAGACCGATGTCATTAGTCTGGTTCACAGAAGTTGAGCGGCTTTGTTTTGTTTTTAAATCTGTCTGGGTTATGTTATTTTTATATATAATCTATGCATGAACAGTCTTTGGGAAGCTGGAACGTTACAGTTGATCATAAAATGAAATATATTTTTCTAGAACGTTACCTAAAATCTTCTGCAAAACAGGAATGTTAACATTTAAAACCAATGGAAAAAATATTAAACAAGATATAGAACAGAGACATTTTCTTATTTCTCACAAAATATGGCAATTTCCAAGCCCAAAATAACAAGTTAATAATTCTGAGTGCTGTAAGAAATAGGCATTTTGCATCTATTACAAATACTTACAGTTAAAAATGTGATTTTGCTGAGTATCAACCCATATTTAGGTACATGTATGGATTTTGTATCAAATCTATAAAATACTATTCCAGATTAACACTTTGGATTTTGAACATCTCTTTCAAAACAGTTTCGTAAGGAATTTTGGGCTAGTCTCAAAAGGGTTTGACAGTTGTGAAGTACTGGTTTTATTGGTGTAGCTAGTAATATTGGAGCCATAATCAATCACCTATGTATCATATTTGTAAATTGCTTGAATATTTTGTGATGAAATATCTTTATTTTCCTTATGATTAGTTCAAAATACAGCAGCATCTGACATTCTGTCCAAGTTATTCTGTCAAAGCAGGTTATTTTTGGCAACAGCAAATATGAATAACTATGAGCAGTGACGGTGATGAGATGTGTTTTTATTTTCTAAGTGTTGAAAGGGTTACTTGAAAAAGGGGGGAGGGGGGCAGGGAGGGAAAGCAATGCATCATTCCTGGTTTGGAATTTCTTTGCTTTTTGTGCTTTGAGACAGGTTTTATGAAAGACCATGCTGATAAAAGTTTGACGGTGCCACTTTCATCAAGGTATACTTACTTGAGCATTCTTGGCCTGAGTTACAATTTGAAATATGTATATTTTAATTTTTAGACTTGCTAATAATGAGTTTTGGAACTTAAAACAATTGCAGTTTAAAGTCCTGAATTATATTTGCAGGATTGGCCTTATCTTATTCTGTTAATTGTGGAACGCCCCTTTGCTTTATTTTAACTGGCTCAGGAATAGACACTCTAATCTTTGCTTACATGACCACATTGAGATTGGCATTCAGGCTGATTTTTACAGAGTGCGGAACATTTATAGTGTTTCTTTTAGATGCAGCAAGATTGTGAAGTTGGCTGACTATATATAGCTATGTAGGCAGCATAACCGCTTGCAGGTCTAGATTCAGTACTGAGGCATATGTCGAAATTAGGCATGGAAACTCTGCCATTTTGGGTGCTCAGATATACAGTGGGCCAGAACTGGACAACCTAGTATTCCTATATAATGTGCAGGGAGATCCAAGTGCTTTAGGAAGATAACTGCTTATGCAGTAAGGTTTCCATCACTGGCAACTAGGAAATGGGAGCAGAAGGAAAGAGGGAGAATTGTCATCTACATGAAAGGCTGCCTTAGAGCATGTAAGTGGACTTTGGAACTTGGGAATTCTTCTTAATTTAGTGGTTCATGCATAGCCTCTGAGAGTCTTCACCCTCAGAGGTGCTACCACTGTCACTGACTGGCTCAGCCATGCCATAGGTGTGTTTGACTTAGAGCGGAGGGAGCTTCTAGCTTCTCACAGGAGCCATCCCTGTAACCCCTCCACCCCTACCAAAACCCTTACACACAAACCCAACACACTCCCTGAAGCAGTGACTGAGCAGCAGAACTCGCCTGTCCTACCCGCCTGCTTTCACTTCCAGGATATAGATCCAGACTTCTTGGCTGGATTTCTGATAATTGGAAATTCAGGATTTTTGCTGTAAAACGGGCTGAGAAGCTTGAGGGTGCTCCTTCTTGCCCAAGTAATTTTAACTGTCCTAACAGGTGGCAGCTCAATGTGAAATTGCTGTTTTGTCCTATGCCTTTGCATTGACTTATATTTTGCTTTAGATGCCTGCATTCTCACTTGGACCTCACTCCTAGTTTTGTCTACAACTGCAGGAAATTGGAACTGATTTCTCTGCAAGATAAAGTAGTCTGGCTGGAGTCTGGCTTGAGGGGGGAAACATAGTGACAAAGGACGAGGAAAAGGCTGAAGTACTTAATGCCTTCTTTGCCTCAGTCTTTAATAGTGAGACCAGTTGTTCTCCAGTTACTTGGTATTCTTCACTGAAAGTGTGGTCAGGTGTTGGAACAGTCTGCTCAGGGAAGTGATGGAGTCACCATTCCTGGAGATATTTAAGAGGCAAGCTGATGTAGTGCTTAGGGAAATGGTTTAGGGTGGACTTGTCAGTGCTGGGTTGATGGTTGGATTCAATGATCTTAAAGGTCTTTTCCAACCAGAACAATTCTATGATTCTTTACTCAGCACCCTGAGCTGGAAGACAGGAATGGGGAACAGAATGAAGCCCCCATAATCCGAAGGGAAATGGTTAGTGACCTGCTGCAACACTTAGACACACACAAGTCTATGGGGCTGGATAAGATCAACCCAGGGGTGCTGGGGGAGCTGGTAGAAGTGCTCACCAAGTCACTTTCCATCATCTGTCAGCAGTCCTGGCTAGCTGGGGAGGAGCTAGTTGACTGGAAGCTGGCAAATGTGACCCCCATCTACAACAAGGACTGGACAGAGGATCCTTGAAACTACAGGCCTGTCAGTCTGATCTCGGCACCAGGGACATTTATGGAGCAGATCATCTTGAGTGCTGTCACAAGTCACATACAGGACAACCAGACGATCAGGCCCAGTCAGCATGGGTTTATGAAAGGCAGGTCCTGCTTGATCAACCTGATCTCCTTCTAGGACAGAAGATCTCTGCTTAATGGAGAGGAGATCTCCTCTCTGCTTAATGGATGAGGGAAAGGCTATAGATGTTGTCTACCTTGACTTTAGTAAAGCCTTTGACATAATTTCCCACAGCATTCTCCTGGAGAAACTGGCTGCTCATGGCTTGGATGGGCACACCCTTCACCAGGTAAAAAACTGGCTGGATGGCTGGGCCCAAAGAGTTGTGGTGAATGGAGTTAAATCCAGTTGGTGGCCGGTCACCAGTGGTATCCCCCAGGGATCAGTACTGGGGCCTGTTCTGTTCAGTATCTTCATCAGTGATCTGGATGAGGGGATCGAGTGCACCCACAGTGAGTTTGCAGATGACACTAAGTTGGGTGGAAGTGTTGATCTGCCTGAAGGTAGGAAGGCTCTTCAGAGGGATCTGGACAGGCTGGATTGATGGCCTGAGGCAAACTGTAGGAGGTTCAATGAGGCCAAGTGTTGTGTCCTGCACTTGAGTCACAATAATCCCCTGCAACTCTACAAGTGTGGGAAAAAGCAGCTGGAAAGCTGCCTGGCAGAAAAGGACCTGGGGGTGTTGGTTGTTGGCCGGCTGAATATGAACCAGCAGGGTGCCCAGGTGGCCAAGAAAGCCGATGGCATCCTGGCTTGCATCAGGAACAGTGTGGCCAGCAGGAACGGGGAAGTGATTGTCCCCCTGTACTTGGCACTGGTGAGGCTGCATCTCGAATCCTGTGTTCAGTTTTGGGCCCCTCACTACAAGAAAGACACTGAGGGGCTGGAGTGTGTCCAGAGAAGGGCAGTGGAGCTGGGGAAGGGTCTTGAGCACAAGTCCTGTGAGAACCGGCTGAGGAGACTGGAGTTGTTCAGCCTGGAGAAATCTCAGGGGAGGCTTTATCGCTCTCGGCAACTACCTGACAGGAGGTTGTAGTGAGGAAGATGTTGGTCTCTTCTCCCAAGTAACAAGCGATAGGACAAGAGAAAACGGCATCAAATTGTGCCAGGTGAGGTTTAGATTGGATATTAGGAAAAATTTCTTAACCAAAAGAGTTGTCAAGCATTGGAACGGGCTGCCCAGGGAAGTGGTGGAGTCACCATCCCTGGAGGGATTTAAAAGACGTGTGGATGTGGTGCTTACGGATGTGGTTTAGTGGTAGACTTGGCAGTGCTGGGTTAAGGGTTGGACTTGATGATCTTAAAGGTCTTTTCCAATGTAAATGATTCTATGATTCTATAACATAATTATACTAACTGTGCTAATTTGGATAGTTTATTTAGTCAGCTGTCTTTAAATGGAACTGAGCTATATAGTGTAGAATTATTCGGCTCTATGCAGAAAATTTGAGACTGGAAGAAACTGCCATTCTACCAGGGCAATTAGAACAATGCCAAAACAGCTATTATTATGTAAGTTCAAAATTTATTGCTTGCAAAGTAGTTATTAGTTTTGTTCGTAAACTCTCTGCCAGAATGGGCATAACCAATGGAAGTTTGTACTATTATTTCTTTTTGTTCCAACATTGAATAATAATCAAAGACATTGAATTTAAACTTTTAATAATGTTTTGGGTTGAATTTTTAATTTAAAACATTTATAGGTAAAAATGCTTCTGTGTCTCATAAAAGTAGTAGTCATGAACACCAGTTACATGAACTGATGTTTTTATTCAGCTCCAACTATTTTATCAGTTACGTGTACACTTATTTATACACTTATTTGCAGTGCGTTTGATGAAAAATGTAGGGTGCTGCTTAAAAGAAACAGCAGTAGGGATGAAAATACCTTAATTCTGATAGTAAACTTTCCACTGGAAGAAAAGTTCACATTACTTTTATTAAAAATAATGACTACGTTAGATGGAGATCTTTCAGTTTTACTACTAGAAGGTAAAATTAGGAGAGTGACGTACTATAATTTCTAATCTGTTGAAATTTTTCCACAAATTTGGTTAACACTGACTGAATCAGACCTTGTTCTTCTAATCACTTTAACATTGCAGGTATTTTAAAATTTTCTTATGGCTGGAGAGCTCGTATCGACCTCTGGGTTTTTTAAATTTAATTTATTTAATAATAAAACTTTATTATGAAAATAACAATTGAAAATAATAACAGAGAATAATAAATACATTCCTATATTCTGTGAGAATTAAGAAAATGGCTCTCTTCTATATCTTGTTTAATATTTTTCCATCAGTTTTAAAATCTTAATACAGGTACTGCTTAACAGTCCAGTCTTGTATGGATTTATTTAAAAATGCTTAGTTTTCATTTAAAGGTGCTCTACAGAATGGATCTGATTAAAGCCAATGGAACTGCAAATCTGAGTGTTTTCAAAATGTTTGTATGTACAAAACCTCCAGCCTATAGGAAAATTGTCACACTGACTATAAGGAATTATGGCTTTGAAAAAAGAAATAAGTTCAACGTATGGAGTAGGTGAGACTTCTCCTACTTACCTTTTTTGCTTAATGCCTAAGTAGGACTTAATTCAGGCATGTTAGTTTGGACATATTTGTGTAGTCTTTCTTTTTCTCTCAATATCATAATACTCTTGTACACACTGAGTTGTATGCCTCTGTCTCATCTGATGTGGCGGTGAAGTTTAGCATCTCTTCCAACACTTGTGGTGAGCATGGAGGGAAATAAGGTAGTTAGAGCTCAGTCTTTGTGAAGGAACAAAGAGTGTGGGGGAGCTGGAAGGGAAGCTGGAGACAGTACTGGATTGAATGCATAAATCTGCTGAAACTTTTGAATGCACACAATATAAAGGCTTTTTTTTTCTTCTTCTGTTGGCTGGTCATACCAGAACACAGTAGAAAAAAAAAATGAAGTCCACTGGAGCCACCTTGCATTTTCCAGTCAGTTGCCTTTTTGTTAAAAAAATAAAAAAAAAGTTTGCTACATAGAAAGCTGTTTTGCAAACAAAAGGGGATCAGATTAGAAGGTCATAATAGAACTGAGGAAAGGAACTCAGAAAATGCCCCTTGCTGAGGAGCAGTATCGTTAATTGCTTCTCCCCCTATAAAATTCTAGTGTCTGAAGAAAGCTGGAAGAGCTACAAGTAGTGTTTTAATCTGTCTTCAAGCAGTGGGTGCCAGCAAGGATAGAAGACAGCCAGCAGTATGTTTTTTGTTTTTAGACTTTCTTTTCTGACACCAGCTGGCACTGAAGCACTTGATGTGTTTAACAGGCAGGAAGGATAGCTATGAAATGGTTTAAAATAAGTTTGAGGAGTACTGAAATCTGTGTAAAAACTAAACATATGAAAGATGTTTCTATATTTGATAGGAACTGTAGATGAAAAGCTGAGCATTTGTGACTGCTTAGAGGTTGCACATCCTCAATTTTGAGAGGCTGAATCCCTGGTGATAGGCCAGATTTAACTGCAATCTGGAACAAGATCTCTAGAAAATGTGCTGTTGAGATATCCGAAATTAACCCTTGGCAAAGCCAGCACAGTTATATTCCTCGTTGGTCTGGGGACATGGCTATGACTGACTGCTGTGCCTTGCTTGTTTTTTGTTAATCCTTGTTCACTGCCGTAATACATATGTGAAGTTTATTAATTACATCTGTGGGTAAGATTCATCTTTGCTTTGTTTTGATGTCTTCCAATGCTGTGGAGGGTCTGTGCAAATTCACAAATATAGAAAGGAACATTTTGTTTAACTGGTTTTTGGGCCTGAATGCTGTGTTCTTACTCTGCACTGCCTAGCTTTTCCATTTTAGAAAATCATAGTATCATAGAATCACAGAATGGTTTGGGTTGGAAGGGACTTTGAAGACCATCTAGTTCCAACCCCCCTGCCATGGGCAGGGACACCCTCCACTAGACCAGGTTGCACCAAGCCCCATCCAGCCTGGCCTTGATGAGTATGATGAGGGTCCTTCTATAAATCTAAACAAAAATTGTCTCAAGTGGGTAGTCCATCTCGGACATATTCTGGTCTGGCTTTTAGATTTCATCTGAGATTGAGGTTATTTGTGTCTCTGTTTGTGTCTCTAACACAGCTGCAAATTTTGACCCTCGTACATATGCTAGATCTCTCAGCTGCTGATATGAAGGAAAATTCAATTTTTCCTTTGCATGATTTTTAGATGTACATCTGACTGCAAGTGTGCAGGGGACTTTGAGAGTGAGCTTGGAGATATTTTGTTTGGCAGTAGCATGCAGCATGCATACATATAAACTGAGGTTGACGTTTGTGCCCAAATAAGACATGCCCATAGTTCATATCAAAAGTCATTCCACACTTCCAGCCAAACCAACAGTTTCATATCATATTTTTCTGAAAATCTCATCATCAAATGTAGAACTGTCTCTCCACTTCTTGGACAAATCTGTTTGTTTTTCTTTTAGATATAAACATGATAAATTTTTATTCAGTCTGCCACCATAATAAAGAGAATCGTGCGTAAAACTTGTCAGATAGACCTGAAATGTGTAGAGATTTTATGGTGGGCTGGACTGAGAAAGCACTTCAACAGATTTTGAGTAACATTCACAGCTTAACTGGAAAGATGAATGTCTAACTGATTCTTTTTGTTTTGCAATAGCTGGAAGTAGCGTATGCAACATGCGAATTGGCACACATAGTATGTATGAAAGAACGTCAGTAGGTGCAGAGGTGAGTAACTTTGTGCTGTATATGGAGGGAAAGTTATTTGGGAGTGATGGGTAATTCTGTACTGTCAACTCATCATGAGGAGATTTGATGTGTCATCCCACCTCTTATATTTCTCACAAAATTCAAAATAAGCATTCGCAAACTAAGAAGAAGCTGAACAATTTTATCATTAGGTAGAATAAACAATTAAAAAAGTTCATAAGGGCAATTAAGATAATCAGCCATCAGAATTTATAAGCATTAGTCTTCGAAAAGAAAAAATAGTGGAATATAGTAGTAACAAACACATTTTTAAAGTGCTTATTGATATTTAATTGATTTTTCTGATACTTCTTTAAGTATCAGAAGTGATACTTGATAAGTGACCCTATTTAAGTTGCAGAAAAGACATTTAGACAAAAGTAATATTTAAGGAATAAGTTTTTCCCCACATTACTTTCAGCTATTAAGTAATAGTAATATTTGGAACAAATAATGGACCACCATCATCTGTGCTCAGAGAGCTGTAGATATGACTGATTTCATGGGCTGGTAAGCATATATGGTAAAAACCTGGCTAAGAATATTCCTCACTCTTTGGAGTATTGACTGGTGAATATGAATAATCTGAAAATTAACTGGTAAATAATGGAGATTTTTTTTATTTAAAGGCATCCTTAACTGATGTAAGTTTTGAAGACTTCTGGTGGGTTTGGTTTTTTTTTTCAGATTAAGCATTGAGTGTTTTTCTGATAGTATTGCAGAACAGCTTGTGATGTGTGAGAAAGGGGAAGAACTGATGTTTCAACCTTTCTGCTTTAACTTCTACTGCATGTTTATTTGCAGTGTTTTATGAGACTGCAGTCATCTTAGTCCCCTTTGGCAGTACCACTATGGTGTCCTGTAAAAATATATAACTGGTTTAGAAATAAGAACGGTGAAGAGAGAATGTGTTTCAAGGGAGTTGAGACAACACGTTCACTAATGGAGGGGAAGCAAGAGAATATGCTGGGCATAAAAACATGAAAATAGGAAACTTGACAAATGGTGTAAGGCCTCTGTATGAAGTTTTAAGTAATGGCATTTGGCACTATAGTTTTCAGAACTTCACATGAAACACTTACAAAAAGAGAAAATTATCACTTTTTGACAAGGAGGAGAATTTGGACTTTGAATTAACAGTGAACTAAAGGAGGATAATAGGTGTGAATTGAAACTAATTGGTGTTTCAGATCATTGAGCTGCTTGAAAATAACATGTGTGGTGAGAATTGTAAAAGTTAAGTCTCTCTTAAATGCCTAATTAAGCACAGTTCTGTCCTGCACGGGAGAGCAAAAATGTTATGTCACTTGCTGCTTTGTACTCAACTGACTGATTTAAATGGACAGTCAGTCAAAAGATTTAGCTTCTGTGTGGTAAAGTTCTCCTGATTAGGCTGATCTACTGATCCGAGAAGGGGTGATGCCCTGAGGCAGACAGCTATAGGCATAAAGATGGGCACAGGTATAATCAAAGCTGTCCAGAAAACATTGTGTAAATCAGAACAAGCAGGTGGTTGGGATAACTGATGAGCATTTTCAAGTGTGTGATTAACGTGGGTGCAAAAGTCCTGTAGCTGGGTGTCTAAATCAGCTCACACCCTGTGGCCTGATTAAAGCACACACATATGTGAGTTAGGGTATGACAGAGATATTAAAAATAAATTTTTCACAGGAGAAATATCCATTAAAAAGCATGGAAGAACCTCCCTTCTACTCCCTTGGAAAGGGGCTGAGAGTTGATTAAACTTCTGTAAAATAAATTGGACAGTTTGACATGTAAGATCCTTTGCTTTCCAACGAACTATTGAGTTCACTGGCTGCAATCCAACAGAGAAAACAAAATGTGCAGAATAAACACTGTCTATAGCAGGTGGAGGTAATGCCGTATTATACACAAATGCTGTTTTGTGTTGTGTAACCTGGGGACAATTTAGCAGACAGTTTTGTACTTAGAAAAATCATGGTTTATACAGAAAAGGAGAACCACGGATAATGAATTGTCTACATCTGAAAATACCACACTAGATCTGAAACACATGTCCTACCGCATTGTCTTATGATTTCAAAAGCAGAGGAAGGAAGAAAGATTATTAAATTTAATTTCACTCCCTCATATCACTTTAAAACAGATGTTTAAAACCAAAAACTTATCCCTTCTTTTCCAGTGTTTATTCTTAGATATTTTAGTACCGATGTTTTGTCACTCAAGACCAAACATGCAAACATTGGCCCTTATTCATCATGCAGCTAAGAAAGAACTATTGTAATTTTGTGCATGCAAACCTTGCTTTAACTGTAACAAATAAAATAAAATAAAATAAAATAAAATGCAAAGAAAATAATACTCCACTGTGAGAAGTATGATCTTCATGTGTGTACATATATGTGCACAGAGTGGCTGTTTGGCTCCAGGGGAAGCTGATCCCTGAGGCTTCTCTTCTCCAATAGTTTTTTAACCTCAATTCCACACAGTCAAGTGACAGTATTTTCAAGGGAGTATGGGTTAGATGAGGTGTGAATTATACATTTAAGAAGCCAGGAATCATCTGATGTATTTTTTCAAGACCAAAGGATACAGACTTATTTCTTATGTAGTTTAGCTGGTTGTGAGCAAAAGGGAAACTTATTAACGTTTTCAGTCTGATGACATTTTGTGCAAATGAGTCAGTTGTTTTCACATTCCTACAAAACTGGAAAACCAAAAATTATGTGAATACTCAGGTAAGGAGTCCAACAGACGACTGGAGTACTAGAGCCTGCGTCACAGTATCACCAACAGATTACTGCAGTTATGTGTTTCCAACTTTGAGATATCAAGGAAGAGGAAACAACTGGTTTCCCATGCAATATGTTTTGACGGTTTCATCCAATTTCATAATTATTAGCAATAGCACTTTTCTTCCAAGTGATTTATAAATACTGACTAATTTGTTCTCAAGAATTGTCACAACAATCTGGATTTTACTCTCTTAGACTAAAAAATATCACTGAAGACAAGGAAACAGAGTCAGTCAAATATTAATCAAAGGGTTCATTTTCCTCTGTGAAGTCAGCCTCAAAATGGCATTAGATCTCATCTGGGCAGTCCTTATTCCTAGTGTAAGTCCTGTCACTAGACGCTTGTTCACTTGCTCATTTTCTGTGAAGCTGGTTTCTCTGGAACCTTATTGCCAGAGGAGAGGAAATTAAAAAAGGGAAAAAAGAAAGCAGCTTTCCGTTGTTAATGCAGCTGGTTTTGTAAGTTTACTTCTGCTTCGTTCCCTTCCTTTTCAGTTAATGTTTTGGTCTGTATATATTCAGGTGGTAATGTTTATAGAAATGATATTTTCTTTAAAATTATGGTTATATTCTCAAGTGCGGCGTGTGTAAGTGTTATCCAGAACTTTCAATTTAGGCAAGTGCAAAATAGCTGCTCTTTTGTTCTCTGTGGCATCACAGAAAAGAAATATGAAGGGTATGAATGGTGGAGCCACGCTCAGCTCTAGCCCTTAATGCTCATCAGAAAATCTGACAGAAGTGTCCAAGGTTATGTTCTCCTTCACAGCCAGAGAGACCCGGGATGTACCTCTTGGCAGCAGAGGTTTCCCTATTGCTCTGTCCTGCAGGGCCATGACTACCCACTCCATTTACGGCTGGCTGTCACAGTTGAGCCTGCTGATTGGAGTGGGACCGCTGATGGAGAAGACACTCTTTGGAAGCACGGCTTCTAACAGTGGACATGATCAGCCTAATCTCATGGAAACGTTATGCAATGTATGATGATGATATCCAAAGTCTCAGAGTGGTTTTTTCTTGGAGTGGTGTTCTAAAACCTCATGGAGTAGTAATATTTTTCCTGCCCTGTGTGTGGTGTGAATTAACTCTGTCAGTAGTTTCAAACAAAAAAAAGCGTTTACAAGCCTCTTTTCTTGGCAAATGTTTTCCAAAATATGACATCTTCAGTGTGCATATCTATGTGAGTACGATGGGTTGTTTAGCAATCCAATTTCCGTTTTGCGTTAATGCTCATTTAATAATTGCAAGAGCTTTACCTTTTAAACATTTGCTTAAATTCAAATATTAAATATTAGTGAGATTTTAATCTGAAGAAAGTGTAAGAGCAGTCCTACTTTAATTTTACTCCAACCTTGTGTTCACCTTGCAATCCCTATCACATAGGGAAGCCTGAAACATTATTAGTAGCTATAATTTGTGACAAGTTTATCTCTGAAGAACATTGCATGAAGTCCAAAAATGTGACTTCCTATTGTCCACAGGACAAAGAATTATACCTATTCACCGGGGCAAGAGATGGGGATGGCTATTAAATAACAATGTTTCAAGGTTTTATAAAGCTACTGTAAAAGATTCAAAGCAGCTAAAATTTTTAATGTTTATGGAATTTGTTCAGGACTTTGAAATGAAAGGTGCAATTTAATTGATGACATGCTAATACAAATTAGCAGTTTTCAGCCCTTCTTCCTGAAAAATGAGATATTCTTTAATAATTGACTGAATTCTCCAGCACCCGCCACCTCTGAGACATTGTAGGTTATTGTCAAAAGATGACCAGAATAGAGAGCCACTAAATATTTCATCTTAATGATAATGTATTCTGCAAAAGGTTTGAACTTTATATCGAGCTTTGAATTGACTTTTGATAAAAGACATACTGGATTCTCTCTCTCTTTCTATTTTTTTGCACATTAACTTTGTGCCAGGAGCAGGGGTCAAAGCTAGCATTTAAATTCAGACTTTTCTCTATTTATTGCTAGTAAAATGAAACTATCAGGGGATTTATTTATTTTTGTTGTAATATTTAAATGTTGTCTGGATCAAGTTCAACTAATTAGGTGTGTTTTTAAAGAGATGGAGGGGCTAAATGTCAAAAGTATTGGGAGTCAGTTATTTTAGTTATTGTGTCCTTATTCCACTGAGGTCAAAGGTAATTTTACATCCCCTAATGCTTTGGAAGTTTTGTGCTGTACTCAGCTGTGCACCCAGCTGTGTCCTACCCAGCAACAAGCATTTATTACTCAGAGAATCAGCATTAAACACTGGTAACTTAAGAGCCAAATGTCTATCAATACTCGTATGGGCTGTAGTTCAAAACATCTTAAAATGTGTTTCCTAATTTTCATGATTGACTACAACAAAAAACCAGGTATTTCTTGCATGTCTGGAGTTGTTTCTTCTTTTCTTTATTTTTTAAAAAAAAATTCAGAAAAAAAGTACTTGAAGCTTTTAACACAGGCAAGTCTCACCACGGTCTGTTTCAACAAAACATGATTTTACCGTCACAGTCCCATTGTCCAAATTTGCTTCTGTATATGAAGTAGCAATTAATTTATGTGCTTAGAAAAAAAAAGTGAAGGTAATCTTTATGACTGTAGGTATTTTTCCTGATATATTGCTTTTTCCTCCTTTATTGTATGTTTTTCTACTGTTGAATTTAATTCTTAGAAATGCACAAAGTACTATGCATGCTTTAATACTTTTTTCAGTTTATAAATCTTTTTAAAAAGGCCCTAATTAATCTTGCAACATAGCTATAATAACTTACTGCTCACACAGTTCTGTCTTTTGGAAGAATTTCCAGGAAAATGACCCAGATCTCTGCTGTTTATAAAAATTGATATTTGCCATTAAACATTGTTTTAGGGAATTAGGCCCTGCATTTGTCCCAAATAAGATGGTCAATTATGACTGTTCTAAAAAATGGATATTTCAGGCATGTTTAACCCAGCAGGCAGCTAGACACCACACAGCCATTCACTCTCCCCACAGCTGGATGGGGAGGCACAATTGGAAAAAAGGTAAAACTCGTGAGTTGAGTTGAAGACAGGTTAATAGTACAGAAAAGGAAGGGAAAATTGTAGTAGTAGTATTAGTAATAAAGTATAAAAACAAGTGATACACAATGCACTAGCTCCCACCCACTGACTGATGCCCATCCAATCCCTGAGCAGTGACACCCACCCCCGGCCAGCTGCCCCCAGTTTATATGTTCAGCATGAACGTTCCTTGGGACAGCTTGGGTCAGCTGCCCTGGCTGTGTTCCCACCCAGCTGCTTCTGCCACGCCACAGCCTCCTCACTGGCAGGGTACTATGAGAAGCTGAAAAATCCTTGACTTAGTGTAAGTACTGCTCAGCAACAACTAAAACATCATTGTGTTATCAGTATTGTTCTCATCCCAGATCTAAAACACAGCACTATACCAGCTACTAGGAAGAAAATTAACTCTATTCCAGCTGAAAACAGGACAAGGCATTTACTCAGTGACTGATTTATAACTTGGCAGAATGGAAAAATTATACTGTTTTGCTATGTTATTGCAATGTCTAAGTGCCAATAATGTTTATTCTTTCCTTAAACTGGATGTTTGAGAACTTCTCTTAAGACTGGTCCTGTTCAAAACAGAGAAATGAGTTTGAAAAAAAAAAAAAAGGCAATCCAACCATTTGTATGCTTCGTGTCATACGTGCATCCTTTCAGAAACCAAAATGTGTTTTATTGCTGCTTCCATCAGATATACACATTGGTTTTGCACCAGCAAAATAGGATGAGATGGTTCTAGTGCATTATGTGCCTCAGCTTCAGAGCTGTGGGCCGTGCTGCATTCGCACTCAAGCGTCAATGAGAGCAAAATGCATTCAACTTACAGGCTCAAGCCTTGTGAAACAAATAAATTTTGGGCTTTAATCCCACTTTCATTAAAGCTGATGTCAAAGTTTCTGCTGTCTGGAGTGGTACAGGATGATGCAGAAAGAGGAAGTTTGGGAGGGAAGGATGATGCCAAGGTTTACGAGTGGTAAACAGGAAGTCTCAATCATGGAAAGAGAGGAGAAATGGAAAAAAAACCCCCAACCAACTCAGAAAGTACAAAATGTTGTTTACTTTGCAATACTTAACTGAATGAAGCTTGGAAGCTACAAATTTACTTGATCAAGACAGAAAAAAAGAAAGGAGAGGATGTCAAGACGCATAAGCTGCAGCAGATCAGTGGATGTGCAGCTGCTGCAATTAAGCTCTTTAAAGGGCATGTGTTAAGTTGCAGAAGTTTGAAGTCAGAAATGTTTATTTTGCCCAGTTATTCATTGTGCTGGGTGATGAACACTTATAGCACTGTGCAAACAAGTGCATTTTCTCAGTTGGTCCACATGCCTGAAGAGAAGACACTTCTTCCCTCTCCTTTTTGTCTGTGCTATACACAGTACCCAGTTGCAGAGCAAACTCTGGTGCCGTAATAACCTTCATCATGGTGTATTAGTTGGGTATACACATATTACATTCAAATTACCTTAATAACTTTAATCAAGTCTGTAATTAATGTAAAGCATTAAAGAACACGTTTAAAGCATTACTGTTCAGTTTTTGTTCAAGTGTAAGCAGTAGAAAGGATCTTGAGGAAGAAGGCGGCATCAAGGTTAAATTCAAAGCTTGTTCACTGAACGACTCCTGATGTTCCAAATATTCCTCAGATGTTTCATTATAACGGTTGACAGTAGTCCCATTGCTTTTCTCAGGGTCACTTGTGAATTTGTAAGTACAGCAATGAAGCATAAAGTATCGGGATGAAAAACAGGAGAGGGAAAAATAGCGACCCCTTCTTTCAGCCCCCTGGCAAATACATATTTGCTGTTGGATATACTGAGCGCAGCATGAAAAGTCTCTCATGAGAACTTTGTCTGAGGAAATGCACCGTGTCTGTCACGAAAAGAAAAAAAGAAACATGTCATCGTTCCAAGCGGGATTGATTAAAACAATAAGGATTTCCTGGTGCCAACCGTCGAAACAACTCTGTGAAAAGCAGTGAAGAGGTATTGCCGTATTGTTGCAGCTTTCTCAGGAAAATTCCAAATAAACTGAAGGATTCCTGTCAATATTTGTATAAGGAAACATGCTGCTGCCCGATTCAGAGGCACTTCACACACGCATGCACACAAAATTCTTGAGAAACTTTATTACAACCACACAAAAAAGAAGACACACTCAGAGTTTGGTGCACTCTTTCTCATGCTAATATTTACAACATCGATCTCTTATTGTCGGTATTTGATCTACATTTCTCCCAGCCCCCGTCAATGGAAAGCACAGCTGCCGAAACCCCATATTGTGCAGGCAGCGTGCCTTTGTGTTCTGCAGCTGGGGAGTTCTCATGTCCACAATAGCAAGTCTGAGCACACTAAATTAGGGAAGATTATTGTTTCATTTATTGACTACACAAGTTTAAAACAGCAAGTATATAGTTTGTTTCATGTTTTATATGTTAAGGTCATTTTCACCAAAAGCTGGGCGCATGGACACAAATACAGGGCAGCTGTACTTTCAGCCACCCCAGTAGGAAGAAAATGATAAACGTTGTTGTAATGAAATTGGATGGTTGGTTGCTTTCAGGAGGCACAGCCTCCCACCTGCCTTCTCCCAGCCACCCATTTGTGAAGACTTGCTGCAGGTTTTCTTTCGTCTTTTTGCATCCAAGTTCCTTCCCCGGTAAAGTTCATATCCTACTGTACAATTCGATTTAAGCAAAGCTGTTTTTTATGGTGGAAGGGAAGACAAGCGAGTTCAATTTTTGAGCTCAGTTCTCTGAATGTTTCTTTCATGGAATGGTCTATAGAAAAAGGAAGGCAGCAATTTTAGCTGCAAGCTAATATCACTTTGGAGTAACAAAAAAAGGGAGGAGAGAAAAGAGAGAAAAATCTATTTAACACTTTAGGATATAATGGTATTCAAATAATATATTTTTCTGCCATTTATTCAGTTGTGAAGGAACTCAGTGAATAATAATAGCTGCTGTCAAAGATATTTATATTTAAGAGGGTCTTTATGTAAAATCATTTTTTTTTATCAGGAGTGATTTTTCTCCAGGAGAAGTCTGCCATCTCCTAGCAACCGATATGGCTATCTTTTTTAACAGACGCTGCAATAACAATGGGTGCCTAACCTTTATATGGAAGCATTTGCACATGTACAATCAGAACGCTTACGAATTCAAACCGAGTTGTTAAAGTGCTCCAAGGGAGACACCAGTTACCGCTTTATCTACTGTGCATCTCATCTACCCGAGATCTTGTAATGGCAGCCATTTTAGCTGTAGCTGAGTACCTCCCAACGAGCTCCAAAACTAAATCTGCAAATGACCCACACCTTAACTTCCCTCTCTCTCAGAGGAAACATGGGCACTGATTTTGCTGGGTTTATTTCCTTCTCTCTCTGATCGTGTCGCTCCACTTGCAGAGCCGTAGCATCACTTGAACTTGCTAAGCGAAGAATTCTTTAGACTTATAAGTGTACAAGATAAGTGTAAGTGTAAACAATAGAGCACAAAGACCCGTATCCACATAGATAATTAATTTTAAAGGTGCATGACTGGAAATTAAGTATCTCTGAATAAGGGTAGGCTCTTCCACTTTCTCTGCCTGGCTGCCTTTAGGCCATGCACATTCAAAAGATTTAGACAAGGGGAAAATCTGGCTAACTATAGCGTGCCATGTTCGTTTCAGTGACTCACAGCTGCATGCCCAAATTTTGCTCTGGATCGTGAACACCATATGATGCCAGGAATGAGCACTGTGAAAAAAAAAAAAAAGAGCAGCCATGCAAAAAAGCATGTGGTACCCCAGGAAATGTGAGATCCAGCTTCCAGGAGCTTCGAGTTCTCCAGGATGTCTCAGCTACTGCCCAAAGGCTGTTCTGTAACATGTTTCAGTAAGGGGCCTTTCAAATTTCTCCTGTTTTGCAGAAATAGAAAAAAACGGTGGCTTGGAAAGAGGGAGCATCAGACTGGATGAATCTTTGGGACAGGTCCCTGATACACAGCCTCTGTTCCTCCTCCTAGGCCTGTTCATATCTTCTTAATATCTTGAGCCACCCCTGAACAAAATACAGGAATAGTGTTGGCAGCAAGCATGTTGCTGGTTATAGGAGCATATGAAACAAAAAGCCGTGTCATTCCCATCAACAGCATGACTAAACCAATAATTACTTATCTGTATACCACAATGAGTAAACTAGATCCAAATCAGAAATAAAATGAGGTGCAATTGCAAGTAAATAAAATAGAACTTCCCCTTGAAAGCACTTCTATCAGTGAAGTACAGCTAAATATTGAACTCCAACACGCCCACGCCCAAACCTGTAGCTCGGTCCTTATTTAGCAAATGCATAGGAAGTTATGACAAATCGACAGGTGTGATGGCAGACCCTTCATTAAGCTTCTGCATTCTCTGATCCTGATTTATCCTCCTCCATTCTGCTATAAATTTCATTCAGAAGTGATGTATCAGATTCAGAATCTGAAAACAAATACTTTTTTTTTTCATTTGTGGTTGACCTAAAATTTGGTTGGAACCAAAATGATCTTCTGTGTATATTTTTTGGTCAAAATATTTGAAAGTGAGGAAGAAAACAGAAATCATCCATTGTGGAAAAGATTTTGCTATCTTGTATTAATAACAACATTCTGTTTTGCCATCTCAAAACTGAAATTTTTACAATCAATCTACTTTATATTCCATTTGCCTCTTCTCTAATTTTCAGTCAACCACAGCTTCTTGTTGCATACATTTGGATGTTCTTCATTTAGTGGTTGAGAATTTTTCAAAGCCACCTTCTAGATCCTTTCCTGAAGTTGGAATGTAGAGCTTCTGTTTCTCATTTTTTTGTACCTATTTGCATGTGTTCCCAAGCTGATTTAATGTGGTCTCTGCTTTGCCACAACATTTAATGTTTTCCGTTATTGACGCTCTCTCCTTCATTTCCACTGATAAATAAGACTGTTATGTTTGTTTATCTACAACTTTTGGATCACGATTTAGACATTTCCCTGTAACTTTATATAGATAGATAGCTGTCATCGTAGATAGACAGCTTTCGTCAGAGAGGCTGGGTACCAGGTCAGTGGAGTGCCTTGGTGATGTATCAGTACACACAGGTTGTGGATCCAGCAGTTCTTACCTTTAAAACACATTTTAACTTTGGAAGTTTTTACATAAATCCTTACTGGAAAATATGTGTCCCAGAAAAAAAATAGATTGCAAAATCTCGCTGTCAGGGAAGTAAAAAGCAGCCGGTGCTCTTTGAGAATCTGATGTGTGTCGTTTGAGCACTTAACCACAAATCTTTAATTTAGTCCTACTAAGAGAATTCATTAATATTAGATGACTTTCATTCACTACATGAGTTATAGAATAATAAAACTAGTGAATTATCTGCAGTGGATAATTTACTTCAAAAGTGCTTTTGACAAATTTGGCCTCTTTTTCTCTTTGTGGAATACCAACCAGTGCTGAGAGGCCTCTGTTTCTTCAAGACATGGGAAAAGAAAGGACATCCTGGGTAATGGGGAGAAGCTACCACCTCCTGGGTAACAGTTCTCTGCTGTTGCTGGCAACCACGTTGTATAATTCTTTTTAGAAACTTTGCCAGTTTGATCTTAGAAGTAGTTAAGCTGCTATCTTGCTTCTCTGGCAATTAGAAACCTTCTTCTAATTTTCCAGTCTAATCTTACCCAAGACTATTTTTTTTTTTTATCATTCTTGGATGAACTTTGCTTTTTCAGCTTTACTAGCTCTTTGTCTTCTCTAGTGTATACTCATTTCTCAGCATCTGGTTTGCTAAATTAAGCAAGCTTCATCTAAATCTTCTTTCTATTCCCCGGACCATCTTAGGAACTCTTTTTTCCATCTATTCAGATTTCTTACTTTTATTACCGTTTAACTTATTTCAGCTGTCTTTTCTAGCTTCAGAGACCAATCACGAGCAGTTGGTAAGTATTTAATAACATTCAGTGTTGATTGATCTCAAATACTGTTTTATTCACAATCTTTCTCTAAGCCTTTCTTTTTATTGTAGCTTGCCTACAATCTATTGATTTTACAGTATTCAGTGGGCTGGATCCAACTCATAATAAAAGGATAGAAAATATCCCTTTGTTTTCTGTTTTGAACATATAATACTTGCAGAATTACCAGACGAGTAAAATTAGGTAATTTTAGAACCATTTGAAGATTGTTTTCTGGGTCATACATATCTTGCCTAGGGTTATTATTCTAGAAATCATCCTGCTTTATTACGAATTTATGATGGGTGATGATTCAAAACATATAGAGTCTACCTTCTATGTTTAGCCCATCCTATGTCTATTAAACCTATGCTTCAATCCTTCTACGTGTTCTTCTTGTTACCTGCTATAAAATTGCTGGGCAGCAATGGCTGAATGAATTATTCCTGACTGATTTCAACAGTATTTTGGTTTTCCTTATAAAATGAACTTCTTTGCCCTGTTCCTTGCATGCGTAGCTACTCTATAATTAGCTGTTTCCTTTTCAGACATCCCAAGTGTCTCTACTTGATTTCAAGCTGAGTGTGGCACCTTGCAATAGATGAGGAAAGAGCTGCAGAGAGGAAATGTGATTTCTAGTGGTGATCTTGTCATCGGTAGATCACAGACCAAGGCAAGGTTTGCCTTTGGCATATAGGGCCATAGGGCAGGAGAAGGTTGTGGTGCTGAGCTGTAAACATAGGAAGTAAGGAGAGAAAATGAGGCAGAAAGCAGTTGTGTGTGGTGCTCTTGCTGTCCAATACTTCTTGGATCTCTGACGTGTTACTGATGTTGTCCTCGCTCCTTCCCGACCTGTTTGCTATAGTTGCTTGCTGAACCAAGTTAGGTTTTAGGTATTTTATCAAAAAAGCAAAGGTGAGAAGATAAGTCACACAGTTTTTCCTGTGTAATCCAACAATCAAGGTACCACTTATTACCAGCGATCAAGCAAGCTTTTGATGAAGCGAAGATGCAATTTTAAGAAAACTGTTGTGCCGGTAAATGTCGTAGGTCAGACTCTGCAGGTGAGAAGATTGTTCCTTTTTCCCAGCTGAAAGCAAAGGGAGAGCTGATCCTCCTTTCCTGGCTTGGGAAGCATTGCTGCACCGGAGCGTGCCGTCGCGGTTGGCCGGTGTACTGAGAGCTCCCCCTCCTGTTCCCTTCTACTTGTGAGTGCTGGCAGAGCTCGCACCTCTAAGTCACAAATCTCTGCTGTCTTCCATTTCGTCTGCAGTATGACATACCAGCACAGAGGACACTTTTCAGTGCCAGTTAAAAACGTTTGCACAAGCTTACGTTGTAAGCCTAAACTAAGAGGGCGGTGAGGAGGTGATGCTGCCCCAAACTTTCAGGTACAATTCCAAGTGCAACCACAGTTTTCCCGTGTTTGACTTTGGGTTTATGGCATTAATGTTCCTTTTTCCGTTTTCTAACTGTAAGATGAGGACCATAGAATTTCCTTCTGTAGGGAATTTCACAAAAAAACTGGCAATTTTATTTTTAGAATCTCCCATGAATTTTTGGATAAAAAATATTTTCTTGGACAACCAGATTTAAGAAATTTCACCAGCTCAGGTTCAAGGAGGAATGCCATGGAAAAATAATCAGACAGTACTGAGGAGGAGCAAGCTGTGACTGTAAGGGAAAAGGATAGCAAAAGGGGTTGGCTCCATCCTATTGGAAGTTTTCAGTTGTTACCACACCCTCAGTACAGAAAATTGATGGTATCTTTTTAGGTTCAGGTGATGATATAGAATGCGACATATTTTGTGGAAAACTACTCAACTTCAGAAACAAAAGAAAGAAATTGTATCTATGGCCACTAAGAGATATGATCTTTGCTGAAGACTTTAAAGAAGGAGCAATAATATTTTTCATGATGCTTGGTATTGATATCATATAGATTGCTAATTCAGAAAGCAAAGAACTATGGATGGTGGCGTATGTCCTCTGTAGTGACTTGATTTCACTGGATACCTGACAACTAATAAGCAACTTCAAGGTGCCTCAGAGTTTGCTAAAGGAGAGGAATTCCTAGCAACCGTATCAGTAATTTTTCATTCCCTTCAAGCAAAAGAGGACAGAGGACAGAAAATTCTGGAAATAACCTGCTGGTAAAGTGAAGTAAGTGATGAAAGAAACAGATGCTTAATTTGTGGAACTTTGTTCACTTTTGTCTGAGAAATGAGGGTTACGCAGTTTGAATGTCAATAGGAGGAAAATCAGGATTAAATATCTGCAGACATATGTAACACATTACTTGCAATAAGATGACATAAGAGTTTACAAAAATTCAAAAAGTACTTCATCCAACAGAGAAGAATATTACATCTCTGTGACAGACAAAAAGAAACAGATCAGAAAATGAAAAAAATAGTGGCTACAGAGGTAGCAGTGCTTATGGCAATTTTATTTATACAGACAGAATAAAACTCCAACCACTAGTTAATACAACATTTAGACATTGTCCTTTACAGCTGAAAGTTAGGTTCTTATCAAAAAATGTTATCTACCATTTTATATGACATTTCACCATTTCTTCTTTCTTGCCTTTTTTACTTTACTTTCTTGTGTCCTTTCTTTTCCTTTTATTCATGAAGCTCCCTACTCTGCCTGCTTTTGACTGCTTTCTTGGTCCTGTACAGGGCCCTCCAGGTTTGTCTTCTGAATCAAATACTTCTGTTCTGTTATCTCACAGTAAACACATTTATCGAAAGAAAATGGAATTGAGACTGGAGGCAGGAGGCTAGAGTCACAAAATCTTGCCTCTGTCTGCAAGGTATTGAAGAAAGTGCATAAGAACAATTTTCCAAGAAATGTAACTAGAGTATGGTGTGTTGGATTGTTTTGATTTTTTGAGCATTCTTGCCATTTTTGTTCCCTAATGAAGCTGTTCTGGAAGACTCCTCAGTTAGATCCTCACCATGAGTGAGAAGACAAACTTTTTTTCCATGTTTTTTTCCCTCAGTCAATTTATGTGGAAGTCAAGGAAATCTTTAAAAAGAAAATAGTTACTTATGTTTGGGGTTTTTAGACATACATTTTAAAGAAACTTGTATGAACAGAAGTATATCCCATCTGAGGGATGGCATTCCCTAATCTTGTTTGATTGCATAGATTCATGTAGAGCAAGGAAGGAGTCAAGAGTTTTGTTTAATTTATTTCCTTTTTTTTTTTTCCAGATTTCCAAACAGGCCCTGCTTTTCCGGTTCACCCCTGCTGCACCGTCTTTCGTAACCTTGCAAGAGATCGAGGCAACCTTTGGAAAGTTGTGGGAACGGATGGATTGCAAAACAACGTTCCGATGACACAAAAACTCAGCAAATCATAGCCTGAGAGCTGAGATCGGGCGCCTGCGAACCAGCACCGATGTCTGGAAGGAAGCAGGGCCTCAGGAAGGATATGGTGAGGCTGGGGCTTGCAAAGCACATTGTGTCTGGAACTACAATTGAGACGTTTCATTGCTTTAAGATTGTGTTTCGGTTTTGTCTGCAGAAAGAAAGATTATATGTTTTTGCTTTAGGGCTGGTACTTCAGGCTTGATAGTCCGTGTGAGTTTCTGGCTGCTTCATTGCTGTGAAGTAAATAAGAGCCAAAGACGCCGGTGCATCCCAGGTTCTGGGGACCTTACAGTCTCAGACTCTTAAGAACGAAGTGTCTGCTTTAAAACAACCCCATTTAAGGGGAATTTCACTAGAGAATCACACTGAAAAAAGGTGTTCACATCCTCTGAATTGCCTGGCTTTTAGGTATGTTTCCCAGAGGAAATGCTAGTACATTAACTACTACTCTCCTTCTCTTACATAGTTCACCTTTTCCTACAACTCCAGCCTACCCACAGGCACCGCCGGCTCACGCACAAAGAGGAGCGTTTCTGGAGGCCACTGCTGCAAGACTGCATAATTGCTCGTGCAGTTTAGTCAGTAGGGACAGGAGAATAAGGCTACTTCACTGCTGTTGTGCGTAGCATATGCAGAGGAATTATGGCTAAGTAACAGCAGCAACAGCCAATGAAGCATTTGTATTTGGCTGGCCACTGAAATGGACAAAAAGGAGGATTTTTCCTACTTCTTCATTAACGTAAGCAGTTACGCGTTGTCTCTGCTGATTACTATGTAGAGATTACAGATAACTCAGGGCAGAAAACTGAGAAGAAGGTAAGAGACTGAGTGAAACAGAGGGAGAAATATACTAGAAGGTAGCGTTGGGAGGATGAGAAAGAGGAAAGGGAAAGAGTGAGTTCATTACCCTGAAGATCAAAGAGTAAGTCAAGACCTCTTCTTATCAGCCAGAATTAGGGTGGTAGTGGGAATGCTCTTATATGTTGCTTTCTCTTCATTTGTCTGTTTATTTGGATACATAATAATCGTCCATATTATTGGATACAGACTAGGAAATAAACATCTCCTATGGTTTTAAAAGCCATAACACAGATGATGTAACAATGACACTTTTTTTTTCAACTCTGTGATTTTTCCTTTAAGGCAAATATTGAACCTGGCACATGGGTTCTGATACGAGTTCTTGTATGCTTATTGATACGAGTTCCAGTATGATGGACCAGCCATAGCCGTGATTCACAGTGTATTGTAGCAGGATATACTGAATTAATAATTTCTTTAAGCAGTAATGTCATTTAGTTCCTAAAACCTTAAAATTTATAACATAGATGTGCATACATTCTGCAAGAAATATTTTACATTTTCATTTTTAGTCTTGCAGTTAGTTACTCTGAAAGTGCATTTAGTTACTTCAAAAGTATCTCAAGTCACATTCAGCAGTCTCAAACCTATAAAGAATAATCTCTGTGTGTTACTTGGACTGACGTTCTTCATATTGAGAGTAAGAAATGACATTATTAAGGTAGTTCTGTTAATATTTGACTACTGACTGTGTTTTTTTACCATAACTATTTTTCTTGTCACACACTGCTGTAAATCTGGGTAGGCATATATACTCTTGTAAAAATAAAAGGAACACTTAAAAATGTTTAAATTAAACATCTAAAATAGAAAATATTCAGCACTTCTTACATATTCCATTTTGCTTTCCCAATACATGTCCCAGTGAAAGAAAAAAATTGAATAGTTTATTAATAAATTTCACGGTATTCCTGTATTATGGGAACAGTATATTCTTAAGCGCTCCATGCATCTGAAATTTGTCTTGATGTGGCCCATTTATTTTAATTTGGGTCTGTCAGCGGAAAAAAAGAAGTAATTAAACTTGTGACTAGCATGGAGAAACATTTTACGTTCTAACACTGTAGCTTGATACCCAGTAGTTTCTTTATATTTCTTCCAGTTGTCAGATCAAAGTCTCTCAAGTACTATAACTCAGCCATGCTTTGATTAATTACTTCACACAATGAATTTGCAAATTATATTTCTGAAGTGATTTATGTACTTTTTAACTTCAATCACACACCCCCTCCCCCTCGTTTTATTGTGTTTTTTTTCTTTCCTATTCCAATCTTTATTCACTAATGTAGCCAGTCCACACCTTGGAAAATATTTTTGAAAAATAATTGATGTTATTTTACGCTTAACAAATTGGTATAGACAGAGCTTTCCAGTAAAGAGTGAAATCTTACCTGAACAATTAAACATAACTATAAGAATCACTTAAATTGCCATCACCCGCCAGCACTCCTACTCAAGTCTTCAGCCTCAGTGCTTTGTACAAATACACCAAGTCCCTCCCTAAAAATTCCCATCTGCAGATTTTGTCTAGGCTGGGGTTTTGTTTGAGGTAGGGCTACTGGAATAGTTGAGCTAAGGCAACCTTTAAAATACATGTTCAAACCAAACATTTGGTTACTGTAGTTAGACATTGGTAAATAGTATTTAGGGAAGCAATAACTTGCCTGCACCAGTGATGTGCTTGTCTGGCAATGTTTAATATTTACATTTGTGGTTTTGTTGTACAGTCTTGCATGACATACTGCTGTTCATGTTCAATCCATTTGTATTACATACTGGTAGCTGATCTCTTTTCAGTGGTACTGAGTTTATAGATATAAATATCCATGCCTTCCCTATGACTTGATTTGATAAGCTTCTGAAGGAATACAATGAGGTTATTTCTCTCATTACCCCTACCTGATATTGTTAGCTCTGAATGTTTGAACAGGGCACCCCTTCTCATCCTTTAGGACTGATTTTCATCTAGATGCTGCTTAGCTTTTTATTCAGGCATGAACCAAACAAGGACATGTGGGTGGAGGTAAAGGAACAGTAGTAGGGACCTGGTTGCAGGCCTGTGACTGGGATACTGTCCCAAATATTCCTGTTCTTTCTCACAGCTGCAACAGATGTGTTTTGTCCATCCATATAAGAAACTGCACAGAGTGAAACAGGTTGAAGTCTGCAGATTGGAACTATTCATTCACTTGCTGGCTTCCTTTTAAAGTACTAATAGCACTCTGTGAGACAAAGCCCAGCTATCGCTTGGGGGATAGTTCACTTTGAAAGGCCCTCATTAAAGGAAAAATAGACACGATTTCAATGAAGTTGGTTCTTTGACACTCCTGGCAAGATGTGCACTCTCAAGGACCCCAAACGCCTTCACATCATGCCCCAGGCCCTGCAACAACTTCCTTAGTAGGTGACACGTAACTGCTGTGTTGGTGAGCTGCAGTGTTGATCTCACAATATTTTGAACTCTCCGAACTGGAAAAACACATGTGCACACACCAAAAAAAAAGTGTTGTAGGGCTACCAAAACGGGGCAGAGGGGAGATCCATAGCAAACGCCATGCAGTGTGGATGAGGCCAGTCTACTCTAGGTGGGGACAGCCAAGTGATGTATAGGAAGGCACTCTGCAGCGCCTGCCCAGGGGTGAATGGTCATTTCCTGGGACAGGTGCATTCAGCCATATAGATATAACACAGTCAGAACAAGCTGTCTAGCCCAGGGTCATGTCTCCAGTGACAGCTAGTAGTAGAGGCGTGAGGGAATGGGTATGCATTTTAATCAAATTTGGAGTGATGCTTCTCCTTGTATGCCTTCCCTGTCCCAGCTTGCTTGTGATTTCTGCCTTCAGTTTTAAATAGACCTATTGCTTTCGGGTCTGATCCTGGGTATTGGTAGACACAGATCTATTTCTATTTGCCAGGAAACATTTTTCAGATAAACTTTTCTGGTCTTTCTGAAACTCTGAGATATTCCAAAGTTTTGTAGGAGTTTCATAACACTGAAACCTTTTATGACCTCTGTGCAAAATAGTTTCCCGTTATACTGACATTTTTGCTGCTGAAATACTAATTTCACCTAAAACCCCAAACTTGGACAAACGGTTTAATGCATATGAATACTGCCTCTATAGAAAGACCCCATAAAGACTGCTCAATTTGGTCACTAAAACATAAGAAGAGGAATTTTCTTTAGTTTAAGTCTCGCCATTGCCTCATTCAATATTGTGTTCGTGGCACCTGTCAAACTTTATTTTAACATTAATATGGGCTCAGCCTGCGTGTAGCTGCACAACGTCATTATAGGACAGGGTATAGCATTGCCTCTATTTTTTAAACACAGCAAACCCAGCTGATTCAGACTGAATGCCCGTGGTCATGAAAACTCACCTACGAGTGCAATACTTTTCCCGTGACTCCCCAGAAGGACGCAAAAAGTACGGAACGTAAGATTGTTTCTATTGCTAGGACCAAAATCAACAGATGAGAATGTCAACAAGCTATGTGCCAGCTTTTCATGAAATAGAAGAGTCATAGGAGGGGATCCTTAAAAATGGATTTTTAAAGAGGGAGCAGTATAAAATCCTGTATTTATGAAAAGAAAATTAGTGTCTTCATCTCTGGGTTGAGCCACAAGAAACCAGTGGACCTAGAATAGTAATAAGGCATTTTAGAATGCTTGTTATTAGGATATCAAAGTTTCTTGACTATTGATCAGGACACCCAAGTGTGATGTTCTTCAGCCGTGTAACAACTATGTCAAAAGAGTACTATCGTTGTAGAATAAATCAAAATAATACATTCCTGGAAGGACCTCATGTTTCTTAAAGTAGGGATTCATTCATCTGGCGTTTGCTTTTCACCATGTTTTTACATATCTGTGATAGTCTTTGTAAAGGATCTGCTGGGATACGGGAAAAGTATTTCTTTATAAATAAAACCAAAAAAGTTCAAAAGTAATTATTTCTTTGTGTCTGTTATTACCTCTATCTGTATAAATTTCTCTCATGTTTGTTAAATATTGCCATATCTACCTGAACGTATTTTGGTTTTTCACCCTTCTGCTCCCAGTAGCCTCGTAGACATTCTGCAATAGTTTGTAATTTAGCATTTTGCGTAATTTATGTTGTTCTCCCCTTTCAGTTTGCACGTTGTTTCTTAATAAAGGAAATAGTCTTAATAACTAAAAAAATATTGAAACTAAGAAAATATGCTAACCCCCCCAAATCTTCATATTTAATTCTTAGTGATGTTTGATCTAGAAAGATAAAGAATAGTGGCAGAAAAGATCATCTAGTTCCAACTCCCCTGCCATGGGCAGGGACACCCTCCACTAGACCAGGTTGCTCAGAGCCCCATCCAGCCTGGCCTTGAACACTCCCAGGGATGGGGCATCCACAGCTTCTCCGGGAAACCTGTTCCAGTGCCTCACCCCCCTCTCCGGGAAGAATTTCTTCCTGATGTCCAATCTAAATCTCCCTGCATTCAGCTCAAGGCCATTATACCCTGTCCTATCACTACTACTGTTAAGACCAGTTTCTTTATTTCAATAACAACATCCAAACAAGAAGTGACTCCCGTACTTTTTCCAGCACAACTGTCAAACCTGACACGTGTGGGAAATCATCAGTTTTACATACAAGGACTCTCAATTGGTTTAAATTTGCAGAGTGTTGCTGAATGATTCTGTGCTGATTTAGAAAAGCTGAGGATTTGCCTGTTCTTACTTGAAAGAAGAAAAAGGATTTAAACCACAAAAATATAAGCAAACACTTATTTGTGCTGAATACGTTTTTTTATAATGAGTTTCCAAAATCCTGGAGAAAGGTTTGTTGGCTGCCCCTCCCAGCCTTAAGTGCACTTGAACACGAGCGGAAAAATCTCAGGCCGTGACAGAGGAAGCAGCTTATTGACAAAACAACTCTTCTCTGAAGGACCAGAGAAAATAACCCTGAAACATCTGGTTTCCGTTTAGACCGGAAGCCCAGAAAAGTTGCCTTCCACTTAATTTTGGCATTTAGGATATGCAAACTTCTATTTTTGTCTGGTTTCCAAAAGAAGAGAAGCTGCTGTCACCATGTGGCCCGTTACTCTGCTCACTCTCATTTTTCTCTTCTCAGTAACTTTGGAACACGCTGGCCAACTTCCAAATCAGACAGAAGGGTAGGTGTCTGAAAGATACAGACTTCTCACGAGATTCTTGGAAACAGCAGCCAAGGAGAGAACCTGCGGAGTGCCCTCAGTGAGGATAAGGGTTGGGACATGAACTCAGTCAAAGATCAGATAACTTAACTGGAGAGGGGAAAAAAACCCAAAGCAATGCAAATTTCTTCCTAGTCATTGTTTGAAATTTTTTTTTAGAGATCAAGAAACCTGCACGTGGTGTTACTCAGAGCTGACGGGCTTGTTCTCTGACGTCTAATACGGTATGAACACTGACTCAAGTTTTCCCCACTGTCAGGAGATATAAATTGTCTTTCTGCTGCATGGGCTACCCAGTATATTAAAAATACACATAAAAATTAAGTTGCTGCTTTATTCTAATTCAGTTAAAACAGAAAAGAGCCACATGATATGAATCTACTGGAAACTGGGCTTTTGGGTTTTGGAGTCTCCCATTAGATCAAGGGAGAGGTGTGGGTCAAAATTAGGGAGGTTCTGTCCATTTGGGTGTTTGCAATAATGTCTTCTTCAGGATCTCTTCATTTCTTTGGCAATTTAACTGCTTGTCCTTATTCAGATGTCTTCTGAAAGTATTGTCTATGTGTTGCTTAACTACAACTAGCACAGTTGCCTTTTAACATTTAACCCACAACATAAAATGAATGAAATATGCATATTTATAATCTATTTCCAAGCGTGTCAGCACTGATTGAGCTGTTGCGGCCGCCTGTGTAAGCATATCCTCGCATACGATGAGAGACATTAGGCCAAACCCCATTATCCTCCCATTTTTACCAGATACTACACGGGGCTTTGGACACGAACTGCGTGATTAGACTGAAACTTCATGGGCTCTGGGGAGAAAGGCAGAGTAACATCGGACTAGAACAAAAATTTGTTTCTTCCTGCACTATTAGTCCTTTCCCAAGTTGTGTATTATTATTATTTTTTTTAATTAATACAAGTCACTTGACCAAGGCAGTTCATATTTTCTAGCCCTGCTGTTTTCGCTTCTTTCCTTCTTTACTTTTTTGCTTCTTTACTTCTTTACTCCTTCGGTCTGGCACTATTTTGGCATGCTTTGGCAAAGCTGAGGCATTAACATAAGAGGTTGCCAATGGCTGGGCCCAAAGGAGCAGACCTCCCCCCGCATACCTGTATGTCTGTGTCTCGGAGTGGCAGGTACCTTTGGTGACTTGTCCACTCCTCTGCTGCAGGACCGGAGCCTGTGTGTTCCCAGCGCGGTGTGGGGGGTTGTCCCTTCTGTACTGTGTGGAGGAAAAGCGGAAGGACTGCTGTGTATCTGCAGTCCCTTACTGTGGGCTTCCTCTCTTCCCTGAGCTAGCCTGAGGTGTGTAATCTTCCTGCATGACCTAATGCAGAATGCAGTTCAGCTTCCATTTTCTTATTCATATTAGGATATTATCTCTCTCTTTAATGAAAACTTGAAATTCTGGGAAAGACACATTTCTCTTTTCTGTCTTTTTTGGGTTTCCCTGTGCATTCTTCTGCAGTTCTGTGGACATAAACAGCCCCTACCTTGCCTTCCCTGCCTTTCTGGTCCTCCCATGCGTTGCTCCCAGCGATGCTCCACTACAATTGTTTATGAGGCAGAGTAAACACTAGATTAGATTGAACGAAAAATAACTTCTCTTTTGCGACAATTTTGGTGTTCGTTTGTTGTTGGTTTGGGTTTTTTTGTGTTTTTTGTTTTTTTTTTTTTTTAATTTTAAGCCTGTATGGTTCTCTGACCTGACTCACTGTGCCCAGCTGAAGGGACAGACTGGAGGCACCTTTATGGTGGGGAAGTAAAAGGACATTTAAGTCAGCCCTACCTCTGAGAGGGATGTAACCACAATGTTAGGGGAGGACACTGAGCACTGTGTGTCTGCACTTGTTGAATTTACTGAGAAATTTACTGTGAAATTTACCCTCTCCTGTGGTGGACGGTCTTAACCTGGCCTTTATTGTACAAATGCCTCAGATTGGGAAAATGTTTATACAACACTGAGCAAACTGTGATTTTCTCAGAGGATAGTTGCAATTATTTACTGCGTTATCTGTTAATCTTTGAGCTCCTCCATGCTGTCTATTTTGATGTTCATGAATAAAGTAAAATGGGAGGAATGAGTGAAATTTCCTGTGTATGGATAACAAGTACCTGCTTTGAAGGAAGGGCTTTATATTCAGATCCTGTCCCTCCTGTAACACACTCCCCATGGTATACCATTATGTTAAACCAATAAAGAGGAAAATGGTATGCCACGCACATGTGAGCTAATAACAACTGGCATGCAGAACATAAACACCACAGTGGGTCACACTAAGGCAGACTGGCAAGCTGCTGTGCTAGCTTAGTTTCCAAATGCCTGGAGATAATTGCCCCAGTATATCCATGCAAAACTTACAAAGAAAAAAATAAGATTATCCCAAGCATGAAACTAGCTGGAAAATTACTCAGCAGTGTTATTGAAAACTCATTTTACCTGCTGTGATATTTAGCTAATATGATTAGCGACATTAAGATGGAGACTTCTGCTATAGTTTGGAAATAGACTCCAACCTACCTATCACGGTGGGAAATTTATTTTGTTCTGTAACAGATCAGCATTTCCTGCCTGCGTGAATTCTCTTAAACATCCACCTCTACTTTCTTATATCACTAATGTCAAATTCAGTACTGATTCATGAGCAATATATAGTTCAGAACCTTTACACTCAGTGAGAATGGTAAGAACAGTAAGAGAAGCATTATTTCAATAATTAATTAGATGGAACAAAGGTGAAAATGTTTCTAAAATGATTTACAATAGATTTGCATGCGCGAAATATTTTTTTCATGCTGAGCACATCTTCAGGTTTTTGCGTAGATGAAGTCTGTTCTATTTATACGGGTATATAAGAAGTTGAAATACTGGTGCCGATATTTAATAAGGTATAGAAACAGTTTTCCTTTTTCTTGAAACTATGTCCTTACACTTCAGTCCTCACTGACCGTACCATCTTCCTGCTTAATTTGGTAATTACACCTCCCTCCTTCTTACAAAGTCTATAATGATATCAATGATTATAATAAATTAATATCATGTAACTATAGCACCTGAGTCCTGCAGCTGTAACAAAGACCTCATGTGGTGAGGTCTTTAAAAAAAAGCACAGAACTGGAAATTAGTTTTCCCTTTCACAGTTTCTCAAGAGAATACATTGTAAGACAAGAGATAACAGATAACACATGCTTATGGGGAGACTGCAAAAGAACAATGATATCAAATAAGGCATGTATGTATAAAGATCAGGCTATCTCTGAATGAGGTAGCGCCCACCTTGATAATTTAAATGCTATAGCATCTACTGATTTGAAGATGAGGGATTTAAAGTGCCTTTTTGTAAAGTTTATTAGAAATCGACCATATAACAGGTGAAGGCTTGTGAATTTAGTTCACAGAAGGCAGAAACTTCAAGGCTATTGGCAGGTTTGTAGGAAATCTAATAAGTGCCAGGGAATGGTTCAATTAAGGCATCCATAGGCTTGGGTGGGATTGAGGTACACAGACATCTTGTACATAAGACACGGAGAAAATTAGGAATCTTGGGATAGAGGGAGGGAGCTACCTGGGGTCAGTAAATAGATGTAATTCTGCATAAGTCTAGCCAGTTGGAAGGCTGGGGATATGTCTCAAATCCCATTCACTGGATTTCACACTCACAGTTTCTAGAGATGCTTCTCATGTGTAATCTGCCACCCAGAATGCAAGCTCTGCCCAGGAGTTGGGAACGTATGGCATTTTATAAAGGAGTGGCTCATTTTTGTCTATTGTTTCTAACAGAGCTTTAGCACCACCCCCTGTGCCTGTGTGTATATATACACATGTATAGAAGACATCTGGTTCTAGGGATCAGAATTCAGATGTCCCCTTGCATGCTCCAACTATGAGGTTACGGCAGGCCTTCATCGGTTTTCCTTTCATAGACTCACAGAATCACAGAAAAACCGAGGTCGGAAGGGACTGCTGCGGTCACCATCTCCAGTCCCCTGCGCAAAACAGGCTTGGTTAGATCAGATTGCTGGCGGACTTGCCCAGCAAATTTTTTAGTATCTCCAAAAGTAGCAATTCCACAGCCTTTCTGGGCAACCTTCTCTGGTGTCCGACCATCTCTATGATACATTTTTTCCTCCTTACATCTAAAGAGGGTTTCCTGTTTTCTAACTTGTGCCCGTCGTTTCTCATGCCATCAGGGTGTGAGATCTTTAGTGCTCTTCCTCTGAGAAGAGTCTGGCTCTGTCACCTCTGCGTCCTTCCTTTGGGCAGCTGCAGAGAGCAGTAAGGTTTCCCCTTCATCTTCTCCTCTCAAGGCTGAATAAACCCAGTTCTCTCCGCCTCTCCTCAAATGCCATGTACTCATCTTGCTGCCTCTCCTCTGGACTTGCTTCAGTCTCTCAAAACCTTTCTTGCAGAGGGATGCCTAAAACTGGAGAGCGCAGATGCAGCCTCACAAGTGCCAAATGAGAGGAATAAACACTTCTTTTGACCTGCTGGCTACAATTAACTATTGTGCGCAGTGGCACGGCTTCAACAGCATTGGTTTGAGATTACCCTTATTTTGAATAATCTGTATCCTGGTTGTCAAAGCATTCTCTAGGGGAGGAGATAGTTGTGGATTTGCATTGGTTCAATAGGAAGGCAGCTGAATCTATTTTCTGCATCCTGACTGAGTGTAACAATCATTACGTTTTATCTTAAAGAGAAACAGCACTCTTTGTGCGGGTCCTAGTTCTACGTGTGGATGTTAGGTATGATCTGAGAATGCTTACTGGTTCATGTCATCAAAACAGGTAGAGGAGCATCTGATATTTTTATTCTGATCTGGTTTAGATAAGAGGAATGTATTTGTTGACTTAGTCCTGTGAAAGCATAGATATTTCTGTGCATTCTGGACTATCACAAAACTTCATGGACTTACCAAAGGAGTTTAGGTAGTTCCAGGATTAGGCAGCAGCTGAAAAAGGGCTTTTCAGAATACTACATCTTTGTCACATATGCCTAAATTCTGCTTAAATCCAATGCTTGAGCTACCTCTGATTGCCTTCTACTTGCACTGTCCTTGAGCATGTCTCAAAACACAGCTCATACACAGGCAACACAAGCTGTCCCCCAAAAAGGGCAAGAGACTGAAGACTGACTATACTGACTAGCTAATGCATGCATAGGGACAGGTAAGAAAAATACAGTATTTGGCATTCCTTGAGGCTTTCCAACATCTTAAGTCACTAGGCAGCATCTTTCCAAGCGTTTCCGTACAGTAAACTCCCTGTCAATTTTTGTATATATTCAATCCCACTCTCAGCTTGTTTGGGGCTGGGTCTCCCCTTTCCACATGGAGCAGAGGTACCTGTGCCCACTGAAGTAATGTGTTGTTGCCGACGATTTGCAGGAGAAGGGGGTGAGCAGGAGCTAGTCTCCAGCTTAATGCTCCCTACTTTGCAATCTCCTTCCTTCAGAGCTGGGATGCTGTCCTGCTGGCACGTGCAGAGCTAAAGGCAAGTTTAAAAGTGAGGGCAATGGTGCCATGGGCACATGTTGCTGTATCTGGGGAGCCGCCTAAGCCTTGGCAAGCTGAACCAGTCACAGAGCAGGTGCTTAGAGGAGCAGTTGTTCCAAGGGCTCTGAGCTAGCTTAGGCTGGCCACACCACTCTGACAGCTAATGTGAGATCAAGTGACCTCTTTCAGGACAGACCAGGATTTTAGCGGTCCCACAGTCTTCCTCTGAGTCAAGCGCTCTCACGGGTATGGTTGATTTCCTTTTGAATAAACCATCATAGACTTCAGTAACACGCTTTTGATTTACCCAGGACTTTATCAATGTTATCATCTGGATCTTAAAACAAATGCATGTTTTTGTATGAAATTGCCTATGATTTAGTCCTCTATCTCTGCTCTGAGGAACAGTACTGACTAAACATTAACACCGGACACAGTACATGAGACTCCAGTTGCTTATTTGCTGCTTTTTTATGTTACTGTCTGAGAAGATTTGAAGGGTGGACCTCCTCTTGTCCCTCTGCTTCAACTACAGGCAGGAAAATGCTTCAGCAGTAAGTCACGTTTCTCTTGTTTACTCTCATCAAGACCCTTCTGTTGCGTAATTCTTTTGTTTTCCACTGTTGTAATCTCTGATGCACATGGATCCCGGACAATGTAGATGACCCTTGTGGGATGCATGAGGTTCTCTGTCAAGATATTGTTGTCCCTCGCTGGCTGGGATCCAGGTTTAGTACTAAGCAGAAAAAAATCAAAAAAAGAACAATGGAGATAAATTTAGATGCTGTTGGGAAAAAGAAGCCAGCACACTGTCCATCCCAGCCCTTTGAAGCGACGCCCACAAAGCAGTTTCCTTTGACTTTCTCAGGGATTCCCAGATTTTCACAGCAACTTATGCAACCAAAGCAGACACCACCTGACTAACATTTGGCTAACCCTTTGCAATCTCATTCCAAACACAAGCTATGAAACAACACATGGTGGTGTAACTTAGAACCTCACTGTGTGCACACTGAGCACAACTGAAAACAGCTGGATTGTTGATGTAGGTGCAAGGGGTACTGAGGCAAATCAACAAATCTTGGCTGCACTGATTTCCTTACAGGGCATTGCCATGCTTTCCAAGCAATAGTGTTCCAAAGGCCTGGGTGTAATTTTGCTAGTACAAGAGCCTCTGCTAAGACACAAATTCCTGCTAATAGCTCCTTTAAAATGCTGTTAACCGGTGGGTTTGTATACCTCGTTATTATTTTGATAATAACTCAGTTACATTACTGTCTTTCAAAGGCCCCATTGAGGTATTATTACCTAAACTGATCACTAGAATTATAGAATTATTTTGGTTTGAAAAGACCTTTAAGATCATCAGGTCCATCCGTTAACCCAGCACTGCCAAGTCCACCACTAAACCACATCCCTAAGCACCACATCCACACGTCTTGTAAATCCCTCCAGGGATGGTGACTCCACCACTTCCCTGGGCAGCCCGTTCCAATGCCTGACAGCCCTTTCAGTGAAGAAATTTTTCCTAATATCCAACCTAAACCCACCCCTGGCACAACTTGAGGCCTTTTCCTCTTGTTCTATCGCTTGTCACTTGGGAGAACAGGCCAACCCCCACCTCTCTGCAACCTCATTTCAGGTACCTGTAGAGAGTGATAAGGTCTCCCTTGAGCCTCCTCTTCTCCACTAAGTCCAATTCTGTAATACTAGCATCTCTGTACAGGCACGATGTTTAATTGTTTAAAAGGAGTGCTTGCACTAAGCAAGCTTCTTCAGACAAATTCGGGGGGCTGAGGCAGGCCTTGGCCCCCTCCATACTTTGTGCTTCATGTTTTTCTTGAATGGGTCTTTTTCGGAGGGTTCTTTCCCTGTTTTGAAGATTTATGTTTGGTTACTGATGAAATATTTTTGTTCAGAAAGAAAGTATGTTTTTGAGAGCTATGTGCCCATTCTGTATTTGGGCACATAATACGGACACCAGGGAAGTGGTGGAGTCACCCGCCCTGGAGGTGTTGAAGGAATGCGTAGACATGGTGCTTGAGGACATGGTGTAGTGGGTATGGTAGTGCTGAGTTGATGGTTGGACTGGATGATCTTACAGGTCTTTTTTCTCTGACTCTGTGTCACCTTAAGTAATGGAAATGCATGCTCCTTTTTCATTGTGTGCTTATAAAAGTCAAACTGAGTAATGTAATTTTATGGAAGTAAAGCTATACATAAAAATAGCATTAAGTGCCTTGATTTACTGGTAAAATGCAAAAGAAGGGAAAATTTTGGTTTGTCATTCAGACACTCAAATCATTGCACTAAAGAGTGGTAGGAAATATGAGACTGGTGTGGGACCGTGTATGCTGCCGTAATGACGTGTATAATGAATGACTACAGTTACTTTCCTGGGTTTTTTTTGGTTGGTTTTTTTTGGTGTTAATGACATTGTTTTGCAAATTGCAAGTGTAATTTTCGATTGCATTTCAGTTCTCATCCAAGAAGATGCTGTGACAATTTGATCTGCTGACAGAGGTAGCCCAAAGTAATGTTTGCTAATGCATCATAAGGCGTTTTTAGGGGTTTTTTTCACTTTTTAAAGTTGTAAAATGTTGTTTTGGGTCACATGTGGTGAAATGTTGTCTCATTAGTTTAGTTGGTTTGTCCTGAAATAATAGCAAGTTTTTACAAGACAACATAACGTTCATTTTAACATCAGGTAATTCAAATATTTTTATTTCATTATTTCATTTTATTCATTTCAAAGTGATATCTTGGTTTACAATTTATTTTTAAGATTTTAAAAATTAAACCACTTTGTTTCATGTAAAAAAATCATCCATTTGCAAATTATTTTATTTTCCTTTTAATTTTGTCACAAATTATAAAAAATGAATTACAAATACGTGATAAATTTTCTTTCTGATTTAGCCAGAAACAAGAAGAACAAAAAGTTCTCTTACCAGTCCAGTCATAATTTGTTCTTTAATACACAATTTCTCTGTGGGCAAAAACCTCTTTGGGGTGAAATTTCCATGATAGGATTTAGCTTTTGGGGTTTGAAAACAGGTATATTTTAAATCTCATTCTGATGTCAAACCATGTCACAAAAAAAAAAAAAAAAAAAAAAAAAAAAAAAAAATCCATCATTTAATGGAAAAATATTGGAGTGGAAAGCCAAATTGAAGACCTTGAATAGCATCCCACTTGGAAAGTGGATGAATAACTATCGGAAGGTTTATAGCTGGGGTTCCAATCTGGCAAGCTATTCCAGCACACACCAGTCTTCAAGGATTTCAACAGCACCACGAGACCCATAAAATGATTTGATACATAATTTGGTGAAATTTGAAAGCTTTTCCTGTGCAGATGTTTTGGTTATCTGACTATAATAACGCTTTGACCTTAACCTTGGTAAATAGGTATTGTACGTGTTTCTAATCAGTGTGTTTGTGTGTTGTTTTCATTTTATTTTTAACTTGAATGCCTGTCATTTAGTACAAACCTATGCCTATAAATGTACCAAACTTTATTAATCCACTTAAAGGCTTAACCATCTATAAAAATGTACTATGCAAATTGGACTTTTTCCTTTCTTCAGTCATCACAGCCAAGCACATAAAGCTCGGGGAAATTTATGCATTTTGACCATCTCTAAATCGTTAGAGGCCAAACCAATTTAAATAGCAATCAGTGACCAAGAACACCCTTTGCTCTCTGAAGGTTTTTTTTTCCTTGGTATTCTAATTATTTAATTCAGGCTTGTTACGTTCAGCTCTGCTGGATGCTCTGCAGCCTGAATTCATTCTGCCTTGTTTAATTTGCCTTTTTCCTCTGCCATTAGATTGTTAGCTCTCCAGATGAGAACAGAGCACTAACTCACCACGGCATAGTATGAGCAGAACTCTTTCATAAACTGTTAAAAAAAATGAGAGGATGATCCTTTGAATTTGACATTTGAGGCAGAGTTTTTGTGTCTAGTGTAATTGCTTTCCTGGCTGGGAAACTTATCCCTAAGTTGTCGCACTTGGAAGACTGGACTCATCACAATTTATAAAATGTTTAGAGGTCTTGAAAACAAACCCACCATGTAAAGATTTATTCTATTAATTTGTCACGGACCTTCAGTGAAGCCAAAATATGTCCCTGAGATCTGTGCAGTCCATGAGATCTCTTGATGTGATCACAGTGGAAGTGGGAAGGAACTCCAAACGTATCTGAAGGTTATTTTTGGAAGTGACATCTCAGAGTGAACTGGAGAGACAAACATGTTATTCTCAAAATCTGTAACAAACCCAGCTGACTCAAAGGCAACAATTTCCCTAAGTTGTCAATTGCCTGCCAGTTTAGAAACTGCAGAGGATTAAACCCTCACTATAATGTTTATTTTGTTGGAAAAGTTGGCAGAGGTGTTTAACTGTGGTGTCACTTTTACTATCAACTATTTCATCTCTTGTGCAAGATCTGGTCTCTGAAGTCCTCACTGGGAGGCGGTGGAAAAATCAGCTACTGGGCAGTTTTTTTATGTCTGTGTCACTCGTGAGGTATGTAGTATTATAGCTTCTACGTGCAAAAAATGCATCTTTTGTGACAAGATAGCTCTTCCGATGTCTTGAAATGTCCTGAACTCATTACAGCTTTTGACTTGTTCCAGCCTCCAGATTAAAATGGTTCAGGTTACATCATTTTGAACCGCACAAAGGGTCAAGAGACCGTATCATTTCAATGAGGCCACAGTTCATTTGCTTTGGCTCAGGAAAGCCAGAGGATGAAATAAATATTAATAGTCACAGTTTGAAAGAAGGACTGCAGCTTTGGTATTACAATGAAGCGAAACTTTTCATACATGATGCAGCAAAACTGTCACTGGATTTTTGCCAGTTTGAAGGAGACAGAGAGCGAGAGAGGATGAAGAAAAAAATAATTAAAAAATGCACCTGGTTCCTAATGCTTTTTAAAAAACTTTACATTATGGGGAGAAGCAATATTTTCTTTTTGCTTCATGTAGTGGAAATCAGTCCATTAAGAGGGTGGGAGAAAAGATTAATAGGTAAATTCAGCATGCTGACTCCTTCATGTAGTTAATGTGCTTAATCTTACCTAGGTGATGAGCTGCATTTGCACTGACGATGAACAGAGAGAGAGGAAGAGAGGTTAAATATGTGGTTAGGGGAACAAAGTTAATGAAAGCATATTACAGGATTTTACAAAAAACATATATTACTGTTCATTTAATTTAGTCCTTGGGACAATTACATCCCTGGTGTAATCTCATTAAGCTAATGAGATCACATCAGGGATGAATTTGGCTCTTGTATTTGAAGTTTTAAAATGGTGGTGTTATTGTAATTTTCTTCTTTGCTTAGAATGTGAATGAGCTTTGGAAGCCTGAGAAAAGAGTATTTTTAAGGGTGATGGAGACCAGTGTGATAGGGAGGATGTAGGGTGGAATATTGAGTTCATTTTAAGCTCTCTTTGCCCTTGTCCATATCATTAAAGTTTGTTTACTGATTTTGCACTTCTGTATGTGTAGGAACCGTTGTCATCTTCAATCCAGAGCCTGAAAGATGTAAAGCATCTACCTCTCCCTAAGAAGTGCCCATGTTCACCTTTAGGCATGACTGACACCCTCAAAGTCACCCTCAGCTTTACCTTGTCACTGTTTGAGGGCCTAAGTGTGCACAGCTTTGATGGTGCCTTAGATGACCACTGTGCCTCCTGACCATCCCACAGGCAAAAGCTTCCCAGCCTCTGAAACATGGCTACTCAAATCCACCATTCGTCTACTTTGGTCTCTTGTGAGGTTGATGGATAAAACATACACAACACACTCTTCTTGTGCTGATTTCTGGGTTTCATGCTTGACAGCAGCATGTTGAAGTTGACTGTAACGAGCTATATCCAAGTCCTTTCTTCTGATGGCAAGATGTCATGTTCAACTGGGTGAGAGCTCCAGCCACCAAGCTGTTGGAGTTTTATTTCACGTAAGTGATGAAGTGGTCATTGGAGCTGGAACTCGTACCAGCACCTTGGGAATATGTCTCAAACACTGGGGGACAGCAGCTCTTTCTGTCTGTGGTCCAGTGAGAAAAATGGAATTCCTCTAACTGACATAATGACATGGACCAGTAACATCATATTCAGCACCTAACTGCTAAGGGTAATCTCCTATAAAGTGAGTTCAGATTTCTGCCTCCGCGAAGTTACAAGAGACATTATTTAGATTCAAGTCTCTCAAAGCACAGGAGAGTGATCCAGGAAAGCATCTGCTTGGCAGTTTCTGTGACTTTCTGTGGTTTTTCATTGATAGGGAAAACTAGACATAAATGCCCTCAGAGTAAATTCATGCCTGACAATCTGTCTCACTACAGAGAAACATCGGCTGGTGGTTCACATGGATCATGTCAGTGTGATAGGGGCGTGAGCGTTGGCTCCGAATATTACTCTTTGTTAAATTGTGCACAATCCTGCTTAGCCAGTTTTTGAGGTACCTGACTATCCCCATGTTTAAGAGCTAAAGCAATGGAAAACAGAATATGGTTGCAGTGTAGCAATTCTCCGATTATTCCTGTTTGCCAGAACCAACAAGCAGAGATTTCTGAGAGTTATGCCAGCAAATCAAATCTGCCATATTTCATTGGGGTTAGCTCAGTAAGATTCCCTATAAAATAAATTAAACTTCTAAAAATTTATCCTAAAACCTTACACAGTAATAATCCCTCAGCATTTTTGAATTATCCTGTATTGCTCTTATTTCTCAGTAGATCTGGGAACAGTTAAAAAATCTCTTTAGATTCGTTTCCTGATATTTTCCCTTAAATATTACAGGAATTTTCCAGCTGAGATGTAATAACATTATTTCCTTCCAGCCTACCTTCTTGTTCTACTCCAGCAGACTCACAATGAACATGTTCTCAGAACGCACACCCAGCTGCACTTTCCTTTTATTACTTATGACAATCTTCAGAGTGCACAAGAGATGTTTATTTTTTTCCCCAGACCTTGTTCTTTATTTGCCATGACAGTGACACAATGCTCAAGACCTTAATGATCTTATGCAATTTCATTTTTGTTGTCAATAGTTGTTCAGACACATATGTAATACCCTCTCTCCCCCTTCGTGTCTTTCCTCACTGAGGTGCTTTTGAATTTTTAAATAAAATAAGTAAACATGTCATTTTCCTGTTTATTTTGGTTTGTTTTAGCTGGTATTGTAATTATGTGCTGCTCATTTCTGTTTCAGTCTAGTGCCTCTTTGCTGCAGTAGTGAAGGAGTTTATGCTATATAATCTCATTCTTCTGTTCAGGTGGATTTTGATCTTGAGGAAAACAGGTTTAATTTTGGAATGTCTATGATTGAGGAAATTCTGTGATTTAATTTTATTTTTAAATTCCAAAATTGACTGAAATGTTGACAAAATAATGGGAGATGAATGGATAAGTTCTCCTTAGTTCCATTGGAATACTGTGTTCTGATTCAAACCTGTAATTTTTTTATTCCACCTTGGATTAAAAATGAAATATATTTTTGACATTATCAATATCTTATATCAGATTTTTTTAAACGAAACATCAGGATATTTCCTCTCATGTTTTTTTCCTGCAAATGAAACATTTTCTCATGTAAGAAGTATTTTTTCGTTGGAAGATTCTTGCTCTACAGTGGAGCTGATAAGGTCTTGTAAGGTGTAGAATTCAGCCGAAATCAAAGAGGAGCCTAATCCCCTCAGGAGGCACCCTGCCCCCGGGGAAGACTCGGGGGACAGAGCAAGGAAACCCCGGTGCTGCTCCTGCCTGGACGGGGCGGGCAGGGCTGCCTGGGACCTGGGTGCTGTCTCACCCCCGCTTCGCTTCTCCCCCGATCCCTATATCGGGTTTAAGGTACTTAAGTAAAACAAACAAACGGAAGAAGAGGTAAAAGGGCATTCTTGCTGCTCAGATAGCGATGGGAAGGGGAAAAGCATGCTACTGCAAGCCCGGAGGGAGGTATATGGTTACCTAAAGGTGGAGGCAAACATAAAGGTTGAGTGAAATTTGTGTCTATTTGAAACGCGTTTCTCCCATTTTTTTTACTGTGACATGGGGAGGCCGGGGAGTTAGGGGTATGGGAGCATTTTATTTTGTGTTACTGAATTCAGGAGCCTCTGTGGGTTTAATTTCTTGCTACAATAGATGCTTCATTCTGAATGCTTGCACATCTAGGAGGCTCCCAGCGTAGATGAATGAACTCTGCCATCATTCCAAGCACATCACTTTTATATCTTCTTGTCAGACAGTTACAGTTATTAACATCAGCGTTTAAAATTCACTTTCTTCTTTGAAGAAACCCCCCACTACAAGATAGAACAAATTACAAGTAGTATGTGTAGTGCAGCAGTGTTAAAACTGCTGTCAGCATCCCAACGTGGCCATATGTCTGACATAAAGTACACAAAGGAAAGTGTTGAGGATTGGAGCACAGTCTAATGATAAGTAGGCCGTTTAAACAATAAGCCTCTCAAGTGAGCAATATACATTCTGTTCTGTTTTTCTTACTTTGTGCTGCTTTAAATCAAAGTCCACGGGTCTGCTGTTGCTGGGAGGCTGGACATGTTGTCTGCAAGTAAATAGGCCCTCTGCCAAGTAACTAGAGCTCACTCTTGGTAAAGGAAGAACATTGTTCACTAAAATAGTTTGTCTTTTGATGCCAAAGGAAATCAAATTGTAATCAAGGGCTGAGAACGGACTGAAGTCATAAAGGCTGGCTTGCCTCAGACTTTGGCAGCCTCACTTGTTCCCAGGCATATTAAATATAATTTACGTTTGCAGAGGGGAGAGGCTTTATTGCACTGGAAATTTGTTTTAAATAACACTTAAGTGAGACGCTGTCAGGGGCAGCCAGGGATATACTTCTACTGTCATTTAGGCTGCTGAAAATCCAGAGTATGTTCATGGGCTTTACCAGATTTGTTCTGAACTTACATCTGTGTAAATGAATATTTACGGTCAAAGTTGATAAAACAATCACATTTCCTAGGCTCTGGTTGCTCAGTGGAAAGTTCATGATGAAAGGCTTACCGCAGTTACAGAAGGTGTTGATATGTTTTTCTTCCATTTTATTGTCCATTTGAAAATTCACATTAACTATGAATAAACGTCTCTGGATGAAAAATCACGAACCGTGTATTGGATGGTTGAATCAATTCTGTTGTTGATCTGCAACGTATGAAGTGGAATCAATTTTACTGGTAAAACCTGTGTAAAAAGTTGAAGTTTAAAATCTATCATGTAAAAATAATTTTATTCTTCTTTTTATATTTCTAAAGAAATACATCTTTTAGAACAATAAAACTTACTTTTATTTCACCGTGTAGTTAAAAACTAATTTAAAAATAGCTGCTCCCAAGAAGTGATAATTCTACTTTTCAGCATCTTGCTTGTAAGTAGCCAGCTGAGGGAAAACATTGTTTTAATTCTTTGCACACTTTTGGACAAGATATTTCTCTTCTAACCTGACACCATAATGTAGGTTACATCTGAAACTTGTTTTAGAGATTTGCACTGAGTCAAAGCAATGGAATCTGCCAGCTAAAAGGTCTTCCATGAACATCTCATTTAAGGTTACATTAACTAACTCCTTTATTTTGCAGATTTGTCACACTGCATATAGCGCTTGTCAGCATATTCAATGTCCTTCTGTATGTGCTATGTAAAGGGAAATTTGACCCTAGGGAAAATCATAAAGGATAATTAAACTACTTAGGAAATGTTTGGGTAGCTGCTGTCTTTAAAAAGTGGGGTTTTTTTTTGTTGCAATCTTTCTGTTGGATATAATTTTGAAACGGCACGCTTCCACCTTAAAATGGCAACATTTGGATCATATTGTATGGCTCATCTCTGTTAAAATAACAATTGACATTTGAAGCAATATCAGGTTAATTCTGTTAAAAGAATAGGACAGAGTTTAGACCTTGGCGACAAATTTGGAGGTCTAGTGCAAGATTTTAATAACCTTAAGCATATGTTTTCTGAGTCTTAGTGCTTGAGGGGCCAAACTGGGTAGGCATCTGTCTGTGATGCTTATTAAAGCCCTGCCCCTGTCTGTGCATGTATTTACCTACGTTCTGATGATGCCTAACATCCAAATGACTACCTTAATGCCCAAACTCTGTCACCTCAGAGTAATCCATAGCCTCATGACTAAGCTTTTTCTGGAGGCTCCTTTGAAACTATGTGTTGTTCATGTGTTCTGTAGGAGACATCTAATTTAATTTGACTCATGGCAGTGAGTCCTAATAAGAGGCAAAGTGTCTAGAAGATCTGACCTGCATTTCTCATCATTGTCTGAGTCCTTGTGTGAGTCTAACCCAAGGCACTTAAAAACAGCTTGATGGAAATATAAACAAAACCTATCTTTTCCTGGAGATAGAACCCTCCCATTTCCAGAAGGGAGATAGAATTAAAAGGTATTTTTTTTCTGAACAAAATTAATTAGATTGCACTATTAATATTCAATAATTTTAAGGCAAAATACGTTATGTTGACATAGATGAACGAAATATCAGGTTTTGTAATAACGTAATGATGGGCAATAGCTGCGGAAGTTTTAAATGTACACCTACTTATGATATCAATGGCTATTCTGAGAGGAAAATGACAGGGTAAAATTTTTTTACATCACAGCATGAAAATGCCAGGACTATCAATTGTAACCCATGACTGCACTTTTTCCCAGCTGTAATACACATTTGGAAGATATATGGTGAGGACTAAGAAACTACAAAAGGCAGGAGGGTGACTGAAGTGGTAAATGCTATGACACTCAGACATGAACTAAGCTTCCTGGCCCTTTTGACAGACACAGGCCTTCGTGGGGATTTGACGAATTGGTAGTCACTTTAAAATAGTCCATGTCAGTGAATAACATCATGTCATGGCGCATGGACTTCTGAGACTAATAAAAGCTGGACACCTCTAAAACTTCAATCAGACTAGGAAGACATTCCAAAAGTAACTGGAGAGACCTCAGGACATGCATTCCCTTAAGTGCATGCAGGGATTAAGCTGCTATGTGATTTTGCATCTGTGGTTCCTGTGAAGATCCGCAGCTCAGATACGCTCTGATCAGGGAGGTGCTCTGAGACAGCCCCACACTCCCTGAAAAGTTCCTCACAAAGAGCCTTTCTCAAAATGACTTTAGGATCCAAGCCTGTTGTCAATATTCCCTTCTCTAGAACTGCACAATCCTCTACCACACTTTTCAAGTGCTCTCAAACTTTCTGTTGCTTTTCTTTTCCTTCCCTTTCAGTCAAACAATGCCATACAGTGTATTCAGATGTTAATAGGACCATTTGTGTATTTCTTGAAATAGGAACAAACAGACTGCTTTAAAAGTTTTTACTTTTATATATAGATAGGTGTATAGAGATATTTATACTTTTGTTATGTTTTCTGCCTTCCCTTTGTATTGTCTTGTAAACATGTCATGAACTTGATCCTTCATTTCTCAGAACAATAGGAGCTGGATGCTGACTTCAGGGGAAGCAAATGAAAGACCCATCTTTCTATTGTTGCAGCTTTCTTAGAAAAAAAGTTGAGGCTTTCAAAAATATTCTGTGAGTAAATATGCATATTGCCAACAAAACAGGAGCAGAAGGATATATGTCAGTGTCCAAACTGTAATTGCTATCCCACCCGCCCATAACCAGAGTAATGCTAGGAAGCAGGGAGACAGACATAAAACACAGCCCAGATGAGTGTGAAAACAAAAATGTGCACGAGGTTCGAAGCTTGTAGCCTGACTCTACCCCCTGTCACCGTTATCTGGTCTGTGAATGCTCACTGGCAAATCAACAGGCAGTATCCCACCGTGTGTTTGGGCGGTGAGCAGTTCACCATTTTTCTGCAGTAGGAAGCTGGTTCTACTGCTTCAGAGACTGGGCAATCTATTTCTATCAGCTTACACTTTAATGCTGGACTCTTTTTTTTTCTGTTGTTGTTCTCAGGAGACCCAAAGCCAGTCAGTTCAAAGTTAACAGCTGTTCAAATTGCAGTATGCTTTTAGAAGAGGCATGAAAATGAATGTGCGCCAAAATTTTGGTTGAGATGACAATGAAGTTAACTCATTTTGACAAAGAGATCCTCCCCCTAAACTTCTTTTACATGCTAAGACTTGGTAATATGGGAAAAACGCGGCTGATGGGGTAGAATTACTAGCCTGTCATCTTAACAAAGGACTTTTGGAAATGCTTTCCCTTCTCAGGAAAGGGATTCTACTGCGTGAGGTTTTGTCTCAGAAAATGTACAAAAGACTGTAATAACAGAAAAGTAAATAAACAATAATATTTTAAGATCTGTAGTATTCATATTAATTACTCTATATTATTTAATCAATCACCATTCCTAAGTAAAGGAAGTATTTTACAGCAGTCAGGCAATCAGGTGACATAGGCCCTGTAGTGATGTCTCTAATTAAAACCATCTGAAACTCGTGTACAGGTACACATCTGTATGGATGTGCATACATCTCTGTTATGCCTAAAACCATACACCTCTCTATATAAACACCAAGTATAATTTCAAATAATTTTGCTTAATTAAAATACCATTCAGACTAAACAAATGTCTGTTACTTCTGCTACAGGACCAAACAATTCTTCTTTTCTTGTGTTTGTCTGAGTTGGAACTGAGTGAATTACAACATCTCAAATCAGCTGCACTGCAAATACCCTGTTTATACAGCCTAGAGAAACCATACGCAGACAAATTTTGGTTTTCATCTGCTGAAAATCCACTACCATGAAACAGTGGGGAAAAAAGAATAGCTTTGCTGTGCTATGGTAAAGGAAGCACTGCTCTTGATGATACAGCCCCACGATGCCAATAACTCAGTGATTTTAGCCAATGTAAATTTAAACAGACAAACAAACAACCCAAGCTCAAAACCCTTACCCCAGATCAGGTGGTTGTTTTGAGGAGTTGTCAGAAGTCTTGTCAAGCAAACCATATAAAATTAAAGAAAGAGACTTATTTTGGAATGCTGGCAAAAGCAAACCTGAAAGTCTATTCAAAGGCAAACATACCTGTTCACTGTAATGCATTATAATACTGGCTATTCAATTTTTGTTCAAGCTCAATGGTCCTAAAATAAAACCCCAGTCTCTCAATACAGATTTCATTGCCCGCGTACATACAAGTAACTTTAAAGATGTATATTGTACTCCTCCAAACATTTTCCCCGTGTATATTGTCATTCTGTAAACAGGACCATTTAATTGTTATTCCTTGAGTGCAATGAATCTGCGTGATAAATAGAAGTTCGAAGAGCAAGTGAAACTTCTGTAGCAAAACTGTCCACTTTTCCAGTGAAAAAGGTAAATAATGAGAAAAAGACTTTTAACAACACTAAGTTCATGTAACAAATATTAACAAACTGTGAATGGTAGCATTTTTGGGACACTTGAGTGAAACCATTTAATAGTACCCATAGATACTTTTTGCCTTTCTCTATGATCATATAGGCTTTTCAATCTTCTTATTAGGTAGAAGAGATTTATAATTTGTCTTGTGGTTTTCAGGTTCAAAAGAAGACACAAGGCAAAACAAGCTCAAAATTCAAAGAAAAAAGAGCTTGTTTTCTCCACTGTATCAAGAAGGGATGAATAACTGTTGTGTACCTAATATGCAGAGACATCTTAGTATAACAAGATACAGCTTAACTCCTAGAGTCCTTGTTATTTAATCCATTTAGTTCTGCCCAGGGATCACATGAATTTATGGAAACCCCCTGCTACCCTCTTTGTTGACTTCCATCCCTGCTGGGAGATCCCCATCTGCTGGGAAGTGAAACTCTGTCCTGAACTTTACCTCATTTAACAGAGTGCCACATGTAAATCCAACTTCTTCATTTATTATTTTGACAGAGCAGATGGCAATGTGCTTTTAAAAGACTGTCACGTTGCTTAAAACCAGCTATATTTGTAGAAATAATAGTTTTAGCTGCTTTGATTTTAGAGCCTGATTTTTAGGAAAAGTGTCTGACACAGGCAATTAAATTTTTGAGCCATCAGTACTTAGTGATGCATCATAATTTAGCTGTTTTCAGAAAATCATATTGTGACCAAATAATCATTCATTAAGACAGAAAATACTTTTTTAATGGAAATTTGAGACTCATGTTTGGTGGCTGATATGAGTGACTAGTTTTCTAATAGCCTTAATCACTGGAGTATTTCTTTACTTGTTCATTTAAGCCCGTTAATGAAAACGTATGATGTTAAGTCTAATATCTACTAACCCTTGATGACTGTTTTGACTTCCAGCATTGTCCTATAAATAACTGTGAATGACATGCACTGAAAATCAAAGAGTATTATTTCACTGTGATTAAAGAGAACAGGTTCACCCAAGATTTCCTTTTCATCCAGTAAGACCACAGAGAAATTCATTGTTATCTTAAGTCAGATGTAATGTACTTCAAAATGTCTTGTCCTTAAAATCTTATCCTAAATGCATAATGCAGAGTTTAAAAATAACCTGAAAACTCAACCTCAGCCACTGAGCTTGCTCATAGAAGGCATGTAATGGTATAGAGAACATCAGGCACAATCACAGCATCTTGGGATTGAGGACTACAAATACTATAAATTAGTTGTCCTCAAGATTCAGTCTAACAGTTTATTCATTTGTCTGTTTGTATTCAGTGAAATCTGAAAGGATTTTTAGCCCTGAAGAAGGAAAGGAAACCTTACGTAGCCAGTTTGACTGTACTTACCTAACTTAAAATACCAGCTAACAAGATGCTCCATAAAATTCAAAGACCATGTGTTTAACTGATACAACTGGGATCTTTGATTGTGTTCATCTTGGCCATGAACCTTCTGATCATATTGTAAACATTATGGCCAAAGGGCACTCTTTCTTGGTGTGACATTTGTGCTCTGTCATACAATCATGTTGTCTTGTGTGGCAGCTCATGGTGAGACTTCATATCAAGTGAACAATCTGTGTTCTTTGCTGTAAATTAAACACATACCTCTAACATGCATTTCCTTAGTTATGAGTCAGTTGTTTGAAGATATTTTGATTTTGTGCCTATGCATATGCCCTAATGTCAGATACTGTGTTTCATAATGGGTTTTTGCCTTTCTGATGATAAATAAAACTGTTTAGAAACAATGATGTCTGTCCCCAAAGGGCTTTTATTATGAACTGTGCAGGCCTCCTCTGCAACTGCACTGTGATACAACATCCTGCTTTTATTGGTCAGCTGGAGATCATTATACCAGGAGGGGTTTGTCTCTCAGTGTAATTTCCTTTAATGTACATTGTATTATATTTAAAATGTAAGTTCATATATTGGCATTTTCTTAATCTTTAGTATCATGCGGATTTTCCTTGAGTTTATTTTCAGATAATTTTTAGGATTCTTCAGTTAAAAATTAAAACCTAAGGGCCATCTCCTGCATGAAAAGCCCCAGGAAGACCGTTCTGGTGGCAAATTCCTTTGTAACAATTTCTTGCAATATCTTATACAGAAAAGTGATGCACCAGAGTAAAAGCCAGAGAGTCTCTGTTCTTACCTAATAAAACCCCTAAGGAACATTTGAGTCAGGCATGGCTATTCCTGTTTGACTATAACCTCAGCAGCACACCTCACCCTTTTCAAGGCAGCTTTGATGGGAAAGGGCAGCAGCGATCTCCTGCTCCACTGTTGTTGCCTGTAAAAGTGATAGATGATCAGTGAATAACTAGTGGGTAGGTATAACATAGTCTGGTGGGAGGCAGTTTAGGTAGTACGAGGAGCTGTGAGGCCTGGAGAAAGGAAGGCAGCCAAGTCCTGCTGCTGCAACATGCTCTGGCATCCACATATGCATGGCTCTTGCCAGTACAATCTAACCATGGTTGGTTTACAGTGCTTGCCCTTTCTTGCATTTGAAAGCCTACAGACTGAACTTTAGTAGGGAAAGTGTTATTACTCAGTATGAAGAAAAATAGTGGAATCAAGACCTTAAATTTTTCCCCCTAAATTGTGTAGGATTAGAGTTGTCTAATCTGTACTGTAATTGCAGTACAAATTATTTACATAAAGCGAGAAATGTTAACTAATGAAAGTTAACACCATGTAGAATTTAAATAAAAAAGAAAAGAAAATCCCCAACGTGATTGCACAAGGTTTTAAAAAAACCCCATGTCGGTAAGCCAGTCACTTCCTCTTCTGAATGGTTGTGTGTAGGCAGTTTATGGTATTTCGGTAATTCTGACCTTTGTTTAACTACATGGTTGTGTGTCAATAAAACAAGAAGTCTAAACAAGTAAAGCAATCACCAGCTAGTTAAAATTCATGGCTAGAAGGGAACAGATTGCCACAGGAGAGCCCTGGGCCTGTCCATCTACTGGTACCATACCACCAGCAGAGCTTCTTTTATTCAAGCTTCTCCCCGTGGTTGCCTCCAATTCTTTTGCAAATCTTTCTCTCCCCTCACAAATTTATAGCCCATTGACAACTTTCTGTGTGTGGCTTGAAACATCTGGGTAGCAATCCTTCAGTCTGTGTCTTGCACCCTTGGGTTGAACAATGGCGCACAGGCCACGGGCAGCACCAGGGCAAAACCCGGCAGGAAGAATGGAGCTGGTTAACATGTATATTCATTACCCGTGCTCAATTAAGGGGCGAGCAAAGGTGGAGGAGCTCAGGGCCTCACTTTGTCAGCCTTGCGAAAAACAGTTCCTGCGATTGGTACATCATGTTTCATTAGACTAATTCGGTTTAGGCGATGCTAATTTCCTCCTGGATGTCAGGCCTATCCCTACCAGCTGCCACTTTTAAAGGACATTTTGCAGGTTTGGGCTGAGCTGGTTGAACTCACAAATCCCAGGGCCGTTGGCATGACAGAGGGGGGAATGTTTCAAAAAAGCACACAGTTCATTTACAGGAGTTCTACATTTAAATTAATTTAATGGATTTTAATAAGCAGTGCAACTTTCCCCCCGAGTTTTAAAGGCATTAGATAGCTGGGATAAAACTCCCTATTGGACTCTAAATTTAAATATTTGATGAGAAATGTCTGTATTTCTAGGAACATATCTGAAAAGCTCTGTCTTTTAGTAGAGACATCTTTCCTTTAGGATAACCAGGCAATGTGAGCAAAGGAAGGGTAGAAGGATGCTAGGAGTTTAAATTAGGAGATTTACAGATGCAATAAATATTCTTTGGGTTTTTTTGTGGTTTGTTTTCCCCTTCTTATATATGGTTATCTGAGGGTGGTTAATGAGGGAGAAAGGAAGAGATAGTATATTCTTCCCTTGCGTTTATGTTATTCCTAAATCACACACGCTAAATCGGAGTTACTCAGTTATTTTACTGAGATTGGTTGGATCAGACTAATATTTGTTTAATTTTCTTATTACTGTACCAGCCAAGTGCTGCATGTTATGTTCCTCACTGCGAACAGTGAATGCAGGACATATCACAACTGACAGATCTTGGTACATTCTGGGAAAAATTTTGCTCCAGATCTGGGCTAATACTCTTATTTAAGTATGTCAAGATTAGGTACTTAAACTCTATATATGATGTTGGTTTTATTGTCATTATATTCTATTGGACAGCTGCTGGATTAATTTCTGCAAATTTTGGGCAGAGATGATAGAGTGGAGGTTGGGGTTTTTTTTGAAACTGGAAGATGTAGAGCAGCTTATCAAAACATGTTCTTGCAGATGGATTCTCTGACACCATTTCCCTGCCCTCCCACACCCCCCCCCAAAAAAAAGAGAAACAGCAAAAAGCAGCGTCTCTCACTGTAACCTGCGCTGTATCATCCTTTGATGAATTTTCTTCCTAGCTTAATATCACATTTGTGTCAGGTTAATCTGCCTCATGGTGCTGTTCTTGGACAATATATCTGTGACCTTAAAAAGGCGCACTTCAGAACCACCCAAATGGCAGAGTGGTGGTAGGATGACACACCAACATATTATTACCTGCAGAACAGTATATCCGTCAGGCGATGAGGCTGATTCAAAATTGGTATTGATGGGACATGAACTTGTAAGGTAACAGACTAACATGTCTGACCTGTTAAACTATAACTGTTTTTCTTCACTGTGTGCTGAAGAACAACAATGGCTATTAGTCTATTTTTATAGAGAAAGTACCACTGGCAGGTGCTATAAGTCTCTCCAGAGAGCCTTGGTAGAAAAATGATTAACTGACTGAGACAGGAGTTTGAGCACACACACCATTACTGTGTGTCACTGCAGAGCAGGTAGTGTATGCAATATTAGTTGGGATGGGGAACTGCTTCACTATTGAGTATCAGATACTTAGGGCAAATCATTAAGACTCAGTCTACAGTGCAGGAAAATGTCTTTCTTTAGGAAAGAATAATCAGTTTGCAGTCAGTCTCAGAATAGAAAAACTTGCTAAATTTACAGGGAAAATTGTCTGCTGCTAAAGAAAATGTGCATACACAAATGTTGAGCCATGCATTAGTTATTGGAGGGTAGGATGAGGTTATCATTGAACAAAATGCAAGTTGTATTTAAGAACATGATAGAAATCCTGACTTTTAAAATACTTTCTGTAAAAAAGTGTTTTCATACTTCAACATTGTCATTATTTTGTCAAAAAAAAAAAAAAAAAAGAAGACAGGCATTTAAATTTGAATAATAAGTATTCATTTTCAGACAAAACAACTCTTGTGAAAACATACTAGCAATATATTTTTAGTGCTAATTGATTAATAGAAAATAATTTTCAAGGCAATTCATTTGTTTAGTAGCAGCTATAAATGACACATGAATGGATGCATCTCTGAAGAGAAAGCAAAGGTGTATGTTTTAGCCTGTTATTGAAATCCTTCAGTAAATGCCTGCAGTATACATATTTCATTGATTGGCATCTGTCTACATTTTAAACAAAGGGAAAAACAAAGGAAAAAGAACTCCCTGTGGCACATCCCCTGAGAACTGAAGAATTTCTTTCTTTTATCTATTGTGGGTGTAAACACTACATCTCACCCTTCCAAACTAAAGCTTTTGCTCCTGAAATTAGAGATACTTTGCGCTTCTTGTCACATCCCAGCTCCCTGTGAAGAGAGGTCCTCTAAGGAGCTTCTGCTTATCTTGTTTTACTTTGAAACCTGTTCAAAGGAAAGAAGAAAGATCCCACTTAGCTGAGTTAGCCTGAGACTAGATCATTTGGTTTGCTTATGGAAAGGCTTCCCTTTAAAGATAAGAGCCCTTAGAATGTATCAGATAATTCGAGTTAAACTTCTGGGTTGTATGTCTTACTGTCGGTCTAAGTACTTCCGTGGCTGTCTGCTCTAGCATGTGAGCACATCACAGTTACTCAGTTTTGTCATTATAGCATCCCAGCGAGATAAGAAAATGTCTTCATTTTGTGCCTGGGGAACTGAATCACAGGGTAGGTGAAGAATCTCGCCTGAAGTCAAATGGGAACTCTGTGGTTGATACAGGGTACTAAAACCAGGTCTGGTGTCCCAGAGCAGCACTGTCTCCACAAAATCGACATTTCTCTTACTTTTGTCAGCTGTGCTAACACCTAATAAATGCCTTTTATTGAGAATCATGCCCAAACCATGCACAGACCTGAACTGGAACAGCATTTTGGGATACTTGTCACACCATGTATAGGCATATTTTTATAAGATGTTGAGTGCTGTGCATTCTTTAATGATGTGTCTACATATTAAGGACTTACCCTTATGAATAATTTTTTGTGGCTTCCAAGGCAAAATGAGAGAATATATTCCTCTAAAGTACAGATAAAAAATTTAAGTGAACGTCTTTTATCAGTTTTTTGAGATAAGAATATGTAATGATTTACAATGATTCAGTGATTCACTTACCTTAAATTGCAATAATATGATTATTTGTCATGGAATTTGTGCTGTTGTAACACAGCCATTCTGGGATCACAGTGAAAGCATCTTCTCCAGTGAACAGAAGCAGGATCCAGAGTGATGACCCTTCTCTACCCTCAAATAACTGCAATAACATAATTCTGGACTAACTCTTTCTGCATGCTTAGCAAGTGAGAGCTAGGATTGATTCTTCAATGGTGCATATTTTTGACTTTTTCAGTTTGAATAGGACTTGGATATCATCTGTGGCAATCCATGAATTCAGTTAAGAGGGGATCTCCGGAACTTTGTTTCCCCATGTCTGCTGCAGTTAACAATAACAATGAGAAAGGGAGTGACAGAATTTGAACTGATCTAGGTTACAACTGAGCAACATCTGGTGCACAGACGCCTACCACTGCTCGTTGTCCCTGTGAGTGACATGGGGAGGGAGAAGGTGCAGGCTATGTTCTGTCCTGGGCTGCAGCTGGGGATGTTACAAATGTGTGTATATGCAGTGACTGTGGCTACTGATGATGCTCGTGTTTGTCAGTACTTACACTAACGGTCTGTATGGTGGAATACAGAAAGTGCTACCCAAATATGTAGGCACACCTATGAAAGGGTCATGACATTGGAGGAAAGACTTAGAAGCAAAATGAAGAACTGAAATTTCTGTTCCAGTCTGGGGAAGGATTTGAAATCCCCATCATCAGAAACGGTTGTACAGTTTAATAGGAGTAGCATAAGTATAGTGATATTGGCTGGTGAGCCTATATTTATGTGTATATATATACACTCATATGCACATCTATAAATATATATATATGTTCAACTCTAATTTTTTTCCTTTACTGTTCTTCCACACTTAGAAAAACAAATGTCAAATTGATAGAAGATCATATTCTCCTACACTGCCTTTGGTGTCTCACTTATTCTGGTAGTTAGATAAAAGTTATTTCAAGTGTAAGAAAAGTACCATAAACCATCTTCACCCATTGTTTTTCTGTCACAAGTAAATTGTCTGCTTGTGCTAGTAGACATTCCACTTTTTTAATATCCAACTTGTGGCATTCATTAGCACCTGGGCTGACAATGACAAGAACATTGTAAATTTGCATTCAATGAAAGATTGCTTTCCTAGGCTGTTTGTATAACATTAGCACTGGACTGAGTAGTTCAGTTGTCTTGCTTCTATCCTTGCCTGATTGCCTGGCAAATTTATGGACCTCAGAACTGATTTTAGAATTTCGTTGTCTTGTGTCTTATGCTTTGTGGCTAATGGGTCCTGCACATTTCCACAATCTTTTTGGGACAGTTTAGATGACACAAGCTGAGTTTCCCAACATGGTTCTGAACATGGATGTCGTGGTTTAACCCCAATTGGCAGCTAAGCACCACACAGATTCTCACTTCCTCCCCGTCTCGCCCCCGCACTGCGGAATGAGGGAGAGAATTGGAAGGGCAAAAGTGAAAAACCTCTGGGTTGAGATAAAAACAGCTAATAAGTAAAAATGAATAACAACAATAATAATAATATTGTAAGGAAAAGATGAAAAAATAACAGCAAGAAAAATAAACCCCAAGAAAGACGAGTGATGCAAATAAAAGCAAATGCTTACCACCAACTGAGCACTGCTTAGCCAGTCCCTGAGCAATGATCTTCCCTCTCCTGCCCCTCTGCCACACTTCCCCCTGGCTTTATTGCTGAGCATGATGTCATATGGTATGGAATACCCCTTTGGTTAGTTGGGGTCAGCTGTCCCCGCTGTGTCCCCACCCAGCTTCTTGTGCACCCCCAGTCCACTCACTGGTGGGCTAGTGTGAGGAGCAGGAAAGGCCTTGACTCTGTGTAAACACTGCTCAGCTGTAACGAAAACATCCCTGTGTTATCAGCTTTTTTTCCAGCACAAATCCAAAACACAGCCCCATACCAGCTACTGTGAAGAAAAGTAACTCTATCCTAGCCAAAACCAGTACAATGGCCTTGTAAGAAAATTAGATACACCACATACAAAGCAGAGGTGTTGTGAGTTACCTCAATGAGCTTAAACTTTTGATAGTTACACTTTCCCCCACAATCTCACTCAGATACTTCAAAAGAACCACTGGCTTCAGATAGTTTGTGGCTGCATCATCGTCTGCTATAACACAGTACTTCCTAGTACTACAGACAGTGAATGCTTGTAATGGGTGCTACATAAGGTTCAGCAAAATCAAATATTTTGAGTATAACAGCAAGACATTGCAATAGTTCGTGGACCCTCAGGCCTCAGTTCTGAATTATAGCAGTTTTTTAGGGTACATATACAAAAGTGATAATTTATTTACTGAATTAACTCTGTTCTGGCTGTCTGTTTTCTGGCAGTGTGGAGAAATTTACAGTGATGTCAGTGAATGCAGTAGATTCTTATCATCTCTGAACATGGAACATTTGCGTTAGCTTTGTAAAACTACAGTTACTGACCCCCCCCCCCCCCCCCCCCCCCCCGCCTCCTACTATCAAAATAGATACTGGACTATGTTTTCTATATTGACATCATAAATTAGATTAGAAAATACAATTGAAATATGCCAATTTTACACTAGGTAAGGGTCTGATTCAATAAATAAAGTGGAAGAGAGGAGCTGGAGGTCATACTGAGAACAATACCAGTCTACAGAGATATTTTAAGAGTGGATTTATTTAGCCTATTTTGTGCCTGCAAACTTTACATACAGATTCAAAGTTCTGGGAAGTTGGAAGGGTTAGAAGGGAGGCTTACCTTGTACAAAAGCAAAATGGCATGAGAATTCCTCCTGTGCAGTCATTAGATACCAGAACCTGTCGTGCAATGGTGATTTATTGTGGGAAAGAATAAGAAAGATTGTGTGTATAAATCAGAGTGTTAGCTGAGTTGTGGCCCAGCTTCAAAGCCTTCACACTTCCTTCCCTCTACTTTTTACTCTATTCGACAGCTTCTTTTCCCAGTGCAAACTGCCTTTCTCCTTCTATGCGTTACTCAAGGTCTGCCTTCTTGGGTACTTTAAACACCCCTGATTACAGCAGGGGTGTTGACCTTTTGCCTTAGGTTCTGTGTAACCATCGATGTCCTGCTTGGGAACGTTACAGATACTCACGCTGGGCTGAGCAGGGCTGAACTGTTTTCAGAGGGCAGTCTTCATTGCTCTGAAAGAACCAAGGGTCATACAGTAGGGTAGCCATTAAAAAAAACCAAAACACAAAACAAACTAAAGAAACTTAAAAATGATGCAAAATAAATAATGTAACTTCACGTAGTGCCTGATATCCAGCTGTCTTTGCCTCCGCAGATAGACTTGGCAGAATGCCTGAGCAATAATTACTAAAAAATTTTTTCTAACTTTTCTTAAGTTAAATGAACAAACTACTGAAAGAAAATTGTTCACTTGTTAGAGAACATCATCAGAATATTAAAGTGGGTAATATCATGATAAACAAATGCTGGTTTTTTTTTTTTCCTTTATCTGTTATTAGACTGCAGTAACTTCAAGGTTAGCCTAGAGGAGTGTTTTTTGGTGGGGGTAGGGAGTGAGTTCAGAAACACTGAAGGTCTGCTGGACATGGGAGAGTATTTTCTGTCTTTTACCAGCGATTTTTAGCAAAGGACAAACTAATGAATGTGCAAGCATGCAACCATGACAACAGTGAAGGAAGAAAAAGCCTCATTACCCACAAAATTGCTGAAATTACTGTTCTCATAGGTTTCCACTGAAGAGATGCTCTTTTCCCTAGACTGAGTTTCTGTTATTTGTACAGACTTTGGGATTTTTATAACTTTTGTTCACTTTTCATCTCTCTAATAAACACCCAAACAACTATGCCTGTCTTGGAACTTAAAGGTATGACTGCAAGTCATAGAAGCCTACCTGTGAAAACTTCAGTTGCATAGTTGCTAACCCTGGGTTTCGGCAGCATCTTCAAAACTCAGGATGCTGTGCCAACCTGGGAACCATGCCGATGTTGGTCCACCATTATTAATTGTCAACCTAGCTTGGTAAGAACTGTTTCAGGTAAGCCTGCATGAATTGCAACATCATCTTTGAGTTGCATTATAGGTATATACTTTGCCACAAGTTCTGCCTGTTCACTAACCACTTCCTGTTGGTATATATACGGTGCCCAGTACTGAATGTAGACTAAATTTTTTGAAATAGTTCATGACTTAGGGGCTATCTGCATGTCAGGAGTCCTTACATACAGGAGGAACCAAAGTAACTTTTCACTTGATTTTGCAATGTAGGGGGCAGTTATGAGTAGATCATCTTTTATCTGTGCACTTTTACATAAAGTCAAATCTTTTGCAGAGCAGCTGCTGTTTTAGCCTTCTAGAGAGGAGTGAATGGCACGGTCTTTCTAAAGACCCTAGTTTTGTAGATCTTGTGTTGTTCCTCTGCTGCCATAGAATAGATTGAGCTCAGTGATACGGTTCCTAACTAGGGGCACAATCATGTCAGTATTGAAGGGATTCTGGATGACAGCTGTGAAATGATTTGTTCAAAGCCACACAACCAGGCAGGAGCTATGGATGAGACAGAACAGAGAAAGTTATTTTGGCATTTTGTTAGCCCTTTATCACTTGTAGGAAATCCTATGAGAAGACATTTCAGAGAAAATCTGTTTTCTGCCCTTTTTTTTCCCCCTTAACTATTTGTCTTTCCTCTCTGTCTCCACTCTTTCTCCATATTCTCATTAAGCTGCACTGATGCTATCAGATTTTGGTATACCTTGATCCCATTCTTGTCTAGTAATTCTCAGGCTGCCTGTATGCGACTTCTGTGAGCTGAATTAAGCAAGTCATCTTTCAGATCATAATTTAAAACCTTAAATAAAACTCAGTGTAACAGTGATCCCTGCAGTAAACACTGGCCAGGTCTCTACAGGCTAACACGTTGTCATTTATCATTAGGCTTTGTTTGCTGTACTTGCTTGCCCCTCATTTCTACCATAAAAATCCTATAGTTCAGGCACTACCTGTCAGTAGTGAGAGTTAAGACATTTAGCTCGTTTCTGGTCAGCTCAGTACCTTCATGTCCTTCCTGGAAACAGTTGCTGAAAGAAAAGGTTAGGAGTTGCACAGTAATAAGGTCATAAGATACAGAAGGACAGCAATACAAGGGGGAGGAGAACAATAGCGAGGACAGCTGGGAGAGCTGGAATAGTAAAAGTTTGTGTGAAAGAATAACATCAGTGGCAATGACATCAAGAGGAAATGGGAACAGTTATGAGAAAAGCAGATCATTAGAAGAAAAAGGAAGTGTTGGGCATAGAAAGAATCCAGTATTGTGTTCAATTAAACGCATATTACACATTGAGTCAAGACACCTCTTCAGAGGTTAAAAAGTAAAGAAAATTGGTTGGATAACTGTATTTAACAGCTGACATTTTATTCCAGTTAAAATCAAAAAGAATAAGAAAGATGCAGAAAATTCCTTGTATTACCTGTTTCCCTTATAAGTTCTGAATTACAGAGGTCCAACAGAACTCAAATGGGAGACTACCACTGTATGTTACCACAGGCCTGAGCTGGGGATGTGATTGCTTAATATAAATAATCTAATATTGTGAGCTGCATTAAAGATATCTTGGGATAGTAATTTAAGCAGAAGTTTGTGTAATAACATTTGTCACTGTATTCTGCAATATTAAAGAAGAGGCATATTTTGAATTATTAAGCTATAGTTCTCTCTTGAGATGTAAATCAGATGAAGTTTCAGTTCAAATAAATCTTCTCCAAAACCTCTAAGGGCTTCTCTTTTCCTCCTGTACTCCTCCCAATTCAATTGCATTCTTGATTACCCTCCAAAATCTGTTCATTTATGCTGATTGTTAAATATCCTCTCCCCATTTCCACTAACTACATCATTATCAGGCTTACTGCAGCAGGACCATTTATCCTGTCCTTTACTGTGCTCTCATATTACCACCCATGCTCTCATCTGACCACTGACCTTCACCTTCTTTACTGACTCTGCTGTCTTTTTTACTGTCAAAGCTCCTTCCCTGTTTGTTTCTACCTGATCAAGTTTTGACTGGATTTTACTAAACCTCTGCTAGGTGTCAGGTGATGAAGAGTGAACCTGAAGTTTTCATGTTAGTGAATCTTCAAAAGTTCCTGAGGCCTCCTAAGGTGTATGTTTCATGATGATATGGTTTGGAAACCGCGCAAAAGGTTGCATTTTTTTTTTTTTTTTAATTTTGCATACTATTTTGATAGAATTTGGGATAAAAAATGTGAAGGGGGGAAAAGTCACAGGAAAAGGTGATGGATTTTCTAAGGAAAAGAAGTGAAAGCAGAATAACGTTCATTTATTTGAACACATTTTTATTATTTTATCTTCTTTTATTTTTCCATCTTTTCTCTTCCTTTTCCATGTCTTTTCAATTTTCTCACACATCTTTCTTCCCTGACAGAGAAAAAATGAATGAAGTGATGTATCACCATTTGGTATGTTACAAGGCTGGGAATCCTGATCTTATCAGGTTGCAAGTGCATTGAGCTACTGCCAGAACTGAACAACAGAGTTTTTCCTACCGTGCAGTTACAGCAAAGGGGTTTTGGGAAATCTCTGCGGCATGTGGTGATCAACTTTTTCTTCCAAATAACTGTCTGAAGCTTTAAGCATTCTCGAAACTTTGTTTTGTTTAGGAACAAAAATTTAGAACAGATGTTCATTAAATTCTGCTTCCTTTTCTCTGCCTCTGGATAGAAAACAGGAGGAACAACTTAAATTTCTCTCTGCACAGGGCAGCACGGAATCACTGTGAACTCCTAAACCAGCAGGATGTGTAACAGGTTGGCATGACCAAGCAGGGTGCTGCTTCCCACCACCTCTCAGGGCTGGAGTGGGGATGTGGATAGTTCAGGAAAGCAAGGGAAGCAGTTGTGCCCACTCTCATAATAACAGTGGAAAAGAGTGAGCTTTTCTCAAGCCTTTTACCAGTGCATGAGAGTCCCTTTGCTCCCTGGTTCTGCTTAAATCAAGAAGCCAGGCATAGGTCACCAGTTTTTATGAACTGTGTCGTACTAAGAAGGCAGGCCTCTTAAGTGAAAAAAATACAAAAAAAAAAAAAAAAAAAAAAAAAAAAAAATCGAAAGTGAACAGGTGAAAATAATTAAGATTTAAATCCTCTCTTAATGTGGTAAATTCTGTGGGTCAAGCTAGTGCAGCAATGAAATGGGCAGGCGTGGAAGCTCACATTTCCCCAGGGTGTGACTAATGCAAGTCTAAAACAACACGTATAATCCCAAAGTATTAAAGCAGTCATAAAAGAACACTCCTCTAAGTATATGAATATTGTGTGAAGTGTGTGTCTGCTTTATGGGATGTTGTTTCTTAGTCAGACTGCCTCAGTGTGAAATATCCTGATATTAATACACCTCTCTTTATTTTTCTCTGTTTTGCAGTGGGAGCTTACCGACATTAGTGGATTATCCTCTAGTATTTCTAGGTGTATGAGCCAATATTTTATTCAGCTGGGCTTTTTTCCCTGGCAATAATCGAGGTGGATATCTGAGTGCTCCTTATTTAAGGCCATCTAAGTGCTTATACTTCAGCAACGTATTGCACAATAAAAAAGTTTGTGACAGGAACTTGTGGTACTTTTCTGTCTCTAGATAGGTAGACATTATTTATTGTCATGATATTACACATCATCTTGTAATTAACAGCAAGATTTGCTTCTGACCCATGCACTGATGATCCAGGTTTTCCTTTCAGGTCCACTGTCTTTGAATTAAACAGAACTAGACTTTTGTGCATTAAGTACAAACAGCAGTCCTTCTTGTCTGAAGTGAAAGAGCACAGGTTGGTGGGAATTTTGTGTATCAAGGAACAAAAAAAAACCCAAACAAAACCCCCCCCCCCCAAAAAACAAAACACCAAAGCTTGGCCTTACTGTATAAAATTCCACTTCAAAAAAGAAAACCCAGAAAGTGAGTAGTTTGTTACAATCAAGCGGAAAGTCAACAGAGACTCTTGAACTTTTCCTGTTTTTGTTGTGTCTAAAGTCCAGCAATTGGTTGAGACTAATAGCCAGTTTCTCAGGGTTACATTAATACTTCAAAGAATTTGATCAAGCCACAACTGAAATATGGTTTTTCCTTTTCAAAACGTTGATGGCAAGTTTAATTAAAACCTTTGATTCATCATAAACAACGTCTGCAGTTAAATAATAATTTTATTTTAGACTTGTTTAATTTATTACATTTTCATCTCATCTGTTTTCTTAGTGTAACCGTTTCTTTGCAAAGGTTTGATGGAAAAAAGAGTCTGAGATGCTTAATTGCAAATAAATACCTGCAGCATTAAAACCTTTACATCTACTTAAGAACAAACTATTATTTTAAGCTAAACATTTACAAGATGTTTAAAGGAAGCCAAGACTCTTCTGTATTGGTCCATAAAGGACCAAGTAGTTTCAGTGGAACTACTGGAGCTGGAAAGTATTCTTACATAATGAATAAGAGATAATTTTCTAGATGATGTCTTCTCTGGGGAAGACTGGGATTTTTAGTCCTGCCTCCAGACTTCCTTATTCATTCAGTAACTCCTAAACACCTTAATATGTGAATGCGAGACTCCACTACTCATCAAGGCATTAAATTCTGTCTTCTGAGAGGTTTTAGCAGCTGAAATGCAGACTGTGATAGAATGATTTTGAAAAATTCTTGTAAAATTGAATACCACGGTACTGAAACATTCTATTTCTTATCATTTGCACTATTTCAAAAGCACAGGGAGAAAGAAAGGCACCTGATCGTCTTAGCCCACAGCTTCTCTGCCATGCAAAGTTTTCCAATAAACACAGTTTGTCTCTCATCAATAGTTTATCTCCAGACCAGCAGGTTTACATTATATAAGTTGTCTGCCTGCACCACGCAAATGGGGTTATTCCACGTTCATGCGGTTGGCCTGGCATTCCCAGATGCTCATCCCCTCCTGTGCACTCTCCCTGCTTTAACCGAGAGTGTTAGGAACACGCCTAGGTGAAAACCAGTGCAACAAAAAGAAAGAAAAAGAAAACAAGGTTAATTTAACCTGGGACTTGCTGGGTGTCTGAATAAACATAGTGTAACCACAAGGAAGAAAACTGGATGGGAGTGAGAAGTGGTGACTGCGGTGATGGGAAGTGGAGACTACCTAATTTGGTGGAAATGTTGGCTGGAAGTCATAGTTGAGTTTCAATGGAGCTTTATTCTGGGTTGAGTATTGGCTGTCCTCCCACAGTCAAATCTGATATAATAACACTCCACATCAACATATGCTAGCTAATTTAACAGAAATCTGTTCATATATCCAATCCTGTTCTAGGCAAATTTAAGCAGTATGTGACCTGGCAATGCTGGTACAGGTGGGTTTGCAGCCCCAGACTGTATTTTTGTAGCCAGTGAGCTCAGAGATCAGGAGCTACAACCATCTGTCTGGCAGCGACCTCTCTCCTACCACGTGCACTGGACATCAGACAAGTTAGGCATCCAGCCTGCAGTTTTGTCTAGGCATTTCATGGTGCTGTTCTAGAGTCCTGCTGATTCAGATAATGTGTTAATGGCAGCTGATACACAGATTCAATACAGAACACAGATACCCAAGTTCAGTTTGCATATGCAAACGTTCTTCAGAAAATCATTCCTCGGAAAGATCGTTTGGATTTCATTCCTAAGGCATAATGGCAAAACATGTTCATACTCAAATAGTATATATCTGCTTTGATTTCAAATGCTAATTCCAATTTTTAAGATCTTGTCAAGTAATCCTTTGAGTTATAGAGCATAAAGAAGAAATACATAATGAAAATATGAACTTCATATAATAATAGAGCTGACAGAATGATTAGATTATGAAAGCAAGCAGTCTTCCTGACCTTTCTAGTCACACCATTTACTCTGCTTAGTCTTCTTTCTCATCCTTGTGCCATTTCATGATTTCTGCAATTTTGGGGAAAAAGCCTAGCTTTTCTGGGAAACAAGCACTTTAGATCATACCTTATCAAATGGATGTAAATATATGTCCAGTGGCAAATAACTTTGGGGTATTTAAATCACATTTAGTGCTTGAATTTAAATACATTCTAGTGATCTAGCACTCTGCTGACCTCTGGATAGAAAATACCTCTGTCTGAATACAACTTTTTCCCAATATCATGAACAATCACATTGCTGTTTCTTACAATTTTTCTTTCACCATGTTGCTCTACTTTGATTTCCTCCTATTTTTCATCCTGACATACACACACACACTAATGGTTGTTAATATCCTTTCTAGAAACTGAGTCCTGGTTACATTGCTCTTCAGGTAATAGCTAGGGGTAGGCAGGCATGGGACCATAAAAATACAATCTTTAATCTTAAGGACTTCCTGCTCAGGAAGGACTAAGTGCAGACCAAATGGCACCAAGCGAACAATGTGACCTGCACTGACTTTAAACGTGAATAAACAAGTCTGATTAAGAGTTATTCACTGCTAGATAGTCTCAGCAATTCTGAAAGAAAAATAGTAGCTCTGCAGAAACTGAAATTTCTGTTGTTTCCACAAGAATCAAATAAGCCCTTCTCACTGGAGAATTGGCGTGTTGTATTTCCTTTCCTCGGTTAAAGAAACAGAATAATACCTTCCCACTCCCTAATACTTGCACCTCATGATCTCTGTCTCTCTCTCTCTCACAGTTACAGACACGCAACCAGCAGAACATTACTCTCTGTCTCTATTATTAGATCTACTCACAGAACCAGAGCACTGCAGTAGCCTCCTTTGGAAAACCCTCCTTTGGAAGCTCCTCCTCTGCAGGTTGCATTTGAAGAACTGGATCTTTAGTCTTAAAGCCAAGTATTTCTTAATCACTGAACTTTACCACATATAATGCTAGTTGTTTCGATTGGAAATTGGCTAAGTCAAATCAGCTTTGGTTCCTGATGCTCTTTTGAGACGATGAGCACCAGGTTTTATGCCAAGGGAAAGCTGATCTGAGTAGCACGAAGAGAACTCTCTATTTTCTTTCCGACCAATGCACAGGCTGCCTTAATTTTTACTCTTAAAAACATTAATTCGATTTCTATGATTATTGTATTTCAAGTGGTGTTTGTTTTTTTTTTTTTTAATCTAGGTTTGCAAGAAGGAAGTAAAAAGTGGGCAAATCTTTATCACAACAGAGAATTCACTAATAGTTAAGGATAGGTAGAATGGTCAAAAAATAATTTTACCCCATAATTTAGTTTTGTAGAGCTGAGATTTTTTTGCATCAACTGCTGGTTAACCCATTTGTTAAGGCATTAGTTTACTTGATTAGGTTAAAACACTCAGATACAGTTTTGTTATTCACATTGTCTGTGATGCACGATTTTGTATTTGACACAGAATAAACTTTCTCTTCCTTTTTAGCTAGTCTCTTCTGACAATGTGACATATCACAGAAAGATGGTGTAACTATGTATTTTGATACAGATTATTCAGACAACCTCTCTCACCCTTCCCCCCCCCCCCCCCCCCCCCAACTTTTAATGTAAATTATAGGGTTCTTCAGTTCAAGGTTTGGACCACAGAATTGCTGACGCCCCTCTGTGCAAAGGCTATGCCAGCATTATTCCTCTAGCTATCTTGCCTTCTCTCAGGCTATAAAATAACTAACCAAGATGAACCATTTTGGCACTTACTTTGCTGCCTGTAATAGATTTTGTTCAAAAATAAAATCAACTCATTTTCAACAGAAAAAACCAAAACTGTCCACAACAAATCCACCTGAGAAAGTAAAAAGTAAACCTCTCAGAACTAGAGTTAGACAGAAGACACTGTGGCTGCTATAGTATATGCCAATTTGCAGGCATACTGCAGGTATGTTTTTGGTCATTCAAGGCTGCACACACACATTTGAAGGTAGAACTGGATTCACAGTTGCTTTGAATTCCTTTGGCTTTTATGGGATTAAATTGAACCTAGGTCTCCGTATAAATATTTTCCCAAATCTCACTGCTCTCAGCCACTCAGTTGTACAGAACTGAGCTCTATATTTTAAAGAAATTTTGTTTTCTATTTTTTCTAAAAGTAATTTGAAAGTCCTAAACTTGAATACTCTCAGGTAGATACACAGTCCATATGTTCTCTAGTTTAGTGGAAATAGATATTGTTTCATGGACTTAAGCAGAATCTGCGATTTTCCATTTCACAGGTTTTAAATATTCTCAGGCTTAGTATATGCTTTCAGATCTGATTAATATCTCAGTGAGGTGGAAGGATATTAGTAGAGAAAAGGATGATAAGTGCTTAACTTAGCTTTCAAAATTGTGGCTCCCACCACTGTTATTTAATCTATTTTTTTCTGTGTGTTTAATGTCAGACAAAACCAGCTTCTTACTAAAATAGACTGTCCTTGTTCAAGCATCCCCTGATACACTGAAAGCAGCTTCCTCTCAACTTGGGAAAGCCAAGACTACACTTGTCAGAAAAGAGTAAGGCTGTGTGTTTTCCCGTTGTAGTGGGTTTTCTTTTGTGGTTGTGGGGTTTTTTTGTTTGTTTTATTTTATTTCTTTCTTTATATAGATACCTTGCTGTTAACAAGAGGTAACTGTAATACCTGTGATTTGGGAGCAGGTATTCACAGGGCAGAAAAGATTTGTTCTAGCTTAACCAGATGCATGCTCGTTTTAAGACTTTGAAATGAACTCAGTGGATGAGTTTTATTTCATGTAACCAGAAAAAATCTCTCCCATGCAAACCACTGTCCTGATACTTTAGAGAAACAGGAAGCAATTTTCACACCTCATTCACACAACCAATGGAATGTGAAATAGGTTCCATGGTTAGGTGAGAATCCTGGATGTTCTCTCTATCTCTGGGTAAGGCAATCTTATTCCCAGGGCATTAGGGGAGGGAGATAAACACAGAGCAAAAAGTATTTATTAAGACCAATGTTACTGTCTGAGTAATAGAGGAAAGATGAAGGAGTACCCAGTAGTCTATATTCTTATTTACATCCAAGAAGTGATACTGAATATCTGTATCACTGAACAGAATTATTTTGTTTCATCCAAACTCTGAACAAGTAGTTTGATGTAAAATCAGTGGATAAGGATATAGCATGGCAGATTACAACAGTCATCACCTTCTGTATGTTGACTATAAAATCTATATAAAAAGACTATAAATCTTCATGCAAAAGCAGATTGTTGTTAGTGCTACTACAACATATAAATAAGGTGCTAAGGTGGAAAACCACATCTCTCCTCCCCATCAGAATTTCATTGCCTTAAACAAGGCAGTCTGAACCATGCAAATGCATAGAACGATCACAGGATGAAAGCTAATTAAATTTTTAAAATAGCTCCCCCCCTACCCCCGCCCTTAGAGTCAATTTGATTGACACTTAATAGTTAAGCCAGTCCATTTGTTTCTTAAGAGTGAAGTTCCCACAGCAAAAAAAATACAACACAATAGTTTGTGCTGGAGTCTTGTGGGCAAGTGCAGCGAGCATGGAGAAGCTCTGATGAGTCTATTGAAAAAGCAGCTGTTTCTGCCTTCACTTCTGACCTGGTGGTGCACTCCAGTATAGCTGTGTTCAAAACCCTTTCACTCTTTACTCAGTGCTGCTTGCCATTCAGTGGGACAGAAGCAAGATCTTTACATTGGTTTTAAACTACTTCAAGAAGCAGATGCAGCAATTACCTTTAAAAGCAATAGCTAGATGGACCCTGAATGGTGGCCTGTTTTTATTATTGCTGTCTGTCCAGGGAGCACTTTTATTGCTAGCAATCAGTGTTAGATCTTCAATAGCAGTTGATCATTTTTGCTTCAGGCTTTTGTGTGTCCATATGGCTGCATGTGGGGAATGCAAAGAAGAACAAATTTTACTACTGGATTAGCAGTTCTTGTCCTGCCTCTCAATTTTACATTATGGTCCATTGTGTGCATACCGCAAAACAAGGAAGCAATGTGATTAAACCATAAATGATAGCCATACTGAAGGAATGCCTCAATCAAATACTACATCTCTGGACTTGAAATCATTAACATGGTAATTATAAAAGTTCTACAGAATTGCTGACACAGATGGCTTGGGAAATAATGTATACTTACCAAAGTATAAAATGTTCCCAAAGAGTTACACGAGGGATGGTGCACTTGTTAAATTTGTACCATACAATTGATAGAGCTCAAAATGATGGGTTTAGGAAAGTAGGACAGGTATTACTAAGTACAACCTCTTTCCTCTGGCGATATAACTATTACAGGCTCTTGGATTCTCAGGTATTCACTGAAGGTATAGCATACCCATCTTCACTGATGATTTATTTTCAAAGAATTCATGGGTAAAATAATTAACCATACTCATGGCAAATAGCATCCTGGATTCAAACATTTTGACTCAGTTTTGCAAGTGGCAGTAAGCAACTAAGGACTGGAAGATTCAGGACTACTGATATTAAAACCAGAATAAATTCTGTAGTGATTGAGATCCATGTAATTTCATTAATTTAAGTGAGATTTCTCAGATATACTGAAGGCTGCCTATGCTGTACTATAATTAGGTCTGTCAATACTCATTGATAAGAACTATGATATATCTTTTTTATTTTAATAGAAAAGTTTAGAAGGGTTTTATAGAATTTTTATGTAAAAGACAGTTGTTTTGTCTTGGTGTATTATGCAAGGTTTATTTGCTAAAATCATTTGAGTGGTATATTTCAATCAAAGCCCAAACCTCTTTTTTATTATTTTGAAATTCCAGAAACAAAATAAATAAATGAATAAATAAAGCCCAAACAGAACTGTCTTTAACTTCTATTCTGGCACTGATCTCACAAACTGCAACTCATAAAATACCTGCTTGAAAGAACTGAGCATCATCCCAATATTATTGCTTTCCTTATATATTCTCAGCTTTGATCTAAAAAAAAGTGATGTATGCTTCAATGGTGATGAGTAAACAGCAACCGGATTTTAATAACATTTTATTTATCAATGTTGAAACAATAATGACTAATGTTTATTTGTGGAAACACATTACACTGCAGGTCTTCAAGCTGACCATAGGTATATTATTATCTTGTTACCTGTGACTGTGGAAGAGGTTTATCTATAAGCAGAAAAACATTTTGCTTTCAAGAGATGATAGCAGTTTTAGGAATGAACTACTTTTAGAGAATAATTTATTGAGGAATAGATGGGATCGCCAAGTTATATACCACAGATTTATATACACCAGTCAAATTGCAGATAACTTTACTCCTTCAGAAATGTTACTTCTTGAACTGAAGCCTTAAGATCATCCAAGTCTGGTGAACCAGTGGCATAGGAAGTTACTGGGAACAAACTGCAAAGATTCAGAGGTTGTAGAACTGTTGGAGGAAAATGAACTTATGGGCTATACTTCTCCATCTAGAGGTGTCACATGCACTTGTGGCTGAATCAAGGTATCCTTACAAATAACCCACAGAGGTTAAAATACAGTACGTGACTTCGCAGTGTGGGAAAAGACAAATAATTTGGTAGTGGTCCATGTATTGCATGTGTTTAAAGTAAGTGAACCAGAGACACCAGCCTGTGCTCTCCCCCAGTGTTGTGCAGATCCCAAATAGGCCATAAGATTGTAGGCCAATGACTGCTTTTTTGGACAGATTTGAATTGCATATGTCAAGGGGATATTGAGTCTAGGCTAAGCTGAAATAAATTCCCTGAGTAGATGAAAGGGCTGCAGCAACAATGGGTTTCATCTACTGATCAATGTTTATTGCACCAAATTGCTTACTAAGAGACATACCTTGAGTCAGCATTGAATCAACATTAAATTTGCAGCACTAATATTTGGTGTAGTAGAGTTGCTGAAAGTATATGTAAAGAGTGAGGCAACATTATCTGGAGTTTTTGTAACTTGGTGCTAAAATATTACCTTTGGGTTTAGATTTGTAAATATTTTTCACCTCTGAATTATGGCAAATTCCAAGATTTTGCATTTTTCGTGAGCCAGTGTCAAGCAGTAACTATTCCAAGTTTATCTGGTGTGATGTGAAACAGTCTGTTTTGTAGTGAAAGACTGGACTTGGGCTTCTAGTCTAAATGACTGTTTGCGAAGGAGAGGAGGTTGGAAGTACATAAAAACTTGTATAATAATCTACCGATAATAACATAAAAAAAGTAATTATTGATAAAACCATAATTTTTATTGTTTTGAAAATCAGGGTCCTGTTGTTTAGCCGGTAGATATAGGTGAGGACTCATTGTTTTTAATGAAGCTGTGTTTGTTTAACCAGCTAGAGGTCTGGTCTGTGTTTTTTGTATTGTGGTAATGTCTGTCGGCTCAAGCAAGTGCCAGTTGTGTGAGAACAGCTCAAAACAATTGGTTATATAATGTCTGTGCCTTAAAAATATGTACATCTAGATAAGCAAGAAAGATTTCAAAAGTACAAAAAAACAAGCGTCTGGATTTTACATCCAAAAAAGTACAGGCTGTGGCTTTGCTAAGAAAATGAAATTCCCATAATAAAGAGATAATTTTGGAAACTAATAAATCTTTTTTTTTTTTCTTTTTTTTCCTTTTTTTTTCTTGGAGGTTGCTCTCAATAGCATATTAATTTCTCTGTAACCTGCAGCTCCACTGCTTTCCTCTCAGAAAATGCATTGGCAAGACAACCCTTTCCTCTCCTGTGGAGTTTGACTGACAGGACGCTGCCAAGGAGGGAAAATCATTTTCCAAGTTGGACCTAAGAAAAAACATTTCTTGTGCTCTCACTGGACTTTTGTTGCTGCAGGTGTTACAGGAAAAACAAATCAACTCAACTGTTCTGGCTCTTAATAAGTGTATTATTAAGATCCCCAAGCATAGCTGATACTGCTCTTCCAAACAGGCCGAGGAACTCCATTCATTTATTGATGCACTCTCCGTGAAGGGATTATGTTTCACTTTGTTTGAAGGACCTGAGAGCCCTTATTATTTTTGTTTGCAGAAACACTGTGGTGCACATGAAAGAGACACAGAGGGAAAAACCTTTTTTTTTTTTTCGTAGGGGGGAGAATGGCTGGCTGTTGATTGCCTTTTTTTTTCCCCCCTTTTCCATTTGAAAAAGCTTCTTGGATGATTGATTTCTGATTTAGATTACCACATCCTCCCCGTTGTTCTCTGTTCTGTTTACTGAAATTTTCTATCATCTGCCTTGTTCAACTGACATTCAGGATATTGATAAGGTTAAAGATAATGACTGAGTTGCTTTAGTGGCCAGGTAGAACAGAGACTAGCTTATTTTGATAAAGTCTTTCCTCCCTGCCAAGCAATAAAGACAAAGATGTACCTAGGATTATGAAAAAACAAACACAAAAGCAAGAAAAAGAAAACCTTTCTCTTTTGGATTGCCTTCCCCTGTAGCTGCCATAAGTCCCCGTACAATACCACTTACCATGGAAGACAAAGGTAGGGCTTGGCAGGAAGACTGTGTGTCCATGAGGTACCCCTTGCACGGGGACGGGACAGAAGACCCACAAGCCACCCATAGTCTCTGCCTCTGCAAGGAAATGTGTAGCTCCTGAGGGACAGGACGTGTTGACCCTGTTGAGGCTGCTCAGGTACGCGACCTTCTCGGTATCCAAATACTGTGTGAAATCCATGGGGAAGGGGTGAGGAAAGGCTCACGGGTGGGGGGTTTGGGATCTGAGACATCACAATAATTCTCCAGATTGGGCCTGTTGTGCTGTCACCAAGAGTTACTAAGCCCGAAAAATTGTTTTCTTCTATATCTCTGTATGCCTGTACCATGTTTTTTCACCCCATTTTGAAAGCAACCAAATGGAATATTTATGTTCTAACCTCTCTCTGCACTTAAGACTTGAAAAATCCAAATTAGGGGCTTCATTTATTTGGGGTTGTCAGGAAACCATTATAATAACGAGAATGTTTTTCACACTAGTACTGCTGAAGTGCAGTAGTTTGACTTATCTTTCTTATACCTAGTTTAAATTGTAATTGCCCTTGTGCTTTCACTTATCTTGCCTTCTTTCTCAGCATGAGTCAGCCCTGGACAAACAGTTAATGACAGCTGAGCAGGATTTAATGTAACTGGAGAGCGGCATGTGTAGCACAAGAAATTATAACCTTTGCACTCTTCTACCTCTGTCTCTGGCATAAAGGGGGATTTACATTTTTGCTGCATGCCAGCAAAAGCTACAGGCTGTTGACAAATGGGAAAGGCCAAGATGCTCCTGTATCCCTGTTGTATGTCTCCTTCGAATGCACTCACTAGCTACATCCAGCTGTGGATATCTCTATGGATACTTCCATGATTACTTTATTTGCAGCATAATTTACCTCTGCATGCAAGGCAATCTGCAAGCATGTTACAGATTTGCACAGTAAAGCAGGTCCTTGCAATTCGGCAAGTGAAGGAGGAGATAGATGCTCATTTTATCAGTTATACTAGATCCCCTGAAAAAGTGAGGCATTGTGTAAAATTTGCAGTCTCTGCCACATACCTCTAGTGTCAAATCAAAAAGGAATACATTTTCTTTCCCAAGGAGATTGCAATAATTTGACATGACTTCTAAGACTTCACTGAAAAATATAAACACCTTCGCTTTTTTGTGTATACCAGTTTATTGATAGTGCAAAATATAAGCCATTAAAATATTACTCAACTTACTGATACACTGGGCCTGATTTTTCATTTATTACTGTAGTTTTTACAGACATAGTTTCACAGGTTTTCATGGCTTTCTTCTGGATTTACGGTGTGTCATATAGTATAGGGTCGTGACTTTTACTGTAAAGAGTATATTTGCATTTAAAGGAAGTCTTTACAGACAGCTATTAAGCTAAAGGTTATTCAGAAAAAAAAAAAAAAATACAGTGACTGTTGCTTAAGCTATAATAGAACCACAGAAAAGTGGAAGAGGCAAGATATTTTTAGGCTCTGAACTGCTGGCTTTCTTCCTGTGTCATGATTCCTGCTGATCAGACCTGATGTTTTAGTCTGTCTGACAAAGAGTTTTGATTTTATTTCACTCCCATTTTTAATGTTTTCTGCAAGATAAGTCCAACTTAGTCTGGCAGTTATCTATTTTGAAAGTGATGTAGAGAAAAACAGTAAGATATGGGAGCAATATAACCTAGCTGAGATATTGGAGGATTCTGAGAAACATAAACCAGGGTAATTTGTTCTGCTTTATACTTGGTTCAACTATAAATCCAAATGTGTGATGCCACCCCCAGTTTGGAAAGAGTGGAGATTTTTTTGGTGTCGCTAAATCCTAATCCTAATAGTAATAGTAATAGTAATAGTAATGGTAATGGTGATGGTAATAGTAATAGTAATAGCAATAGTAATAATACAAAATATATAACAGAGACAGAATTTCTGCATTTCAGTTCATGTTCTGCAGTGCTGAGTTTCCCTAGTAATATGCTGAAAGTTTCTAAAATCATATTGACTCCTAACAGAATTTAAGTCACTTAAGAAAGCTCTGTCCTTTATAACTTTAAAGGTCACTGTAGAGTGATACTGATTCAGAAGTGCTAACATTCTGCTCCAGTACTTTATTCTTGATGGCAGCAAAAGTGTCAGGGAGATCTGGGGAAAATTGCAGAAAAAATTAAAAAAAAAAAAAAGATTTAAAAATAATGTATGAAGTAAGACATGTCATTTATGTGAACATTATAATGAAAAATACAAACTTTTCCAGCTAGATGTCTGGAAAACCTCTTCTTCAAAGCTGTGAAAACCATCTTAGATCCTCTCATATCAACAGTATGAGACTAATACACACCGGCTGAGAACCTCTTCTGAAATACAAAAAACAATCCCTACTGCAAAATGGAGTTTTCCATAGAAAAATGTTTAATAGCCTATTGTTTAAAGACAAAGCCCTTTGTTTGAATCATATTCTGACTTTTGATAGATAATATGCTGTGCAAATTAACTTTGATATTGATAAGCACTTAAAAGAAGGTTCTCATTACTTGAACAAGAATGAATCCTTTTTTGATCTCTCTCTTTTTTCAAGACCGGTTGTGTTCAGAATTTATGTTTCAGACATAATTAATTTGATTTGGTTGGCACACCATACAGCAGAATTAATATAACTATAATTAAAGAAAGACAATTTAATGTTGGATTCTTTCATTATGAACATTTAGCCATCTAAAGGTCCCAGATGATGCAGTTATCCATGGTTTTCTATTCACCCACTACTGGTCATCTGTTGCATTAAGCTTAACTTTTATGGACTTGGTTTTGATTTTTTTTCATTAAGCTGTAGCAGAAAGAAAGAATTCACTATGAACACACAAAATGAAAAGGGCAAAAGGCCTAGAAATTATGACCATGTTATAATAAATATCTAAATTTGGCTATTGAAAAAAAGGGACATAATTTCTCACATAGTCTGAGAGGATATTTTCAACAAATAAATAAATAATAGTTAATAACGAGATTGCAGGGATTGTTGGAGATGACACTGCAAGGAATTACTCTGCCTTACAGACAAATGGATCTAGATTTTGAATGTTCTAGTGACTTCAGTTCATGAAAGGATACGTGGCACAATGCCTTCAATGATTACAAACTGCTTTCATGGCTGTCATCTGTTTTCCTTAGAAATAGTGTTAGACCAGTTGATTAAAGTCCTAGTGCAACCATTTCTTCATATAGAGAATTCTGTTTATTAGTAAGATGTTGCTTGATAAGCACGTGTCATCAGTTTTATGTGCTTTGCCTCAGAATCAGTCAAACATTAGGTTGGGTTGTGTCTGCTGACACTGAGAGTCACTGAATACCTTAAAGACCAGAATAGTCCAAAAGGCAACTTCTGTAATGAAAATACTATTATCATCTGCAAAATATTCTGTAACTATAATTATTATCTGTAGTATTTTTATTAAATTTCCACTCTTTTCTGTAAAAACCCTTTAATAGGGCACAGTTTTAGGTAAGAGTATTATTTGTCTTAGGTGAGCACTCAGAATATTTGAGTGTTCTGCAGAGGGTTGGTCCTCTTGGGAAGAAAGTCTTACAACTTTCACACTAGGCAAAAACCCTCAAACACCCCACCTCTCATAATTCTTCGTAAAGACTCTGCTGTGTTTTAGCAGCAAAGTCAGTGGCTTGTACTGGTGCAGTGGTGGAGCAGAAAGGTGGGAACACAGAGGATATGTCAAAGCAGGGCTGCAAAAGAAAACCAGTCCTCTCCCTTTTGTGTAGCAACCAGTTTACAGATCAGTGAGAGGGAGCTGTGGCCATTGTATCTTCACCCTTTTGGCCGCAATGCTTTTTCTTAGCTGCACTTAAGAAAACCAGTCTGTAGTCTTCCTAAATTAGATAAAAGAAGGTACTCTGACCCCGTGCACAGTGGATGTGATAGCACAGCATAAACCAACAGTCGAGTAATGGATAAGGCTTAGAAATAAGTCCCCTTGCACTTTGCATTTACAACCAGTAAAGTGCACTGTCAGACACAAAAAAGCTGGGTGAGATGGACCACTGGTTTGGTCCAGAAACTTCCAAATAACTCTCAAGAGGACTCTGACATAGTAAATTTATAACATCTGCTCTGGTAACTTCACCTATAGCTGGCATGGTGTAAAACTTGCATGTCCTTGCAAATTAATTCAGTTATAAAGACTTTAAATAACACTGACAACTAGCATGAGTCATAACAAACTAACAAACTGTGCATCTAAAAAATATTTTTCAATTATCTATCTTATGGCAACCGTTGTACAGATGTCTGATGAGTATTTCTGTAGGCATGACAGAACTTGCAAGCACAGGGGAAAATACTAAGAGGCAGAACTTGGGAGAATTTGGGTGGTTTTGGTCAGGGGCTCAGTCAGAAGCAGATCATCTGGGACCTAGTGCTGGGGGCATTTTACTGCCAATCATGCATGGCAAAATAGGAAAACTCTGTAGAGATTTATAAAGTCTGAGGAATTTCCCACAAAACTCTGAAAAAAAAAAAATCTTACTCCAAAAAATTGTTTGTTCCCAACCACTTTATGCCCATGGTCTTCACTCCAGCCTTTCAGGGAGGATAGAAGGTGAAACCAAATATGTCAAAAATACAATCCCTATGTTCAAGGGACATTTTTGACTCACAGTGCTCATTACACTTCTACATTTTTTTCCTGGTATGTGTGCCCAGAGGAGAAGCAGTGATCTGCCTGCTTTGTGACAACTGGGCTCAGAACATTGCAATGGGACATTGGATTACCGATTGCATGCTCAGGGAAAGAGGAGTTCCTGTGTGATGGATCTGAATGAACAGCCTTCCACTCCCCTGCTGTATCTTTGATGGGAGATAGTAAGTGCTGTGGGGTGTGCCTTTGCTGGCCAACACAGGCACAGATAACACAAGCAGCTCTTTAGCCACCCACCCAGCCAACTTAAATGTCCTCTGGCGCAACCTATATGATGAAAGAATTTCTGTAGGAAAAAAACTGTCAATAGATAAATCCAATTCCTTTTAAAGGAGTGTATAAAAGAAAGCCACTCTTGGCCAAATGGAAGAAAAAAATTGACTTCTCTCTTGAAGGATTTATCTATTCATTTGATTGTTTCTTCTAAGTGAGCTGTAATTAGAGCTAGTCCTCTTCTAACCCTTGTGCTAATGAGGCTTTGCTCACTTCTATTAGTGACAGTACATTGTATTTTAATAAGGATCCCCTGGCCTGGCACGGCAGGACCTGTAGATAAGGGGAAGGAGAGCAAAAGGAAATGTAAAGAAGTAGGATCAGCAGGGGGTCCCCTTCTTGGCACTGGGCTCCACAGGAAGGCGCTGGCTAACTTTGTCTTAGAACTGTCATTTGTATTAACTTCTAACCCATCACCTTCTCTGGTAGGCTAGCTTTACTCAATGAAGCGGGATAGATCCTTGGCATGGCCTCTCTATCCCCTATTTCAGCAAACTGAATACAACACAAAAAGTTCACAGGGGAAGCATTTGGGGAGATGGTGTTAAGGATAGGGTCAAAAAGAGCTTTTAACTCATCTTAACATTACTGTCCTTTTCCATTTCAACTCTTATCTACCCATCAAGGCTTTTGGTTTGCTCACTCACCCATTGCTAAAAAAAAAAAACCAACAAAATGCAAAAAGCCTCCAAATGGAAATTATATGTGTTTTGAGATATGCAACTCTTTGGTCTATACCTACATGCTTGCTAGTGTGTTTTCTTTCTGTATGGTTTTTTTTCCTGCTAATTGATTCCTAGTTGGATCAGAATTCTTTGGCTGATTCCACCTTCTCATACACTGAAGCAAATCGGGGTAATTTCTTTGCCATTCAGTAAAGTTAGCAGGGAAAAGAGAATCAAGCCTTTTATACCTTTTGTGTAACAGTCTTGCATCTCAACCAGAAAAACCCTTTCTAACAAAGTCTTTTTAGAGATACTGGAGCCTGTTAGAATGTGACAGATAAACAGCTCCCTGAATGCAGAAGGTAGAAAAGCTTTATTCTTTTTTGTTTTGTTCCTATCAAAGACTTCCCAGAAGCCCTAAGCAAAATATATTTCTTACTGTTAGTATTTTCAGAGCCTAGCTTGGGATCTTTCAGACTTCCGGGGGCATAATTCTGCTCTGCTTTAAATTCTAGAAGATTGTTTACATGTCAGTGAAGTGAATGCAATACTTCACTATTTTCACTCAGTTTGTCATCCGCCTCTCCTTTTATGCATATTTGTAAATGCCTTTACCAAAATGTAAAGCCTGGAGGAATCAAGCCAAAGACCCTCTATGAAATACTAGGACATGTATCAGATGTTACTGACCCCTTTAAATAACATGGTATGCTCAGTCAGTGTCCTTTCTGGTGGGTCATATATTACTGACGGCCTTCCTGGTTTGGTGATGAAGGAGTTGAACAGACAGTATGGCACCTGTTCAGTCCATTACTGATATTGTAGACAATTAGGATTTTAAGGATATGAGTTTATGGTAGCTCAGACTCAAGCTCGCACTCAGATCATTAGCTGAAAGAAAGCTGGTATTTCAGTTCTGCCTGTACCTTGTGTGGAGATGATAGGGAACAGACTGGCTCCAGGTAGCTTGATCAGAGGCCTCCAAGGTATTCTAGTAAGATTTGTGAGTTTTAATATGAAATGAACCTGCTTTATCTGTCCTGGCATTGGTTGTGTCACCACAGAAACCCATGCTCACTTTAGAAACTGGCTTATTCACATCTGGATCTTTTCCCTAGCATGATTTCAGATGGCTGGAACAAACATTCCTGAGTCACCAAGTAACAGATTCACAGATTCATAGAGTGTTCATAGACCTCTGGAGATCATCTAGTCCAACCCCCCTGCCAGAGCAGGATCACCTAGAGCAGATCACACAGGAACAAGTCCAGGTGGCTTTTGAAAGTCTCCAGTGAAGGAGATTCCCCCACCTCTCTGGGCATCCTGTCCCAGTGCTCTGTCACCCTCACAGGGAAGAAGGGTTTCCTCATATTCAGGCTGAACCTTCTGTTTCCCAGTTTATGGCCTTTGCCCCTAGTCCTGTCACTGGACACCACTGAGAACAAACTGGCCCTGTCTTCCTGACACCCACCCTTTAGATACTGATAAGCATTGATAAGATCCCCCCTCAACCTCCTCTTCTCCAAGCTAAACAGCCCCAGCTCTCTCAGCCTTTCCTCATATGGAAGGTGTTCCAGGCCCTTCATCGTCTTGGTGGCCCTGCACTGGACCCTCTCCAGTAGCTCCTTGTCCTTCTGGAACTGGGGAGCCCAGAACTGGACAACAGGTCTTTCTGAAGAACTGGGTGGTCTTTCTAAATATCACCTGGCTGACAAAATCAAAGGTTGTTGTGAGACATTTTCCTTAAGATCAGCAATTATCTTCTCAATCCTAGTTGCTTCTCTGTCCCCAGCTGACTAGCACGCAGTTCACGGCCTCCACAATCACCTAGCCCCATCCTCCACTGCTCTCCCAGCATACAGTCCTTACATGGGCACCAGTGTGAGTCTTCCAAGAGGAGTAGAAGTTTCAGGGTTGGTATTTGTGTGGAACATGAGAAAAGGTAGACAATCTTAGGCTAGATCTGCAGAGCCACAAAATATGTATTTTATTGGCAAATCAGAACCTACCCAATGCATGTACATGTGCTGGGTTTTTTGAAATTTTCCTGTTGTCTGTAGCCAGCTCACACAGTCTTCTTTTCCTTTTCCTTAGCTGTGCTAATGACCTGCTGTGCCAGCTACTTCAAACTGGCCGTGTGTGTTCTCTGAGTGGAAGGTGGGCATGGTGCAGGATCTTAATTCCCTTAATGGAAGTGTTTGCATATAACATAGACTTAATGCTGATGCTCTTGTCCCTTCTGCCACCTCCCTAATTCTCTTTCACGTCATTCTCCGTCTCCATTCCACTAGACACCACTAACTCTGTCCTGGAAGACATCCCACTACACCTCTGACCGTACCATCGCCATTCTTCCCTTAGAGTGCAGGTTTCCTCAGTAACAGTGGTTGCAAGAGATACTGAAGAGATGGCAATGTCATAAAGAAGGTTTGGAGAGTGAGAAGGTAAAAAAAGAGAGAAAATAAGACAACAGTTTGTACAAAAACCTGTATTTTACCCATGATTGTTATGAAAAATCTCTTGACTGTCTCTTGCAAGTAAACAAAACAGCAGTATTTCATGTGGTTTGGTAGTTGACTTTGTTGTTGTTGTTGTTGTTGTTGTTTATTTGTCTTTCTGTTCATTCCACTGCTGCATCTAGACAAATAACACCAAAGTCAGAAGTAACCAAAAGTCGTAAAATATTATGGTTATGTAGTAGCAGTGAATCTATAATAATGCTGCAGTCTTCAATACTGTGGACTCTGAATGCCTCAATATTTTTTACGTCCTTACCCTCACAGATTCTCCTTTATATTCTCTTTGATTTACAGCTGAGGAATAGATAAGGTTTTCAAAAATTATTTACATGTTAGTCTAATGGCAAAACAAAGTTTAATCTCATTTAACAATTTAGTGGAATTATCAGACCTTGCTTATCTGGCTGAGTTGGTCACATAGGTGTCTATCAAGCAAACAACGATAAACAAGCACCTAAGAAGGGGTCAGAATTAGCTCTCTGGGCACAGAGCTAAATGGAGGATACTGAAGCAATTTTTCTGACCACTTGTTGATTCACAAAGTAATTTTGTACATACTTTTGCTTCAGTCACATGCAAGACTAAAAATCTGCTGCAATTGTGGATGCAATGATACCTTGCCTTTTGGTGGAAGGTTAGATAGATAGATGAGTTAAAAAGCAAGGAAAGAATGACATTTTTTTAATGGCTTTAGCAACTGATCTTCCCAACAGGCTAGAAATAGGTTCCTACCCCTTCCCCCTGCTCCCATTCCACTAGGCTCTTGAACTATGAACTTACTGCTGGAGCTGGATCCCCAAGACATACCAGACATTTGTTTCTTTGCTATCTGCCTTACACCATATCTTTTTGCTCTGGTGAGTTATTTAAAGTCCTTGATATACTTCAGTTTACTACCTTTGTGTTTAGAGATTATATCAATGTTAATGTCCATGCCTGATGTCTCATTCACTGATGGGTTGAAAATAGAGTTCAGACAATTTATTCAGCTGTTGTAGAGAAAGGGAAATTCATTAACTATGAGAGACAGCACAGTCACAGTCAGGCTAAGTCCTCACCCTTTGTTTTCTGTCCTTGTCCCAGAGAAGAGGAATCAAGATCTGAGGAGTTGAAGACTGCCTGTAGCATTGGTACAGGGGTGTCACAAGGAGGGCTGTTTCCCTTCCTCTTGCTGTATTAGGTACTCTCCTGCCAGTGAGTGTGACATGCTTAGTTCTGCTAAGAGTGGTGTAAACTATGTCTCTTTGTCAAGAATTTTTTTTTTTTTTTATTTCTGACAAGAGAAAACAACTCAACTACTTACATGGAAGCAAGACCAAGTCTGATGTTTTTGTCTCTACCTTTCAATGCATACCTGAATGCTGGTCTTCTAAATATCATACACTTTGCCTGGATTTTGAGTTCCTTAAAATGTTGGTTTTGTGTTGTAGAAGACAAGATCATGCCTTGTGATTACTAAATATACTTTGACACTTGCATATTCAAAAGAGATGCCAAAAGATAGAAGTGTTTATATATGTGACAGCTACTGCCCAACTTGGGAAGAATGTGTTACCCAAATATGTATATTTAGTTAAAGAATTGCTCTTTTGAAGTCCTTTACACTTTTCAATCTTTCTTACAAAATCAGAGATTTCAGTCTCCAGAACTCATGTTTTATGAGTCAGTGAAATCTCAGTTCTTTATTTTTGTTAGTTATGTACAGGATAAAAAGTATTTTTGGAAAATAATGTTCTAATTAATGTTTGATTGCAAAAGCACAAAAATATGCTACACACAAAAGTCTTTTAACTTTTAGACTAATATATCTTTAAATTTTTTCTCAATTAAAGAGTCACAGCTGTAGTTTTGTATTTCCATCTGTCTAACATTATATTAAAAAGTTACAAGATATTAAAATTTTAATTATTAACATAATAAAAAATAATGTATGGCTATATTTCTTTGTTTGTTCTTAATTAGTGAAGACATATGTTAATACTGATGATTCTTCATATACAGCTGAGTTTAAAGTACTATAGAAGAGTGTCTAATGACAAGATTGTGGGGAAATTTGAATTATATATTTTTTTAGCCTTTAACTTTTATTTTAGAATTTGTCTCATCAGCAGCTAATATACCCTGCAATCTAATATATTTGCTTACTACATTTTCATTTTGGAGAATCAATAAAACCAGAATCTGCTATATGCATAATTATCAAGCTATGAAACTTTATCATTTTACTGTGTCTTGAGTGGTAGAAGTAACCAAGACAATTACTGTTGTTTTGTGCAAAATTTGACAAACAAACTGCAAAGTCTTTATCATCAAAGACTTCTTGCCCTTAGGTCAAAGTTGTGTGCTTTCTTAAGCATGTTTTTTTGTAACACTTGTTCTTTTTCAGAAAAAAAAGAAAGAAGGTAACAATGAAGATCTTTGAAAAATCATTTATCAGACTACAAGTCCCCTGGTGTGTTAAACAAGGAAGAAATCATGGAGGTAACTTCTGCCCCAATGGATCCCAGATCCAAAATCTTCTTTGTAAACAGAGCCTTTCATTTAGTACAACTGGATCATAAAGTGACAAGTTTTCCCCTAGAATTTAGCCTAAAGCCTCTTCTGGTCAGATTAACTCTCTTGTATTCAGCTGCAGACCTGGATTAACCCCAAAGAAACTCTGCATTGTTTCTCTTCATTGCATATATCCCCATGTCTCCCATTATCTCCTTTTTACATCAGACAAAGTGATACAAAGTTTAATCCACGATGAGCTTTTTTTAGTTTTGCATATCTGTTAAGACACTTCTCTGACAGTTGTTTCCCCTTTTAATGCAAACAGCCCATCCAAACAGAAAACCTTGTCAATAGAATTTGCTGGCCTGAAACACAGAGGAGATAGTTAGCAGGAGTGTCCTTTTTGCAAGGACAAAGATGCCAGTGCTAAATCCACCACGTCGTTTGAAGATTGAAAACACATACATGCATAAAACACATAGTTCTGATACACCTACTACTAGATTGTGTTTTTTTCAGTGAAAGCATGACTGTTGTGAAGTTTTCTCGGTGTAAAGATGCTTTTTAAAACTGCCATGCCTCTGATACAACTGACAGGAGGAACCAAACAGGAGCCCTGATGACAGCAGTTGTAAAAGTGGATGTTAGACTGAGTAAGGCAATGGCATTACTTGTCTACCTACCTAACTACCTGCTTACTAGGAGAAGCAGACGTACAAATAGTATGACATGGGTCACATTTTTGATTTGGATAATACAGCTTGGTTTGGTCAGTGATGAGGTATGTAAAAAAGATCTTGCTCCCATATTACAATTATTATATAATGATTTAATATGACATATTAACAAACCCAGCACTTTTTCAACAGACGACTAAGATCCAAGGAAACTTCTTTGGCCTCATCACATGAGTTTTGCTGAGGTCTCTACAAGGCACTGTTCTCCATGGGGTAGGGTTAGGGATAAACAGAGATAATCCTGTCAAGACTTTAAGATGTTTTCAGAAACTCAAACCGGGGCACAGTACAGCAGATTATCCCCTGGCCTTTCACCTCCAAGGCAAGCAGACATCGTATTTAGAGGTGAAACATAGCCCTTAAAAGGCATATATTAGAAGTTTCTAAACTGACTGGTATTAGCTCTATTCCTTCTAATGTTTTCTGCAACCTTTGGATGGCACTGTTACACACCTGGCACAGATGGGCTGTATTTCTATTCTTCCTGACCACCGAAGGAAGTGGAAGTGGAATTCTTCCGTAATTTCGTAGCATCACTCCTAAGAGCAGTTTATTTTTTCTGATAATTCCAAAATGGCTTTAGTCTAGCATTGTTTTGCTTTTACATTAAGAAGTTTTCACATTTTCATTAAAAAAAAAAAAAAGAGAGAAAAAATGTAAAACTATCTTATTGTCACTTTCAGGTTTTGGTTTTGTAGAAATGAAAATAAAATATTTGGGATCATTTGTTGAAGATGCTGTAATTTCCATTTTTTCCAAACTCTGTTTTCAACCAAAAATTTTTTGTCAGAAAGTTTTAAACAATCGGTAGTTCTTAGTTTGATTCTATTAATAGACTTCAGAAAGAATATATCTAGACATCTAGCTTCATATGAAGCCCAAAATGCAAGACTGCAGTGTCTCCTGTTCTTGTCATTTCAAGTTACAGATATTGTAATTAAGTACTTTACTGTTTCTAAACCACTTACAAAAATGCTGGAACTCAATAAGTAGGTATGTGAAGATGCAACTTACATACAGAGGGCATGGTAAAAGGGGAACAAATTACCAGACTTGTGACGTCTCTCTTGATTAATCCTCTAGCATAGCACACTCTTTCAACCAGTTCTGTTCAGGGACATCAGAAGACCTTGGGGTCTTCAACAGGAGTTTAAATATAGAGAAGCCTGTGAAAATGTATTTCTGCCTGAGCTCTGGAAAGATCATCTTTCCTGAATAGCAAGGAAAGTAGACTGGACACATCCAGATAGCAGGATAGCAACAAAACAAGGATGTTATCACTGACAGAATGGTGGAAAATAGACAAAGATAGATCAGTAGGGAGAGGCAAATCGTACAAGTTTTTGGTAGTCTGTTGTAACAGTGTTAGCCTGGCGTAGTGGGAAGAAATCATGTCACACTTCCAAGGAAGAGGGTGTGCTGCTTATCTGAAAATCTGACCTCAGTTTGCATGGATATCGTTGAGAAATACCTACCTTAGGGATGGTGTTGCAGACATCGAGGTGTGAGATGGTGATGGCTTCAACTGCAAATGGCAGGGTGGAAGAAAGCATTATAGAGGCGCTGAGAAAAAGGACGGCATAGCTGGGTTTGAATGTCACATGTAATCTTTTCAGGTGCGACATTCTCATAACAAAATGTGTGAAAATCCTCTCTTTCCTTGAAAGAAACTTTTTGTTTGGATATAAGCTCTCCTGTCTCTTTCGTTTAGCTACAAAGGAATTAAATAACCATGTAAATTTATGAAGCGGCCTCAAAGGAATGTCTCTGCACTGCATCCTGTACCTTCATACTGAAATTACAGTACTGCTATACTTCACTTTTTTCCAAAGGTTGTGCTAATCATCTTGATAATAGGGTTTTCCTGAACTGTGTTGATGACAACATCAATGCAGCTGTCAAAAGTTAATTGGTTAAAAATTAATAAAAATAAATTTATGAAAAATAAGCCAAACATTAAAGGCTGCCAGATCCAACTGTATAGAAACTACCTCAAGAAATTCCTAACCCTTGGATTTTACTAAAAACTGGGATGAAATGCCAGGGTAAAGATTGTATTATTTTAAACTCTATGTTACATATTAGTGGTCATTCATTAGTGGAGGCAGAGTACCTATGTTAACTAAACCACCGAGATGATCCCGTTTGGCTGTTCTTATTTTCTTACTCAAAAATGCATCATTGAATACATGCTATAATTCCTCCAACAGCTGGTTTGGTCGCCTAAAGAAGTACAGATATTGATTGAAAATATTTTGTGATAGGCCTGTGTTCTGTAGTCTCTGTTATTGATGGTTGTGTTTGTAAAACTATCATGTGCAACTGCAAAACTAACACTGACAATTTTACTAGTCAATTATTAATTTTCCAGTGTGTCAAGCACACTCAACCTGATCCACTTTGATTTGTGCTTAACCTGGAGCATGTACAAGTTCCATTGCTTTTCCACAATAGGGTTTTTCAAGATCTCAGGGTTGTTGTTTTGCTGGACCTGGCAGACAAGGTGATCTTTGCAAGTCAAATTAAGTTGTTATGACTAGAATTAAGGGCCAGAATGCACCCATTTTACTGGATCCATCTTCCAGTTAGCATGGTATGTGTGGTAAACAAGCTTTCAAAAACAGATGTCTGAAACATACAATTATTCTTAAACTTATTACTAGCATCACCAAAGGTCTGTATCTTTCTGAATTTCTGTGTTCTGAAACACGCATCTGGAGCAACATTCAGAAATGTTCCACAGGGCTAAAAAGACCGTTTTTGGAAATGAAGTTTCCTATCAGTCGGTCAGTTACCAAAACTGAAGTCACATATATGTGACTAGGGGAAAAGGTATGAAAAAGTGTAGGAATTGTATGTTCACCCTCCCAAGTGAATCAATACTTGTGGAAGTCTCCTCTGAGACACTTAGAGTACTCTCTTCCCACTGAAATGTCAGCTGAAGGAAGAACTACTTTAACAAAATATTGAATGAAACCATATTTTAAATGCATATCTTAGGGATGCCTTTGAAGATCCTTTGGAAAGGTGTGAAAATCAACTGTAATAGTTGCTATGGTAAAAGTCATATAGAAGTACTGATCATTTTTCTTGTTGATCTCATTAAAAAATGGAACATAATGCTCATATTGATGGAAGTGAAGTGAAGGTTCTTTTACTACAAAAAGATGTTTCTTTTAGTGGCATTTAAAACTCTATGATTTCTAGCTGATACTCCTCTAAGCAGTTCAGGATTTGTCTAAAAGGTGGAAGTTGGATTGTTTTTTTTCTCAACTGTGTTCCTATCTGTGTTTAGCTTTCCTTAGCCCTTTCCATATTTCTTAATTAATTATATGTGAAAAGTAACTGAAACAATATACTCGATCTTATCTACCATTAATCTCGCCTTCCACCCTCTTCCTTCTCCTTCATCCAGAAAAGTAACTCCAGAAAGAAAGCTACTGTTGTTTTTAAACCATCATTGTCTACACTCATAATCAGATGAAAAAAAAAGTCTTTCAGGAAGAAGCGTAGATGTTTCCACCCAAGAAGCAAATCACTCTCATGACCTATAAAAGACTGAAGAGCAGACTTCTGTTAGATCTCATCATTTAGTAGATTAACAGACATTAGCAGGGAGTTGTTCTTTGCAGATGTCTGTCTTGCTGGATGCATTGTACCCAGGCAGCAGACATTAATCTGTAGCACGCACTTCTGATCTATGCAGTCGTTGCAGCTTTGTAGATTTACAGTAAACATAAATAGCAGACCCTAAATAAACATGAAAGGTGTCGTATTCAGTCCAGTGATGGACATTAAAGGCACAAGAATTTGACATCTCTCATCTAATTGGTAACAAAAGAGAAATGCTAGGGTCACCGAGAGAGTAGCAAATTTGAATTATTTTGGTTTTACAAAAAGACTTGCTGCCTGTGCTAATCTCTGGATTGGTATTTTGAAATACCTGAAGCTCATCTAAATTGAAAAAAATCTCACAATAGATGAGAAAAAGACCCACTATTTTGGGTAACAGAAATGATTCACACAGAGGAGATTACTCTTGACTGTGAAAATTATACAGCAACATGTTCTTTGTCTGTAAATCAGCACGGAAGTGTAAAATCTTAGGAACATCAGAATATCATACCATTGTCCCATAATGCAGTGAAATGGGCCACATACATATGGGATTTTCAGAGCAGATGATGCAAAGTCTATATATCTGTAGCTAGGTGGGTCTGGGGAAGGAATGAGGAAATAACCATCTGTATGTAAATAGTATATCAATAAATTCTATGTATTAGTAAAAGCGTACAATTGTAAATAGTACTATGAAGTGATACAAATGTCTGATAACATAAGGAAACCAGTGAGCCTTGATTACAACCATTTTTGAGAAGAAAATTGCTTTCATGGCAGGATAGCATGAACAAGTTGTATACTGCTCTTATTAATGAGGATTTGACTTTATACTGCCAGAGCCGAAATTTTAAAGCCCATAGTGTGATTATAACCTGTATGTATATACTCATCTATGATGTCCCTTCATCATTTTAGTGAGGATTTTATTTGGAGTACAGACCTATTGGCTCTTGGGATTCCTTGTGAATGGTCCAGAACCAAGTGAGAATGTAAGGGGGATTTAGCCTTGAGGAAGTCAAAGTTGTGGAACAGTGTAGCACAGGCTGCAGTTATCAGGCTGAAGATTTCTATACCAGTGTACATTGCTGAAAGTGAGAGGAGGAAGATTCTTGTAAAGGGAAATATTTCTCAGGATGTATTTTGTATTGTCAAATCTCTTACCTGGTGTACCAATCCTCCACATTTAGTATTTCTCTCATAGTGACTTTGGTCTTTCTTCCTTTGTCCAAGGAAGAAAACCTATCTACATGCCTGCTCAAAGGGAGCACTATTACACAACTTACCTGCAGACTACTTATCTCCCCCAGCCCAGCCTTATTTCCATAGCACACCTCAAGAGATTAGATTATTATGTAATTTTCTACTGGTTCATTTCTCTCACTTTTGAAGTGATTTGGCCTAGATGGAAGCTTAGGAATGAATTCTTCTTTACCCCCTTCATTATTTGACTGTTTCCTTGAGAGTGACTCCTATCACCATATGTATCTGTCTCTGACCATATGCTACAGAGATAGTAGAGAGTGTTGATGTTCACATAGGAGGACATGGGTGATGGGGAAAGTGAAAAAATCAAGATTTACAAGCAGGGACTGAAAGAATGGAAAGGGCAAGGAAGCCATTCAGAAAAAGCAATAGAAGAAAATGTGGGGAATGTATAATGGAAGAACCAAAAAAGCCAGTCTATCTCTGCCTGATCTCCTTCCAACTTTATGCAAATCTCCCTTGAGCCTCTGGAAAAAACCTAAGAGATCTGTATATCTGCCAAGACAGATGGAAATTATCTGACGCAGAATTATTAAAAAAAAGAAAGTTTTAAAAACTGTAAGTAAAATGCAAAAACAAGCACAGAGATAACCATGAATGTTACCAGTTTAGTCCCTATGCTTGGAAAGGACTGTATATTTGCATATCTATGCACACCATGAATAAAATCTTCAACATTTATGGAACTAATAGTAAGCCTGCTGACACCTCTTTGCAGGGTCATGGTCTTACATTATGGACAGAGCAGAGATCAATCTTACAAAGTCATAAAATGGTTTGGATTCTATTCTCATTTCAGTAGAACATCCTAAAATACGAGAGATATTACAGAAAATTCAGCTTCAGTACTTTTTTGGTTTAATTGATTCTAGCACTACTTTTTTTCAGCAGGATACTAATCGAGAAATCATGTGCATACAATCAGTGTATTTCAGAAGAACCAATACGTTTTTCCAGGTGTAACAGCAATTCTACAGGTGGCTTACACAGGAGTTGTGAAGGTGAATTAACGTCATTAGTGATAGATGTCACACAACATGCTTCATTGCTGATGGTTTGGTTAGTATGCTGGGATGTATGCTTAACCCCTTTCCAAGTTGTTTTCCCCTTCTCTGGACAAATGCTGTAATCACAAAGATAATATACAAAAGGCACCACAACCATATGAAGTTAATGCCATACGAGTGAGTATAAACCCATATTTACATCGCAAAGTCACTTTGTTGTTCCTTTCCATACATCTCTGATTTACACAAAGATTAGGTTCAATCTCTTGCACCAGTCCACTTTGTTTCTGATCATATTTAGTAGCAATAGGAACTTTGTGACCCAAAATTTAGAAGTAAATTTTAGTTGTAACTGAGCATGTCAAGAGTGCATTTGGATGAAGGTATTTGATTTACTCTGTGAGATGGGGCTTGGGAAGGTTTTAAGTGGGGTCACTACTACCCTATATGTCGTCAGGAGTTTCTCGTGGCAGGTAGAAGAGTCTCCTGAAAGGAGTTACATAGTTCTTGGTATGATACATTTTTCAATGGACATGTATGTTCCAATTAAGTCTGGAGAGTGGAAATGCATTTGCATCAGGAAGGACCAGGTTGCTGTAGCCATGAGCACTGGCTGAGCAAGGCTTATGGAGAGATGTAATATCTTCTATTAAATAAAATGATGTAGTTGGAAATTAGGCAAGTTTAAAGCCAAAAGCCCTCCTTCAAGTGTAAACACTTCAAAAAAATTACATAGCTAAGTACAGAATTTTATTTACCTGTTTTTCATGTACGTTTAGTGTATTTATTGTATTCACAATATGCATATTTAACTCCACTCATATATTTTGTCCTGTCTGAAGGGAGAAAGATACGGTAAATGTTGGTCAGTTTTATCCACTGAAATACTGGATAAATGGGAGGAAATGCAGCCACATGGTTAGTAGTTTCAAGCAAAAGAGCTGCTCCTCTTTATATCAGTTATTAGAGAAGACAATTGAGACTAATGTGCCAGCAGTCCCAGGGTGAGTGCTTATTAAGCTGTGGCTCAGCAAAGCACTAATAACACATGTAAACTTGCTAAATACTACCTTGGCTGTAACATCCGTCACATCCTCTGTGATTTAAACAGAAGACTGTATGGGCATGAGTCTAGACATATTCTGCAATGTTTAAATTTCTTAGATGTGTTTGGGTGGTGTAAGGGTTTTGGGTGGCTTCATTTAACCATACCGTTCATTTATGTTGGTAATTTTAGATTATTAGTTGTCTTGCATAGCTGTAACATAAAACCTGAACAATAGACTCAGGTAGAAAGGACGCAGTTATTACATTCTTTCAGAGATTTATTTCCATTTGTCATAGGAGAGTTGATTCTATTTGGAAATGTAATTCATACACTGATTTTGAGAAGTCCTTGAGTTCCTTTGGCCAACAAAAGTGAAAATTAGATTAAGAAGAGTTATGAATATATTCTTCATTTAAAGTAACTCTATACAATAAATGACAGCCACATTTTTTTTCATAAATCCCAATATTTTTGTGGAGATTTCTTTAACCAGTACTGTATTGAAAGGGATGAAAGATGGGTCTCTTTGTCCATAAAAACTTACTTAGATTACATATTCTAGACTATATTTAATGTACTCTTATAAAAGAATCATAGCTACCCTCAAATTCTTTAGCTAAACTTAACTGATCCTTTAGGGGCTTCAAATCTGGCATGTGAGCTTCCACAGAAAGAGGCAAGTCCATACCTCGAAGAGCTGCAAATCCTGGTTGGATATTGCCTCTCCACCATATGGCCAGGGGATGTATTTTTCACATTAGGGCATTATAATAAATCATGTGACTTTTACAGCTGTTGAATATATGACACACACCCCCCCACTGAAGGGGGGTTCTTGTCTCAGTCCTTCGAAGGGTCCAATCTAAATCCTAGAGAAGTCAAGGTATTCCATTAATTTCAGAAAGATTTGGCTTATCCTTAATTAGCACAAATGCATCCATTCACAACTGAGTTTGAATCCTAGAAATATGTACTTTATACATTAACCAATTTAAGTGACAGTTAAAATGAGGATCAAGATGCCTTTTTTTTAATTTCCTTTTTGAATGCGGAAGAAACCTTGAATCCCTGCTAGCTATCTACTGAGCAAATCTACTGAGCAAATTATCTCATTCTTTATATTTTGACCACCACTTTTTCATTTTTACTTTTTTCTTCCTGGGACTTTTATTATCTATTTTGCAGATTCCTATTATTTCTTCCTCTCATGCCCATCTGTCCACCCATCTGCTTATTTTAGCTACATTTCCTTTCACCCTGCTGGATTCTGTGTATGTATCCTCACCACACCTCAGGCATGTATCCTTCAACAAGATTTATAATGTGAATCATTTTGAATACCTTCAAAATAGTGGTATAAGAAAATTGGATTTCTACCTTTTGGTGAGTAATATAAAATTATTTATAAGGTTAAAAATGAACAAGGTTGCCCTAAGAGAATCTTTAGGCTTTGGGTAGGATTTCAAAGTATAAATACAGAAGTATAGTTTATATCTAGAAGCATAAGTTCCAACGAAAGCTGTTCTAACTGGTATGCACAAAGCATGTCCTCCCTCTTGGCCAGTGGAAAGAAATGGAGCCTGCACATCTGGGCCAGATAGAGGGGGCTCCACACCACTCACCTCTTCTGCCTGAAAGGGTGACCAGAAGATGGGGGCGTGCCAGGCCATCGTCTACAGGGTAAGTGGGAGTGCACGTACAAGTGCGGCAACTCCTTCTGCGGCCTGTGTTAATAGACTCTGCAGGTAGATTCTCAGAGGGGAAAAAAAAAAAGGAAACCCCCCAAAAAATTGAAGAAGGTTTTCCCACTGTACAGTCTCACTGCATATGCACAGTGGTGGAGGTTGGCATTAAACCTAGGGAAGTGAGAGGGCAGAAGAGAGTGCCATCTGATCTTTGCTGGTGTTAACATAGTAGAACCATAACAATGCTTCTGCTTGCCTATTGCTCAGCTTGCAGAGCTCCTCCTGGAAGGGCTTTTGGCATGGTACCTGTCTCAGAAAAAACCCTGCGGGTGGGAGACTGCACCAACAGCGGGGAGAGGCATCACTCCTTAGCTCCCCATGCTCCTATTTAGCTTGGCTTAATTTCTTTGAGCTTTTTTGACAGCCTCACTAGGACAATAATACACAATTTACTGGTGCTGAGGAGCCCTGCGTGGTTTCTTCTTCCAGGGCTCAGTAGAAATGCGGCCAAGGCCGCCTGTGCCACCTGCTCAGAGAGGGCTGGCCAGCACAGGACCCTGACATGAAGCCATAAAGAAATGTCTGTGGATGCTGAGTGAGGAGGAAAAGCTATGCAGGAACTCTAGATGATGATATTTTTACTGCATACACCTGGTGCTGCCTTGTCTTTTCCCAGCACGTGATGGCATGGTGGGTAGTGCTGCCTACTGGAGTGACAGTGAGGGAGTCTGGGGGTCAGTCTCATGGCTTCTCTTTGAGGAGCATGCTCCATCCCATTTTTCTAGCTCAGGGAAATGACTGTGTGACACTGTTTTTGCTTTCATGCTTCTTATGACAGTCTACTCTTTTGTACCAGTAGCTGTTTCTGGAAGGTGCTGATGTTGATGGAAAGTTAATTATACTGGTGGCACAGACATGCTTTGTGTTGTAGTGATATGTGAATTTTTCTCTCTACCCAAGAAAAAGTACGTATTTTCTTTTATATAAAGGTAGATGTTCCTTTCTTTTTCTACAACTGCTGATAGAGCTTTGTTTAATTATATTTATAATTTATATTTAAAATGTATTACTTGATAAACCAGTTTAACTTACAGTAAAGTTTGTCAGTAAGCAAAAAGAAGTCATATCTCATTACAGTGTAAAGAAATCTCAGCTTTGTCTTATCAGCAGTCTGCCTATGTCTAAATACCTCAAACTGGCTTTAAATTCAGAAACACAAATCCAAAAAATTGAATGACAACACATCTATTTTATGTGTTGAAGAAAATGGAAATTAACTTAAAAAAAATGGAAATCTCTTCTAAGAATGAATTGTCGATGACTGTTTAAGCAGTAGGGATTGCATGTGTAACAATACATGATGTAATTGCCTAGTATTTTAAAATCTGTCATTGCTTTCACAAAGATGGTTTTGTTTCCTCCCTTCAGTAAAAATGTTCCTTTAATAAAGTTTATTGACCTCACTTGTGTTAAAACACCACAAACTCCCTTGACTAAGTCATAGTCTCATTTAGTAACCATTACATGTTCTTTTTTCACACAATTGAAAGTGCCTATAACCTATTTTGGAACAGGCTTTGGTCCAGAAATGTTTTACTTTATTATTTTCTGATCTCTCTGGGGATGCCTTCACAAAATGGTAAAGCCCAAAGACTTCCTGAAGGCTAATCCTTTTCTGGGTCATATGATTCTTTTCAGATTCCATCTTGAGAGAGTTTTCTTATAACAATAGGTTCTGCTGTCTGCGAACTGAAGAAAATCCTGTTGCTTTAGTGCTAACAATGAGTGGAATTTAGTGCAGGAGGAGTGTTTTCTTAATACAATAGAAGTTGGTACAGGCTGGACTTGCAAGTGTCAAGTAAACAGTGTGGGAAAATCTATACTACTGCAACTGAGTCAACAAGGTGCTGAACGCCTAAATGTGACTGAACTGTAACTGCAATAACTATCTGGTTGACTTCATCCATTCCTCCAGGATAGGACCTGACACATATCTTATGGAGAAAGGGTTAACAAGAAAAAAGGCTGCTAGCAGGGAAAAGATGAACAAAGCAAGCATTTAGTCATGCATTAGAAACACCACACAATGTGCAATCAGAACAACTGTGTTTCAGGAGCAGACACAAGTCTGATTTACTAAGCGAATATGATGGAAGATGACTGTTTAGCCCCTGCCATAATTGCATAAATTCACCCAGAAATATAGATCGAACAGTGTCTGGGTCAAAAAAGGGCAGTTAATTCCTTTTTTTTTTTTTTTCCCCAGATGCTAACACACCTCAGATTGATAACAATTCAGATGAGCCACAGAAATTTGAGTTCACTTGGCAGTAGCAGGAACCCCAGTCTCTTACTCAGGTTTAGGCTGAGAACAGAGGTTGAGTGAACCCTTACCAGAGGCTAGACAAATGAGACAACATACATTTATATTCAATGTATCAAATAGATAAAATGATATAAATATATCCCAGTCCAGAAATTCCAAATATTTACCCAGAAACTGCCATTCAACCTAGCCTACTCCTTCATTTGCAATGCAGAAGTATTTCTGGTGAAGTTTTAAGTTAGGAAGTTTTCCTTAAAAAAGTCATATCATATATATAGATTTTCAAAAGCAGGAAGTTTTCCAAGTATTTTGTCCATACTTTCATTTTCTGATTTATATTCCTTTACACTAATTTGCAGCCTTATTCTCAGCTAAAGATATATTTGTATTCAGGTTGTGCCTATAATTGCCACATATACCTAAGACTCCATTCAGCTAGCACGGTCACAAAACTCCTGTCTTAAGAATAAAGACAAAAAAACAGGTTAGTGCATTTCAAAGTTTAGATCAGACACTGATGGAGAGATGTGGCACAGGTCCTACCTCACCTGCAAATTTACCTCATACAAGAAGCACTCTTAGTTACACCACAACTTCCCTCCCCTGGAATCACCAGTGAAATCCTTCAGCATCACCAGTGTTGATTGAACCACCGAACGCCGAACTTTCATGAGAGCTAGGCTGCTGGATTTTCTTTTGACCCATATAAAAATGTCTGTAGACTCCAGTACTTCCATAGGTAATGGTGCATGTCCATGCAAAACCAGCTCAGGGTTAGAAAACTCTAACTGGCTCATGAGAACTACCGATGGGGTAAGATTCCCTGTGACTCACAGTCACCTCAGCCTACGAAAATCACTGCAATAAAGTCACTGCCCTATTTCTCAAATCCAGGCTAGCATCCCTGCACAGTTTCACTACCATCACTCTGCCATGTACCAGCCTTGCTGAGGTACATGTACACAATGCTGCTTTGTCCTATGCATACCTGCTTTAAATGCAGAACAGATACAATTTTCTGTAACCAATTCATTTACAGTAGTATTTTTTTAAAAAAGACAATTTTCTCCAGACATATTAATTTATATCTGTATCTGTATCTATATCTACATCTATATCTAATCATCCTATATATCTGTACAAACCTATATATCTGTATTTGTATCTATAAAACATTGTTGTATATATTGACATACAACCAAACCAATCCAGTATTTTCTCTAATTAAGCTATTTCTCTTATTTCCTACTGCAAGAAGAAGATGGGAGAAAGAGTCTGAAAGATTGGCTCTTATTTTTATTTTGGAATATTTAGGAAATAGTCAGATGGCAGGGGGCACAGTAGATGATAAGTGCCTTGCAGCACCTGAGGTGTTCATTATTTGTGTGCAGATTTGTGAGTCAGAGGAAATAGGCTTGGGATTCTCTTACCTTTTGGCATGATTCTGGATGTCTGTAATTCACAGAGCTTAACGTTCAGTGTTTCTTGAGAAAATGTCAAGAATATAAAAGAGGGAAAGACTGCCTTTCAACAAAAACTCTACAGCACATAGTGTTACCTCCTGACTGTGTAAGGAGCTGAATGGGTGTTGTGTTTCTCCGTGGACCAGCCATCCATGAGCTCTTCGCTGCCCAGGGCAGCATGCAGGCCATCCTCCTCTGCATCTGGCAGCTGAGAGGGTAATGGTGTAATCCGTTTTCCTTCCCACTGCTTCTTGTCTATCTCAAGATGCCTTTACCACTTTAAGTTCTGCAGCTGGTGGAGAAGAAACAATGCATGGATCCAAGCATCATGGGGGAATTGTTTTCCTATCTTCTTGTTTGTTCCTCAGACTCGATCATCTACCCAAGAAGGAGTCAGAGATAAACTTGTTTTTAAAGGGCCATTAATGACAAACAGACACATTAAGAGCAGTATGCTTTTTCTGTAGATCTCGTTATGGACTCTGCCCTTCTTAGCACATTTTGTGAGCAGCTGAGCTGCCTTACGCTTGGTGAAGCTTAAGAGTTACGTAGGTATATGGACGGTGCTATCTATGAATCATGTAGATCTTCAGTGACCTTGACAGGAATTGCAAAAATTGATTTATTCTGATATTACAAATTACAGGAGTTTGGTTAGTGGCCAAATCAAGCAGCTGCCAACCTGCTGTAAGTATTTTTAAGTACCAACACAGAAGCAGAATTAAGTCACACAAATCTCAATTGCTGCAAAAGACTTATCAAGACCTTCGCTATGGAATACTAACAATCTTCCTTTACTCTTGGGTCCAAAAATGAAGCACTGTTTCCGAGATAGGCTGAGAAAAACTGATTCTTTTTTCTACTTCATAATAAGACAAATGGCAGATGGGGGTGGGGTGGGAGGGAGGAAAGCGAAAGGGAGTGATTTTTTTGTACACAAAGGGATATGCGTGTAACTATATTTAAAGTAAAGTAACCTTTCCGTGTCTTGGAAAAAGTGAGATAGTAGTCAGTGACTTATGGAAGATCAAATAGATTAAAATAGACAACAGATAACCCTTAAGGGAACCTGGATGAATTTGTTTCTTATACTCATCTGCCTTACTCCAACGTCCACAACTGGCTAGGAGAACATATTTTATTAAATACATTTTTTTATTTGTTTGTGGTCTCCTAATTCTGTCAGCCAACCAACAGAGAATTAAAAAGCGAATTATAAATTATATTTTCTGTGTGTGCTAAGGACCAGGCAGACATGAGATTAAAAAAAAAAGTTATCAAACTTCAGAGGGGCCAACTCTCCATTTTGCAGAAAGAAATGACCTACAGTTGCTGCAAATGAATGGAAAATTTGGCCCTATAGCCTTTCCTTGTTTGCCAGTAGCTTGAGATATTTCATAGACCTTTCAAGGTCTGTGAAAGACATTATTTATTATTGAGACATTTCAATGACCTTTCCATGGAATATGTTTTGAAACCCATTTCTAATCACAAAAATGGTTGCTACTGTTGAGCTGTTGAGTGCTTTGCCATATTAATTTAATACCTGTATTATTCATACTTTACACTGTTCGGTTTCATAAAGCATTGAACAAAACACCATCCCATTTGCATTAACCTCTATAAGGATGCACCATAACATGTAATGTAGTTCACTCTCTCTTAAGCCACTGCATTGTGGTATCTACACTGCAGTTTGCTTCACATGAATGGGGGATATGCCATGTCCTATCAAGCACAATCCTCTTTATGCTCTGTATTCACTGCAGATACAGGACTGCATGGTTTTGTCATAAGAGTATATTTTCAGCACACCTCTGTTGCACTCCAGTTCCCTTTATTACAGACTTTTGGTGAAAATTGTGTCTAAGGTTTCTTCACAGTTAGAACAAAATAGCAATTTTGAATCCTTTTCTCTGAAAGGCTACTCTGTTCCCAGACCTCTAATTCTGTTATTTTAAAAGAACATCAAAAGGGCCATCACTCTCTTGTGGTAAACATTTCAAATCTCTGGAATTGGTTTCTAATATAAGCAGTCTGCAGAATGGCCATAATTTGTATTTAGTTTGAATACAATCATACTCAAGTACGTTTTACTAAGAACTTTGAATTTCTTTTATTTCATCTCAATTCTAAGGACACCATGTATTGAACTTTACCCATCTAAATGCTTTCAATCTCTGCTCTGTCAGGGTAGTATCTGTTTGTCTCCTGCAGGTTTATTCTGCTATTCTTTCCCTTTATCTCTGTGCAGTTCCTGGTAGCAAGACAAATGATCAACGAGATTGCATTCTTTTTAGCTTCCAGAGCAAGGACAGACAGCAACAATTATGGAATAAAATTAAGATTTGGGGAGGGAGAAAAAAGACTGGAAAGGGTAGAGGAGTCGCTGAGTAGTTGTATTTTAATAATGAGTTAAATTGTGAAAGTGAAAGGTTAAGCAAAGGTCTTTGCTCTCCTTAGCAGGGAAGGTGAAAAGAGTGTCTAATTAGATTATGCAAACCAGCAGATAGTCCAATTACAGTTGATAGGCCAGATGTAACCCAGGGGACTCTTCCACCTGGAGGAAACAGGGGAATGGCTGCTTGATCAGCAAACACAGTACAACCAGCTGAATGCCCTCTGTGCCTAACAAGGGGTGGGAGGAGAGCTGATGACGTCCCAGGCCCCTCCCTTCTGGCCATGGGGAGATAAGAAGGTCAAGACTAGGAGGCAGGTGTTTTTCAGAGCCTGTCCCTCCCCAAAAGATCCCATCTAATTGACTTCATTTACTTGGCCTACTGAGACAACCTGGCCAAGGTCTAGGTATCATTCAAAAATCAGGGGGCAACTTCCTGCCCCTTCTGGGCATCTGGTGCTTTGTGTCATAATGTAGAAAGTGTTATCTGCTACTCTGTGGTTTGGGGAGCTTCCTGATGCCTTAAGTATAAGCATACATCTGCACTGTCAGGCCTAGGAACATAACCTGATGCCATGCTTGGGGTTTAGTGCCTGACCATACCATGACATAATGTTAGGATGACAGTTGTTGGCTAAAATCCAGCAGTTAATATCCAACATATGCCTTTATATAGACAGTTACGGACAAGAGATTTCAGATTCAGCCGAGATCTTGAGTTTTTCTGTAGGGGGAAAGGTTTTTGCAAACTTTACTGTTTCACCAAAGGATTTAATGATGTTTTGATTTTTGGATAGATTGAAGAACTCTGCATAGACCTTTGATATTCCTCAAACTCAGTTATGCTGATTTTTAAGAGTTTTAGAACCCGTTTTACTTTGTGAACTTGTGTATTAACTCATACATTTGCTCATTTAAAAATTTAGCATTTATTCAGAAGTAACTGAGTGTTTCTTCAGACTAGAGATGAGTTCATGTATCACAGTGTGGTTACAGCTACAGCTTCTTTTCCTTACAAAAAAGGAAAAAAAAAACCAAACCCAAAAACCTAGCATATTTGTATATAGCATATACTTAAGACAAATACAAAAAACTTGTTTTTCAGTATAAACATCTTACGTTTAAACTAGTCTAATGGGCTGTTTTTTGTTATTTTAGATTGTACTAAGTATTATACTTCATGTGTTTATGAGTCATCCTCAATGAGTATATTGCTTGTGGAATAAGCAGGCTCAACCATATGTTTCGTTTGCATATGCTAGTTTAGATAACTGTTCATTCCTTCTCCTTATCCTCTTCTCTCTTCTTTCTCCCTCTCAGTCTGGGAGGTTTTTTTAGCACTCATCTGCATTTCTGAATCCTTGTGATTTTGCTCAGAGTTGGTTCATGAATAAGAGCATTATGTCTTATATATTTTGCAGTAATATCAGATTAAAATAGTGAAATTATAGCAAATTATGCGAGAGCTGATAAGAAAGAAGGCTAGAAATGTGTCTGTGTAGAAGTAAATAATATAATGGAATTTGGGTTTTTTTGTCAACACATCATATTCCTCCATAGCTGAACCCAGCCACAGTCTGAAAATCCTCTGTTATTTTGTTAACATGATGAATCATTGTGTAGGCATAAAGTCCTATTTTTATAAATGAATTAATTGTTTTGTTGTGGGTTATTTTTGGTTCCCTGGGGAACAAAACAGAGCATTCTTTCGTTTATCTTTGTTTCTGTCTGTCACATATATCAACATACACAACATGGAGCATTGAAATTGTGGAGAGGGTGGAGGATATAATATACAAATTTTGAAACAGAGTGGAGAACTGAGGAAAAACATGCATTACGTAGCATACAGATAGCCTAAATTGAAGATGGGTAATTCTCTGAAAGCTGTGTGCCATAGAGACGCTGCTTTACAGTGTCCTAGATATCACGTGTTCCCTTTCAGCTGGCAGTCTTACAGGGGTAACACCTTCAGAAGAATGCCTGCTCTTGACTTTCTTTCTTAGTTTTGGCACAAATGTGCCTTCTGTCAGCAGTCAATATGCCTGGTATTTCCCTCCCACCACCATTATTTCTTGGAAGTTCACATTCCTTGCACCAACACGCAGAAACCCACATTCTCCAGCTGTGTTTTCCTTGCCTTGCCTTAAGCTGGTACCAAGCCCTGACAGTTAGAGGTATGTGACCCACTCCTGGGCTGGGAAGTCCTCAGAGGACTCAAAGCACACTGAGCCCTCATATGCCCAGTCAGACTGAAGCAGGCTGCCTCCTCCTCCTATGGCATGACATCAAAGAGCCTGGATGTATGCAGGGCTGCCAGTGGCATTGAGTTGTGACACCAACGTTTGAGGTTTTACAGAAAGTAAGAAAAGTAGGGGATACAGTTCTGATTTGGACTGTAACACACTCGTGAATAGGGTGAGGGCTTGTTTAGCAAACTTATGTAGTTTTGTTAAACAAGCAAATGCATATAGAGCCAGAAATGCTGTAACTCTACCAAATTCAGCAATTTAATATTTTGTGAGTAGTCCCATTTACTCCAATAGATGTCCACATGCAGTGAGCAATGATACTTGGTGCTATGAATATTCACGACAGTGGCCCTGATAGCAGAGCAGAAAACCTCCCGTTTCTGGTGTAATTTGCCTCATGCATTTTAACAGCGGTTTCATAAATACTAGTTCACAAATATAATACATCTACAATGTACATCTGTATGGAAGTGTTGCACTAAAAATATATGATCTGAAAATTAACTAAAATTGGAATTCTTCCTGGGCAATGGGTTTCCATTAGCATCAGCAGTAAAATGGTACTTTGATTGGTGCAAAATTTATCCTATAAGTGCACTTTTTAAAAAATGCACTAAATGGAAACAACTTAAGAAACTGTGTGTATGTTTGTATTTTAGGGATTCTGAAACAAGTTTTTTCATCTGACTGATTGTTGCCTGCATCCAGAACAAATTTAGTCAAGGTATAAAATCTAATCCAAAATTTTGTTCCAAATTTCAGCTGCACCTAAATCTAACCATTTAATTTCTAATTTAGCTGGACTTAAACTTTTTACTGATGTTTTAGAGAGATTTTTTTCACTTCCAAGCTATGAGCAGTACTGAAAAAAAAATCTGTCTAAATTCCCATGGAAAGCTAGTTTTCATAAGTATTTTGGTTCAATCAGAGGCAAGAAATAGATGAAGTCAGGTCTTACTGTTATTTTGATTAGAGTTTAATGAGTTTAAGAGGTTCAGATAAAGATGGATATGTATCTTACTGAGTGAATCTTTTCATTATTATTCTTATTTAATGCTGGTGTTTGGATGGAACCCAGCCACTTTGAACTCCATTGTGCTAATCAATGCACGAATCTGACCTTATCCATTAATTCTCCAGTATTCACCCGTTATTGCAGTGCAGTAGTTCACAATGTTTTCACTGCATTTCACTTTTAAAATGCTGCAAACTAATTTGGATTTTTATATAAAATCTTAGTAGCAATAAGAGTTTGTGTTCATTGTTAACTAAGGTTAATGTCACTCTTCTCCCATAGGTCTTAATGCCCTTCACATGACTAGCTCAAACTAGTGATTGTGATATAAGACCATTGCTTTTGCTAGCACAGACATAGTTGCAGAAGATCTGTTGGCCCCTTATTCCTGTTCCACTATTAACAGAGAGAACCAAAAAAGGACACCCTCCTGACTGTGGAAAAGTTCCTGCTTAGTAATACAGACAATCTGGAGATATTAATGAAATGTTTTTATTTCCTGTCATGGAAAGTTAATAATTAGAGCTGGAAGGGGATAACCTATAATTATTCTTAAAGAATATTTATTAGATGTTTTCCAGGTTTTTTTCTGTGCTACTGTAAGTAGCATTTTACTTTCACATGTCTTCATATGTACTTTGAGGGTTAAAAAAAAGAATGACTCTTGGAGACAATGTTTATAATATGTAGAAGTTTTCTATCTTAAGCAAGAAAAAATCATTACAGCAAACAGCTGAAAATGGAGTCAAGTTTGAAATATTGCACAATATCCACCCTGTTGGTAGAGCATGGTGACTAGTTACTCACTTGTTTCTTCAGCTGATGGGAATGTGTGCTTAGCAGCGTTAGAAGCATATTTAGCACTTTGTAATAAAAGTTGAGAGATGACAAAGTGGAAGAGACATTTAAAAATATGCTTGAGCTATGAAAGTACACACAGTGTCCGATGAAAATGCATGAGCTTCTACAGTACAGTGTTTGAAATAGCTTTGTGACTGGAGGCTAACTTCTAATATGCGGTGCATAATACAACTGGAATTGGTCCTGCTTGATGTCATTACAAGCACCACAAGAAATGATTATTGGTAAATGATAAATAAACTTAAAGAAAATAGGTCAAATTATTTTTATATGTATGTGAGCGCTTTAGGATTAATGGGAAAAAATTACCCTCTTCAAGCATTCAAATATTTGCAGAGTTTTGAGGAGCTTTGCTTTAAAAAACAAGAACCTAAAAATAATCCCTAGCAGACTATGATGTGTTGTGAGGAAGGATCTCTTGGGGGGGGGGGGGGGTGGGGGGGGGGGTGGGTAGGGAGGGGGTTGGTGTGTGTGTGTCAGAATATCTGCAATGATTTACACCTTTAATGAGAACAGAAGAAAGTATAACTTAAACCTTGTTGCACATAGATTAACTCTTGCGCATAGATTAACTCTTCATTACAGAACTCAGCATAGCTAGAGGCTAAAGAAAGTCCAGCTTGATCTTTTGTGACATCAAACAAAACAGGATCATGTTCCTGACGACTGGTAGCAGCAGCAGCTTTCAGATAGTGTGAGAACAGAAATAAAGCAGCAGATAAAGGCCTAACACTACATTTGCATGCAATTAACCATTTGCTTTTACCACACCATACTTACCTCACAGTCCTTCACTGTCTCTGTCATTCTTGTAAAATATAGAAGGGAATTAAGGCTATGATTTTCTTTCCTGTGTTTAATCCAGGAGAGATGATGAAAGCTCCCCACGGATCTAAGTTCTTTGGTTTATTCCCTCCATCACCACCTCCCCAGGTTGAAGGCCTGCTTTCTGTTAAATAGGGAGTTTAAGATACCCTTACCCTGTCCCTTTCACTTAACTGCTTTGAGGGTTATACTCTGTTAGCATGTTAATTGAATGGTAGAAATTGTGCAAACATCTCCTCTTTTAATTTTATTAGACACTTCCTACCTCCTTTCTTTGAATATCCATAAAGAAATTCATGGTGGCTTGCTTCCGTACGAAAAGAAAAAAAAATGAAAAAAAGATAAGCCATTGGATATCGCAGACTGCCTTCATTATGTTATATATAACATATTTGTCCTTTATATAACATCCTTTGATTAAAATGTAGTAATATTTCTCTGAAGGGAGGAACCTTGCAGTTGCAATTACAGATAATAGGGTTGTTTTCTAAACCCCAATGTGGTGTGAACATCAAAGTAGTGTGGGATTATAATAATCCAAACAAATAACCTTCTGTAAACTCATAAGAAAGAAGAAGCTGGATGTTTTCATTAAGAGAGAGGCAATTCATTTAACAGTCAGTTGTTGCTTGTTTCTATGTGGTGAAAAGTCTGTTAATTTGCATAAGAAAATAACCACCAAAGAAATGTAAATGATTGAACTAGGATCTCATTAGCAAAGCTACCTGAAAGACCTACCTCTGCTGGCAGTAGATCAAGTTTCAAGTACCTTCTTACCTTTTAAAAACCAATTATCTTCAGGCATTTCTATGAGTTAAGGCAGGAGGGAGGGAACACGGCAATGTTCTTGGCAACAGATCTCGTAATTTAACTAAAAGATTTTCCAAAATAAGCATTTGAATGACTTGTCTTTTTTTAAAAATATGTTTCTTGAATATCTGTCCTTTAAATAACTACCTGTAAATCATACATATTTATCACTGTGGTAAGGGAGGAGTATATACTTTTCTGGAAGAAAACGCCCAACCCAATAAAATCCAATCAAAATATTCTAATTTGGAAGGAGAGATAGATGACATTGTAAGTTTTTCAGTCAGTAATAGAGCAAACATTTCTAGGTTGGGGAAAAAATGGTTGCTAAGTTATGTAAATGGGTGAAGAGGAAATGATTGCTCCACAGTGATGCTGGTGAGACATATGACCTTAACACCCATCATGTATAAAATACAATAAAAATTTCTTGAATTATTTTGACTTCTATTGGAGTCAGTAGATGTTTACCTGCCCATGTCAAATGAGAATATTCTCTCTCAACCCAGTACATGTAGTCCATAGATATTTTATAAATTTACAATTTCTAGGACACAGATCATTCAGTGCATAAGCATGGTAACATTACACCTCTGGAGTCCCGAGTTTAGCCAGGGCTGGTCAGGTTACAGGCAGCAGGAATTTGATGAACTCTGCTTGCCCACTAATCGACACTTTTCAGTTTACGAAAGAGTAATCGATTTCTGAATTCTGTCTCAAGCAAATGTTTTATAAGGGCTTGGAAGAGAGGCTGGAAATATGGCACACTCAATTAAGGAGAGATTTTCAGGCATTCAAAGACGTGTCAGATTAGTAAATACTTCCAGGGTCATGGCGTGCTTTTGAGGCCATATACAAAGATTTGCCTGTCTGAGAATGAGCGGATAGGGAAAAGAAATGGAGGAGCCTTACCTAGAGAGCAGCGTATTAGCAATAAGACTGAATAACTTTCAAAAAAACCTATGCTAAGCACAATGGATGTCATTCACTGCAACAAGCTAAATTTCTCCCTCAACCTTTATGTAAGTTTATGGTTGAGTTCCCTCATCCTTTTTTGCCTGCTACTGGCCTAGCTTAAGACATTGTCCTCCCCTTTCACCATTTCCTCACCATGTACAGCTTCCCAGTCTGCTCTGATGATTCTGGTGGTCATGTTATTGACTCCTGCCTCAGTGCAATCAAGATGAGCTGATTTTGAAAAACCTCTCTGCATGTCACCATCCCTAGAGGTATTTAAGAGACATGTGGATGAGCTGGTTAGGGACATGGTTTAGTGGTAGTGTTAGCAGTGTTAGGTTCATGGTTTGTCTTTTCTGACCTAAAAGATTCTTTGATTCTATTCTATGATTTGAAATGATGAGAGAACCCAGATTGCTTTTACAGAATGAGTAAAAGCAGTGAGTTGTACTGTTGTAATTATGCAGATGGACATGTCACCAGAGGCTGAATTAGCACTGCACTTATACTACATCATTTATTCTGCAGTAACTCTTCATAGTTAGGGTTTTTTTCCATCATACACTTTCACTGGGGTGAAGGTGCAGAAAGACAGATAGGTACCAAATCAAAGTAACCAATATAATTTGTCTTCACACTTTTGCTTACTCTGTGGTAAATTGTTCAGTTGATGCTGATAATTTTATGGGCTGGTATTGCTAAATTGTTATCAAACACATACAAATTAACCTCTCATTAAGCAGGAAAACTTGTGACAGGCAAGTGCCTGTAAGTAGGTATGAAGATGCAGAACCAGTGAAGATGTCTGTGCGCCAAGGAAGCCTCTGTACTCAAAATAATAGTGTTTCTTCCAAATAAAGTGTAGTGTAAACATAATTTCAAACTAGAGCCTTTACTACAAAGTTACTGAGTTTCCTGGGGGGAAAGTGTGATCTGTCATTCAGTGTCCAGTTCAATTCGGTCTGAATTGACAGAATATTTGTCACAAGCCAGAATTTTTGGGATGTGTTTTTGAGGCTTTCAGGTTTTCTTTTTTTCTTCTCTCCTTTTTTAACACAACATTCAGCTTTCTGTTCCCAAAAGACATATCAGTCATCCCTTTGACTCCAGTTTCATGCAACTGTTGGACCTTTCATTGTCTTTAACTGCAGAATCATGACGTGGAGGTCACTGAGCAGAATTAATATCAGAGCATTGAGCTGAAGAAGAAAATACTTGGAAGATACCAAAGTGAGACTGTATTTTAGTGTTGGCTGAGCTCCATCCGCAGTTCCCCATTCATCAGTGAAATTTTAATCTGCTGTAAAATTATAAATGAGTCTTGGGAAGATAAAGAGCTATTTTTAGAAGTTTATCTCTTCTGAAAGAAAGATCAGTACACAACAGGTCAAAAACATTGCAACAGAGACTGGGTATAAAATGAAACATTGGTCAAAGGCCAAAATAATATTTGAAAGCAAAATATTACTATTATTTAGAGGCACTTGTGTTAAATATGGTGAAATTGAACTGTTTATAGAAGATGCTGGATTGTCTCCAAACAGACTCTGGCTGCACCAGTTTGGTGTTATGTTTTTCAGAGATGAGGACTTTTTTTTATTTTTTATAGCAGCCATATATGAGAAAAGAGGCACATAAAGGAAAGTGTACTTCTAGGCTAGGGCTCTGACAGCCACTGGCCAGATTACAGCATGGTAAAAAGGTTGAGGGTGAGGTTTGGAAGGGTGGCTGACCAGCAGAAGGGTATCCAAAATTACATAAACACATCCACCCACCCCTCCACTCCGCCCTTCCCTGGCTCAGCAGCTCTCTGCACGTGGTCTGTGTGTTCCAGTTTTGTGCTACTGCGCAGGGTTTAGACAGAAAGTGTGGGATGGTGAGCTGCCTGGTAAGGCAATGCAGGCATTTATATGCCCCAGTGGTGGGGTAGAGGCATATTTAAAAAATGTCATTGCTGCCCACATGCAGCTTTCTAAATTCCTGTGACTCGGTGCTCCAGCTCTTTATTACAATGCATGTTTCAGGGAAAGAGGGTGTTAATATTCTGCCAGTTTAGCTCTTTGATCCAGCTCAATGCCAGCTCAGACAAATGCCAAAACCTCTGCAAAAGTGAGGAGAGGGCAGTGGGAGGGAGTCGTCCCTCCCTTCAGCAGCTGGCAAAGGGTGGAACAGCTGTATTGCTCATCCACACCCTCAGATTCTCCACCCGGCTCCGAATCCCTCTTCTGATCACACAAGTGAATCTTTAGAAATTTCATGACTTGACTCCAGGTATTGCCCATGGCTAGATCAGAGGGCAACACCTGTTCCTCTTCACAGGTTTTACTGCTGACTTCAGAATCCACCCAAGCTTTTCATGTTCTGAGATGATATTTCGTTTACAGTGAAGTCACTGTAAACAAGTTGTCACGTTGTCTGTCATTTCCCTCTTTCTGCCCCTCTGATTTCAAGCCTCACAGAATCTAAAAGAATTCACTAAGTTAGTTTAGCAAGTCAATACTTCGCTATTACTCTTAATTTATTTAAAATTTCTTCCTGTTCCTCTTTGTAAGTCTAGTAGGGAGGGGAAAAAAATAGCTTTAACATGTGGCCTTAAATCCTTCCCAGCTGAAAAAATACAGTTAACCAGCATGAGGCTAATGGGCTGATGTACAAACTGATGATCCACACCAGTTCCCCTGCAGCCAAATAACATCCTCTGGCCTGTATACACAGCAGCTGATTTTACCCTGGATGTTCTAGTTCCTCTTTTTCCTGCATTTCTGATCTCTCAGTACAGAGCTCTAATGTTAATTCAGACTTTCTTAGCCCATTAACTGAATGATGCGGCACTAGGCTCCCTGGCTTGCAGAATCCTGCTCTTTTATTTCTCTGCAGCTGATAGTCAGCTACTCATTATTTACCTTGCCCTTTCCTTAATGATGTGCTTCTCTGTGAACGTCATTCAAAACAGACAATGTAATGATTTAAACTACTTCTCTAGGTTGAGTAGCTTGTTCTTTTTTTTTTGTTGTTGTTCTTATATAAACAGCCCTTTCTAACAAAATGTGTTTGAAATTCTATCTTTTGAAATATCTTTAACTCAGAAAAGCTGCTTAAAAATAAAAGTTAATAGCTACTATTGTTTACCCACTACCCGTAATATGACACTGGCTAAGTTTTCCTTTGGTATGGTTTCCTCTTCTCCTCCCAACCCCACCCCCCCCCTTTCCCCGTTTTTGGCTTGGTTTTGTTATTTGGGGAACTTGGATAAGAAAAATTAAATTTAAAAGTGAAAGGAATGTTGGAGTTTTTTAGCTTACTTTTCTGACTGATAAAGAGTTACTAGGTCTTTAGATACTGGAAGAAGGGTCAAGATGCAAGAGAACTCTTGAGAATTAACACGGAATTAAAATCTATGGGAAATTAATGTAGAGATGGACCTCACTCTCTAGACCTCTTACAGTGTTGAACAACTCACAAGTTCTTTCTGTAAATGAACTACATAAGAGTAAAGTTAGATGTTCATAATTTGCAGCTAAAATAAAGCAAGAGGAGAAAATAAAGTGTATGTTCTTTAAAGCCCAAATGTCCCATCTGTGCTCTCAAATGTCTTCAAATTAGAAATAACTTAACCAGAATCAATGTCATTTAACTGGTGTAAAAGCAAGAGGAAAAGATAGTTCTCTGGAGATTGTTTGGACCAATAGAGATAAAAATGACATAACTTTTTTACAAGATGTAGTTTAATTATGATGAACAAAAATCTTTCCATATGTATTTCTAAACTAGAGTTTAGACAGCAGCAATTTGCAACTGGTGGCCTACAAAACCCTCTTGGATCTGCAGAGAAGTTCTAAAAGGTCTCTGAAGTGTAGCTCGGAAAAACAAACATATTTCAGCAGCCTAAATTCATACAGGTGTCGGCACATCTGAAAGGGCTGAAAATCATCACAAAGTGTTAGCAATACTCTTTCCCACTTCTACCTATCAACAAGAGAAAATTTCCAACTTTCCTCTTAGCTGAACTGTTCGATTTCAAATCAGACCTATGTACTGAAACTTAATCAACTTGAGAAGTGGAAGACTTAAAAGGAAGTCATTTGAACTCAGAGCGGAGTCTCCTAGGGTTTTTCAAGAATTTTTTATGGTGATGCTCTAGCTGTCAGAGTTTAAATGCTCTACAGGCTCAATAGCTGTGATATTTATTAACCAAGTGGTTATGATCAGAACTTTGTCACTCAAACTTGCTTGGTATCAGCTGACATATGCTATCATGTTTGAAATACCACTCAGTAAATCATTGATAATGTCAGTGTAATTGCTGAAAGCTAACACAGGGTGTAATTCTTTTCCTATTGAAGTTGATGGCAAGAGTCCTGTTGATGGCAGTGGTGCAGGACTGGATTTGCTTACAAGAAAAGTATTCTCTTTCTCCTAATTACACAGAAAGAATCAATAATTTTCTAAAAATCCTGTCTTTAAATGAGCTTACATTTATAAATGGTAGTGTGTTAAAAATTTATGACTGACTTTTTTTTTTTTTGTAGATAATGCTGCCGTGACTATTTCAATATGTTTTATTTGTGAGTCAGATGCTAATATATTCATAAGTAGATGAATATATGAATGTAAGAGTTCTGCATATATCTCTGTTCCATCTGTTATTTCTTTTTGCCCTAAATTTAAATACGCTGTGTTCAGTGCTAGCATTGTTAGTAGCATTTAATCAAATTTTGCTATATATTATTTAGATGGTATCCATAGAATAGTTTTATTCTGCCTTTTGGAGTTTAACTTTCAACTGGACTTTTTCTCATAAAAATGCTAAATTGCCAAACCCTCCCCCCCCAACTTTCCTATAAAAACAATTCCCACACCCCCACCCCCCAAAATTTTAATGACAAGGATTTCTTAAGTTCTGGGCAGATTGTCTGGCGAAGAGACACTGCCACCACCAAGATGTGAGAGATTCAGAGTCATCTCTGCTTTCGGTACAATTTGGAACTGAGTCTTAAATCTGGGCCTCCCACGTCTGGGAGGTGCAGGATGCAGACTCAGGCTTCTCTGGTCCAAGGCGTGGGGCGAGCCTGTTTGTTGGGCAATCAGCTATCCTGCAGATTTATTTCTCTGTCTGCTGTGTGGTTACCCAGAAAGCTTAGCAATGTCCTAGTTTGTTCCAATGCTGGGCAAAATTAAAAATCCCAAGAGAGTTTAATGACACAATAACAGTCCCTATCATGATGATGAGTTTGTAGCCCCTGACGAAAACCGACCACTCTAAGCAAGAGTTAACTGAATACTGGTTTCTGCAGTTATGTTTCAGAACTACCATTTAAACTACTACTCACTATATTTGGAACTCTTAATAAAATGTAAATGTCATAATGCATTTAAACTTGAATTTTACAAACTGATTTATTGGAAATTTATTTGTATTTGCCAGCTAGTTTGAAAATTTCAGATGCTTTGATGCATCTCAAGACCTTCATAAAATCGATGTTTTTCTATTACACTCAGTCCAGAATATGTACTGACATTTTTGACAAGTATGGAAACAAATTTCCTTTGGTAAAGATTTTATAAGCTAAGAAGACAGTGCACAGATGAAGGATAGGGGAAGTGGAGGAGTAACTGGCAAAATAACAGTGTGGTTTGATTTAATCAAACATCTTGTCTTGTTTTGTCTGTTCCATGATATTTTTTTCATTTTTTTCCTCCTAATTGTCTATCTTATAATCATATCTACTTTTTAACCCAAATTATTGTGGAAAATATTTTTTATATTTTAAGAAAGGTGTCTGGTGTAGGAGGAAATTATGGCAGCAAAAGTAATGTCCACTGAAAATCAAGAACTTTTCCTTTACACTGTCGTTGCAGTCAAAGGTTAATGCAAACAGCTCTGCAGATAAACTATAGATATAATTTTGAGTTTTATTCTTCCCTTTCTCTGAAGGCTATCCAGATAATGTGTACTTGTACACATGGACTTGTACTCAGCAGGGTTATTACCACATTTGCCTGCTGCTTTTGAACTTCCATGTGGCATTTGACTCTCTTGACCATTGGCTATAATTGTACTCTTTCTTATTTTGTAAAATTTATTGCTTTGATCTCTGATGTCTTCAGTGTCACCTGGTATCCCTCAGGGACATAGTCTGGGATCTACAGTATTTCTTTGTTATATATATATTGGTTGGAATTACTTGTGTTCACAGTCCAAACTGTCAGATAAATAGCTCTTGGCTGTATTTATCACTCCTTGAAGACCTTGTAACAGCATCTACAGTGCTGCTTAATTGTCCTCCCATTATCAAGGTTTAGATGGTGCTAATTTTCTTAAGTGTAATGCTGAAAGGATAGAATGTAAGTGGAATAATTTCAGCTGGAAGTGGAGCCTCTTAGGGGTCTTTTATCTTTCTTGGGTTTTAGCTTTTCCTCTTTACAGGCTTTGCAGTCTCACAGTCATGAGTGTCTCAACTTTGACTGAGATTTTAGGCCATTTTCAATGGACAACGTAATCTAGGAGAAACAGACACCTGGATTAAATTTCCAGATGGATATTCTTCTCATGCAGTGTCAGTAAATAGAAATTGCTTGCTCAGGGTCATTCACTTCTGCACCCCCAGACTCTTTTCCTAGTGGAAGAGCTCAGTATCTCAAGATCTGCCACTTCTAAATAGTGTCCTCAGATTTCTGACCCTTAAGAATAACTGACCCTCAGAGAAACATCTGTACCCATTAAAACTCAGACCAAAGCATAGTCTTGGGGAGAAGGGAAAGGAAGTACATGTAATGCTTCCTCAGAACACTTCCCTTAACTAAATGCTAGCTCAGCCAGAAGACTTTGAGCATATTAGGAAGGCTTCCATAGCACCTACTCAAACATTCTTGGGATAACAGGAGGCCTCTCTTCAGGTGCTGACTGGTAGGTAAGCTACATTTAGCTTTACTCACAGGCAGTGACTGAAATGGGCAGCTGGACTGTGTTTGAGGCAGTTCCTTGGGTTCTGAGGGGGAATGTGAAACCTCAGTGTCACAGCAGGTTCACCATCTGTGTTTGAGGAACATCTTCCTACCCATGGTGACTATTTGCACTCTTCCTGCTACTTCTCTGCCTGAACTCTAAAATTCTTCAGCATGGCCTTTTTGTCCTGAAAACAGTGGGTCCCAAATAACTTGGATCAACAGAGTTCTGCCAGTCTCCAACACTTCACAGAAACTGATGTGTACTCTTCTCGGCAAACTTTGGATTGCCAGTTTTGTGCATTTATTATTTAACAAGGTTCTGCAGATTAACTACATGCCCTGCAAGAGAGCTTGGATCACAGCAGAGCAGTGCTGTAAGAGGAAAGAGGGTGGAAAACGTCTTTCCCACTTTTCCATTACATGACTACATACAGACGCTTGTGTGTATATGCAATTGGTCACTCTTACTTCTGCTGAAAGCAAGAGGCATGGATTTTTTTCAGTTTTTCAGCAAAATAGGTTTCCACTCCGTTTTCAGACAAGATTTCCTCCTTTCATTATGAAACTAAGAATAAGGGGTGAATCCTTGCTGTAAATGTAGCTGTGGACACCTCTGTTGCCCTGATACTGAATTCCTTTCTTCTAGTGAATCAGAATAAAAGACTGGGGTGGTTTTTTGTATGTTTTGTAATTTTTGCTGTTTTTTTTTTTTTTTTTTAAGAATCTTGAACTGTTTTTTAAAGGAAAAAAATAAAGACTAGTTTGAGATCTCTGTTTTCAAAAAGCTTTGGGCTTGTAATCTTGGCTGTGTGAGCATCCTTTCTTAAAAATACAATTTTTGTATTGGGTTTATTAAATGAATTAATGCTGATAAATAAGTGAATTTTGCAGAATAATTATACTCAGTTATGACTGGTTAACAGTTCAAGTGTCTGGAACAATACTGCTAAATAACTCACACTGATAAAATTAAAATTTGCTTTTAATTCACATCTGAATGTGCACAGTGGTAATGGGTACAGGACAAAACAAAAAGCAAAAGGGAAGATTTTTTCCTAGCCAATGTGCTACAGCAAATAAAGGTGTAAAGGTCACTATTTTTAATTATCTCTAAAAAGCTGAAATTGTAGAATGTTCAAAGAAATAAACAGCCTCAGTGAACACTGGTCTTGGAGTAGAGAAAGCTTCTTTCTATTCCTGTGTTGCTAACTTCTTTTATGTTACTTCTTTATTACTCTTAGCTTCCTTGTTTTCCCTGTTTATTTAGAACATATGAGGTTCACAGCAGAGACCTGTTCGCTTTGACTGTGTGCAGTTATCCACGACTTACAAAAATGCAAGTAAATTATTCACCTAATGCTTTGTGTTATACTTTCATGGTAAGTTTATTATTTTTCTGTAAGAGGGAGATAGTAATTTTTGCCTGTGCTTTAACGGTCCTAGGGCAACAGGGTTCTGGTTCATGACAAAGGCTTTCAGTTGAAGTATTAGTGCAAATAATAATAAATAATTTTTTTCTGTCTGTTTCTATAGTTTCTGAACATAATTAAACTCACAGAAAATAAGCCGTCAGTCTGAGATCACTTTCATCCTGTAATGCTAGGAAAATATTTATGTTAAGCACTTTCATTGTATGTGTGTGTGTGCTCATGCATGTATGTGTATAGAGCATAACACAACAATAGAAGAATGGAGGTTAGGACACAGGGCTGCAGAAATATTCTTTAGAAATAATGCTGTCTTAAAACCAGTGTTTACTTTGATTTTAGAAAGGAAAGGAAAATATTATAATGGGAAAGCTACAAATGACTGAAAACCAGCCAGATGGAGTGGGAAGAAAAGATTTGAAGGCTGTAGGACACAGACTGTGTTCTGAGCCAAGAACACTACAGAGGCTAAAACAAAAGGTAGGCAAAAATCAGGCCCAGACAGTCAAAGGAATGATATCAGAGAGGTGATGGCAGGAGGATACAGCCATTGATGTAAGATTTCAATGCAGTTCCAGAGGGGACATTTTCCAGATCCTATGTCTTTAGTATGTGGAAAGAATTGAAGGCACAGAAGGACAAATCACATTAAAAAATGCAACTACACTAGACTATCACCAAATAAACCTGGGTTGTTTTGTTTTGTTTTTAATTCAGTTCCACATTTTTCCTGACCTTTTACACAAGAATATAAATTTTCAGATTTTACCCCAATAAATCCCGCCTAAGATATTTTTGCCTAAAGCTTATGATCAGGCAGAGGGTAGGGGAAAAGGCTGGGGGGTGGAAAAGAAGGTGACCTGAGAAGCTATGAAGTACGTGCCGCAATCCTTGCTGTGCAAACATTAGCCGAGACGCCAGGTGAGGTCACCTTGGAAAAGGAATATAGCAGAGGCTGGCCATGACAGAAGCTGGGGAGACTCTTTGATGAAAGGCTGGTAACAACTTCCTGTGGTTTCGAATATACTGGGCACCACAAGTGAGAGAGATCAGCATGCGTTCGGTCTTAAAGATCCCCTTCCTACAGATCCATCGTGTTTTCTGGAGCGGGTGGAGCTGCAGTTACTCCTAGTCTATGCTGCCCTCTACTGCTCAGCCTCTCAGCCGCACCGGGGCCTCCGTACCTGCTGCGGGATGCTGTTCGTGCGGTACTAGGTTGGCGTCGAATACTGTGATTGATATAGGAAGCATTTAGAGAGGCACGAACTATTTGGGATAATTGTTACTATGAAGCTGGCATGCAGCTCAGCAGCTTTCCGCGGTAGTTGTTGGTCTATTAGAGTGCCTCTTCCATTGCCACAGCTTATTTCTTCACGGACAAGTGAAGGTTGTTTATGCTAAAAGGAAGAATTCTCAGAAATATTTTCTTAAATTAGTAACTTTACAATTCATAAGGTAAAAGGTAGGTGGTGTATTTCATTTATTCTGATGTTTATCTTCTTTGGAAGAGGTGGAAAACACTAAGGCATCAGGCGGATCAAGCCGTTAGCACAGAACAACACTTTATTATACTTTTACTAGCATTTCATCTCCAATCTAACTTTGAATGTGCCTGCTGACAGGCTTTCTATAATCTGCAGCCCAGGCAATTCTTTCTGTAAGAATACTTTTCTGTAACTTGCAGTTAATCTGGTTATTTCCCTTGTTGCTGAGTTTTCTTTTTCTTTGTTGTTCAAATATTTAGGGGTTGCTGTTGTGTTCTACTGCCTTAGCTGATTTTAGACATAATTCTGTTCTTTTTTTTAAATCATTCCTTGCATGTTCTTAACTGTTTCTAATGCTTCTTTCAGAGTCCTCTGCGTGTATCACTGATGAGGACCCCGATCTGAACACAACACTCTACAGGGTGACGAGGACAGTGAGATTACTTTCCCTTCCCACTGAAGGCTGCGTCTCTCTTTGAAACCAAACTTTATGCACTCTTTTACACTATTCATTGCCTACAATTTATTACCATTTTTTAATTTAATTGAGACAATGAGTACTCCCCATTCCAATCATGACTTAAAATGACTATAGTGCTGAACACCTTCATAAGCGTAGAGTGCCTTCACGAAAGAAGCTGTTCAACAGCCAAGTCACTGCCATCTAGCAATGCTTTCTGTATGTCATTTAGCAAGTTTCCATTAAATCGGGAAGCTTTTGCTCTCTAGAATAAAAGAAACTAATTCTTCATTATGTATTTCAAGAGCTAAAGCCTCAAGTACTGGACTCAGACCCTAGTGTACCAGTTTTCTTGCATTATCTTCAACAATTCATTCTGGAATACTAGGAAACAAGTTATCCAGTTCATTTTGCAAAATGTATATTCTTTCTAAACCTGTGCACCTTACTGCTCCTGTGTCATGGTCTTCTATTGATATATGATTTGGCTAAAACTAATTGAAATAAATTAACCCAGGAAAAATTAAAGTGTGTTTCTATACTCCTGCTTTTTTTTTTTTTTTCTGTTTTTTCCCCCGAGATACTGAAAGAGTAACTTTTCAATTCACAGTTTACTTGTGCCCCCTCAAAAATCTTTCGTGGGGTTCTCTCAGATATTTTTGTTGAAGAGCAGAGATTTCTCGTGTAGGCTAAATGTTGCTGCTTTATGCCAGCTAAATATTGTCACTCAGACCTTGGTCCCATAAGGTCCTGAGCCTTCTGGAGACTGGAGATGGACTTATTTTGCCTCAGGCAGGACCATTCCCCTGAGCTGAAGTTAAGCATTTTCTTAAGCTCTTTTGCAGAGCCTGGATATCACATGGGCAGTAAATGAAAAGTACTCAATACTGCAGTTCCCTTGGGCTTGCAAGGTGTTACAGCGTCTCCTCTGAAGTACTGCACACTCTCTACTCCCACTCATTTTAGCTCCCACTGCTCACTTCTTTGAATTCAGTAAAACAGCATATGTGCACAAGATGAAATATATTTAATCCTCAGAGTATTCCAGGTCTTCTTCGATGGACAGCAGGTTGTTCCAAGTAGTTTTTAGCTCAGTTTTTGTTGCTGTTTTTAATAATTTTTCAGAAGGAAGGGGCTGGCTCATGCTTCAGATGTGACCATTTCATGTGGGCTGAGTAGCAGACGTGGATGGATGATGCAACGGGATTGCTAGAAGGTGGCTGTTTGTTCAGACTGTGCTGCAGTTTTCAGGGCCAAGCACAGGAATCAGACTTTCATGCAGCTTTCTAAATCACCTCTCCAGCACCGAAAACCTCAGCCAAGGTCCTTTAGTGGTGTTTATTTTTACGTGTATTTAGTTAACAGAAAAGGAGCCTTTCAGTGCAGAGAAAACTGCCCATTCTTTAAAAAACCAATGCTTTTTGTTATATTTATTCATTTATCAATGCTGTGAAAGTTTCATGTGCTCCAGCCATTGATTTCAGGAGCCAATGCTATTTTTCCTGTTTATTATAATTTATTGTCTCATTGTTGCCAGTAGTTTGCACTTAGTTGAGTTTCCCACACAATATACAGGAAACATCTCTATAGCATCAGGCTTCCTCGGATTGATTCCCACAGGGGCCGGGAGGGACAAGCCACTCCCAGGCGCTTTGTGATGTGGCTGCGGAGAGTCATGTTAAATACACCATTTGGAGACTTCCTTCCTTGCACCTACGGTAGCACACGCTGTAGCCAAATCATGCCTACTCCTGCCCCAGACCCTCCCACACAGCCTTTAGGAGGATTTTACCTGTGTGTGTGCTTTCACAATTGTATCGCTTTCTTTTCATGTGCTTAACACATTTATTACCGGCCGCCAGTGAGAATGTGTGTCTCTGAGGGCGTCTATTTGTATTAGAGCAAAGCTAATGAAATTATTCAGTTAGGGTATTTCATTTCAATTTACCTTTCCTCACTGTTGATTAACTGATGACTTGCAAATGTTTACTGATGTATTAAGTTGTCTAGGTGGAGCTACAGTGGATAGTAAAGAGGGCCAGTATACATGTGTTCCTTTGAAAACACTCCCTAAATAATACCCGCAAGAGTCTTCTGGGAAAGCTGGGAAATTAAATGAACATTGTCTGTGTCTCCCTCATGAGCAATACTTCCCTACTAACAAACAATGATTTCAAGGGTTTAGATCAGAGACAACTTTACTAGGAGTGGGGGAGCAGCGGAGGGAAAAGGTGAATATGGAATTAACTTCACAAAGTAAGTCAGTGATTCATAAATCAATTCGATTAAACTATGTCATCACCCTTTCCTGCTGCCTTCTTTCTTCAGCAGTCCCTTCTCCTGCAGCTCCCCCTTCACCCTCCTCCTCGTCTTCCTGGATGTGCTGCACAATAGACCTGAGCTTACCTTCCTCCCTTGATCCTGTGGTTAGTCATTGCTCTACCTCAGAACACATTGCCATTGCTTGTGGTTTGGCTTTTTTTTGGTTTTTTTTTTTTTTTTTAAGTCAAGGGTGATTGAATCAGACTTTGACCAGTTCAAGTTCTTGACCTTAAGAGGTCACACTGCGTGTGAGGGCATTCCCGTGTCCAAAGTTTGCTGATTCCAGCTCATATGCTGGGAAAGCTGCTGTTGGTAGCCCTGGCCGGAGCACCCTCAGCTCTGCCTAACATGCTACTGTTGTACTGGAGCTTTTCTTGGGTTTCTTAGGTTTTGGCAAGGAGCATTGCAAGCGGGTGCGAACAAGCATACAAAAAAAAAAAAAAAAAAAAAAAAAAAAAAAAATTTAAACACAGGAAAAGACTTTTTTAACGTGTGGGTGGTCAAACACTGGAACAGGTGGCCCAGAGAGACTGTGGAGTCTCCATGCATGGAGTTATGCAATGTCTGACTGGACATGGCCCTAGGCAACCCTGAGAAGGTGGATTGGGCTATGTGTTCTCTGGAGGTTGCCTCCTATGTCTAACATGCTGCAATTCTGTAAAAAGCACAGTGCTTTCAGTTGTCAGCCAAGATATCTGCAATGGCAGTTGCAGTGCAAAAAATGCTATTTCATATGAAACAAATAAGTATTAAAAAAATTCTGTAGTGGGGTTCTTTTGAAAGTGATTGCCAGAACGATATATCTGGAAATATTTTGAGACAGTAAATGCTTATGTGGGTAGCCCAAACTTTGGCAAAGCTCGTGGTGAAATGCTATAAATTAAGTGGTTAAACTGTACCATTCATGCCATACTTGTGACTGCTCAAGAAAAATTCTTTCTAAATGAAAGTTAACTGAATTTTTGATTTGCTAATAATTCCCTGCTGCCAAAACCCAAAAGAGCACAGCTTTCCCTTTTTCCATTTCTCCTCCTTTAGAAGTCAGACTATTGTTTTGTCTAATGTATGACTCCTGTGATGAAAACACCACAATATGTAGGTCTCCCTCAATAAAAAGCCAGGTGTTTACTTAGCTCCTGGTCAGGCTGAAGAAGACATTGTTTTCCAAGTTCTCACTTCAAAGCACAGTGAGTTTGTACCATCTGGCCTCAAGCTGGCTCATGTGCCAGAATTAATTTTAACTGACCTTACCAGAGAAAGAAATCTCATAAGCCAATTTTTTTAATATATTTACCTGTTTATTGGCATGCATTTGTATGTGTGTTTTAAAACAAAACAAACCTGGTTAATTCTCTGTTTGTCTAGAAGCCTTTAGGAGTGGTTGCATTTCTTTTCTGTCAGGAAATTTAGTGAAAATGTATATCATGGGAAGATTACCATCTCAAGAAATAGAAAGCTGGATGAATTTTTGTTTCCTCCTGGGACCTTCTGCAAATTTACAAATATATTAACCAAGGTGCTTGGTGCTCCATCATTGCTTTCTGCCTTGGCATCCAGTTCGTTCTTTTATCCACTGGCAATTGCCTCCTGCTCAGAGATGTTGCTAAGCATCTCTAAGAAACCTGCTTCTTTTTTTGACTGTCTTCCTGTTTGTTCTTCTGCTGATCTTTGTCACTTTCTTTCTTTTCTTCCTCCTACTCTCTCTTTTAACTTATAATATCTCTTGTCCTAGTGAGCTTATAAAGATGATAACATGCAAAGTAACTATTTCCCTCTGACTCTGGTTCTTTCCTTATCATTTGTCCTGGTTCAAAATTGAATATTTGGATCGTTCCCCTTTTCAGGCAGAACCTGCTATAATTACCTAGCTGTGTTTAAAATTACGGGATCTCCAGTAAGGTTATCAGCTATTACTAATCAAAAGGATAAGAGTAATGACCAGAAAAACATCCCTATAAAACTTCTATATGTCCTGAAAATGTATAGAAAATTTTGCATATCTGGAATCTGAAACAATCCTTTGCACACTTCCTTTTTCTCTAAGTTCTGTTAAATTCACAAAATGCTTTTCTGTACTTTACAGGACTGAGGTGATTGGATGAAACTGCTCAGATGCCTGAGGCAAGAGTCTGAGTTGTCTGGAATGATAATGATTATTCAAATGATAATTATCCAAATGACCCAGATTTCTTCCTTGCTGTATCTTGACAAATTACTAGGCAGTGACGCCTCTACTGTCTCTGGTTCTGTGGGCAGACACATTTGGATAGCCACATAGGATCAACAATGTCAGTAAGGCATATCAGGAGTTAGGTGTCTAAACTACAGCATCTTCAGTACAGTTGCCAAGATTATTAGAGTTACAGTAACTGCATCATTTTTTTCTTTCTACTGTACTTCATTGTCTTTATGTTACATCTTTGTATTGTGCGAATTCAGAATATGAAGTCTGTTTGCAATAAGCTGTTGCTGATTTACCTGAATTAATTTTATTTTGTCTGTTTATCCCGAACCATGTACAAACCAGGATCACACGGATAGTTTGTTTAGTTTACGGAGTTTATGGTTGCGGACATACAGTCTAAGTTGGATAAAATATGATTTGTACTGAAAATCTCCCTAGTAGCATCCCCTGCCTCCCTGATCCTCCTGATAAGGCTGTGGGAACCTTTCCATCTAGGCTGGAGTCATGCATTTTATGGTGATTTCTGCTAAACAAATTAGACTTAAAAAATAGTGGTACTGTACCGAAGGAAATTATGAAGGATAGAACACCTTTAGGTATTTCTGGACCTTAATACATTTAACCTTTCTTTACATTCCATGTTTTGCACACTGTTCTCAAGTCATCCTTTGGCCTTACTTGGATTTCTATTTATTTATTTATTTATAGATAATAACTTCTCTCCTTTTCTCCTTCTCTTTGCCAGCTTACTGTGGATTCATCTTCCTCTCTTGCTTCTGCAGGATTTGGAAATGCAAGTGCTCGGAACAGGGTGTCTGACTGTAACCAGCACAGTTGTGTACCCTGTGAGAGAGGCTAGCTGCTAGGTCTCTGTTTTGTGCATTGATGATTTATATTATTTTCCAATCTTACACTCCCCTTTAATCCTTTAATGGAGAAGGAATAGGCTAAAAGGATGAGAGAGAAGAACTGAAAAGCAGCAGTTGCTGCAGAAACAACAGGTTTTTGCAACAAGGTGTGGCTAAAATGTAAATAGAGAGGAAAATCTTAAGCAAAAGGATGAGCAAATCTGTGGAATGTGAGGGAGGGGTCATGACTCTTCTGGCTGTAGAGTAGTTATGCTAGGAGTCTCTCCTCCATATGATCATGGGTCAGAGAGAATTCTTACCAGTTCTCTTACCCATTATTCAGTTCTCTGCAGTATCATTTTCCTTCCAGACCAAAATAATAAAAGAGAAAGGCCCTCTTCTGTCTCTCTGCAACAAACCTGATGCCATTAGAAGGCACTGTTAAACACTAAAAGAAATAAGCTTGAACATAAACAGTCAAGACCTAACATTTCTTTCAGTATCTGGCAGAAGAACAGCTTAGGCTGATGCTTTCAAAAATCCAAAGCTTTCAAGAATAGTGCATCAGCGACCTCTCAGCTTTCTATGCTGGTAGAGTACTGCTTGCAGAATATATTCCAGCACTTGTGTAATCTTGATGAAGCACCAGTTTGCACAAAATATTGTTAGCACGTTTTTATCCCAACGGTTGCACTCAGAATGAAGTGCTATGGACATAAGGAGCATGTGCATCACCAGTTACTCAGGTTTGCAGCTTACACTGGTTTTGATTCCCCACATTTTTGGCTCTAAAACCTTTGCTTATTCTAACCAGTTAAATAATGTAAGAAAATGAGAAACTCTGAATGGGTCATACACTTTGAAAAGCTTTGATAGTTTGACCATAATACCACATTTGACAGAGTTGCACAACTTTTTATTTGAAACTGGTCTGCATCCAACTGTTTAAGAGAAGAAGCAGCAAGAACTGCTATCTGTCTGTAAAAAAAACATCGACTGCTTGGAGATACTTTCCTGATTCATACTCTCATGTTGCTTATTGTTCTGTATGCTAGCTGTCTCCAAAAATAATACATTACAGGATTTAACCGCTACAAAGATTAGATGGTAAATGAATACATGAAAAACTATACATAAGGCAGCACATTTTTAATAGGATATGAATAAGAAAGAAATTTAAGTTGAAGAAGCAGGACACAGAAATTCTGTACCAAGTGTCTGTGATACCATGCTTCTGCAGATCACTAAGCACCTGCAAGTGGCCTGACAGCAGCATAAGTTGCCATTGGTGGTCACTTTGCGTTGAACCCCAAAATTGTGTGTCATTTTATAGAGTGTATCGCACCGAACCAGAGGGTAGAAACCCTGAAACACAAATTAAAATGGGATGAGGTAATTTGAGCTAAATGTTCCAAATACTTACATGTACAACACTGAATCTATTTGGAAAATATGTCATGTCTATAAGACAGCATAATTCCTCTCCCTCTCTGCCAGTAAAACCTGGTTTAACCTTGGAATCTTAGGAAAGATTAAAATGAAAGACCTATTTATCCCTAACTGATAACTTCCTAAAATAAAACATCTCTCAGAAGTACCAAAAGAGAAATTGCTGTAGTAACTGAATCTTACTCTGGACTGTGCATCACGCAGAATAAAATATTTACTTCAGAATCATTGTCATGTAACCTGTAATTCCGGGCACCCATATAGGATCTCTGTTTATATTCTGTACATAAATGTGTGCTTCATAATGAGATAGTACATCTGTTATTGCAGACAGAACTCATAATTTTCAATGTTGAAATGAGAGTTATATTTTTATTTTACTTTCTTTTTTAAGCTGAAGATTGCAAAAAATTTGTTCTATATACAAAACATTTCTTTCCTCTTTTAGTACAGTTAAGTGGTAGATAAACTGTGCTGGAATTTCTGAAGAGCTGGAAGTCTCCAAGGAGTACATAAAATCAGTAATGACCTCAAGGAAACTAACTTGCACATAACAAGAAAAATATCATTTTTTACTGACATATCTGTCTTAAAAGAGGTGCTGCACAGATGCCACACAAATGCCAACATTTGATTCAGGGGAACAGGAGTCCTCTAAGGTTTATGGTAAGAAGTAGTTGTTAAGGCTCAGTAATTAAACGGGAAAATGTTCTTCCAGCCCTGACACTGTGAGATGTAGGTCAAGTTAAGAAAAAGAAATATATCTATTTCTGTGAATGAGATGTGTAGTTCCTTAAACCAGGGCATCAAAGAGAGTCACTCAGGGTTATCACTGGGCACACCAAGTTACACCTAGGTAAAACAACACTCTGTGCCATCAACTTGCCATGTACTAGTCATTCTCCAGACACAGCCAGAGTAGGTAGGCATGGGGGATGATGAGAAAAAGAAGGAATAATTAGTTTGCAAAAGTGGAGTTATGTGGTAGGAGAATGGGAATCATAACAACCTTAGGGTTGAAACCCAGCCTTTGGATCTTCAACCTTGGGGTTGATTTGAAATGTCATGAGGAGGTGCTCAGTGAATTCCTCTTACAGTAAGAGTATTCTCATTCTAAATATCACTAGTGGCCCTATTTTCTTCAAGGCATTGAAGACATTATTTTCTCACCATAAATACGGGAGATGTGCTGAAAACTGAATGCTGTAGATGAAACATCCCAGATACCTGTTGAAAATTCCTCTCCACATGGAACAGATGGTTGAATGAGAGAATTTGTATTTGTGCCAACAGAATCATTCCAAACACCCACATCGTGAAGGTCACCAAGTGCAGAATTAGCACAGACACCAGCTTCAGGGTGACGGTTGCCAAGTCCTAGCTGCACCTGGCTGAAACAGAAACATAATCATCTTGGAGTGAGTCATATTTGGTAACTCTATCCCGAGTAAACCAACCAAATGCATATCAAGCTGAAATAAAACATTATTGGTTCATTAAATTACTTTTAAAAAGCAATTTAAAATCTCTTGATCAGTAACACAAAAAGAGAATAAAGAGCCAAAGGCTCGGTTCCTGGAACAAACTTGCATGCAGAACTACAATGTCTGAGTCAGGTTTTCTGCCAACTAACAGAATCTCTTACATGAGGAGTTACAAGAAGCATCTCAGTTCTATGAAGAAACACTAATCACTAGAAAACACTTGCTAGAAAGCACTAGCAGGAAAATACTACTCTGAAAATAGCAGTATAGTTGAAAGTAAATTTACTGAGAAGTTAGGATTTAGTGAAAGGAGGAATTAAGGCTTTTTAATAATTATTATCTTTTAATTCAAATATAAATTGAATTAAAAATAAATTACTTGTGTCCTCCTAATTGTCAGAAACTTATCCATATGTCACCTGCTTTACCATGTCCAAGAGAACAGGTAAATGTTTTACGTTTTGAGGTGAAATGTTGCAATGCCTTTGAGTGGACACTTGAGCGGAAGTTGCTATTTTCCCCCATTGTTCTTGGATAGGGCAGGACTTTATTCTCTCTTAATTCTGGGATAGACATCTGTATACAGTCCTTCGTAGTTTTGTTTCTTTATAGTCATGGTTGGTTATCCACATTATTCTTCAAAGAAACCCATGTGAAGAGTTTTCCAAAGGTGAGGTTTCTCCTATGTTTTTTGTTTTTTCTTTTTTTTTTTTTTATTTTTTTGCCTGATTTCAGTTGAAAATATTGTCAGAAGTCAACGATAGCCTATCCCATTAATACTTTTACTGTAGTAAGACTAAAGCTTCAGGAACTTGAATTCTCAAGAGAATGAACTTTTATTAAGCTTCTTGGCACACTCAGGCTGAGAGGTGGGCCCTATCTTTACCAAAGCAGCATGAAGTTGACCAGATTTTTTGTACACTTCCCCTTTCATTGTTTGATGTGAACATGCTATTTATTTCTCTGTCTTAATTTTTATGTCATTATCAACCACATTCTGCAGATTTGCCTGCACTAATACTGATATTTTGTAGCTCTTCATGAGCAACACTTATTTGGCCTCACTTAATCAAACTAATTTCTTTTTTTTCTGACACTAAACCTTGTAATTGGTTCTGTGTAGTCTGTTTCCTATGTGTTCTGTTCTAACTAGTTTCCAAATAATTCCTTTACTCCTTCCAGATGAAGTTTCTGTCCTACTCAGCTGCTTTCTTCTGTTCCTTATGACTAGTTCTGAGACAAACCTCTTCCAGCCCTAGGCTGTTTTTTCATCTAGGGCACTTCCTCTCAGATTTGGGTTCAATATTATTGTTACAAGTTTCTCTGGCAAGTTTCACTGATGCCATCATCTGCAAAGAAGGAAAACAAATGTGAAGGACATTTGTATCCAAAAAAAGGTTTTGCTCTGGGCCTAATCTGCATGTGCATTCCAGCCAAGAATTATTTATGTGTATGTTAAAAATAAGGTAGACAGAGAACATACAAATCACAGCTAAATAGTGTAGAAATCTCTCTTCCCTTGTCTTCCCAATCACCATTTTTATAAACTGTCTTTATTTTTAAATACCCCAACAAAGGGTCAGTCACTACCTAACATCCCGAAAATGAGCTTTATTCTGCTAAGGTATACATGCTGCTCAAATCATCCTGAGAGGGTTTGAAGTTCTTAGAGCAGATGAAATAATAAACATTACTCTCCTATTCCAGGAATCTGATTCTCCACTTAAATCATTACATTTAGTTAATGATGTAATTTAATCATTAAATAATTACATAAAGAAAACCATATTCAGGGATTCCTGAAAATCCTTGTCTGCACAGAAGTACTATTTAGTGGAAATTATCTATTTCCTAGTGTTCTATTACCTGAACCACTTTGCCTAACTTTATCTCCAGCCTGCTGCCCTTATAGCTGTAGTTTCATTTTCTCCTCTCTTAAATGAAGTCCTGGTCCTGAAAGGTGCTCAGTACTTGAGGTGCAGTCACCTCTATTTCCATTTGAAGTCAATGGGAAAGAATGATGCTCAGCCTTTTATGCTACTGATTCTCCCTGCAAGAGAGCAGTCAAAGGTCTGTAATATTGGTCTTTCAGATGATTGAATGTCAACCTCATCAAATTGAAATTCATGCTTTCTTGACCTCTGGCTAATGTTGTTGACTTCATTTAACATTCTATCTATAAAAAAAAGGTAATAATTCAATGCTGTCTTCTTAGAGCTTCCTGTCAGCCTACCTAGAGTGAACTGGGGAATGTGAATATGTTTTGTTTTGTTTAAGCTATCTCCTTTCTTTTTGGTGATCTATTTCTAGAAGACTCTAATCTTTGTTCAGTCTGCTATATTGCTAGTATTATAGTTCATTCCTATTTCTGACACAGACTTGAAGTGAGGAAATCCAGGAGGATATATTCTGTGATTGCTACCAACACCCCATCTCTTTTCTTTGAGATTTGCTATCCTAATAAGATCTAGACAGAAGGTTAACATTTTCATTTTAAATTGAAATGAAAGGAATATAACAGTAATTAGGGGCACTTTCAGGCATATAGGAAACACAGAGAAAATAATAATACCCGCTGTTCCCATGATTAGAAGGATGTGTCGCGAAGGACAGGATACTCTGCGCTAACTTGACCTCGCTGGGAGTCAGATGGGTAGGTTCTTCTCTAGTTCATGAACAGAATAAATATGTACCTCTGGAAGGCAGTTCACCCCACTTACTTTAAAGACTTATTCTGGCATAGAGGGAGTCTAGGCTACAAACTTAGACTAGACACATAGGGAGTGATGCAGGTCCCTAGATGTAGATGTGTAGTGCCAATTTAGATACTCAAAGGAATTTCCTCTAGCATAGGTCTTTCAGAGATGCTATATCATTTCTGTCAGTCCTGTGCAAGACGTTTTGGACCCTTATAAGGAGCTTAAATTTTATAGTGCTGCTTAAAAAAAATGCCTAAATTTTCTGTGGTTAACCCTAGAACATGGCTATAAAACTGGTGGACTGGATGAGGATGGATGAGCAAAGTGAGCTGTAACAAGGCAGAAAAAGAGAAGCTTCCTAGAAAACTTACCATCTAAGAAGACTGTAGTACTGCACAGATATTAGTGAGAAAGGGAATGTGGCAGTTTATTTTCATTTGCTGTTATGTACTAGTCTGGGTTCAAAATTCAATACCCAAGTGAGATAACAAATTGGGAAAATTATAAATGAAGGAACAGGAAAACTGGAGGGAAACCAAGACAAAAAGAAAACTTTCAAGAATAATAAAGAAAAAGTAAAGATAAATCCTAGTGATGATCAATGGCTGCACAGCAGATCAGCAGACAGGAAAGTTTTGGAATGGAGTAAGAAGGTGGTCATCAAAGATTATTATACACTTTAGGAGTATGACAAGTTCTCAAATGAGGGGAATAATAGTCTGCATTTGAGAGGAAAAAGGCATGTTCTGCAAGAAGGAAATTTTATGACCTTGTACTGTAATGTTTAGCAGAAATTCAGTCAAAACTGATCTGATAATATCAAGACTACATGGGAAAATTATGGGATGTAGAGGAATCTTTCAAAAGACTGAGAGACAGCAGATAGGACAGAATTTAACAAATAAAGGGTTTGGTTTTATTTTATTGTGCTATCCTGAGAGCAAAGACAAAAGTTGGACAACAAAATACATCTACGTCAGTGGAAAGACAATAGAAACTGCAGATGGCAAAGGCAAGTTTGAAAGAAGATTCAGAGAGAAGAGGTTTCTGTTGGCGAAGTAATGACTGTTCAAGGCACTGTTTAACAGATAAGATGAAGAACTGAAAATCAGAGAAGAATCACGTTAAAAATTAAAATGGTTGCTCTGAAACTGTGATAAACTAATTACAAAACCCTGATGCCATATTGTGAAGGCTTTCCTTTTGGCAGAAGAGCGTGGTTGTTTGGCTGACTTCAAAGACAGCTGCACTGGCAACAACTGAACTGTTTCTGGGTCAGTCACATGGATGTATGTAGCTTGTTTCAGCGTAAGTGTTCTGTCAGTTCCCCGTTTCCCTCTCGCAGGTTTTCCCCAGTGTCTATTCTTTGATTCTGATGGATATGAATAATAGCATATTTAATGAAAACACTGTGTAAATACTTAATGAAACCTCTGCAAATACTTCTTTTTTTTCTGAAATGAAGATGTAAATGTAATGCATGTATTGTGTAAAAATTAATTCTGATTTTTAGAAGACAGCATTCATTGTCAATTCCATTCAGCTCTAAATAAGGTTTAGTGAACGAAACACACTGAAAGCATTTTTTAATGTTATGGGACTTTTTACTGCATTATATCATTGCACAAATGCACATCTGAAATTGTTTTGCCCAAGAACACTGTGTAATTTTGAAATATGGATAGCATTTCAGAGACATAGAGGATGGTAAGGGAGGATTTAATGGTCAATATGCTGCCCTTTGAAATGAATTGTGTCTGTTACAACACTGTCCTAGACTATAGAAGTCTATGTAGTTTAATTGTCTGAACTGTACACTGTCAAGAAACAGAAATAACCCTAGGGAAATAATTTGGAAAAAAACTGATAATCCATGGACATAATCTGTGCCCAAGCAGGTAAGGAGCCAGGCAGAGCCACATCCTGCAAATTCTAGGAAGCTCAAGGGACACCCAGCCTTTAGTTCACCCTTTGCGGATTAGGAGCCATGGCCCTGCCTCCCTGTGCAGGGTCAGAGACCTTATTTTGTGGTTGGAAGGCATGTGGAGAAGATCAGCTGTGATTCCAGAAGGACTAGCAAGTGTGCAGCTATTTGTTTTTAATGCTGTTTCTAATCAAATATATACTTGTTTCCAAAAGTAAAGAGGTTTGTGCAAATAGAGTATGTGTTTGTCTTTCCAACATACTCTCCTTAAGATCTTTCACATCTATGTTATTTGCATTTAACATAAGGTTAGACCAAAATTTGTGATTTTTTTTTTGATTAAATTAATTTTTGTGAATTTTTTTGAGTGATTAATAAAGGTGGTAGCACATTTTCCCAAGACAGAAACAATGATTTTTTTTCATTGGTGTAGTAGGCGTAAGGAGTAACACTTTGTCAGGAGCTGATATTTCTGCTGTTTCTTATATGATGTCTTCTAAATTTGAGATTATGGACATTCAACCTTATGGATGCTTTTTTCCACCTGAATGGGAAGTTTTCTGTCCTCTGAAATGGGAATGTAGTATAAGCCAATTTTTTTTTTTTTTTAACAAAAATCCCTTACCACAAACATCCATGTTTTCCTCATTTTGTAGTACTACATTACACTGGGTTATGCTTTCTAAATTGATATTGCATGTGTTAATCATCACTATTTATATTCATTTGTACAATGTCTGTAAAACCCCTATTCTACTCACTATTCCAAACCCTGTCTTCCACACCCAGACTTTTTATCAGGCGTGATTATATGGTAGGGAACAATTTGTTTAAAAAACTGAAAACTGAGTGTAGTTTGGATAAAGATATTTAGCTGCAAACATTAGTGACAAACACTAATGTACAGAATCTATGGAAATCAAGTCACCATGGAATTAAATTTCTACTTGTTGACTTTTCAAGTAAAAAGGATGAACTTTGCTTTCAATTTAAGGGTTAGAAAAAAGTTGTTTGTTTGTTTGTTTGTTTTTAATTGAAAAGTTGAGATATGATCCAGCTGACTTTTAAAGCCATTAGAAGCTATTTAATGCTGTATGAGGTTTGGTACTCAAATTAATATTAAATGGTTTGAAGTTTATCAGCACCGAAAAACATACTTTATGAATCCGACTTAGGGATTTATACACGTGATGTGCAGTACTGAATCATGATGTGTGAATAATTGATAAAATAACTTTAGATTCGATTTTACTGATCATGTTTCGTCACAGGAATTGCTGTGTCTAACAGATAGTTAATGCTTTATAAAGATTCTTTAAGTTTTAAAACAATTATTTTTACATTATTAGTGGTGTTTCCATAGTCTGTGGGCCTAAGAAAGATTACTAGGAAGAAGCAATATATTTTATGAGATTAATAAATTCATTTAAAAAGTCCAGTGCCTTCCCCCCTCAATAACAAGCCCAACACTCCCCAGCTCTTGTTATCTAAATGCTGATTGTATTGACACCATTCTTCATGAAGTGGGTCATTTTAAACTCAAATCCAAAGTTTAAAATAATCGTAACTCCTTCAGTATTCACTGAGTGAACAAGTGTGTTTGGAACAACGGATATTTGACACAGCTTGAACTGAGGGTGACCTGGCAGTGCCAATCTGCAGATAGTATTTAGTTATATAATTTAATGGCCTTCACATTTTTCAATCTAGGTGTCTGAGGCAGGTTTCCTCTTTCATACAAATCTTGTGGTAACCTTTGCTCCCCAAAGGTTTAAATCACATTCTTAAGGGATTAAACTGTTATGACAAAAGAGGAATGTTTAGATATTCTGCTTTGCAGCTAAAAATTTGTCAGATTAGAAATTGTGTATTTTATAATCTCAAGATCAAAGAAGCTTTCCATCAAAGCTTTATGTCCGCTATAATATTTTCCCAACCTTTGTTGAACCTGAATTGTTTTGGATTATCTCACATTGGGTTCACTGAGTACGCCTAGCCAAATGTGGGAAAAAGCTTCCTGCCAAACATTTTAAACATTTCACATGTGTAGGGCAGAGGCGGTAAGCCACAGGTATTAGTTTACTGCAGTGGCGAAGCTTGCTTTAACAGTCTTTTTAACTCTACTTTTATACGAGATGCTTTTTGAGATTAGTATGACAGATAAAACCCCACAGGGCAACCGTTTATCTTCCATTAGGAATACCATTCACTTTCTTTAACCTGGTGACCTAAGTGCTCCTGTAAAGAGTCTCTTTTATAGAGTTTTTACATCTCGATGGATTAAGTATCATTTCTCTGCTGAGGAAAAAAAACCCCACAATTCAATTTCTTTAGAAGAATGGTTTGTCAGAGGAGAATAGTTTTTGTCTTTATCCATCTTTAAATCCAGCATTCATTTTCCCCAAGCAGTCACAAAACAGTGATCATTCAAAGTTCAAATTGTCAGTTAATTTGAAATCCACTCACCGAGTCCCTTTATTATGGTTTCACTGCATATTTGGCAAGGCAAATAGCAGAGCAAGAGGACAGAGGATAGAAAGTTCAGCTATTCTCTGTGCTGTGTAGTACCTTAATAGTCTTTAATGTTATTTGGCATAATCTTTGTGAAAAAAGCGTATTTGCGGTAATATCTTTTTTTGACTGCTCAAAACATAACATTATTGAGAGGTGTACATAAAACCAAACACAAAGTAAATTTGAACAGCCTTCATAAAAAATAATAATCAAAGGCATTGTTTAGACATTTCCAAATAAAAGCTTGGAATTTAGTGTACAGAGAGATGTGCATTCCCTAAGTTCCAATCAGTACCTTTTGGGAAAGCCAGATAATTTGACGTTTTAATGAATATAATGAAATACAATATACCCAAACATACAAAAATGTTAAGTACCTCTTTGCATTTACTCTGTTTCGTTTATAAAAACATAGCAATTCTTTTGACAAGCTGTTTGGTGCTCTCACCTCTGTTTGCTTTTACAAAGACCTGTTTATGATGAGA